>OU342742.1:262280021-262905335 GCA_910589775.1 Avena eriantha
ATGACACTGGTGGATCCATGTGTGGTTTGTGAGAAAAACAGACATCCAATGACACTGGTGTGGTTAATGATAAGAGCAGACATGCAATGACACTGGTGGATCCTTGTGTGGTTTGTGAGAAGAACACACATGAAATGATACTGGGTGTGGTTCATGAAAAGAACACGCATCCAATGACACTGGTGGATCAATATGTGGTTTGTGTAAAGAACAGACATGCAATGACTCTACCTGTGGTTGGTGGAAAGAACAGACATGAAATGACATGCAATGACACTGGGTGTGGTTCATGAAAAGAACACTCATCCAATGACACTAGTGGATCCATATGTGGTTTCTGGACAGAACAGACATGCAATGACTCTACCTGTGGTTTGTGGAAAGAACAGACATGCAATGACTCTAGTTGTGGTTTGTGAAAAGGACACACACGCAATGACCTTAGTTGTTGTTCATCAAAAGTGTTGGGGGGAGACCCCCGGGTAGGGTCATGCCGGGGGATAAAGGCCGAGTTAGCCGAGGTACGGCAAGGTCAAAGCAAGTGCTGGCTGAGTCACCTCAAGGCAGGCCGAATCACGGAGTAACCCGGACCGGAGGATGTTCACCTAACTGAGCCCCGGCCGACGTATGTCGTATGCTGGCAGGATTTATGTAACTTGTATGCAGGTACCCGTGTGGCCGGATTAACCAGGCACGATCCGGGTTATATCAGGCTTGCAAGAGAAGGAAGGTATCTCGCTGGTCAAAAGGTGGTCACTGTACAATGGAGCATGAGTGAAGCGAACAGAGAGAAGGACCATCGAGGCGTGGCCGACAAGGGTGATGCGCCCTGTGTCGAATGACGCTGGCGCCGCAGAGGCTTACGTAGCCTCTGCATGGCTTACGATGGCGGAAAGTGATCCCGTCGGTTTGCTATTTCGGGAAGAGGCATATTCCTTGGAATATGCCTCCACGTATGCCCTAATTGGAGACCTAGCCACCCCTTTATAAGTAGGGCAAGGGCATCTGTAGAGGGGGTTGATCTCTAGCTGGTTGGCATTTGAGTAGTGTTTTCCTGGGAGATAGCTAGTGGTGAGAGTAAGAGAGCTCCTTCTTCCTCCTCTCCCCAATACAGCTCAAGGAGCATTTGTAACCTTGGAAACCTAGTGAATACAAAGCATCTATGTGTAGAATCACCACACTATCCCTCCCTAGATTCCTCTAGTGCCTATTGTCCCCACCTTTAGCCTATCCATGGCATCTGCAATGACACCACCACGACAGTTGGGGCCCACCGTGGGGCTAGCAGCGCTAGCAGGAGTGAAGATCCGGACGGGAAACCTCATCGGCAACGGCGAGCACATCGTCTCTGGGCTCGTTCAGCGCGTTGGAGCGCTGGACTTCGTCAGCGACAATGTTGGCTGCTTCAGCAAGCGACCTCTTTCGTGCAACGGCCTCTTTGTCAAGCTTGGCACTCACAAGATCTACGTCGCTATCGATGTGTCGTGCGTTCACCCGCGGCACGTCGTCGAGGGAGCCGAGCCACCCCTTAGTGCGGCTCACGGGGCGTGTATCACTCGCTCCCCTGACCTCGCCGAGGTGATGATGACAGCGCCTAGCGCTGGCGCGAGCAAGGATCCGGCACCAGATCCGGAGGTAACACCCAAGGCACCAAGGAAAAGTAGAGGTCCTCCACTAGAGAGGCCAGAGAATGTGCTGCATCAACCAATAGATAGCTTGGAAAGTCCCATAGGACCTGTGGTAGATCCGGCTCAGGAACAGGCCAAGTTAGAGGAAACTAGGCAGAAAATACTAGAAGGTGTGAAGAAGATAGCCGCGGCTCAGCAGTCATTGAACATGACACTGTGCGAGTACGCAAAGGCAAATAAGGTAGATGTTGTAAAAGTGAAGGGGAGAAACCTCATTAGTGAAATGAACAAAGAGGGTGATACTAGAGTTGAGGGATCAGAGAACATTCTGTCCGTGGGGCTGCCGAAGTACAGTACCCTGACAAAGAACCTTAGAGCAGCAGATGCAGTTGCGTCTGAGTTAGAGGGTTTGACGGGTGAAGCCCGGCAAAGACAGCAAGATAGTGTCAATGAGTTAGTTCAGATCGCTAACAAAAAAAATGAAGAGTTTCTTAGGGCTAATCTGGCAAGGGCTGGGGCCTCCAAAGTCGTTCATTCAGCAATAGGTAACCCGGAGAAATCTGCTGGAGCTGCATCGTCACCTCATGGTGCCCCAAGAAGAGAGGAAGTGGTGACCTCGGCGAGGAGAAACAAAGAGATAGTCCCCTACGACCCGGCAAGGGCAGGGAAAGGAAAAGTAGTGAAGGGAAATGAGGACCGACGAAGTGTCAGCCGAGGTGAAGCTGGTCGAGGTAACCGTGACCAAGGCAGTGCCGGTCAGGGAAACGCTGTGAACGGCAATGCCGGACAGCACAACTCGGCGGGTGCAGGGCAACCGCAGCAGCGGAATATACCACGTCAAGAGCGAAGTGTCGGCCAAGGTATGCAACAGAGAGGCGCTCCCCAAGAGCAAGATAGATACAATGATGGTGATTCGAAAATGGTGAACGCAGGATACCCTAGGCCGAACTATCACATGATAGGGTCAAGGTTGGGAAGCAGGAACTTAATGCCTGATGACGCCAGGTTAAAACTGGATCGGCTCTATAGGTCAGAGCAAATTGAGGGGCAAGGTCCTTCAGGTCTAGCATGCTTTGGGCCTCGGATCATGAAAGAACCTCTAGTACCTAACTTCCAGTTACCCAGAGGCACAAAGACGTATGGCAGTAGCACCAAGCCGGAGGATTGGTTGATCAACTACGTGATGGCAGTGAAAATTTCTACAGGAAACTTAAGGTGGGCTGTGAGATATGTACCTCATATGCTGGATGGACCAGCAAGGGCATGGCTAAACAATTTGCCACCCGGAAGTATCAATTGTTGGATCGATTTTGAGGAAATGTTCATCAGTAATTTCTCAAGCACGTATCAGAGGCCCAATAGGCAACAGACATTAGCAATGTGCAAGCAAAGACCAAATGAAACAGACCAGGAGTTCTTAACCCGTTGGTGCACTGTGCGAAACTCGTGTGAGGGCGTGATTGAGTCACATGCCATAGCTTGGTTTGCGCAAGGGTGTAGATATGCAAGCATGATGTGGCAAAGTTTACAAAGGGATATGCCAACTACACTGGCAGAGACAATCCGGATTGCTGATTCATATGCTTTGGGTGATCCGACTCAACCTAGGCTGGTGTCAAACGAGTCAAATGAGGAGTACTACCAGCGAGATGGGGCTGGGTCATCCTGGCGGAATGATTACTGAGGTAAGAGAAGAGATGATAGACCGGAATACAGGTACAGTTTGCAACAAGTTGCTGCTGTAAATCAAGATCAACCCGGAGCAGGAAGTAATCAGCGTTAGAAAACTGGAGGGCAACAATGGACCCCAAGAAATGATGGCAAGAAAACTTGGATGCCAGAGCAAAAGAGACAGTGGCAAGAAAAGAAGGACCGTTCGAGGTATACATATGAGGCAATGCTGGATCAGCCGTGTAAATTTCACACGCCAAATCCGAGAACCCGGCAGGTCACACGACTCGGCAATGTGAGTGGATGAGGAAGATAGAACAAAGTGGTTCGGGGAGTGCTCAGGCACCTCAGAACAATCAACATCGGCAGGAGTTACCCCGGTAGCAATTACTCTCCGGAGCGAACACGCAACAGTTAATGTTGCCACCACCTCCACCGAGGTATGAGAATCACGAGAGAAGGGATGCAGTGCATCAGGTGGAAAATCAGCATCAACCAGATCAAAGATATCCCGGCAATGAGGGGAGAAATGAATACAGAGAGCATCACCAGAGTTACTGTGTGTTTACCACGGAGGAGACGGATAGAAAGAGCTTGCAGCGCCGACATATGGAAGTGAATGCAGTTATGCCAGCGGTGACGAGGTATATGCCTTGGTCGGATCAGGAAATTACATGGAGTATCAAGGACCATCCCTAGCTTATGCGTAGCCCTGGTTCGTATGCACTGGTGCTGGACCCAACGTTCATCAGGCCAAACATCTATGTAAGTTTTTCTAAGGTACTGATTGACAATGGCAGCAGCATCAATATCATGTAGGTGGATACAATGCACAAGTTGGGTATCTCGGAGAACATGCTCCAGGCCACAAGAACAACTTTCCATGGTATTGTGCCAGGAGTTTTCTGTGAACCCATTGGTAAGGTCCGGGTAGACATGCTATTTGGCACAAGAGATAACTACCGAACTGAAAACTTGGAGTTTGAGGTGAACCTAGAAAGAGCATATCACGCGTTACTCGGCAGGCCTGCCCTGAACAAATTCATAGCAAGTTGTCACATCAGTTACCTAAAGATGAAATTTCCCGGGCCAAATGGAGTGATTACCATAGCAGGAGATTTCCGACATTCCATTGAGTGCGCGTCAACCGGGTCTAACCTGGCCGAGTCACTCGTGATTTCACAAGAGAAGAGAAAGATCCAGGAGGTGGCGGCATTGGCTCATACCTCACATCAATATATGCTGGGGCTAAGTAACCCGCATGGAAGTGTCTCATTTCAAACAGCGAAAGATACAAAGAAAGTGCCTGTTGATGATCTGTTCCCAGAGCGCACTATAACGATTGGTGCCGGGTTAAATGGCAAATAGGAAAGCGAGCTCGTCAACTTCCTCCGTCAGAATCGGGATATCTTTGATTGGTCCACACATGAATTGCAAGGTGTTCCGAGGGAGTTGTCCGAGCACTCTTTGAATGTGAGACCCGGAGCAAAGCCGGTGAAGCAACCTCTCCACCGCTTCGATATCTTTGAATGTGAGACCTGGAGAAAGATCCAGGAAAAGAAGAAAGATGATCCGAATGTGGTAGTGGTTTGGCGTATGTGCATCGATTACATGAACCTGAATAAGGCGTGCCCAAAAGATCCATTCCCACTGCCAAGGATAGATCAAGTCGTAGATTCTACTGCTGGGTGTGAACTGTTGTCATTCATAGATGCGTATTCTGGTTTCCACCAGATACCTCTGAACCCGAATGATCAAATAAAGACTGCGTTTATCACCCCATATGGGGCTTATTGCTATCGCACCATGCCTTTTTGTTTATGTAATGCAGGGGCAACGTACCAAAGATGTATGGAAAAATGTTTACACGACCAAATCGGCCGAAATGTGCAAGTGTATGTTGATGATGTGGTCATAAAAACCAAGGAAAGCAAAACGCTCCTTGATGACATCAGGCAAACGTTCGTGAACCTATGAAGGTTCCGAATGAAGCTTAACCCGGAGAAATGTACCTTCAGTGTCCCGGCTGGAAAATTACTCGGATTTTTTGTCTCCAACTAAAATCCGAGCCATAGAGTGAATGGAACTGCCGAAGTGCCTTAACGATGTCTAGAAGTTCACTGGTTGTCTGGCATCTTTAAGATGGTTTGTATGTCGGATGGGAGAAAAGGCACTGCCTCTCTATCAACTAATGAAAAAAGTGGACAAGTTCGTATGGACGCCGCAAGCCAATGAAGCCTTCATCCAGTTAAAGAAAATGTTAGCCACTGCACCAGTGTTAGCCTCTCCACTATCAAAAGAGCCAATGTTGCTCTACATAGCCACAAACAACTGAGTTGTAAGTGCAGTGGTAGTGGTAGAGCGCGACGAGGAGGGTAAGTCAATGCAAAGGCTAGTCTATTACCTGACCGAGGTATTATCAGCATCAAAGCAAAACTATCCTCACTATCAGAAGATGGCGTATGGTGTGTATATAGTAGCAAAGAAGCTAAAACACTACTTCAAAGAACACCCAATAAAAGTGATATGTGAAGCCCCCATATCTGAGATAATGAGCAATAAGGATGCGAGCGGTCGGATCGCAAAATGGGCAATTGATCTAGCCCCTTATGCTCCGTAGTACGACAGGCGAGATGCGATCAAATCTCAGGCTGTGGCCGATTTTTTCGTAGATTGGGCTGAAATGCAGTATGAGCAACCGTTACCAGATCCGAACTACTGGAGAATGCATTTTGATGGATCAAAAACAAAAACCGGGTTAGGCGCCAGAGTTGTACTTACCTTGCCAAAGAACGAACAATTGAAGTATGTGCTGCAGATCCATTTCGCAGCATCGAACAATGTCGCTGAGTATGAAGCACTTGTGCCTGGGCTCAAAGTGGCAAAAGAAATCGGAATACGTCGGATCCAATGCTTTGGCGACTTGGATTTGGTAGTTCAGCAAGTCTCGGGGCAATGGGACGCTCTTGATCCAAACATGGCATTGTACATATTCCATGTGCAAATGATATCAGGGTACTTCGAGGGATGCGAGTTTCACCATGTACCTCAGCTGGAAAACGAGGCTATCGACGTATTGTCTAAGCTCGGATCAACCCGACAAGCGATTCCACTGGGTGTAGCTCTAGAACAACTCAGAAAACCATCTACCAGGCCATCCCCAGAAACCGACTCAATCTACATCCCGACAGATCTGGAGTCCGGAGCTATACCCATGGACATTGACATGGGAAGTTGTTCAGGAAACCCGGGGACTACTACGCAGAACTCGGGGACTGTGCATCACGAACCGGCCGAGGTTATGTCGGTGGATCAAATGGAAATAGATGAGGATGTGTTTCCGGTGCGAGCTATACTAGCTTCGGCACTGCCCGTATTTTAATTCCTGAAGGATGGAACTTTGCCCAGTGAAGAGGTGCTTTCCAAACAAATTCAGAGGCGCGCAAAGGCATACACGATTATCAATGCTGAACTATACAAGAGGAGTGTCACAAACGTTCTCCAACGATGTGTTGACCCAGAAGAAGGGCTTGACATCCTCCAAGATATACATCAAGGGGAATGTGGGCATCACGCCTCATCTAGAGCTTTGGTGGCAAAAGCTTTCCGGCATGGATTCTATTGGCCAAGTGCCTTAGAACAAGCAGAAGATCTAGTAAGAAAATGAAATGGTTGTAAGAGGTATGCAACCAAGACACATATGCCAATGTCGGAGCTCAAGACCATACCAATTACCTGGCCATTTTCCATATGGTGTTTGGATATGGTTGGCCCGTTTAAACCAGCGAGTGGAAATATGACCCATATCTTGGTTATGGTTGACAAGTTTACGAAGTGGATTGAAGTAAAGCCTATAAGAAAATGTGATGGAGCTACAGCCGTGACATTTCTCAAAGATATCATTCTGAGATATGGCTATCCTCACAGTATCATAACAGATAATGGCACCAATTTTGCCGAAGGAGCATTTGCACGATTCTACCAGGATAAGAAGATTCGGCTAGACGTTGCCTCGGTAGCCCACCCCGCATCGATCGGACAATTGGAAAGATCAAACGGATTAGTATTATCCGGGATAAAACCCCGGCTCATTGAGCCGCTGCAAAGATCAGCGGGGTGCTAGATAGAAGAACTACTAGCGGTACTGTGGAGTTTAAGAACAACTCCAAATCGATCAACAGGGTATACGCCATTGTTTCTGGTATATGGGGCAGAAGCTGTACTACCAGCCGACATAGAGCATGATTCGCCTAGGGTCACCCAATACACAGAAGCCGAAGTGCGAGAAGCTCGGCAAAATGATGTTGATCTGCTGGAAGAAGCGAGAGAATTGGCATTATCCAGATCCGCCATATATCAGCAAACTCTCTGACGCTATCATAGCTGGAAAGTAAACCCCGAGTCTTCCGGGAAGGTGATCTGGTACTCCGGTTGGTACAACGTACCGCTGGCATGCATAAGTTATCCCCCCATCGGAAGGGCCATTCATTGTGAGCAAAGCGTTGCACAATGACTCTTATTATCTCATTGATGCAAAACCACAGGAGAAGAACAAGGCAGATAGGTCCGGCGAGGAATCTAAGCGTCAATGGAATGTAGCTCTACTTCGTCCGTTGTACACTTAGTAAAGAAGTATGTGTATCTGAGTCTCTCATAAGTCGGTATATATGCCGGCAATGAGTTTATCAATGAAATCGTGGCACCTCGAGCAGTAACTCGGGGACTGCCTTAATAATATTGGTTGTCTTCTGTACTTGTTATTTATTTTTATGTCGGTTGGTTTAAGTTGCTCTTGCCTAAGACGGATTAGTAGTGTGTGAGCACCAAAAACTCAATTCTTCGACTTGCTTCTGTCCAACAAGATTTGGCTTCATGGCAAGCAAGAGAACAAGTTTGGAATTGCATAGCACACAAAAAACGACTAAGGAAAAGAACGTAATCGAGCCGACATTTGTTATTTGGACTATCTTTATGTTTACCTTGTTTTTCCTATGCTGAATTATCTTGAGCTAGTCCTAAAGTTTCAAGTATTATTAAGTCAATTTTTGAAACTCGGACTCGTAAGTCATAAAACCGAATCAAGGTAGACACGAGCCGAGCCAGGAAATTAGAGAAACAAGAAAATGAAACTCGGGGACTACGCCCAAATTAATCCGGCATGAGCAACTTAGTAGCAAAATATATTTTGTGTGCTTAATACATCTGCACCCGGCATACCGGGGATCTGATAAACTTCAAAGTGTTTGTTGGTGATCAAGGAGCAGCAAGAGGAGGTAACTCGGTGCCAGCGGGTGGAACTCCGGCCTCAGCTTCAGCGTCATCTTCATTTTCTTCGACGTCCGACGCTTCGTCCTCTTCCTCCTCATCCGAACCATCTTCGACATATTCGTCGTCAACAGCTCCGAGAATGCTTGGTCCCTCCTTCCATTGATGGATGGGGGCAAACTAAATGAGGCTATGGGTGCAAGCCTTACACCGAGCTATCCAATCCGGATCATTGGACCACCTTGATTCGGTGCGCAAGCGCTCGAGAAGATTCCAATTTATTTTCTCATACCATGTGAGCACGTAGTGGAGGACGGTTTCAGCTCCGGCGCGTCCGGCGAATTCCCTCCAAAGGTCAAGCTGGGTCTCGCACTCCATTAACTTGGTGTTCAGAGCCGTGGACCCCTCCGGAGTATCTTCATCAGGCCAAAGGGCATTGAAGACTCAGACTGCTGCATCTAGGAGACCCTTACCGTAGTTCTTCACAATCTCGACGCGAGAGGATAGGCTGACCAGCAAGTCCTCCATGTCATAGGGAATATTTTCAGCGCCAGGACCAGTTGGGGTACCCCTCTGCTAGCGGAACTTGGAAACTGCAGCAGCCGCAATAGCATCGCCTTCTGGAAATTTGCCTAAAAACGAGACAAGTGAAATAAGTAAAGGAGGTTGACCCGAAAAGATCCATGTCAGCTGAAGGAAAAGAACTTACGAGAAATATGGCTATGGATCCGGGTCAGCTCCTTGGTGCAGTTATCACGTCTCTCCTGAAGTTGCACAAGTTTAGCATTTGCTGACTCAAGCTTAACGTCGGCCTCCTTCAACTGTTCTTGATCTTTGGCAATTTGGAGATTAAGACATTCACGTTCCTCGGTGAAGTCTTGGCCAGCTTTCTCCAACTCAGTTTTGTGGAGCGCCTTGAGCTTTTTCATTTCTTCCTTGAGCTTGGCAATTTCATCATCTTTAGTCTGGCGGAGGGCGAGCTCATCATCCTTCTTCTTAAGTTCGGCATGATGCTGCCCCGCTTGTTCGAGAAAATACAGCATCATATCAGGCGCGGGCACACTATCTTCAAGAGATGTTGAAACTGTTTGTTGACCCGGCAAAGCTGAGGTATGAATATCTACCGAGCCAAGAAGAAAAGGAGAGAGAGCGCAGAGGAAGATTAAGCAAAACTGACTTACCTTCTATTTGATCCAAGTTCTTCCTCATGATGGTGTTTTTGGCTTCCACTTCGGCTGCCCAATCCGAATAACAGATTAGTTCGGCGGGAAAAGACAAAGAAAGATGGGAAAAAACCCAAGGAGAAAACTTACCCCTTTTCTCGAACTCAGCGAGAAGCGTAGAATGTTTTGAGCGCAGCGCCTTATGTGTGTCCAAGAGGCGCTGAAACTCAGCGCTCCGGTGATTGGTGGTAACCTGAGAAAAGCAAATTTGACTTGATCATGTGCATATTCGAAGTGTACAAAATCCGGGCCAAGTGGAACTTAACCTGGCTCTAGGTGTGTGCATATTTGAAGTGTACAAAATCTGGGCCAAGTGGAACTTAACCCGGCTCTAGGTGTGTGCATATTTGAAGTGTACAAGATACGGGCCAAGTGGAACTTAACCCGGCTCTAGGTATGTGCATATTCGAAGTGTACAAAATCCGGGCCAAGTGGAACTTAACCCGGCTCTAGGTGCATGCATATTCGAAGTGTACAAAATCCGGGACAAGTGGAACTTAACCTGGCTATAGGTATGTGCATATTCGAAGTGTACAAGATCCAGGCCAAGTGGAACTTAACCCGGCTCTAGGTGTGTGCATATTCGAAGTGTACAAAATCCGGTCCAAGTGGAACTTAACCCGGCTCTAGGTGTGTGCATATTCGAAGTGTACAAAATCCAGGCCAAGTGGAAATTAACCCGGCTCTAGGTGTGTGCATATTTGAAGTGTAAAAGATCCAGGCCAAGTGGAACTTAACCCGGCTCTAGGTGTGTGAATATCTGAAGTTACTAAGGAGCTATGCTAGTTCTCTAAGGAGCATCCGGCCGAGTAACAAGTTACTCCCTCGGAGGCTCGGGGACTAATGGTTATATCACTAATGTTTAGGACATGTTAAAGAAAAGACAAAGTAGCGTACCTCCATCATCCGCCCGACGAGGTTGATAGCCTTAGCTACTGTATTCATTTGTGCGGCAAAGTCGGTAGGCCCAAATTTCTCCGAGAGATCGTCGTTCTGGACAAACTCCGCCTTGTTCCAGTTATTGACGAACTCAATCAGGGCGGGAGGATAGCGCTCTCCACTAAGCATATGGGGCGCAATCAAACCCTTGGAATGGGCTTCCCTCCTTTCAACTTGGGCAGCAGCAGGGCTAGTGTGCAATCCAAGTTGCATGCTAACTGACCCGGAAGAGGCATCTTTCTTCGGTGGGGTCTTCTTCGAAAGCATGGATGTGAGCGTGCGCTATCCAGCCTCGATGGACGCTGCCCTGGCGGCGTCAGATGTTTTCTTGGCCTTAGGCTGCTGCTGGGAGGTTGAAGTTTGTGCTGCAGATTTGGTCTTGGATGCAGCCTTGGTGCTAACTGGGCCTTCTCCCCGAGTCTTGGAAGACTCGAACGAGGCGGAAGGAGTTGGTGCTGCTGGCACATGTGTTGCTGCTGTTGGTGCTGGCGCTGGTGCTTGTGCTGGTGCTGGTTTTGGCAGTCGTGTTGTTGGTACCTCGGTGGTGGCAGGTTGCGGCTGAGCCGAAGAGGAGCTGGGAGCATCCGCTGCCTCGGCAGGGCCACTTACCCCTGCCCCCAGGTTGTCCTCCTCTAGACGAGGTGGGCTAGAACCCGGAGCAGCCAATGAACCATCCTGAATGGGGCTCAGTGGGCATGTATCGTCGGCACGAAGGGGAGATGGGGTATGCCAGAGGGGCGAAGCGATGCTGGATCCGCTCTGGGGAACCTCCACCACAGCCCTGCCGAATCAAACGACAAATTATAAGTGATAATGAAAGAAAGGCATATGAATAGCAAAGCACAAAGCAGAGAATTGGACGAAGAAGAAGGTGACTTACTCATCAGAAGTCAATGGCTCCTTGGGCTTCCGAGCCCTCCGAGTTATGGCCTTACTCGTAGGCTTGGTGGCGGCTTTGTCTGCAGACTTCTTTCGTCTCTATGTTGGTTTAGAAGGTCCAGAAGAAGCAGAAGCACCTGCCCGTTTCTTTGACGCGGCTGGGACCGGATCACCCGTGACAAGAGGAGGATCTTCGCGGATTTGCCCACCCGGGTTAGCTGAAGCCGGAAAGGCGTAAGAAAGGGGTACACCGTCAAATGCTTCTATCACCTCAACGTTGGAATCATCTTCATCATCAGGCCAATCTCTTAAAGAAGAGAAGTTACCAGTGGGTCGTTTGGTTGCATCGGGGAACGGCAGGAACATCTCCTGATCCGGCTCCTCCTCGTCCGAGACAAGTCGATCCTTCGCCCATTTGAGCGAAGGCTTGGTGCCATCTTCGAGAGTTTGTTGAAGGAATAGCTAAGAGAGAAATACAAAAGGATCAGATAAACAGCATACTCCGACATAGAATATAACTCGCAAGAAGATTGAGAAATACTGTAGGAGGAGGCTTGTCCCGGCAATAATGCTCCAATCCCCACTCCCAGTCAGAGGAGAAGTTTTTGTTAGTCGTGAAGAGGGCCTTGACCCAGTGGAATAGCTCGGTGTTATTTAGTTCAAATGAGGAAGTCCGGTTGGGGTCAAGTCCTTAGCTCATATGGCACAGTTTGTGTGCGCTTTGGGAGAGGGGAGATCCAGCTGCGGACGAATGTGATCATCGCGTCCTCGTTGCGCAGCCCCGCATCCTTCAGCTCCTAAAACCGTTTGTTGACTTGATTCGCCAAGACAGTGGGGTTCTTGGAAACCGGGTCCCACAAATCCGGATTAGGAGGACCCGGAGCGTAGGGGCGCAGCCAGATCAGACTTTCATTCGTGCCATTTCTGACATAGAAGAAAGTTCGGGCCCAGACCTTGCAGGAATCAAGCCCCGTGACCCGGGGAAAGACGGATTGTTTCCGGGGAGAAATAGTGGCAGCCTCGAACTGAGTCAGATGCTTGTCCTCTGGGTCAAGCTGCTTATTCGGAATCACATTCCTTCGTAGACTGAAGAACCGGATCCAAAGCTCCTTGGTAGGCCACAATCCGACATATCCCTCTATGGTGGACGCGAAGGAAGAAAGGGATGTGATGGCATTCGCCGGGAGATGGTGTCGTTGATGTTCATAGATGTCGAGGAAATCGTGGAAGAAATCGCTAACAGGGAGGCCGAACCCGCGTTGGAAGTGGGAGAGGAACACTACGAACTCACCGAGATTGGGTGAGGGTGCGAGCTCCTCGGAGGCGAGTCGGGCAACAACACCCTCTCGGATGCGGCGCGTGCGGTATAGCCAGTCCAGGTCATCCTGGCACACCCAGGAGCCAGCCCAGGCGCCGCGCTCTGCGTTCTCCGCCCCCTCCTCCATCTCTACTTCCGCGACGGCGAGCTCTTCTTCGCTCATGTCTAGATCAATATCCTCACCGGCCCAATCGGAGGTGGGGGTAGAACCTTGGACTGGCACGGACCCGTGGCGGTGGAGCTGCACAGGAACGGCGGCGACGCATGTGCGAAAATGCACGGTGCAGCGGCGCTGCTGAGCAGATGCGGTGGCGGCAGCATTGTCGCTAGGAGGAAGAAGAAGAAGAAGAGGCAGAGGGGCGCGAGAAGGGGAAAAATTCTATGGGGCATGCCCCTCCCCTATTTAACCACGCCCCAGCGGGGGTAGTGGGATCGTGCGCTGCGGCAAGGCCACACGGTGTGGCCGTGTATCTGCCGGGTTAGCCAATCAGAGGCGAGCCACAGGAAGGGCCACATGGCGCAGGGGATCCCACGACGTGACGTGATGATACAGTTAACAAGGAGACAGGCGCGATGTGACATGTTCAACAGTAACACCTGACATTAACTGCAGCACTAACTGGCGCAGGCCCTTAAAATGAGGCAAGATAATGATTACCCTCCACGTGGGGAATCGTACGAGAGAAGGAAGGATAACCCGGATAACTAAAGGGTGACCCGTCCAGTGAGTGAACACTCGAAGTGTGCCAAGGGAAAGCTAGCCGAAGAAATCCGAGTTATGAGGTAACTCGGAAAAGGGAGCAAAAGGCTCGGTAAATTGAACCTGCCGTGGCCTTAGCGGCTGAAGCTGCTAAGACCGCACCAGCTTCGGGGACTAATGTTGGGGGGATACCCCCGGGTAGGGTCACGCCGGGGGATAAAGGCCGAGTTAGCCGAGGTACGGCAAGGTCAAAACAAGTGCTGGCCGAGTCAGCTCAAGGCCGGACGAATCACGGAGTAACCCGGACTGAAGGATGTTCACCTAACTGCTGACCGACGTATGTCGTATGCCGGCAGGATTTATGTAACTAGTATGCAGGTACCCGTGTGGCCGGATTAACCAGGCACGATCAGGGTTATATCAGGCTTCCAAGAGAAGGAAGGTATCTCGCTGGTCAAAAGGTGGTCACTGTACGCTGGAGCATGAGCGAAGTGGACAGAGAGAAGGACCACCGAGGCGTGGCTGACAAGGGTAACGCGCCCTATGTCGGATGACGCCGGTGCCGCAGAGGCTTACATAACCTCTACATGGCTTACGATGGCGGAAAGTGATCCGATCGGTTTGCTATTTTGGGAAGAGGCATATTCCTTGGAATATGCCTCCACGTATGCCCTAATTGGAGACCTAGCCACCCTTTTATAAGGAGGGCTAGGGCATCTATAGAGGGGGTTGATCTCTAGGTGGTTGGCATTTGAGTAGTATTTTCCTGGGAGATAGCTAATGGTGAGAGTAAGAGAGCTCCTTCTTCCTCCTCTCCCCAATACAGCTCAAGGAGCATTTGTAACCTTGGAAACCTAGTGAATACAAAGCATCTGTGTGTGGAATCACCACTCTATCCCTCCCTGGATTCGTCTAGTGCATATTGTCGTGACACTACCACGACAAAAAGAACACACATCCAGTGACACTGGTGGATCCATCTGTGCTTTGCAAAAAGAACATACATGTAATGACTCTAGATGTGGTTTGTGAAAAGAACAAACATGCAATGACTCTAGTTGTGGTTTGTGAAAACAACACACATCAAGTGACACTTGTGGATCCATATATGGTTTGTGGAAAGAACATACATGCAATTACTCTAGCTGTGATTTGTGTTAAGAACAGACATGAAGTGACACTGGTGGATCCATGTGTGGTTTGTGAGAAGAACACACATGCAATGACACTTGGTCTGGTTCATGAAAAGAACACACATCCAGTGACACTGGTGTATCCTTATGTGGTTTATGACAAGAACACACATGCAATGATAGTGGTGATATGTTGTTTGTGAAAAGAAAACACATACAATGACACAGGTGGATCCATGTGTGATTTGTGACAAGAACAGACATCAGATGACACTGGGTGTAGTTAATGAAAAGCGCAGACATGCAATGACTCTGGCTGTAGTTTGTGGAAATAGAAACATGCAATGACTCTAGGTGTGGTTTTTGAAAAGAATAGACATGCAATGACACTGGTGGATTCATGTGTGGTTTGTGAGAAGAACACACATGCAATGAAACTAGGTGTGGTCAATGAAAAGAACACACATCCAATGACACTGGTGTATCCTTATGTGGTTTGTGAGAAGAACACACATGCAATGACTCCGGCTATGGTTCATGAAAAGAACACACATGCAATGACACTAGTGGATCCATGTGTGGTTTGTGAGAAGAACACACATGAAATGACTCTGGGTATGGTTCATGAAAAGAACACACATCCAATGACACTAGTGTATCCATGTGTGGTTAATGAAAAGAGCACACATGCAATGACTCTAGCTGTGGTTCATTAAAAGAACAGACATGCAAAAACACTGGTGTATCCTTATGTGGTTCTTGAGAAGAACACACATGCAATGACACTAGTGGATCCATGTGTGGTTGGTGAGAAGAACAGACATCCAATGACACTGGGTGTGGTCATTGAAAAGACCAGACATGCAATGACACTGGTGGATCCATGTGTGGTTTGTGAGAAGAACACCGGTGCAATAAACTCTAGTTGTGGTTCATGAAAAGAACACTCATCCAATGACACTACTCGATCCATATGTGGTTTGTGGAAAGAACAGACATGCAATGACTCTAGCTGTGCTTTGTGGAAGGAACAGACATGCAATGACTCTAACTGTGGTTTCTGAAAAGAACACACATGCAATGACTCTAGTTGTGGTTCATGAAAAGAACACAATAAAAGTGACACTGGTGGATCCATATGTGCTTTGTGGAAAGAACATACATGCAATGACTCTAGCTGTGGTTTGTGAAAAGAACAGACATGCAATGACACTCGTGGATCCTTGTGTGGTTTGTGAGAAGAACACACATGCAATGACACTGGGTGTGGTTCATGAAAAGGACACACATCCAGTGACACTTTTGTATCCTTATGTGGTTTATGAGAAGAACACACATGCAATTACACTGGTGATATGTGTTTTGTGAAAAGAACACACATGCAATAACTCTAACTGTGGTTAATGAAAAGAGCACACATGCAATGACACTGGTGGATCCATGTGTGGTTTGTGAGAAGAACAGACATCCAGTGACACTGGGTGTGGTTAATGAAAAGAGCAGACATGCAATGACTCTGGTTGTAGTTTGTGGAAAGAACAGACATGCAATGACTCTACTGTGGTTTGTGACAAGAACAGACATGCAATGATACTGGTGGATCCACGTGTGGTTTGTGAGAAGAACACACATGCAATGACACTGGGTGTCGTTCATGAAAAGAACACACATCCAATGACAATGGTGTATTGTTATGTGGTTTGTGAGAAGACTAGACGTGCAATGACTCTAACTGTGGTTAATGAAAAGAGCACACATGCAATGATACTGGTGGATCCATGTGTGGTTTGTGAGAAGAATAGACATCCAATGACACTGGGTATGGTTCATGAAAAGAGCAGACATGCAATGACTCTGGTGTATACTTATGTGGTTTGTGAGAAGAACAGACATGCAATGACTCTGGCTGTGGTTCATGAAAAGAACATACATGCAATGACACTGGTGGATCCATGTGTGGTTTTTGAGAAGAACACACATGCAATGACTCTGGCTGTGGTTCATGAAAATAACACACATCCAATGACACTTGTGTATCCTTATGTGGTTTCTGAGAAGAGAACACATGAAATCACACTGGTGGATCCGTGTGTGGTTTGTGAGAAGAACAGACATCCAATGACACTGGGTGTCGTTAATGAAAAGAGCAGACATGCAATGACACTGGTGGATCCATATATGGTTTGTGGAAAGAACATACATGCAATGACTCTAGCTGTGGTTTGTGAAAAGAACAGACATGCAATGACACTCGTGGATCCTTGTGTGGTTTGTGAGAAGAACACACATGCAATGACACTGGGTGTGGTTCATGAAAAGGACACACATCCAGTGACACTTTTGTATCCTTATGTGGTTTATGAGAAGAACACACATGCAATTACACTGGTGATATGTGTTTTGTGAAAAGAACACACATGCAATAACTCTAACTATGGTTAATGAAAAGAGCACACATGCAATGACACTGGTGGATCCATGTGTGGTTTGTGAGAAGAACAGACATCCAGTGACACTGGGTGTGGTTAATGAAAAGAGCAGACATGCAATGACTCTAGCTGTGGTTTGTGAAAAGAACACACATGCAATGACTCTACTGTGGTTTGTGACAAGAACAGACATGCAATGATACTGGTGGATCCACGTGTGGTTTGTGAGAAGAACACACATGCAATGACACTGGGTGTCGTTCATGAAAAGAACACACATCCAATGACAATGGTGTATTGTTATGTGGTTTGTGAGAAGAATAGACGTGCAATGACTCTAACTGTGGTTAATGAAAAGAGCACACATGCAATGATACTGGTGGATCCATGTGTGGTTTGTGAGAAGAATAGACATCCAATGACACTGGGTATGGTTCATGAAAAGAGCAGACATGCAATGACTCTGGTGTATACTTATGTGGTTTGTGAGAAGAACAGACATGCAATGACTCTGGCTGTGGTTCATGAAAAGAACATACATGCAATGACACTGGTGGATCCATGTGTGGTTTTTGAGAAGAACACACATGCAATGACTCTGGCTGTGGTTCATGAAAATAACACACATCCAATGACACTTGTGTATCCTTATGTGGTTTCTGAGAAGAGAACACATGAAATCACACTGGTGGATCCGTGTGTGGTTTGTGAGAAGAACAGACATCCAATGACACTGGGTGTCGTTAATGAAAAGAGCAGACATGCAATGACACTGGTGGATCCATATATGGTTTGTGGAAAGAACATACATGCAATGACTCTAGCTGTGGTTTGTGAAAAGAACAGACATGCAATGACACTGGTGGATCCTTATGTGGTTTATGAGAAGAACACACATCTAATGAGACAGTTGATATGTGGTTTGCGAAAAGAACACACATACAATGACTCTAACTATGGTTAATGAAAAGATCACACATGCAATGACACAGCTGGATCCATGTGTGGTTGGTGACAAGAACAAACATCCAATGACACTAGGTGTGGTTAATGAAAAGAGCAGACATGCATTGACTCTGGCTGTGGTTTGTGGAAATAATAGACATGCACTGACTCTAGTTGTGGTTTGTGAAAAGAATAGACATGCAATGACACTGGTGGATCCATGTGTGGTTTGTGAGAAGAACACACATGTAATGACTCTGGTTGTGGTTCATGAAAATAACACACATCCAATGAAACTTGTGTATCCTTATGTGGTTTCTGAGAAGAGAACACATGCAATGACACTGGTGTATCCATGTGTGGTTTGTGAGAAGAACAAACATCCAATGACACTGGGTGTGGTTAATGAAAAGAGCAGACATGCAATGACACTGGTGGATCCATATATGGTTTGTGGAAAGAACGTACATGCAATGACTCTAGCTGTTGTTTGTGAAAAGAACAGACATGCAATGACACTAGTGGATCCTTATGTGGTTTATGAGCAGAACACACATGCAATGACACAGTTGATATGTGGTTTGTGAAAAGAACACACATACAATGACTCTAACTGTGGTTAATGAAAAGAGCGCACATGCAATGACACATGCGGATCCATGTGTGGTTTGTGACAAGAACAGACATCCAATGACACTTGGTGTGGTTAATGAAAAGAGCAGACATGCAATTACTCTAGCTGTGATTTTTGGAAATAATAGACTTGCAATGATTCTAGTTGTGGTTTGTGAAAAGAACAGACAAGCAATGACACTTGTGGATCCATGTGTGGTTTGTGAGAAGAACACACATGCAATGACACTGGGTGTGGTTAATCAAAAGAACACACATCCAATGCGACTGGTGTATCCTTGTGTGGTTTGTGAGAAGAACACACATGCAATGACACTGGGTGTGGTTCATGAAAAGGACACACATCCAGTGTCACTGTTGTATCCTTATGTGGTTTATGAGAACAACACACATGCAATTACACTGGTGATATGTGTTTTGTGAAAAGAACACACATGCAATAACTCTAACTGTGGTTAATGAAAAGAGCACACATGCAATGACACTGGTGGATCCATGTGTGGTTTGTGAGAAGAACAGACATCCAGTGACACTGGGTGTGGTTAATGAAAAGAGCAGACATGCAATGACTCTGGTTGTGGTTTGTTGAAAGAACAGACATGCAATGACTCTAGCTGTGGTTTGTGAAAAGAACAAACATGCAATGATACTGGTGGATCCATGTTTGGTTTGTGAGAAGAACACACATGCAATGACACTGGGTGTCGTTCATGAAAAGAACACACATCCAATGACAATGGTGTATTGTTATGTGGTTTGTGAGAAGAATAGACATGCAATGACTCTAACTGTGGTTAATGAAAAGAGCACACATGCAATGATACTGGTGGATCCATGTGTGGTTTGTGAGAAGAATAGACATCCAATAACACTGGGTATGGTTCATGAAAAGAGCAGACATGTAATGACTCTGGTTTATACTTATGTGGTTTGTCAGAAGAACAGACATGCAATGACTCTGGGTGTGGTTCATGAAAAGAACATACATGCAATGACACTAGTGGATCCATGTGTGGTTTTTGAGAAGAACACACATGCAATGACTCTGGCTGTGGTTCATGAAAAGAACACACATCCAATGACACCGGTGTATCCTTATGTGGTTTCTAAGAAGAGAACACATGAAATCACACTGGTGGATCCGTGTGTGGTTTGTGAGAAGAACAGACATCCAATGACACTGGGTGTGGTTAATGCAAAGAGCAGACATGCAATGACACTGGTGGATCCATATGTAGTTTGTGGAAAGAACAGACATGCAATGAATCTAGCTGTGGTTTGTGAAAAGAATAGACATGCAATGACTCTAGTTGTGGTTTGTGGAAAGAACACACAACCAGTGACACTGGTGGATCCATATGTTGTTTGTGGAAAGAACATACATGCAATGACTCTAGATGTGGTTTGTGTAAAGAACATACATGCAATGACTCTAGATGTGGTTTGTGAAAAGTACAGACATGCAATGACACTGGTGGATCCATGTGTGGTTTGTGAGAAGAACACACATGCAATGACATTGCGTGTGGTTCATGAAAAGAACACACATTCAGTGACACTAGTGTATCCTTATGTGGTTTATGAGAAGAACACACATGCAATGACACTAGTGACACTAAAATCCGAGCCAAGTGGAACTTAACCCGGCTCTAGGTGTGTGCATGTTCGAAGTGTACTAAAATCCGGGCCAAGTGGAACTTAACCCTATTCTAGGTATGCGCATATTCGAAGTTATCATGGAGTTATGTTAGTTCTATAAAAGAGCATCCGGCCGAGTAACAAGTTACTCCCCCGGAGGCTCGGGGACAAATGGTTATTATCTACAATTTGCAAAGGAGAAACGACGTACCTCCATCATTCGTCCAACCAGGTTAATGGCCTTTGCGGCGGTATTCATCTAAGCGGAAAACTCGGCGGGGCCGAAATTTTCCGGGAGATCAGATTCCTGGACTACCTCTACCTTATTCCAGTTCATGAAAAATTCCATCAGGCTTGGAGGATACCGTTCACCCGTGGGCATATGGGGCATCACCAAGCCTTTTGCATGTGCTTCCTTCCTCTCCACCAAGGCAAGGGCGAGGCTGGTGTGCAAAACCAACTGCTGGGCTTCGGTTGGCTCGGCAGGCGCATCCTTTGCCGCTGATGTCTTCTTGGGGAGCATTGACACAAGGGTGCGCTGCCCGGACTCGACGGCAGTAGGCTTGGTAGCGTCTGGAGCTTTCTTGCCTTTGGCTTGCTGAGTAGAGGAAGCTATAGCAGTGGTTTTCCCCTTAGAAATTGCCAGGGTAGTTCCTTGCTGAGGTTGAGAGGACTCGAAAGATGCAGAGGAACTAGGTGCTGGTACTCTCGCTGCTGGGCTTGGTGCCGGTGCTGAAGTTTTCGTTGCCGGAGTTGATGCTGATGCCGAGGTTGGAGTTGGTGCTGGTCTGCTTGCTGGTACGGGAATTGGTGCTAGGGCCGAAGTAGCCTCGGTGGCTGCTGGTTGAGGTGTTTTCGAGGCGGTGGATGCCGTTGCTCCGGCTAGGCCGGTCTCCCCCACTCCAAGGTTACCCTCCTCTCGCCGAGGTGGAGCTGAAACCGGAGCGGCCGCAGAACCCTCTGGGATAGGGCTCAGCGGGCGTGACTCGTCGTCACGACGGGGCGAAGGGCTAGGTCGGAGAGGGCTAGGTCCACTTTGAGGGACCTCCACCGGAGCCCTGTGAAATCAAATAACGTCAGAAGAAAAAATTACGACGAAGTAAGAAGAACGAGTTACAGAAGAAAGAAGGACTTACGCATCCAAAGTTTTGGCCGCTTTGGGTTTCCGAGCCCTTCGTGCAGGGGCCTTGCCTGCTGGTTTGGGGGCATTCTTATCCCCGGACTTCTTTCACCTTTTAACGGGCTGGGGCGGTCCGGAGGAAGAACTCGAAGAAGCCCCACGTTTCTTCTTCGTGGCCACCGGAACAGGATCGCCCGTAGCGAGAGGGGGATCCTCGTGAATATGACCGCCGGGGTGAGCTGATGGTGGAAAAGCAAAAGAAAGGGGGACAGCGTCAAAAGGTTCAATCACCTCGATTTTCGAGTCATCTTCATCATCGGGCCAATCTCTAATAGAAGAGGATTTACTCGTGGGTCATTTCGTGGCGTCGGTCATAGGGAGGAACATCTCCTGGTCCGGCTCTTCCTCATCCCGAATCTCCGGGTCCAGCGCCCACTTAAGGGACGGATAGGTGCCGTCCTCAAGGGTCTGCTGAAGGAATTGCTGAGGAAAAGAGTGAACAAAAGAGTCAAAAATTGCAACAATAACTGACATGTAATTAATCCGGGTTAAGTTTGCAGCATGAAACTTACCGTGGGAGGAAGCCGGTCACGGCATAAATGCTCAATCCCCCAAGACCAATCAGTGGAAAAGTCCTTGTGAGTGGTGAAGAGAGCCTTGACCCGGCGATAAATCTCCGAATTGGTCAGCTCGAAGGATGAGGTACGGTTAGGATCGCAGCCGTAGCTCATGTGGCACACCTTGTGAGTGCGCTTCTGGAGGGGTGAGATTCAGTTACGCACAAAGGTGATCATGGCATCCTCGTTGCATATCCCGTGCCCCTTCAGTTCCGCGAACCTTTTGCTCACTTGGTTGGCCAAGGCTGTGGGCTTCTTGGGGATCACGTCCCATAGGTCCGGGTTAGGTGGACCCGGAGTGTAGGGAAGCAACCGGATGAAGTCTTCGGTGCCCGTATTCCAGACATAGAAGAAGGTCCAAGCCCATCCTTTGCAGGACTCTAGCCCGGTGACCCGCGGAAAAACGGAAAATCACCGGGGTGAAATGGAGGCCGCTCCGAATTGAGTGAGCCGCTTGTCCTCCGGATCAGCGTGGATGTTGGGAATGATGTTGCGACGAAGGCCGAAGAACCGGATCCATAGCTCTTTCGTGGGCCATAGTCCGGCGTAGCCTTCGATCGTAGAAGCAAAGGCAGAAAGAGAGGTGATGGCATTGGCTGGAAGGTGGTGTGGTTGGAGTTGGTACGTATCGAGCCAGTCCTGGAAAAAATCACTCACCGGCAAGCCGAAGCCCCGTTGGAAATGAGACAGAAACATGACGAACTCGCCCGGATTAGATGAGGGGGCCAGTTCGTTGGAAGGAAGACGCGCGGCGACGCTGGCAGGGATGCGCCTGGTCCGGTAGAGCCAGTCCAGGTCATCCTAGCAGAGCCAGGAGCCGGCCCACGCGCCGCGGTGCGCCGCCGTGGCATCCTCTTCCATCTCCTGCTCAGCAACAATGAGTTCCTCTTCAGTCATCTGGTCCTCGAGGCCCTCGTTGGCATTGGAGGCGGCGGGGGACAGTGGCCGGGACTAGCGCGGACCCGTGGCGAGAAATTCGCGTCGTGGTGGCGGCGACGCGGAGGTGCGATGAAGAAGCGTGACGGTGACGCTGCTTTTTGGCGATGCTGGCTGCAGCGCTGTCCCGAGGAAGAGGAATAAGAATAGTAGAGGGCAGAGGGGTGCGGAGGGGAAAACATCCTAAAGGACGCACCCCTCCGCTATTTAACCACTCCCGTCAGGGGTGAGTGGGATCGCACCCTGTGGACCGGCCACACGTTGTGGCCGTGTATCACCCGTCCGGGCCAATCAGCGAGGACCAACACGGAGGGCCACAGGGCGGAGAAAATCCTATGACGTGACGCGCTGATGCGGGAAACGAGGAGGCGGGCGTGACGTGTCCCGCGCACAGTGATAACTGACAATTACTGCGGCGGTTACTGTACCGTCCCTTAAAATAGGACGACATAATGATTACCCTTCACATGGGTTAGCGTACGAGAGAAGGAAGCAAGACCCAGATGGAATTGTGGTAACCCGGCCGGCAAGTGAAAACTTGAAATGTGCGAAGGGAACGTAAATCCAAGCAGTTCGAGGTACAGAGGTAACTCGGTAATAACGACCGGGGCACAAGATTGAACCTGGTGTGGCCTTAGCGGCCGAGGTAACTAAGACCGCACCAGCTTCGGGGACTAATGTTGGGGGGATACCCCCGGGTAGGGTCACGCCGGGGTATAAAGGCCGAGTTAGCCGAGGTTTGGCAAGGTCAAAGCAGATGCTGGCCGGGTCACCTCAAGGCAGGCCGAATCACGGGGTAATCCGGACCTGGGGGTGTTCGCCTAACTAGGTCTCATCCGACTTAAGCAGTAAGTCAGAAGTGAATGTTTTACCTGTATACAGGAACGGGTGTGGCCGGATGAATCATCATCCGGGTCATAGCAAGCTTCTAGGAGAAGGAAGGAATCTCGCTGGTCAAAAGGAGCCCCGGTACGCACTGCCTGAGCGAAGCGAGCAAGGACAGGACCACCGGGGCGTGGCCAACAAGCGTGACGACGCCCATGTCGGCTGACGCGGGCACCATAGAGGCTCACGTAGCCTCTGCATGTGTGACGCGGGGGAAAAGCACCCCGGTCGGCTTACTACTTTGGGAGGAAGCATATTCTCAGGAATATGCTTCCACGTATGCCCTAGGCAGAAACCGAGCCTCGCCTATAAAAGGGGGGCTAGGGCTTCTGTAGAGGGGGTTGGTCTCTCTACGATTCTGTTTTGGTCAAGGGTTTCAGGGGAGATTTGTGGGTGAGAGTACGAGAGCTCCTTCTTCCTCCTCTCGCCAATACAGCTCTAGGAGCACTTGTAACCTTGGAAGAAAATCAATACAAGCTCTTGTGTGGAGAATCACTTCACTATCCCTCCCTGGATTCCCTAGCGAGTATTAGTCCCGACCTTTAGCCTGTACATGGCATCTGCCGTGACACCACCACGACAAATCTATCTTGGCATAATTTGATGTATGCCATGATGTATTTCATTGTACAAGACACTCACTTTCGATTTTTATACTACTCAGTTTTGCCCTTGGTTTTTTGATACTACTCAGTTTTGCCCTTCCCCTCTCTCTCTTCCGTAGATGCCCAAACATGTGCTCAGTCTGTCTGCTACGCCCTGATTGGTTGTCACAGTTGTCACGTGGATCATGCACACCAACTGTTGATCCTGTGTGATCAAACGATGATCGTTGCACACGTCGTTCCCTTCACTGTACAACGTGAGACAACATAGACTTCTCCCTCAGCGTGAGACAGCACAGACGTCTCCCTCTACTAGAAGGAACACGATTCCGTCCATGGAAAAAGTCGTCGAGTGGCCACGTCGCATTTAATCTAGTATGCAAAGGCTACTACTGCTACTACAACACATGCAATTTAGTGCACGGTTGTCGACGGGACACTGCAATTTAGTGCCACTTGATTTGAATAAGACATATCCCATTTTTACGCAGCGCTCTCAATCTCACTTCCAACTAGGCCCTACCTCAAGTAACTTCCATGAGTCAAGGGCCCCCCTCGAGTAGATCTAACGTTTCTAGAAATTGGTTCTGTGCCACTTGCATGCACTGGAATCGAGGTCTGCCATGAGCGTGTTTTCCATGCAGCTCTAAAGTGGAGATTGTGGCTGTTTCAAAAAAAAGGGAACCCAAAAAAAGGTGGAGATCGTGGTAGCCCCCCCGCCCCCGCCCACCACACGTGTCCCCTCGAGGTCTACGAACGGTCCGGTGTTTATAAACCCGCTCGACCTTCTTCTTCCATGTCCTTGTGTCATTTCCCCCCAATCTATCTAGTCCCAAAACCCCAATCTGCACCTACCGCGCGCGCCATAGCTCCCTCTCTTGCAGTACCTCTTTGCCTAGGTACGCCATGAAGCGTACACGTGGAGACGACCCGGAGGTGAAGCCAGTTCAAGGCGCAGCATCAGATGGCCTGGTCGTTGCCAAGAAGGCGGAGGCGTCTTCTCCGGGAATGAACGCCGCTTGTCGCCGCGCCGTCGAGGGTTCGAGCTCATCCGTCCAGCCAGTAGTCGTCGCCGCCGAGCAGCAGGTGGCCGAAAACATCGTGGTGCCAGTGGCATCGCTGGATGGGGGATAGGCGGCAGGCAGAGGCAATCCGGTGCTCTACATCAACGACCCCATCATCGTCCAAGAAATCTTCAACGCAATCACGGAGAATGACGAGTTCGAGGAGGAGGTCCCTGATGAGGAGTCCAAGGTACTACATTGCTAACTTCTCTAGTCGCAGCCGCAGATTTCACTATTCATACATAGGATTTGCTCAATCGTGTACATATTATTTTGCTCTTGAAGTAGGTTAGTATATATATGGTTTGATCGGTCAATTGATGCATCTGCCATCTAGTCACAAAACCCCAATCCGTCTAGTCACAAAACCCCAATCTGCTCATCTGCCATCTAGTTGAGTGTTGATTTTGATACACAACATGCCTATAACATTACATTTCTATTCCTTACTTAGCCCAATGATTCAATTTTTCCCCAAAATAGTGCAAGGGAATCTGATGGTGTTGTTTTCTTAGGGATGGTTAGTGAACGTGAGGTAGCAATGCACATAAAAAATATAGGTTGTGTTGTTGGTATTTTGGTTCTCCGACTCCATCTCTGAAAAAATGAGGCCCTAAGTTTTCTCTCATATGGAACCTATATATAATATTTGTATTGTTTCTGATCTATGAATGCGTCGTATGATGCATATGTATATCCCTGAATATTGTTTTGTACAGATACATTTCAATTTCTTATTGTGGCCAATGATTCAAATTTGCCCCAAAGAGAGGCAGACACATTGGTGTCAGATTTTTTCAGGGATGAGTTAGCGAACATGGGGCCATGTATAAGATCAATATAAGATGTGCAATTGTTACGTGGTTCGCTTACACCATCCATGAAGAATCTTACGAGGCCGCCATCTTTATTCTACATTCATAGAACTATGATATTTGAATTATCTATTCCATGCATTCATAGTGTATAAGAATTACATTTCAGTTTGTCATCGATGCCGATGATTGAAGTTTGCCCCAAAAGAGTTCAAGGGGAGACATATATGATGGTGTCGTGTTTTAGGGATGGGTTAGTGAACCTGAGGTAGCAATGCACAAAAACAATATAGGTTGTGCTGTTGGTAGTTTGGTTCTCCAACTCCATCTTTGAAACAAATGATGAGGCCCTTGATTTATTCTCATATGGAACTACATATATGATCCTTGATTTTTTTCTGATCTTTGAATGATTCGTATGATGCATATGTAAATGAATGGTTTTGATCATAAGCATTTTTAACATGTACCTAATGATTAATTGTTTGATTTTTTATTTATAATTACAATATTTGGGCTTGTTTTTGTATCTGACTATGTATATCCCTGAATAATGTTTTGTATGATTACATTTCAATTTCTTATTGTGGCCAATGATTCAAATTTGTCCCAAAAGAGAGGCAGACAAATTGGTGTCAGATTTTTTCAGGGATGAGTTAGTGAACCTGGGGCGATGTACAAGAACAATACAGGTTGTGCAATTGTTACTTGATTCACTAACTCCATCCCTGAAGAAACTTATGAGGCCGCAATCTTTATTCTACATACACTCTGATGCAATTATTTGTCACTGTGTTGAGATGAATTGATATATGAACTGATCACACTATTGTTGAGATGCTTTCTATTTGATATCCATGGATATATTGTCTTACATATACATGTTGTCAATTCTTGAGTTGTAATACAATTAAATCATATGTATGAGTTCTAAGTTACGTTCTTAAACATCAATAGGAGGATGATGATGAAGTGGACGATAGCAAGGTATCCAGGGACAACAAGAGCCGCTACATGCTGAGGCAGTTACAGTGTAGGATAATACGTTTCTACCATAGGGGGAGACTGGTTTGCCCATTCTGTGGCAGAGCAATCAACATGGACCTCGACAACATGATCCAGCACGCGGTGGACATTGGCAAAGGCGGAGGAAGAAGGCATAAGCCGATTACCTTGACACGGCACGCAGCCTTCAGCAAATTCCTCCGGGAGTATGTCAAGACTGGCCTGTATCCCATCGACCAGGTTGTCCCTGCCTCCTGCTGATATGCCCTTGCCCTGCTAGGCGTCTCCGTGTCCCGGCCTCGTGCTGCTGCCCCTGCTTTTATTTTGTCTCAGTTAATTATTATTACCTGTGTGTGGCTAGTAAGACAATATATCTGCGTGGTTTCTGTGGTAAACCTTCTATATATATATATTAATCTAACCCTTTATATGGAGAGCCTTAAAATATCTAGTGTTCAATTATATTACTGATGATGCTCATGCACACTACAAAATATTTCTAGTGCTCGATTATATTATAATTGTCAAGGAATACATCAACAAGTTAAATTGGTTGAAATTTCGTATCGAAGTAAATAAATGATCTCACATCGGTGGTGGACGTTGACAGAAGCCGAATGCATCAACCGAATATATTGGCACGACACACAGTCTTCAGCAAATTCCTTATAGGTTCAACAATGGGTTGCCGCTGCCCAGCTCCGAATTCGCTTACAGGTCCAACATGGCAGAACTTGAGCTACCATAGAGACCTCGGCAGAGGTGGCATAATTGGTGCGGGTGTGACCACAGTGACGGCGAGCTCAGATTCTGGAGGAGGAAAATAGGACCGACCATGGTCGACACAGTGATAGATCTCACCGGAACCAATTCTCGTCCCCGAGCTGTGCCATGGGTGCGGCGATGGTGAGGGCGAGCTCCGACTCGGGATGGGGAGGAGAGCGGGGCCGAGCAGTTTCGTCACGTCGTAGCTCTGCGCCATGGCCGTGACCACAGATTGCCGCTTCAGGGAAGAAGAAGACGCATAATGGATGCAGGCGCCTATTGGGGATATACTTTCTAGGTATCCTCACAGTTCCTCACTAACCAGGGTGGCCCACTTCGGGTTAGAGCTTTGCTTCACCGGTGGCCCAGTCAGGGAGAAAAGGCGGAGTCCCATCCAGCTACGGGAAGGCCTAGAAGACTTACCGACTTAGGCCCATAGTGTTACTTGTAGTTCAAGATGTACACTATAACTGACTCTTAGTTGTAGCCGGATAGATCTCTCCTGTAAACACTAGGCCGGATATCTATATAAGCCATCCTAGGGAGAGACTTTAGGGCACACCTCAATAGTCCACAATCTCAACTCGCACAGGCAAAACCCTTGTAACCCATATTCCGGCTCTGCGTAGTGAAGGCCCTTGTAACTTTAGGGCAGGGGGCTCGTCGTAGTGAAGGCCCTCCCCGGAACCGGAATAATGACGCTCCGGATGGAGGCCGGCGAACAGCCGGAAACAATCCAGCTGTCCCACCCTCTCCACCAAGTAGTCATCACAACGGCTCTCAAGGGGGACAAGGAGGACGACGTGGCGGAGGAGGTGGTGGTAGAAGCTGAAGTCCGGCTCCAAGGCACCGCAACCACAGCCGACATTCGGGACGATCTCTATCCCCGAACGACGCAAGGCACAGGATCAACTCCAACATAGAGGCGCGGCGCTAAGAAAACGATGATATCTACGTGGGCCCAAAGTGCTTCGGACCATGCATCAGAGCTATAAGATTCCCGGAAGGATTTGCTATCTCAAGACATATCCAAGCCTACGATGGCATTGCTCGGCCAGGTACATGGCTACATGATTTTTTTCCAAGCTTGCTGCATCGCCAAAGGAGGAAACAGCCTGGTCGCAACCTGATATATCCCACTTATGTTGCGAAATATGCCACGTCCATGGCTTAATGAACTTCCGGAGAACACCATCCACAACTGGTATGACATGCAAAGTGTGTTCTTTCGGAATTTCGAAGGCACATACCAGAGGCCCTATAAGGTCGGAGACCTATAGCGTTGCATTCGGAAGGCCGGAGAAACTTGCCGGGATTACCTCGGATGATGGATTGACACCAAGAACTCATGTGAAGGAGTAAATGATCAAACTGCGATTGAAGCTTTCATTGCAGGTCTCCCAATTGGACTACTGCGTTCGTTTGAAGTGTGATAAAGTCACCGATTTGGGAGAGATGATAGAAATAGCGAGCAAGTATGCAGATGCTGTCGATGATGCAGAGGGATTACTCAATGCCCTAGATGTGCCTCAGTCGGCAAAACAACCAAAGCAACAAGCTCAGAAGTGCAAAAATACCTCGGAAGAGAAACCCAACGCGGAAACGGCAGTGGTCACTGCTACTTTCGGGTCTGGAGGACTAGGAGGACACGACAGAGGCCGCGGGCGTGGCCGTGGGACTTCAAGATTCCAAGGTAGAGGAGACCAGCAACCAGGAAAAACCTACTCTTGGGCCGACATTGCCAATAACCCATGTGTGCATCACTTAGACGCTAATGGGGACTCGTCCCACACCAACGATGAATGTCGTTTCAATGACGACATCAAAAGAGATGACACCGCGGGCTACAAAGCTAAGCGGAAGAAGGGAAAGAAGAATCCAGAAAAAGATAAAGAGACCAAGGAAGATTCTGACATGGAGGAAGCTGACGCTTCAAATCCCAAGCCAGAAGGGAAGAAAAATTTTCCTACCAAAAAAACGCACTTATGTCACCTTCCTCGGATCTCAACCAGCAAAGGTTAAGAAAGTAGTTCTACATGAGCTCAATGCCACAGTTCCGGCTGTTCCCCAGTTCTTGGACTGTTCAGAAGTGGCAATCACATGTGACCGCGCTGATCATCCGCCTGAGTTGCACAGGCGAGGAAAATATGCCTTATTCGTTAATCCACTTATTGATGGTTATGGTTTCTCCAAAACCCTCATGGACAGCGGCAGCAGTATCAATATTCTCTATGTCGAAACGCTACGCCGGATGAAGATCTCGGAGACCTAGCTGAACCATAGCTCTGTGATTTTTCACGGCGTTGTCCCAGGAAGACAAGCTAATTCCCTGGGGGAGATCACTTTGGATGTTACCTTTGGAACTCCGAAGAATTATTGGACGGAGGCACTTTCCTTCGAAGTGGTCCTGTTCAATATCGCCTACCACGCTATATTCGGACGTCCGGCTTACTGGGATTTTATGGCTCGTCCGTGTTACATTTACAATATGATGAAAATTCTAGGTCCCAACGGCGTAATCACTATCAGGGGAGACCCGAAGAAAGCACGAGAGTGCGAGGATGGAAATGCCGCCTTTGCTGAAGCCGTGCTGCACGCCCAGGAGTACCAGGAGATCAAGAAGAGCATAAATCCGTTCGAGATGCCCGCAACAAACAAGGAGGTGACAAAGACAAATCCGGAGTTCAAGGCATCAGAAGAGATGAAGAAGACGCTGTTGAAGGATGATGACCCCTCCAAGGTGACCGATATAGGCATAGGCCTATATAGCGCATAGGAAAGCGCGCTCGTCAAGTTCCTCCAAGCAAATCAAGATATCTTCGCATGGCAGCCATCTGACATGACTGGAGTACCTAGGGAACTTGTCGAGCAGTCTTTAAATGTAAACCTGAACGCTAAACCCGTCAAACAGTCCTTACGACGTTTTGGCGATGAAAAGTGTAAGGCAATAGCTAAGGAACTAGCACGGCTCGAGTTAGCCAGATTCATAGAAGAGGTCGTCCACACTGAGTGGTCGGCTAATCCTGTAATGGTCCTTAAAAAGGACACCACTGATTTAAGGATGTGTGCTGATTATACTGCCTTGAACAAGGCTTGTCCAAAAGATCCGTTCGCTCTGCCTAGGATTGATCAAGTTATCGATTCTATGGCAGGCTCGGAACTCCTCTGTTTTCTCGATGCATATTCCGGTTATCACCAAATCCGAATGAAGGAATCTGACAAATTCAAAACTTCATTCATAACCCCCTTCGGAACCTTCTGTTTTGTTACGATGCCCTTTGGGCTGAAGAACGCAGGAGCTATGTACCAGCGCACGATGCAGCGTTGCCTCCATGACCAACTCGGACGCAATGTACATGCATACATGGATGATATTGCGGTGATTTCCAAAAAGAAGGAAACACTGATTTCCGACTTGGAGGAACATTTGCTAATCTACGAAAATACAACATCATGCTTAACCCGAAGAAATGTTTCTTTGGAATACCAGCCAGAAAATTGTTAGGTTTCATCGTGTCTCAAAGAGGCATAGAGGTAAACCGAGACAAAATCAAGGCTATACACAATATTTCAAGGCCAACTCGCCTGAAGGACGTACAAATACTAACTGGTTGCATTGCTGTAGTCAGTCGGTTTGTAAGTCGGCTTGGAGAAAGAGCCGCACCATTATACAAAGTCTTGAAAAAGACCAAGGATTTTGTTTGGACAGTCGAAGCTAAAGCTGCACTACAAGACCTGCAAAAAGTACTCTAATCTGCTCCTATCCTTGCTGCGCCGGAACCACATGAACCGATGTTGCTCTATCTTGCTGCGACAAACAAAGTCGTTAGTATTGTTATGGTGGTGGAGAGACCAGAGGAAAAGCAGGAACACCTGGTGCAGCGTCCGACGTATTTCGTTAGCGAGATCCTAACAGAATCAAAACAGTGGTATCCGCACTATCAAAAGTTAGCTTACGGTGTTTTTCTAGCATCTCGTAAGCTATGGCATTATTTTCTGGAGCATCCAATTACCGTGGTGAGCACAGCTATGAGAGATATACTCAACAACAGTGACGCCATAGCACGCATCGCCAAATGGGGCATAGAGCTTTCAGCTTTTGATATTGAGTATAAACCTCGGACAGCAATCAAATCCCAGATCCTTGCTGACTTTGTCGCTCATTGGATAGAGACGAAGGAGAACATGACCCTCCCTATGTTGGAATACTGTACCCTCTATCTTGATGGGTCTAAGGCTCGAGGGGGATCGGGGCTGGCGTGGTGCTCAAATCACCCCAAGGAGATAAACTTCTATACGTGTTGCAGATCCACTTCACAGCGACAAATAATATCGCCGAGTATGACGCACTGTTGCATGGAATCCAGATTTCTAAGGATATTGGCATCCGACGTTTGATGTGTTACGGAGATTAGGATCTTGTTGCTCAACAAGTGTCGGATATTTGTAATGCAAATAAACACATGGCAACATATAAAGCTATCGTGGATGATTTATCTAAATTTTTTCGAAGGGTTTGAGGTTCAACACATCCCTCAAGCATAAAATGAGGAAGCAGATGCATTATCTCGGATAGGCTCTGCATGGAAAGAGGTTCCGGATGGCGCTTTTTTAGAGCACCTCAAAGTTCCCTTGATAAAGGGAGTAGATGAGGAATATCCGACCAAATCCGACTCACCTCTAATAGCAGTCCTAGCTGTAATTCCTAGCTGGACTCAACCCTACCTTAATTATTTGGTAGATGGCAAGTTACCCGAAGACGAGGTTCTGAGCCGATAGATTATCCGATGAGCGAAATCATATACTATTGTTAAAGGTGAGCTCTATAAACGGAGTGTTTCTGGGGTTTTTCAGCGTTGTGTATCTCCGGAAGAAGGAGTGGAAATCTTAAGAAAAATCCATGAAGGCGAGTGTGGTCACCACGCTGCAGCCAAATCTTTAGTGACAAAAGCTTTTAGACACGGATTTTCTGGCTTACAGCTCAGGAAGATGCCGAACGATTAGTAAAGACGTGCAAAGGCTGCCAAAAGTACGCCAAACAACCTCATGTTCCGGCTGATCAGCTGCGAACAATACTTATAACATGGCCTTTTGTGGTCTGGGGGCTTGATATGGTAGGACTGTTTAAACGATCTCCAAGTGGATTTACTCACCTCTTAGTGATGGTGGATAAATTCACCAAATGGATTGAGGCTAAACCTGTCACTAGTTGTGATGGAGCAACAACCAAAAGATTTGTCGAGGATGTTATAATCCGGTATGGTTATCCGCATAGCATTATCACGGACAACGGGAGTAACTTCTCTATGGCAGAATTGGCCGAATTCTGCAACGAGCAAAATATCTGGCTTGACATTGCGTCAGTCGCACATCCACAGGCTAACGGACAAGTCGAATGGGTAAATGGTTTAATCCTACAAGGCCTAAAACCGAGACTTGAAGTACCACTACGACGTGCTGCGGGGGCTTGGGTAGAGGAATTACCCTTTGTAATATGGAGTTTACGAACAACTCCGAACAGGTCAACCGGATACACACCTTTCTTCTTGTTCTATGGTGTAGAAGCAGTTCTTCCTAGTGATTTAATTCATACTTGTCCTAGAGTGGGTGCGTATATTGAAGAGGATGCCGAGATTTATCGACAAAATGATCTCAACTTAGTCGAAGAAGTTCGCGTCGTTGCTTAAATAAGATCAACAGCCTATCAGCAGAAGTTACGCAAGTATCATAGCTAGAGCGTCCGAAACAGATCTTTTAATAAAGGCGATTTGGTTCTCCGGCTTGTGCAGCAAAGAAAGCACAAACTTTCCCTAGTATGATAAGGGCCCTTTTTAGTTAGTCGAGTATTGCACAATGGTTCGTACTACTTAACTTACATGTGGCCAGTCAAATAAAGACCTGCTACTAGGAAGAGAAAGAGAGTTGGAGGTAGTAGAGATCTGGATGAGTTAGACAGACCATGGAATATTGCTCAGCTACGTCCCTTTTATACGTCCGATATTTTCTGATCTTGAGCAGCAATCTTACGATCACGCTCCTCAGTAGCCATGGAGGAGGACTCAAGAACTTGAGCTATGCTCTTTTCATGATCCACCTTGAGCTTATCCAGCTCTTGGCGAAGTTCCTTGTTCTCCACCACCAAAGTTTTGAGGTTCTCGGCCTCTTCAATCATAGCGCAGGATTGTTTTACCAGCGCTGGAGGTCAAAAAAGAACAACAGTTCAGTAAAAGTTCGATTATGAAAGACAAAGTTTGAGTCTCCGAATGTTTACCTTTGGCCTCATCCTTGGAGACCTTAAGCTCATCATTCTTAAGTCGGAGAGCCCTGATCTCTCTCCACTTGTTGCAGACATTTTTCAACAAATCCTGGTTATAGGAACATACTTTCTGTAAGTCAGAATACCCGAAGTCAGAAGTCTACTAAAGACTCAGGATAATATTTTTACTAATATCAGCACGAGCCTTGGGGGCTACACTAGTTCATTCTTTGGCATCCTAAGGAAGCATAAACCCGGATTATATATCCTACTTCATGCTTGGGGGCTAGAGGATATGATATGAAATAAAGGAAAAACAGGAGTTAGAATTCCGACTTACATATTGTTCGCGAGTAAGTGTGTCCAAACTCACGTTCACTTCAACAGCAATCTTTTAAGCGAGAGTCAGAGGAGTCACTGGAGCAATTGGAAGCTCACTGGACCTTATCCTCTAGTTGTGAAGATACACTTGTTCAAGAAGGTCAGAGTGCTTGATGTCCTCTGCCTCTTGTGCTTCTTCTTCGGCAGATAGATTTCTTTTCTCCAAGCACTTCCTGGCCAGCCGCTGGATCTCTTCAGGAGATTTCCGAGATAGGTAAAACTTGGCCAGTCCCGGATTGCTGAGAAGATTTTCGGCAAAGGTTTCTGCCAAGGGATCATTACCCGAAGAGGGTTCACCCTTATCTATACCTAAATCACTCATGATGACGTCAGTTTGCGATTCAAGGATCGAAGGCTCCGTTCAAGGAGCCGGATCTTCTTCGACAGCTAGAGAAGGAATGATCACCGACGTTGCGGAAGGTTGTGGGGCAGGAGTCGAAGGAGCCTCGGTAGGAGAAGCTATGGAAAGCTTCGTCTGTCGTAGGGGCTTCGAAGAAGTTCCCTTCCCCTTACCCTTGAAGAGCTGCTTAGCTCTGAGAATATAATAGAACGGAAAACATTACATATTGGAAGAAAATTCGAGTAAAGTACAAAGGCGGAAGTTGTGTTGAAAGTAACCTCTTCACCACAGGCACCTCCTTTGTGCCAACATCCACTGTCGAAGCCCTGCGCTTCTTGGGCACAATGTCCGGCAATGGGACCAGTTCCGCCTCCTGAGAAAACTCTGGAGGATATCCTTCGAGTGGAGCAAATTCTGACTCGGTGAGGTCAGCAAGCTGAAAAGAAGAAAACATATCTGTATTGCGATATAAACTTAGAGATTGAAACACATAAAAAGGTTTATTGTTAGAAGCTTACCGGCACTAAGGGGTTTTCCGCTGTGTGCATGTCCAGAGAAACCTCCAAAATCCTCCTCTCGATCCGCTCCCTTATCAGCCATTTAATCTGGCTTATATAACGTTGCGTGGTATAAGCTCTGGGGCTGATGCGGAGGGAATCATTCTTGGACAACGTGATGGAGTTCATTAGTCGGTCTCCTGGTACTGAAGGGGTTGGATCCGGCGTGACACCCAACATTGGACCAACTCGGATCCCTTCAGTCCTTTGTGTTTGATCAGATATTCGATCCGCCTCTTAGCAAGGATCAGATCGTCATTGAGAGCTGGAGGAGCCTCGTCCCAAGACGGTTGGGCCGTGGCAACTCCATCGATGAAAGCCGGCAAAGCAGTGGCTTTGCTGAGAGCCAGAACATCCTTATGATAAAAGAAGGTGGCTGGCCATTGTTTGACCGAGTCACTAGCTAAGATCTTAGGATATGCGCGCTCACATCTAAGTGAAAACCTAATTGTACCGGTAATATACGTATTACCGACAGTGATAGAATTTCTCCGGACATGGAAGTAGTACCTGAATAAGGTAAGACTCGGCCTAATGCCGAGAAATCCCTCGCACAAAGCCGCATAGGTGCTCATCTCTAGGAGGGAGTTAGGAGGAAGATTGTGGAGTTTAACACTATAATGATATATCACCTCGGAAAAGAATTCCGAAGGAGGAAACGACAAACCTCTGTCGAGGTGGGTGCTGAAGTGGACCCGCTCGCGGGCACGCAGGTTAGGGACGGTCTCCCGGACGCTGCTCCACCAGTCGCCGGCGCGGAGGAGCCCTTATGTCTCCATGCCGCGGAGCTTCTCATCGTCAAGAACGCAGGGGATCCAAACCCGCGGAAGCTTTCCTTTTCTCCCACCGCCTCCGCCGTCGCTGCCGCCGCCAAACCAGAAGATGAAGACGAAGCCATTTCTCCGGTGCGCAGTGACCTAAGATGGGCGGCGCTGGGAGTTTTTGGGGAAAGTAGAGGAGCTCTGTGCGCGGAGGAGATTTGGAGGAGAAGAAACGAGAAAGGACCAGGTAAAGAAAGGAGGAGGAGAATCCTCACCGCTTATACCCACCTACCTGCGCCAAGATTCCTGCAAATGACACTGTATAATTGCCACATGTCGTGGAAGGAACTGGGAAGGACCCACGCGATGATTACGTCGCCTCGATCTCCGCATACGCGTTGAAACGGCGCCTCGGTTCCGCGAACTGCTGACCCACCAACGGTCATGCTGAAAGGATGTCTGTCAGACATAATTCCGGCTTAGTTTAAAATTGAGCTGGAAAATCTGAGTAACTTGTTGATAGGTCCGACTTATTCTTAAGAATCGGATCGTATTTTTTGTTGTGAAGTTTCAGGAACCCTTCAAGATTCTGCAAGCGGAAGATCAAGCTAGACGATGACAAATCCGACTTTGGATCTTGGAGACTTCCGGGGGCTGTTGTTGGGGCTATACTTTCCAGGTATCCTCACAGTTCCTCACTGACCAGGGTGGCCCACTTCGGGTTAGAGCTTTGCTTCACGGGCAGCCTAGTCAGGGAGAAAAGACGGAGTCCCATCCGGCTACGGGAAGTCCCAGAAGACTTACCGACTTAGGCCCATAGTGTTACTTGTAGTTCAAGATGTACTGTGTAACCAACTCTTAGTCGTAGCCGGATAGATCTCTCCTGTAAACCCTAGGCCGGATATCTATATAAGCCGTCCTAGGGAGAGCCTTTAGAATACACCACAATAGTCCACAATCTCAACTCGCACAGGCGAAACCCCTGTAACCCATATTCCGGCTCTGCCATATTACTGGATTGCTAGCAGGAGTAGGATCCGTCCAAAGCCAGCGGATTCGAACCTGGATAAACTTGTGTGCTTACCGTCCCGGAACACCGTACGTCTCACACCCCTCTCTTCCGCATGCCTCGAGGACCCCCTCATGGCGTACTTGTAATCAATCTGATGACAGCGCCAACGCTGCAAGCCTAATTAATGCCTAAGCGACGGGAGCGACATAACGACGAGAACTGACAGGGGGTCCAACTTGACAGCCGTTAGCCTGATATTTTGTATTGAAACGTAAAGTTGAATTCGTCCCGAAAAATACCCTCTGAGTATTTGGCACGCCAACTGTAGTCATCATAGTTGATCACAGGCAACTTGGGTACCGCGTTGCTTGGGCATCCAACTTTCGGGCCGCAAAATGATATTCTCATGGGAGGGGCCATTCGCCATAGGGTGAGTCCTCGACAAAGACACCTACTACCTAATCGATGTAAGAGGCAATGGCCAGCTCGAAGTTGGGAGGCCATGGAATGTAAACCTCCTCCGAAAGTTCTACACATAGAACTAAAACTTGTACTCAGCTGCTATATAATAAAAATTCGGATCGCAAAAATTGTGTCTACTCGCCATACTCTTGTGCCAATTGCACTCATACATTTAGCAATACGCAACCCATGGAAGTCAACCCTTAGTCAAGGGACCGACACAGCTAAGTAGTGCGGCCCAAGGGCACCGAATACACTCGGGCCTTGTGTCGTCCATGAACACGCCATCCCGGAGCCGCCATTGGGGTCGCCTCGCTCGACTGGCATGCTGGGCCAAGACAACAGATAACGCTTCACACAACGACCCATCCTCCCCATCCTAGCACAAAGAGACTCCAACGGTTAAGTACCACACACGGGGACTTGTCTACAATAACCCCTATGCAGCTCAGGAACACACCGAGTAAGAGAGGTTGCCTTGGACTCGCCACACGACTGACTCTCCGAGCCGGGGGGAGAGACACGTTATGAACAACGCACTAGATCCTGACCTACCTTGGGCATGCAACTACAATGGCTAAGTACCATGCTCGGGGACTCGCCTAAATCGACCCTACTCGCACTCGGGGAAACAGCCAAGTACAGAGCTCCCTTGGGGTCACTAAGCGACTGGCTCCGCGAGCCACGGCGAGTCGACTCCACCCAAAATAAAAACTTAATACAACCAAACTTACATACATAAGTGGTAAACCCCAATAAAGGGCGGACGCGCATGGGGACTCATACAAACAAAAACTCAACATCACACAGAAACCACCATGCATTGCGAATCGATTGACAACTTTCATGTCAGCAACAAAATACATCGTTTACATTACAATAAAGACTAGTCGCCATAACTTCCAAAAGCCCCTCAGGGTAGTCATCATTTTGCAGGCGCCGATGAAGAGGCACCGCCATCACCCTTGACCCAAACAAATGTCTCCCAAGGGTTTGCCGGATATGTCGTCAACTGCTTCGCCATCGACGATCGGAAGGGTTGCTCCAGCTTCAAGTACTGGTGCTTCGGCTTGGGGTCACCTGGCGCCACCACCATCTCCTGGTACAACAACAGGTCCCCCATCGCCAACACCCGCTCCACAATCGGCGCAGCCTTGGCAGTCAGCCTCAGCACCTCCGTGATCTCTACCGATCCAGTCGCCGAGGGATACCCGCTGGTGACGTCATCATGGTCGAAGTCGTCGGGGAAGTGCGTGAGCCTGAGACTAAGAGCCGTGGTAGCTCCTCGCCAGAAGGCCGACCTTGCATCCACTCGACCACAGCGGGCGCCTCCTCTAGGTAGTGCCACACCTCCGTCAGCCCACCAGGAATCACCTTGGTGGGACAGATCCCTTGAAGGACGGCCTGAACACAAAGCGCCGAGGCAGTGGCCGCATTCACCACCGATGTCATACATTGCAAGGCGTCAAAGGTCTGAATCACCGGATCATTTTGACCTATCAAAGTTGCAATGTCATAAAATCAATATCATGTTGGCTCAGTGGACTCACCCGCTCGTGGACTCACCCGTTCGGGGACTCGCCGAATACTAGGAAGAAGGAGTAAAGGAATAGACACTCACCAAGGAGTTTGCGGCAGCTATCCGTCACGTGCTTCTCCAATTCCCCAAGGTTCTCCTGCAACCCAAGGATGACTGAATCGAAAGCCTTCCGCTCTTCCTCTGCCACAGCGACTGCAACCTTGGCCCTCTCTTCAGAAGAGATCATCAACGCCTTTGCGGCCTCCAACTCCTTCGTCAACAAGACGATTCGCTCTTTCGCCGCGGCTAGAGTAGACTTCGCCGCCTCTAGATCGACGACTGGAACATAGCCCTCGCGGGCCTTGGCGATCACAACAAAAGAATCAACTCAAAGAAGGAAGACCATATTTCAAACCCCTCCCCGCAGCAGTGAAAGCCAAAACTTACAGAAAACAATATACCTTACCAGGGGAAGCCCGGAGTCGCTGGTTCGCCTCTTGTCTTTCCCGAAGATCACGCTCCAAGCGTTTCTTCATAGATAGCCGGTCCATAGACTCCTGTTGTAAACCCTGAATAGAATAAACGACTAAAAGCTCTAAGCGTCTAGCTGCTGAAATTCAGCGACTAGACCCTCGGGGACTAGACGACTAAAAGCTCTAATTCTCTAGCCGCCGAAATTTAGCGACTAGACCATCGGGGACTGGACATACCTGTATAGCAGCACTAAGCATGCCGTGGAGCTCGACGACATCCATTGAGGTGATCACAAATGAGATACGCTCGTGACGCTTCCCGGCGTCACCATCAACAACCTCGGGGACCTGTGGCTACTATGTAGCAGTCGCCGCGGTAGAATCCCTCTCCATAATGCGAGGAAATGATGCGGTAGTCATCATCGGAGCACTATCCGCAGGCAACGACGACTCCGCTAGCTCAGCAGGTTTGCTCAGCTCTGAGCTAGCCGCCACTTCACCTTCAGCGGGAACGGTGGAATCTCCCTTTCCCGCGTCTTCTTCCACGATAGCAGAGGCGCCCTCCTCCTTATTATTCTTCATGCCAGTGGCTGGCGCCTCCATCGGGTCAGCCTTCCTCTTCTTGGAAGGGGCAACCTTCTCCTCATTATCAACTCGCGGAATCTTGGCCACCGAAGGGCGGCCAATCTTCTTGGCACCGGACCTGCGAAGTCGCCACGATCAGCAAACCAATTACATAGGAAAACATCGAAGCACGAAAAAAGAGAACATCAAACTTACTTGGCGACCGGAAGAAAGTGTTGTCCCGTACTAATATGGACAGGCTTCTCCAGCTCTAGGCCCAACTTGCGCCAGAGCCCCTTCTCAAAGACACTCGTGGCCCATGAAACCGCGGGCTTCTTCGATGTCGAGGTCGCGGTTGCGGGAACCTCCGGCACAGGCAACACGGCCGGCTCCTCCATGGGCGGCGACCTTGACCCCATGATTTCAGCAGCCCCTGATTCCGCAGCAGCCAAGACTATTGGTGCAATCACGGCAAGGGGAACTACCGATTCCACCACTATGGTTGCGGCCTCCGATCCACCGGACTCCTCGTCCGACTCAAATGCCACCACTGATATGGGCGGCGACGCCGGCTTCGGTGCCAACTTCTTCGCAGGCGACTTCAGCTTTCGTGCGGGCTTCGCCAGCATGGCCAATCGCCGCGAGTTGTTCTCTTGCAGGATCTCATCGTCATCATCACGCTCCTCAAGGCTGCGACTCGCCTCGATCTCGTGCTGCTTCTGCATGCCAGTCTTGCGGGCTGCGGGCGCTGGGGGGGGAATCTCCCTCGCTTCTTCTTCGCTCTCGGAGGACTCCCCTTTGGTCCCTTTTTCGAGCTCCTTGGGAATCTCCTCGTCGAGTGGGGGAAGCCAACCTTCCAGGATCTGGAACAGCTGAGAGTGGACAAGGAGGATTGTTTCGGTTAGAAATCATGACTGAACATTACGAGTTGCGGATGCAAATTGCATCCGTGCGAGTCGCGGCTAAAGCCAAAGCGACATGGAAAGACTTACCGTGGGGGCTTCATTCTTCATAGCCACGTACGGGGCAAGCCCAGCCATCATGTCAGTAAATTCTGTGTCCTTGATCTTCTTCAACACGGCCTTGTAATCCACAGTGTCCTAGGACTCCTTGCTCATCCTGGAAGGGTTATTCTTCCCGGTGTACTCATACATCAAGTAGGGCTAGGTCGCCAGTGGGACCAGGCACCGCCTGAGCCAGCATTTGTAGAGGTTGATTGTCTTAAGCCCCTTGTTCTTCAGCTCCTTGATCTACTCCATCATCTCGGTGACGACCATCTTCTGGTCATCAGGGAGCTTTGTTGCTATCAGCCGACAGGGCTCACTCCTCCCTGCTACATACATCGGGAGTGCCACTTTGCCAGAGGGAGTGGACTCCTTGTAGAACCAGCTTTTCTTCCACTCGCTCGGAACTTTCTTCGGCAGGAGGAGCTTGAAGAAGTTGTCCTTCAGCTTCAATTGGAAGGTAACGCGGCTTACCGCCCGGACGGGGCCACCCGATCCATCACGGCTGAGGTGACCGTGGAACAACTCCAGCCACAACGGGAAGTAGGGTGTAACACCCCGATAAAACCACTACTAGAAAATCACATTGTTTTGTTTTGTGCATCATCATGATCGCATGCTCATGGCATCATGCCATATTGCATTTGAGCATCGTCATGTCATCATGCATCTTGTTGCCAAAAACTATTTTCTAAAAGCTCCTCTTTATTTCAAATGATAAAACTCCGATGTTTCTGGATATCTTTGTTTGCCTAAAACCATTTATCCAAAAGCCCATCTTTATTTTCTATTTGCCTTCCTCTTTATTTCAAATGTAAAATCGGATCCGTCCGAATATTTTGTTTTCCTAAAAGTTATTCCAAAAACCAACTTTGAAATTAAAACAAACTAAAAATAAATAAAAACTATTTTTGTTCCGGGGGAGGCCGCCATCGGCCAGTCCCAAAGGGTCCAGCTAGCAGCAGCCTACCACACCGGCTAATCCTGACCCTAGATCTAAACCTAGTAAACCCTAATCCAAACACTAGTCTACCCACTCCCTGCCCTAGCCGCTGCCACTCCTTACCGCTAACACACAGCAGCGTGCACCTACACGCGCCCGCACGCAGCACACCACACTCAGGTGCTCCGCATGCCACCACTAGTCCGGCATGACGCACCCTCGCTCGACCCCGACACGGGAATTCCATCCCACATTGCAAGCCCGGCCCAACCCTACAATTCCCGATCAAACCACTCCCCTCCACCTCGCATCGCTCCCTCGCTCCACCATCTCACGATCCCCACCATGTCTCTACTCCCCAGCACACAACGCCGCCTCTCCTCGCCGGCCACGCTTCCCCGTTGTGATGCCCTGCCTCTCTACCTCGTCGCCATCCCTAGCCCGCACCACCTCCACTTGACTGCCCTCCGCCACCAGCGCGGGCCGCGCCTCTGTGAGATCTTCGCCGCACCATTCGATAGTCCCCGTCGTCCGCCGAGCCGCCGCTCCCGTCTTCGCCTGGTCGGGTCGCGTTGACGCCATCCAGAACCCCTGCGGCCGCCCAACGCTGTCCAGGAGCCCCGGCGGTGCCTCCTTCCTGGGCACGTCATGCTACCCCTATGCCTCCTGCTCACATGTGCGCTGCCCGTCTCATGCTCCTGCCCATGTTCGCTCTTCCGCATCGGAGTATTTCTCACTTGGTGGACTAGTGAATGTTGCACTGTGCACGATGTCCTCGGCCCCGAGGTCGTTCTCGAGATGTTTTGTTTGGTGATCGTTTGTTTGTACTGCAACTCTGTGTCTCGTGTGGGTTCGCTGCAATACAACTCCTTGCTGCTACTTGGCATTATTCTAGTGTGCCCGCGGCTCCAACAAGCCTCTTTCAAGATCTTCCGCCAAGATGGGTTGGTTCCGATGGGACACGACCCAATGCACCACCGGAGTATCCCTTGAAGACCACCGACAAGGTCTCCGTCACGGCGAAAGAACTGTTACTGGACTCGAAGACGCCGAGACCCCGAATGCGTCGACATGGACCCGAAGGACATCGTATGCCAAGTTCTCTTTCACGGACCCGGAGCTTCACGAACTCCTTCCCGGATCTAAAGACCGAACCCTCGACACGCTAAGTTCGCCTTCCCGGACGCCATGACCTTCTTCACGGATCCGATGGCCGAGAACCCAGAGACCGAACCCCGTCGGACCCTCAGACCCAAGATCGCCAAACCCCAATGTGCGACCCTTTCCGAGACCCCTATTTTTATAATATGACATATATTTGTTGAATATAAATTTTTCATGTCGCATACATATTTTGTGGTTTGGGGAATTATGTCGATTCACCTCATAATTAAATATGGAGATCATATGCGGGCTTTTCTAGTCTTATATTGCCTCCATTTAAATTTGTGTAGTGAATCGATGCCATGTTTTGCCTGATTAAGACAACATTTAAATTGCGGGGTATCTAAATAACATGAACCTCTTAATTAATTGTCAGGACCCTGGTTCCGCTTAATATTCCTTAATTGCATCACATCTTTGCCATCTCATGCATCATATCATGAACATGTCAGATCTTCTACCATAGTATTAAATAGTGCATCCGGTGTTTCTTTTAGTGTTTTGGTTCTTCGCGGATTAGGCCATTGTGTTGATGTGAGTATCGACAAATTCTTCGGATAATGTATCTTCGATAATGTTTCCCATGCAAGCAATCTCCCCCTTTCTCCTATTTTGCATTTATAGTCTTTACTTCCTCTTGTTGATCTATTGCTATCCGTATTGTGATGCTTTAGGTTCCGTACCATTTATGTTCCTTGCAGCCTTTATATTGCCTTGGACACATCCTATTGCCTGTTGTTTCATACATAGTCGGCCTTGCGAGTCGTAGTCGCATGCTCAAGTGCTGCTTCACGTCGTTGTTGTTCCATCGTTGTTGGAAGGTTGGCACATGCTTAATGGTAGAGATGATCATTACTTTAATTTCAATTGATAATTAAAATGATGGGAATAGATATAACTAATGTAGAGGCACCGGTGGGCAATAGCTAATATTTGGTTCTTCCACGCTCACGTGTGTCCCATAGGCCCCGACTACTTGATACATGTTCCTTGACTATTCGCACTATCCACATACCGGAGACTATATGAATCCCCCTTTGCCTGAGCTTGATTCACACTTTATTTCTTGGGGCCACAAACTAGTTTGGGGCTTTATTACTATCATGTACTTATGCCATGCTTTACTGCTTTATTTACGATTGTGCGTGGAGCACCTGTACTATTTAAGAATTGCAGAGTGTTTTCGTGATATCGACAAGCCAAGTCACACTTTCGGGTTCCTAGTCGTTTACAGCCATTGGCGCAAACCTTGGGTCCGTCTCGGAGCCGGCCAACTTTGTTGCGGTAGCTTAATGGGGTGGACCCCTGAAATAATTTGTGAATTCACAGCTTTGTCGTGAGGCCTCATTGCGTTTTATTTGGTTCTTCTCGAGGTTGATTGTGTGTGTGTTTCTATTTGTGCACCCATGTAGGGTAAAACTTTCTGAAATCCATGTCCGCAGTTATGGATGACTTGGAGCACAATATCTCGATACTAGATAAGCATAACTAAAATAGTGTTATAAATTTGACTTTGACATGTCTAGTAATCAGATTCACTACAACGGAATGAGTAAATAAAAATGCCAACAACTGCTGGTTTTGGGAGGTATCATGCTATTTGTATCTGACTAGTAAGTGCTGCAACTATAATGGAATGAATAAAACTGCCAACTGTGTGAGTTCCTCGGTTTGACTTCCTCGTGTGGTCTTGAGGGGGAAATACAAGGATGGGTATGTTTTGGTGTTACTATCAGGTTGGATCCGAATAGGTCTTTCTTATCCCTCTCTAATAGCCGACAGTTGAATCGAGTCTCTATAGATTGTTTAGTGCATGCTCCGCTGCCGCTTGAGTCCACCATACCTATGTAGGCGAGAGCCGCCGAATTCTAGACTCGCCGTGTACTGGCCTCGGTGCTGACCGCTCCTTTTTTCTTTTTCCCTTTGTCCGCACCCCTTTTGTTTTACCAGGTATAAGTTCGACGTCGTTAGCAGGGTTACTCTTCTGGCTTGGTTTGGGCAGGGTTATGGACGCCATTGGTTATTCTTTAGGACTCTTAGTCCAATTTGCATCATGTCCATACTTGGATGTTGTATCGTTTTTAAGGTGATTTGGATCTTTGTACTGTATATCTGTATTCTTGACTCTTTGAGTGGCTGTTGTATATATATATATATATGATTTGTGGGTTCCATCGTGGACTATTGTATAATGATATTACTTTGTTTTCCACCCGCACGCAAGTTCCTGGTGGGCGTCCTTGAATCGTTTCTATGAGGGTTTGGCAGGAAGCGCTAAAATTTGCATAGGGCCGATTCGAGGGTGTTATAAAGTGGTATCAGAGCTCAGCAGTTACGATACCCCATTGGTACATCCGGTAGGATAACCTAGCTAACGGACGAAGTAGAGTGTCAAAACTATTTTGGAAAATCGGTTGGATAGATCTGATTAGGTTTGTTTTTACTCCTTACCCCTATGCTATTCTCCTCTTACCTCTGCGTATTTTGAATCTACTCTAATCTTTTCTTCGTGTCTAGGATTTCTCGTGGTCGGGTTTCCGTCGTACCTTCAGGGTTTCACTACCTCCCTTTTATAACGGTGGAGCTACAATCATCTAACCTGTATCTCGCTTGTTGTACCCTTCATCTAATCTTTTTGGTCCTTGAACTCTTTATTTGTATCTGCACCTTGACGGATATCCGTATTGTTGAAAAACATATGAGTAGGACGAGCATTGGTGAAGTTGGAGTATACCTTGATCATGTGTTTTTCATGTCAATGGCACCATCGTGAAACCTAATCATTGTGTTTTTCATATGATTTATTTTGTATACTCTGGTGTTTTCCCTATGCGACAACATCTTCTGCGTCAGATTCGATGAAGAGCCTATATCACTCCTTGGTTTTCCAAAGTTTTCCGAACATCGCTCGTCAAGATCTTCAGTCTGAATTTGAGAGTGGGTTGCATAATTCTTCTATTCATGTGCAGAGTAATGTTTTGGGTGCGCGATGGATTGATCCCCATCCGACTACTCTTATCCTTTGTTGTTGTACATTGAATGGGTGGATCAATGCAATTTACTCATTCCACTGAAGTTAGAGGTAGACTCGTGACCTCTTTCTTTTCCTTTGTTTCTACAGAGTGTTCTCTCGACGAACGTGAGCAATGACCCCTTGTTGGTGGTGTCGCCGATTCAAGATGGAGCAAGAATCTTTGTTAGTGGTGTCGCGAGGATCTACACGAAGCGAGAAGAGTTACGTCATCAGCCTTCTTCCCCATACCATGAGGCAGATCTCGAGGGCAAGATCCATTGTTAGTGGTGTCGAATTGTAGCACCCCGATCAAACCACTACTAGAAAATCGCGTTGTTTTTGTTTTCTGCATCATCATGATCACATGCTCATGTCATCATGCCACAATGCATTTGAGCATCATCATGTCATCAGACATCTTGTTGCCAAAAACTATTTTCTAAAAGCTCCTCCTTATTTCAAATGATAAAACTCTGGTGTTTCTGGATATCTCTCTTTGCCTAAAACCATTTCTCCAAAAGCCTATCTTTATTTTCTATTTGCCTTCCTATTTATTTCAAATGTAAAACCGGATCGGTCCGAATATTTTGTTTTTCTAAAAGTTATTACAAAAACCATCTTTGAAATTAAAACAAACTAAAAATAAATAAATACTATTTTTGTTCCGGGGGAGGACATGACCGGCAGGCCCAAAGGTCCCAGCTAGCAGTAGCCTACCACACCGGCTAATCATGACCCTAGATCTAAACCTAGTAAACCCTAATCCAAACCCTAGCCTACCAACTCCCTACCCTAGCCGCCGCCGCTCCTTGCCGCTAACACACAGCAGCGTGCACCTACACGCGCCTACACGCAGCACACCACACTCAGGTGCACCGAACGCCACCAACACACCACCTCGCGAGCCGCCACTAGTCCGGCGCGACGCAGCCCCGCTCGACCCCGACACGGGAATTCCATCCCACGTCGGAAGCCCGGCCCCTCCCTGCAATTCCCGATCAAACCACTCCCCTCCACCTCGCATCACTCCCCCGCTCCACCATCTCTTGATCCCCACCATGTCTCTGCTCCCCAGCGCGCAGCGCCGCCTCTCCTCGCCGGCCGCGCTTTCCCGTTACGACGCCCTGCCTCTCTGCCTCGTCACCATCCCCAGCCCGCACTATCTCCACTTGACCGCCCTCTGCCACTAGCACGGGTCGCGCCTCTGCGAGCTCTTCGCCGGACCATTCCCTGGTCCCTGTCGTCCGCCAAGCCGCCGCTCCAGTATCCTCTTGGCCGGGTCACGCCGACGCCATCCCAAACCCCTGCGGCCGCCCAGCACTGTCCAGGAACCCTGCCGCAAGGCTCACCTGCCTTGTCATCTCGTGCCACATCGCCGGAGGCTCCCCGACACCGCCTGGACCTCGCCCCCGAGTCTCCGGTTGCGGATGCATAGGCCCCGCCTCCTCCTGAGTGCCGTTGTTTGACCCCACCACGTGGCGTCGTCTCCCTGTTGCCCACCCGAAGCTCAACCTGGCCTCCACCACTGCAGCAAGCCACCCCCGGCGCCTCCTTCTTAGGCACGTCGTGCTGCCCCTATGCCTCCTGCTTACACGCGCGTTGTCCGTCTCGTGCTCCTGCCCATGTTGGCTCTTCCACATCAAACTATGTATCCCTTGGTGGTGTTGGGTCTGCAGCATAGAAAACAAAATTTTCCTACGATGTGAACTACACGCCAAGATCTATCTACTAGGTACAAAGCAATGGGTGGACATACATACAACGAGAACTTACCCTTGAAGACAACGAGCTTTGTTAACGAGTAGGAGCTCGTGGTTGATTTATTCGTACACTTGCCGATCTCAAGATCGTGAGGAAGTCCAGCAGGTCCGACTCCAGCACGTCCATCAGATCCAGCTCCAGCAGCACCAAGTCCAGCACCGCAAAGCAGCGGTGCATCTGTGATCGCACACACGTCTGGTACCCCGACAACCTCCGTCCCTCACTCCAGCAAAGCAGCGGAAGGAGCAACTCCTTTCCAGATAAAGCCACTGGGAACATGTATCTCGCTAATCCAGGACCATGGGGGAATAATACTAGAGGGGAAGAGAGATCCTTCACAAGGAGGTGTGAGTGAGAAGTGAGGAGAGGGTGGCCTTTTATAGGAGGAGGGGGGTGCCCCTCCTTCATGGCCGGCGCATGGCGGAGGTGCCTCTTCACCTCCTACATTCATGTGGTGGTAACCCCTCCACATTAAAATGCCTCTCCACATTCCCTTTTAAACTCTCCACTTTAAATGCATTAAATTTCTCCAAATTTAATGCTCTCTCATTTAATAAAACTCTTTTATTATTTTTTTTATTCAGAATTTTGTTAATTACTTAATTTAGCAAGCATTCACATAAAACACCCTGCAACATTTCAATATTACATGCAGAACCAATTTTAGCAATTTCAACCAAAACAGTTTCGGTGTCTATTGAAATAATTCCAGCGCTTTCTTAAATCTTTATCTGAAAAATATTTGCTCCAAATGGTGTCGGTATCCCTTCAGTGTGTCACCCTACGGTTCGCGAATAATGTAGACATGATCGAGACCCCTCTCCGATCAATAATTAGCAGCGGGACCTAGAGATCCATACTGACTCCTACACATTCAACGATGACTTCTGTGATCGTGAGAACCTTTAACGCTAGTAACTAAATCCCTTTGTCTCGCGATATATTACATGTCCGAGATTCGATCATTGGTATCTCCATACCTAGTTTGATCTCGTTTCCGACATGCACTCTTTTCTCGTTCCCATGATATAACATTCTAGTGATCACATCACTTGCTTGCAAGCTATCTTAATGTGATATCACTGAGAGGGCCTAGAGTATATCTATCTGTCATCGGGATTGACAAATTCCACTCTTGATCCATGAGCCTCAACATAACACCTTCGTAGCACTGAACCCATCTTTATAGTCACCCTGTTACGGTATGGCGTTTGATGTTATCAAGATACTCTTCCGGTGTTAGCAATTAACATGATCTCATGGTCTAAGGATAAAGATTACTTCGTATGATGTTATAGCAATATAAACATAATGACTTTGATCGTAATGCTATACTTCGGATGAATGTTCATCACATCATTCCACCAATGTTGTGACCTCGTTATTAATAACATCCAATGTCCATGATCAGGAAACCTTGATCATCTTTTTAATCAACGAGCTAGTCTATAAGAGAGGCATTACTAGGAACCCTTTTTGTTCATTAAACACACATGTATTGAAGTTTCCTATCAATACAATTATACCATGCAAAATAAACATTTATCATAAACATGGAATAAGATAATAGCCACTTTATTATTGCCTCTCGGGCATATTCCCTTCAGTCTCCCACTTGCACTAGAGTCAATAATCTTGCTTGAAAAACTTTGCGTATTGAACACCTATGGCTTTCTTGTGTTGCATATACGCTATTGCTAGTGGTTAATATAATCTCCAGATCTGACAGTTTCAGGTCCGTGTGTATTTGCATGTCTTTGCGTCTATACGCATCACTCATTCTCAAATGAGATGGCATTCTATAGATTTGGTCCTTTGGCGAGACTTTAGTTCGTTCGGCTCAAAATATGTTGATATTATTGTCACACAATATATCTTCATAGTATTAGCCCACTTTGAACCACACCTAGTTTGGTAACAAACTACTTAACACAAATGCCCTCCTTTGCTGCTACTATAGCAGTTATATATTTAGCCTTTTGTTGTAGTATCCGTCACAATGTCTCAACTTTGGAACTCATCCAAATCCCTCATGGAACATCCTTTCCATTACATTGTGCCACCCATAGTCTAAATTGAGATAAATTTAATTTGTATCTTGTGACAGCATTAGTATCAATGTAACACTTTACAATGAACTACCTTTAACTATTTGGCACTTATACATGATATATTCTTAGTTCTTCCAAATCTCATAAGAATATCTTTACTATTGTTCAATGATCATCTCATGAATCATTCTGGTATGTGCTCATAACATTTAGAGCATAGGAAATTATGGATATATACATATCATGGTATAATCGATCAAAATCTTCATGTGATTTTACTCACCAAGTGTTGAAACACATGAATCTTGATACAATTCTTTCCATGCAGCAAGAACTTTTCTTGTTGTTTCCATATTGAACCCTTTCAATATCTCATATATGTATGTCTGGCACAACCATATTTGCGCCTTAATCTATCCATATAGATATTGATGCCAAATATTCCGGGTTTGCCCAAGTCTTTCATCGAAATCTTATTTGAATGAAATTCTTAACTTGTGTCAATACAAGATACATCATTTCCAATCAACAATATGTCCTCTACATAATGTATTAGAAATATGTCTTAGCACTCCCACTTAATTTCTTGCAAATGCAAGCATCTTCATCATCTGCGATGAATTTAAACTCTTTTAACAGTTTCATCATGGTGAAGATTCCAACTCCGCTATGCTTACTTCAACTATTGAAGTTTGCATGTCCTTTTAGCACCCTTTGAATTAACAAAACCCTTCGGACCATGTCATGTACACGTCCTAGGTAACCGTTCTATTAGAAGAACATTCTTTTGTTTATTCAACTACCATATACCAAATTATATGTAGTGGTTGCTACATTAACCCGTCAAGACTATATATCGCTATGAAAGATCAAATCTTGTCATAGTCAACTCCTTGAACATTGTCGTAAACTTCTTTCCGACATGTCGACTATTTCATAGATGTTAAACATCCATGTCTTATTTCTTTATAGTTCCAAACACGACCGATAGGCTTCACGCCTTTTCGGAGGGACTTCCAAGTTCAGAAACTTGATTTCTCGTGTATGGATACTATCACGGATTCTATGACTTCTAGTCATTTTATAGAGTCAGGGCCCATCATCGCTTCTTTGCATGTAGTCGGTTCATCATTGTCTAAACAATAACGACTTGCTTATCAAATATTACTATTTGATTCTTACCGACCCACGCGGTTCTATAGGAACTCTAATATCCGAGATCACACCTTTTGTAATCACGAGAGCCATGAGCATTGTGGCCGCCACTGGGATACTTTTCGGCGCTGCGCTACCTAGCACATATAGCTAAGGTTCAAAAACCTTATCAAAGTTCTATTGTCCTCTCACTTAACTTTTCGCGAAAAATTCCTTCTCAAGAAACTTGACGTTCCAAGTAACAAACTCTTTTGTCCTCGGTGTTATGGAGAAATTCCCAACAAATTCTTTGGGATAACCTACAAAGACGTGCTTATCCGACTTTGGTTGTAAACATTTTACTTATGCATAGCATACCAAAATTTAAGAAAAGACAATTCGGGTTTTATCCCAAACCATAACTTATATGGTGACATTTCAACAGATCACGATGGTGCTCTTTTCAGTGTAAAAGCGGTAGTCTCTAAAGCTTCAATCCTTAAAACATAATGGCAGTTTTATAAATGACACCTTTGATCTTACCATGTCAAACATGGTTTGATTTCATCTCTCGAATATGCCATACTCCTATGGTTTATTGGGAAACACAAATCAGGGAACAATTCCTCAAGTCTTAGGTATTTTTGCTAAACATGTAACTCAAATATCTTCCTTTATGATCGAATCATAAACTCTTTATTTTCTTGTTACAATGATTTTCCACTTCATATTGAAAGTCTTTGAACAACTTTCAAATGTTTCATACTTCTTCCTTATTAAGTAAATATACAGATATATTCACTCAAATTTTTGGAGAAAGCATATGAAGCAAAAAGATCCATCACATTTGGCTACAAATAATGGACTATGCACATCAGCATGCACAATTTCCAATAAGCTAGTCATCCGTTCCTCTTTGGCCTATGAACGGAGTTTCAATTATCTCGAGGAAAGTCTCACATGCATCATTTGATCAAAATCAAAAGACTCCAAAAATTCCATCAACATGGATTTTCTTCATGTTTTCTTTCAAATATAATTTAAACAGCGATGTCACTTCATAAGTCATCTTTCAATCATTTGTCTTGCGACATTTTAGCAATAGTGTTTATGGATGTGATTTCTCCCACTAGACTTGTAAAAGTTCATCCATCCTTTATGGAATACGGTAATTATTTGAACAACCATTGTTCTCGTACTACCGGAACAAAATAACAATTATTAAAACAAATCTTGAAGGCTAGGTTTGACGTCAACGAAAAACACAATAACACTTTATTTGTTTTCGATGAACATCATCACTCATTCTCTTGCTAGGTACTTAGGCCATTGTAGTTCATGAATTGTTGTCCTGTATGACACTTCATACCAACCAATTCGGTATCCAATACCGATATCCAATACCTAAGAGCCACATTGTTTAACAAGCAAGGAATACAACCATAACATGTATATCTTCTATATACCTAAGTTGGACATCTCAAACCTTTTATTTTCTGCCAAATATTTTATAGATTCTCTTTCAGCAATTACTTTTCTTCTAAAAGAATCTATCAACATCAATAGTGGTGTCATTCACATGACACATAGTACAACGCGTATGTAGTCAAATCTAATACCTTTGGACTTGCACTTTGGAGTGGATCACCATTATCAAATGTTTGGTGTTCTTTAAAAAATCCATTCTTTAGTAATCTATTAGTGTAGTAAACATTTTACTTACATCTTCTATTCATCCTTATCATGAAAACTTTCATGATCAAGCTACTATAGCTTATAAGGAAGAATCACGAGTATAATATCAGTTCCCAAAACCTTTTTGGTAGATTAAGACGCTTGGTGTCTCCAACCTTCACAAATTCTCATACAATATGAGAACATGTATTTTGCTAAATTATACTCTATCATAATGCAACCAAAAATATTGTTTCAGATATCACAATATCTTTCACACATGATGGTTTCTGAAACAATTTTCAGCTCCAATATAATCTTGATATTAAAACAACTTTTGAATATCAATAATCATGGAGGAAAACATGATACTTTACATACTAACATTGGAATTCTTACTCTTTATTTAATACTACTTATTAAATTTCATGGAGTAAATAGAGTTTGCTGAAAGTTTGCAATAGGACTTATAAACTTTAAATTGACATTCAAAACAATAGGATACCAGTTCATAAAGTAAATATCTAGAATTCTATAGTTATATTATCTCAAATAAAAAACTAAGCATAAGGTAGAAAACGAATGCCAATGACTACAACAAACTATGCAAATTCACTTTGATTTAATTTATGACAAATTTGGTTCGACTAATCCAAATTAAAAATGAACTACCATTCAAAAAAGACATCCCTCGTGCCTTTTTGGTGATTACATGAACCAAATCCACTACACCAAGTCCGATCATCACGTGAGTTGATGTAGCTTCAAAGGCGAGCATCTATATGGGCATCATATCAACTCTATAACTCATGCTTAATCTTTCGGTCCGTGTTCCGAGGCTATGTCTGTACATGCTAGGCTCGTCAAGTAAGAACCTTAGTACTCGCATGTGTAAAACAGTCTTACACCCGTTTGTATGAAAGCGTAGAGTCGAGTACACCCGATCATCACGTGATGTCTCGAAACACGATCCATAAAACGGTGCATACGTAAGGAAGAACACATTTTATCTTCATATTTAAACTAGCACGGAGGCCCGCGCACATGCGTGGGCATCTATTTTAAAGTATTTTAGTAGTTACAAATGGTCCTTAATGACATAAAATAAATTTATTTTTTAGTTTTAAATTTTGTAGTTTTACCCATTTTTAAAAAAAATTAACATAATATGTGGATTTGGATTTAGATATACGTAGAACATTAAAGTAAATAGTGTGATACATAAGTGAAATGTAGATCGGAAATTTATGTTTTATCTATCATTGCTTAAATATTATATGCGTGGAGAAGATTCACACTTACATTTTTCTCGAAACTAAAATTGTGCATTATATATTTGTGGGATTTAGCAAGTTGATAAACATTGAATAGATACAAAAATTGAACCGAGATATACTCACCCCATTCTATAATATAAGATGTTATTACAACCAATATATAATGATATTTACACATATTCCTCAGGTATAGAACCCATGTAATTCTATGTTCAAAAAGAATTCAATCAATTTTGAAAAGACCAGCCATTATGTCCTCATTAATTATTGTTCAACATGTACGGGTGAATGGACCAATTCGGTATTGAAACAAAAGGAAGAATAGTGCAATATACTTTATATGCTACAAAAGTGAAGAATATAAAGCATTAGATCATCGCCTTTGAAATTGAATATGATGAAAGATGTTACACTATTGGATAAGCGGAAAAAGAATATTTTATCCTAGATTAGTAGATAAAAAATAAGGGAAAACTCATCCTAAATCATGGTATTACTCATTGGATCAACATGCAAGTGATAGGAAAAAATATTAGTTGTCTATAAACCATTTAGCGGATGTGAAATTATCAATGTACAATTCGGTCATAGGTAATGTATTCTACAAATCGTACATACAGAAAAGCTAAATGTGGTACACATCTAGGGTGAAATATCAAAACCATGGGTGCAAATAAGATTCAATAGAATTGTCAAGACACCTAGTCTTTATTAATAGCACATTGCACAATATTTGATGCCGTAACAGGGGTGTTGTTCTCATAAGCAATAAAATGATCCTCAATAGACGTCTGCATCAAGATAAAAAAGAATACATATCCGTATTTAATTTTAATATATGGTGAGTACATTCATGCATCAATTATTTGTTGGTATTTTACACTAACATGTGCTTCACACAAAGTTCTAAAGAAAACTCTGTAAATAATCATTTATAAACCACTTTAGGTTAACCAATTATTCTAGTGTAGACAAAAAACAACAATTGCTAATGTTAAAAAGTATAGTGCTATCCAAAAAAAAATTGATCCTAACATTTGGTACCATGCTATCGAAAAATAATTCTATCAAGAAGACATGTTAATTTGGCTGCACACATTAAAAATATATACATATTTTTTGCTAGGAAAATATATACATATATAGAAACAATTAACAAAGATCCATACTTCTACTTGAAGGATCGGTCTGTAATTGTTAGTAATGGTATACCTTCTTTTGAAAGATAAACCTAATTATTTTCGTACATAACTATCCGCAATTAAGAGTTTTGAATATATCACTTGATTCCTTTCTGATAGCCATTTGGGAAACTTAATTCATATTTATATGGAATAACATTAAAACTTTGCTGTAGAGCAAATTGCGCTGTAATAGATAAACATTGTACTATATGAAAATAGGTGGAGACCACCTGGCTTTTGTTGTCTTGCTGTGTGAAGTAGGAAAGTTTTTAATTCCATGGATCAAATCCATCTTCATGGCTGCATGGTGCACCAACAATTACCACAGTCTGCATGTTTTTGGCACTACGAAAGATATGTTCTAGTGGTTCTTCAACATTGTTTTCAACTAATAACTCTAGATGATGGAAAAAATAATATATTTTTAACCATGCTAATAAAGAGGGCAGAAATCTACATGTACAGAAACGAATAGAACATTTCTGACTCAAACTTCCATCTAGATTCTCCAATTCAGACTACTGAGTACAAAAATATTTTGTTAATAGAAAAGGAAAAATGATTATAAAAATCATTTGTATCATATTGCTAAATTAAAAGTTCTGAACTGAAAGGGAGATAGAGATTATAAAATTCATAAAAATGAACAGCGAATTCGCATATTTGTTCCTCCACTACCTTCACTCATGCATACATCCATAGAGTTCTATGTTATTACGAAGAAATAGATGTAACACTAAAAGGAAATCTCACCTGCTATTACCTAGCTTTGGGATGTACGATCAACCATGAATGAAGCAAGTTTTAATTCCATCGATATGCATGACCGCACACTAGTAGAAACCGGGCAATTTGCCCAGGTTCGTAAGGGCCTTTAGCCCCGGATTTCGAACCGGGGCTGCAGAAGCGGGACTAAAGGTCCAACCTTTAGCCCCGGTTCAGTTACAAACCGGGGCTAGAGGTCCAACCACGTGGCCTGCTAGGTGCGCTGGGCGGCAGGACATTTAGCCCCGCGTCGTGTTACGAACTGAGACTAAAGGTTCCCTACCACGGCAGCATTTTGGGCCATTTGGCCGCCGCGGCAGGGGATGGGGTTTTAGGGTTTTGTGTTTTTCTTTTCATTTTGTATTTTGTGTTCAATTATTTTTCATTCTGTGTTTTCATTAGAAACAAGTTTTTGTATACATACAGAATGCTACTACACATTACTTGGCCACATTGACGCAATATATAATATAATTACTCTTACAAGCATATATGGAGTTCCAACAAGGTCCAGAGCATGTCTATTTGATTACATGGAGATCATTACATGGATGCTTTAGGGTCTACTTATACAGTATTCTCCGCGTGGATCTATGACCTCGTCGAGAAAAAATGCAGCAAATTCCTCTTGGATTGCTATTAGGCGGTCCTCTGGTAGGAGCTTGTCCCGCATCACGTCCAACTATGTAAAAAGGAGATCGTATGGATTAGACTCAACACGATTTTTTGTAATAAAAATAAAGGGTGAATATATTGTTTACTTACTCGAATATTTTCCGAGGGCTTCTCAATACTGATGCGAATGAACTTGCACACGTAGAATCCATATAGATTAGTTCCCTGTGGCTGCCTTGCGCGCTTTACAAGAATAGAATTCAATCAAATAATAACGCTAGCACGATAAATGCACATAAACTAGAATTAAATAGATGCGCAGACTTACCTCGTACTACTTACCGAGAGTGATCTAAAAAATAGCTCCTCATGACATTAACCGCGGACATGTTTCTTGAACTGTGTCCAAACCCTACCCGACAAAGAAAATTAATGTATGAGTTAATAACTACTGGATATCCCAGAAAATGAACGAAAGAAACCGATATAGTGCGATAATGGTTGAAATTACCTCTAGAGCGCATCGATAATGATGCTGTAGTTTTCAATGTCTTTGTTTAGTGAGTCCATGATGTGAACTCTTCCCATGTCAAGTGAAATGCTTAGAAGAATCCAGTGGTACCTACGCAAGGTTTACATACGGCAGTAACTCATCATTTACACTGAACATCGAGTAAGCAAAAGTCAATGTGTACAAAAACTCACTTGCCGTCGTGGTAAGGAAATAGTATTTCGTTACAGAAATGTTGTTTCGTGAGAAACCACAACAAGTTGTGCTCGGTCGCCAGTGGTTTATCCTTTAGTATAGACCCATGAACTCGATGTGGGTCAATGTACCCAAATCCGTTGATAGCCTTTCTTTTACAATCGAGCATCTTCATTCCGCATCATTATATATAGCGTACAAAAGAATATAGTGAGTATACTTACCGGCAATGAATTGAAAAAGCTGAGATAGAGACCTAATTACATAAATAAAGTAATCACTTACAAACAATATGAACTAAGGATAGTTTTGTCGAGTTCCTTTAGATTAAATAACTGAAATAATTCTGTAATTCAATAGGGACCTCGTCTTCAATGAAGTAATATGATTTTCGAACTTTCAATATGAGCCAATTTCGCTGTTCTTTTGATGCTTTCATACCATTCATGGAATCGTCGCATTTGTGTTGGCATATCCCGAAGCCTCTCAGAACTGACCAGAGGCTTCCCATTAACAAATTTGGGTGCTACCTCAACCTTGGGAATAACGCCGTGAATAATTTCATGAATAGGCATACCACATTGCTCGGCCAATATCCTAGCCGTTTCCGGATCCATAGGTTCTTCCTCATATAGATGAGGTTTGGGTATGTTCACCTGGAGTGGGGGGAGCGATTGGTTTGCTTGTTTCCCCAGCTGGGGAACATCTCTTTTGGTTCTTCGGTTACCACTCGATTGTTTTGCTTGTTTCCCCAGCTGAGGGACGTCTGTTCTGATGCTTCCGCTACCACTCGATTGTTTTTCTTGTTCCTCCTGCTGGGGAACCTCTTTTTTGCTGCTTCCTCTACTGCTTGATCTCTTCTGTTTCAATGTCTTCTGAAGACATCGTGTATAGTCATCTAGCGCATTTAACTGAGCTTGGGATGGCTGTGTGAGTAATTTCCTAAAGTGCTCCTTGGTTTCCGGTTTTATTTGGACCTCTGGCTCAGGTTGTTTCTTTTTAAAATGAGCATCCACTTCGGCACGTACGACCGCATCGGTCTCCTCATTGGTCAGGTCGTAAGCCCTCTTGGGAGGAACCGGCGGTACTCTTGGGAGGGGCGACAACTGTCGCTTCGGGCGTTGGTTATCGCTCGATGGAGCAGTGGTATTCTTCCGCTTTTGCCCCTTAGTGGGTGGAGACGGCTGTGTAGATTGAGATGGACTCGTGTTGGGGTCATGGATTGGACTATTACTGGGAGGAGGCGGTGCACTTGGAGGTGGACTTGGAGGAGACGGTGCACTGGGAGGAGACGGTTGCCTTGGTGTCGAGCCTGGAAACTTGATGTATTCTTTTTTCCAAATAATGAAGCCACTCGTGACTTCTCCCAGTGTCGTCTCCCCTTCACCTCCAGGGATGTCAAGCTGTAGTGACTGACACATAGGTAGAATTTCATCCACACCGACACGAGCATAGCCAGCTGGAATCGGATTGCAATGGTAGGTCGCTCCCGGTGCAGAAGGTAAAGCAAAGCCGACCGCCACCTTCATGGATATATTCTTCAGTTCAACATGCAGCTCACAACTAGTCTTCCCCTTAATTGCATCCACGGGGTACACATCCATCGTTGCATCATTACCGTGGCCATCCGTGGAAGCCATGCTGCTTTTCCGTTGCGATGGGCCGACCGTACTGTCCGGTGTAGGATCTTGCTGTTGGAGTCCTTTAAGTTCATTAAGCTCTTGGCGATACTCCTACAACGCGGCTTCAAACCTCGCGAACCGCTCCGTATCCTCTTCTTTTTGCCGCTTTGTTCTTCTCAATCGGCTTCTGTACGTGTCACGGTGCTCGGGAAACCCGATAACCCATGGATAAGAAGGTCCGAACCCCCTTGTTCGTCCAGCCTTTTCATGATTCCCGAGAGCCTTTGTCAGCTCATCATTCTCTCTATCGGGAACAAACGTTCCCTCTTCAACCTCTTTGATCACTTTAACAAGTTCTTTCTTGGGTGTAGAAATTTCTCCGGCTGCAACAATCTCGCCTGTTTTTGGGTCTAATGATGCCCCATGCCTGAATACCCAGTTTCTTGACCTCAAGGGCCAACTAGACGTAGCTAGAGTGACCCCGTTAGCCTCTAGGTCAACCTCAGCTTTATCCCACTTAGGCATGGCACTCCTGTAGCCACCTGTGCCCATATGATGGTGATATTTCTTTTTGGCTGCATTTTCCTTATTTTTTGCTGATATTGCCTTAGCTGGTGCTGAGGTCTTGTATTCCACAAATGCGGCCCAGTTATCCTACTGCAACTCTAGTGGGCCAACGAATGGAGGAGTTGTTTCCTTCAAGACATACTTGTGGTATAATCTTTTTTTCCATTCCTTGAATAGTTCGGCCATCTTCTTAAGAGCAAAGTGTTTGACTTTCCTCGTCATTTGCTGTGTGAGCTCATCAGTCTCCAAGGCAGGTAGGGTGAAATGTGTCATGAGAGAATTCCACATTGTATCTTTCGCTCTGTCATCTACAAAACTAGCCCCAGCTGGATCCTTTTTCTTTCCTGGCTTGTTCCAGTTTCACGTGGTGATCGGGACTTTGTCTCTAACAATCACTCCGTATTGACTTGTAAATGCATTCGCAGCTTCTTTGGGCTCTAGTGGTTGACCATGCGGAGAGACTAAGTCAATGCTGCAACGGACATCAGCGGGCAACTTGTGTGTCGGGCCTCTTGTATTTGTAGAAGATTGGCCGGCAGCGGAGGTCTAAGAGAAGAAACATTCGTTAGTACATATATACGAATCAATTAGTGCATCTATACTAGTGAACCATCGATAGAGGCTTTATATACCTTGACGGAGTTTGTCATTATTATGGTGTCTTCACCATGGTCTCCACGATGGTCAGCACCATCGTCTCCATTATTTGGTCCACCATCGTCTCTTCCAGACAAATTAAGATATTCGGAGCCATCATAATAAGACCCCCCAGTACCCTCATCTATCATGTTGACAAACTCCTCTTCATTCTGTCCACCGTCCATAGTTTAACTAATACAGAAAAAGAATATTGCATTAAGTAAAAAAATATTACAACTGCGACAACTTAGATACAGTACTTAGTGATTAAGATAAATTACAATAATATAAGATAAAGTACATTATTAATACATCACCGGAGAATAGGTCGGGTGCATTATAAGATAAAGTATAAGATAAAGTACATTATTAATACATCACCGGAGAATAGCTCGGGTGCATTATAGGATAAAGTATAAGATAAAGTACATTATTAATACATCACTGGAGAATAGCTCGGGTGCATTATAGGATAAAGTATAAGATAAAGTACATTATTAAGATAAACTAGCGAACGCGGCTGCCGCGTTCTATGCTACGGGAGCTCTGCAGCCATAGAAGAGGAACCATCACCGGAGAATAGCTTGGGTGAGATCCGCGAACCTGCCAGATATTGGAGAACCTAGTCTCCAACAGATACATGTATCGCCGTACATGCTTGTCCTCCTCCCTGATACGACGACGTACCACCTCCTCGGGGCCTGGCTCCCTCTGCACCGCTCCTGGAGCTCGTGGACGCCACCAAAGAAACTCTGGGTCAACGATGATACACAGATTCCTCACCAAGGTACGAGTCCCGACAGGTAGCACCTCCCAGTGCCAACCCGGCGGAGTCCAGACTCGGACATCCCCGACGGAGTCTAGTAGGCTCGAACGAGATGGACGCGGCATAACTAAATAATAGCAATAACTTACAATCATAAAACATAATTAACTAAGTAAACCTAACTAACCCTAGATAATACTAACATATACAATTAACCTAATACTAATACTAAGCTAATACTAATACTAATACTAATTAATACTAATTAATATTAATACTAATACAAAAATACTAATACCAAATACTAATACTAATAGTAATACTAATAGTAATACTAATACTAATACTAACCTAATTAATACTAACCTAATTACTACTAACCAAAATTAAAATATAATTAAACCTAATACTAATACTAAAACTGACGGCGAGGCGGCGATCACCGTACCTGACGGCGAGGCGGTGCGGGCGGCGCGCGAGATGATATGGGCGACGTGGCCAGAGACGGGACACGGACGGCGGCGGGCGGCGCGGAGGTATGGCGTGGGCGGGGCGGCGCGGCGCGGAGACGCGGTGGGCTGGCGCGGCGTAGGGCGGAAACGGGCGGGGGCGGCGGCGCGGGGCTTCTCACGGGCGCGGGCAGCGGTGCGGCGGACGGCGTGGGCGCGAAGAAGAAGAAACTCGCGAGGATCTCCGGGTCGTGGCTCGACCCGAGGCGGGGGTGGTATAAATACCACCCCCCCCTTTAGCCCCGGGTGGTAATACGAATCGGGGCTGAAGGTACCTTCAGCCCCGATTCGTATTACCACTCGGGGCTAAAGGTGTTTTCGTCCCGCCGCACTTCCCGCGCGCCAAAACCCTTTAGCCCCGGGCTAAAGGTTATTTTTGGCGCCAAGCCCAAAAATGGTTTATAGTTTTCAGAAAATTATGTATTATATATCAAAATTTTTAGAAAAAAAGATCTATAATTTAAATCTATTATCATACTTTATTATACAACTTAAATGAAATTATCTATTATCTAAAAGTATTATATTTAGTAGAAATGTTCACAAAAAATAATAAAAATATAGTTTATTATTTAAAAATGGAAAAATACATATAATATAGCAAAATATTCACAAAAATATAGTAGAAATGTTCTCCCGCCATTTCCCCCTCTTCCCACCATGTTCTCCCGCCATTTCCCCCGCTTCCCGCCATTTCCCCCACTTCCCGCCATGTTTCTCCCGCCATTTCCCCCGCTTCCCGCCATGTTCTCCCGCCATGTCCCTCTATATCTAGGCCGACCGCCATTTCCATCGACACATCCACACCTTCTCTCTCACAACAATGGACACCTCTTACTGGGCTTTTCTGACGCTCGAGGAGACCGAGGCGCTGTGCGCCTCCAGCTACCCATGCCCGCCGGGTACCGGCTGCCCGCTGGCTGGATGCTGAGCGCTGGAGGGGTTCCTGTTCCTTCTATGTCTCAAGGATCGACCCGCCAGGCGGCCATCATGAACCACTTCTACCTCGAGCTCACGCCGGAGCAGTGGATGGATCCCCATTGGGATCCCGACAACCTCGACACCTGGAATGCCTTCTTCGCAAACCGGCGGGAAAGGGAGCTCGCCAGGTACGAGGGTGACGGCCCACCCCCAGTGAACCACAACGAGGCTGGTCGCCGCCTGTTGTGGGCGAACCGGACTATCGCCGGTGTGATGCGGTACATCGCCATGGGAGACCATCCTCTCCTGAGGTACCCGCACTTTCACCAGCAGCATAGCCACAAGAATGGTGGTGGTGGTGAAGGCCTAGGACGTACTGGGGTCGTCATCCAGGAGCCCCCTCCCCCGCGCGTCGTGAATCCGAGGCCGAAGGATCCATCCGCGTGCTACCAGGAAGGGCTGAGGATCCATCCGCGTGCTACGAGCGACGACGATGACGATGACGATTCCGAAGACGACCCAGAAGCTGTGTACTATAGGGCTAGATATGATTATGACTAATTTTTATGTTTTAATATTAATAAATGTCTGGCCACAACAAGTTGCAATACTACCTATTGAGATCGAGAAAGTTCATATCCATATACATATAAGAATATCATTAAAAATAAAGGTTTAATAATATTGTACATCACCAACATCCACACATGTTAGGGTTTTCTTCTAATCCGTAACCATGGAGCATCTTCCTTATTTAACGGGATGCTTGGGTCATCCTTCACAGCGAAGGGCGAAATTTCATGAAACTTATCATAATCGTCTGACATGTCTGTCTTATCCTCCACCCCCATGATGTTTCTTTTCCTGAAAGAACTATGTGGCGCTTTGGCTCATCGGATGTTGTATTCTTTTGCATATCTTTCCTTTTTCTCAGTTTGGTACACATGTCCTTCACATAAAAAACCTGAGCCACATCATTGGCTAGGACAAATGGTTCATCTCTATACGCAAGGTTGTTGAGATCCACTGTTGTCATTCCATATTTCTTGTCTACCTCAACCCCGCCTCCTGTCAGCTTGACCCATTTGCAACGAAACAAAGGAACCTTAAAAAAGGTCCATAGTCAATTCACATATCTCCTCTATGTAACCATAATATGTATCCTTTTGCCCATTCTCGTCTGTTGCATCAAATCGGACACCACTGTTTTGATTGGTGCTCTTTTTATCTTGGGCGATCGTGTAACATGTATTCCCATTTATCTCGTACCCTTGGAAAGTCAATATAGTCGAAGATGGTGACCTGGCCAACAAGTACAACTGCTCTCCAACATTTATGTCATTCATGAGATGTGACTGCAACCAACCACCGAAAGTCCTCATATGTTCATCTCTAATCCAGGAGCCAGGCTTCCCTGGGTTGTTGGAGTGTACAATATTCTTGTGTTCCTCGATATACGGAGCCACCAAGGTGGAACTTTGCAGAACTGTGTAGTGTGCTTTAGTGAGAGAATGTCCGTCCATACATATCCTTGCTTTCTTTCATAGCGTTCCCTTTCCACTAATTCTACCCTCATGTCGTGATTCAGGAACAGCGATGGGCTTAAGGTCAGGAATAAAGTCAACACAAAACTCAATGACCTCCTCTGTTCCATATCCCTTTGAGATGCTTCCTTCTAGCCTAGCACGGTTATGAACATATTTCTTTAACACTCCCATGAACCTCTCAAAGGGGAACATATTGTGTAGAAATACAGGACCAAGAATGTTAATCTCATCGACTAGGTGAACTAGGAGGTGAGTCATAATATTGAAGAAGGATGGTGGGAACACCAACTCGAAGCTGACAAGACACTGGACCACATCTTTCTATAACCTTAGTAGACTATCTAGACTGATTACCTTCTGAGAAATTGCATTGAGAAACGCACAGCTTCACAATGGGTACTCGAACATTTTCTGGCAGGAGTCCCCTCAATGCAATCGGAAGCAGCTGGGTCATAAGCACGTGGCAGTCATGAGACTTTAGGTTTTGAAATTTTTTCTCTGCCATATTTATTATTCCCTTTATGTTCGACGAGAAACCAGACGGGACCTTAATACTGTAAAGGACTTCAGAAAGATTTCCTTCTCTTCTTTGGTAAGAGCGTAGCTAGCAGTACCTTCAAACAGCTCTAGATGCATGCCGTCTTGGTCTTTTATACGTTGTTGGTCCCGCCGTGCTTCAGGTGTATCTTTGCTCTTCCCATACACGCCCAAGAAGCCTAGCAGCGTCACGCAAAGATTCTTCGTCAGGTGCATCACATCAATTGCAGAGCGGACCTCTAGGACTTTCCAATAGGGTAGCTCCCAAAATATAGATCTCTTTTTCCACATGGGTGCATGTCCGACATCGTCCTTCGGAACAGATTGTCTACCAGGACCCTTTCCAAAGATTACTTTTAAATCCTTCACCATGTCAAATACATCATCACCAGTACGGCGGATAGGCTTACACCGACTGTCTGCCTCACCATTGAAATGCTTACCTTTCTTTCTTAGGAAGTGCGAGGGTGGAAGAAAACGACGATTCCCCGGGTACACATTCTTCTTACATTTATCCAAATATATACTTTCAGTATCGTTTAAACAGTGTGTGCATGCATTGTATCCCTTGTTTGTCTGTCCTAAAATGTTACTAAGAGCAGGCCAATCATTGATTGTTATGAACAACAACGCTCGTAGGTCAAATTCCTCCTGTTTGTTCTCATCCCACACACGCACACCTTGTCCGTGCCACAACTGTAAGAGTTCTTCAACTAATGGCCTTAGGTACACATCAATGTCGTTGCTGGGTTGCTTCGGGCCTTGGATGAGCACTAGCATCATAATAAACTTCCGCTTCATGCACAACCAAGGAGGAAGGTTATAAATACACAGAGTCACAGGCCAGGTGCTATGACTGCAGCTCTGCTCCCCAAAAGGATTCATGCCATCTGTACTTAGACCAAACCATAAGTTCCTCACATCACCTGCAAAGTCCGGAAACTCTCTCTCGATTTTTCTCCACTGCGACCCATCAGCGGGGTGTCTCAACATCTCGTCTTTCTTACGGTCTTCTATTTGCCATCGCAACAACTTGGCATGCTCTTTGTTCCTGAATAAACGTTTCAACCGTGGTATTATAGGAGCATACCACATCACCTTGGCAGGAACCCTCTTCATGCGGCGGTCGCCCTCAACATCACCAGGGTCATCTCGTCTTATTTTATACTGCAGTGCAGTGCATACTGGGCATGCATCCAAATTCTCGTACTCGCCGCAGTAGAGGATGCAGTCATTAATGCATGCATGTATCTTCTGCACCTCTAATCCTAGAGGACAGACAACCTTCTTTGCTTCATAGGTACTGGCGGGCAGTTCGTTATCCTTTGGAAGCAACTTCTTCATTATTCTCAGCAACTTTTCAAATCCTTTGTCAGTCACACCGTTCTCTGCCTTCCACTGCAGCAATTCCAGTGTGCTACGCAGTTTTTTGTGCCCATCTTCACAATTTGGGTACAAATTTTTTTTGTGATCCTCTAACATCTTCTTGAACTTCAACCTCTCCCTTTCAGTTACGCATTCTTCCTGAGCATCATCAATGGCCCGACTAAGATCATCATCGGGCAGATCTGATGCCTGTTCTTCATCTTTTTCTTCATCAATGTCTTCCATTGTAGTACCATCGTATTCAGGGTAGTCGTTGTCATTCTCTTCTTCTTCGTTGTCTTCCATCATAACCCCTCTTTCTCCGTGCTTGGTCAAACAATTATAGCCGGTCATGAAACCGGACCGAAACAGGTGGCTGTGAAGGACTCTGACAGACACCACATGGACAAGACATAAAACCACTCCGCTTGTTTGCCTCAGCCACAAGAAGAAAAGAATGCACGCCTTTAATGAACTCGTTAGAGAGTCGGTCAGCGTACATCCATTGCCGGCTCATCTGCAATATATAATTTATTAAGTACATCAAACATAATCATAATTAATTAGTACTAATCTAAAACCAGCAACCGGGACTAAAGATATGATGAACCTTTAGTCCCGGTTGGAGGCACCAACCGGGACTAAATGTGGATGTGGAGACAACATGTCGACACTATGTCCTCAGTGGGCAGCACTAAGCCAGTAAATTAAATACCGACACTATTTTGGGTGGGTGGCAGCACTATGCCAGCGTGAGTGTGTCGACATTATGTCATTAGTGCCCGCCACTACGTTGTGCTACTTAATCTATAAACAGGTGTGCATTCTTGTGAAGAACTGCAAGATGGTGTGTGAGACCAGGGACACCACTACGGGGGAGCTTCTCGAAGATGTCTTAGGACCTCGTCCTCAGACATCTTCGAGGAGCTCGCCGTAGAGGCACTCTCTAATATGTGAAATTAGTTAGCTCCACCAGCATACTGATTTAGCTAGAGAAGATATAAACCGAAAGATGGTGTGGGAGAGCAGGGACACCACTACGGCAGAGCTTCTCGAAGATGTCTTAGGGTCCCGTCCTCAGACATCTTCGAGGAGCTCGCCATAGAGGCACTCCCTAATATGTGAATTGTGATGTCTTCTTATCAAGCTTTTATGAATTAACCCTATCTTTGTTACAAATTTTTCAGTTTGTTGAACGCAGGTAGACGAAGAAGGATATTTTTCCCAGCTAGCTAGTTAGTTAGAATGATGAACTCATGCATGTGTGTGCTTCTAAAATCAATTTTCGAGACTCTATGTACCAAAACAAGATATATATATTGATAGAATAATCCACATATTGTGATATTTACCTTAGAGTTTCTTACATTAATACAAGATAGATAGAATCTAAACATTGATATCGTGCTATCACTGCAAAAATTACTACCAAACTAAATCCACAAACCCATCTATAAGATAGAGCATGAAATGAGCTAATATAGCAATGAGAGTTCAAAGGATGAAGTTGCTCACCTTTTAGAACCTTTGGATAGATGGGGCACCACAAAATCTAGACAAATCTTGAGGAAAAAAAGGGCATGAACTCAAGCTTGAAGCAAGAAAGAGAGAGAGAGAGGAGAGCCACCATTTTGAATGGTGGCTCAGGCAGGGGAAGAAGAAGATATAGCCAGACGTTTAGCCCCAGTTCGTGTCTAGAACCGGGACTAAAGGTCCACCTTTAGCCCCGGGTCATGTAACAAACCGGGGCTAAAGGGTCTGACGCCCGACCCGGCCTGCCTGAAACCCTTTAGCCCCGGTTTATTACACGACCCGGGGCTAAAGGTCCCGTTTGAACCGGGACTAGTGTCTGCCATCCCCCTAGGCCAGTTCTAGCCATTGGACCGGGGCATTAGTCCCGGTTTGTAGCCAAACCGGGGCTAATACCCCTGGACCAAAGGTCTGTTTTCTACTAGTGGCATGTTATATTCCAGATGTGTGCACCAATTTGTATCACCAATAGAGCATCTATCCTCTAACCGGATTCCTTAAATTGACCAGATCAACTCTGGATGCATATTCTCCGTTATGTTCCATACGACCTGATATTTGCAAATATATTGAAATATATGAAAGACATGGAAGCGATCGACCAAGGACTCACTCTTAGGCTGATCGGCTGGCCGCAACATGGGATTAAACAAAATCCTCCCTCCATCCACCATCCCAATCAAGTTAACCTGCAAGTAGGCAAATCAGAAGGAAGCAAGATCGATCTAGCAGAGTGCATGCAAAGCTCAATCACCAGAAAAAACGGTTGAACAACAACCGCCAAGGGAAGGTGAGCCCACAAACTGCGATAGATGAATCTTCTGATCGGAGGAACCCATCGAGGTTACTTACGCTAGATTACGGCGCACGTAGACATGCATGTACCATCTGGTCGAACGAATAAATAAATAGGTGACCTAATGTCCTGGCCTTTATCGTCTAGATGCATCGTAGTAGCACCAGATCAGTCACATACCAATCTAGACTAGAATGCCCATAGGAGCACCAACGTCAACTCATTAGATTTTGCAAATTCACAACTATATGCTATAGAAATAAAACTAAGAGCAGAGCAATTTGCACCATTAATATTTTTCTTGCATGATGGAGACCTCTTGTTCTACATGGCTGATACTAATTCTGAAGCTAACAAAAAATATTGACGCTACATGTTGCAAACAAAATAAATAGAGGGAGCAGTAAAGAACACGTGTCATTACCTGATCTGGTATGTCCGGTTGTTTGCCTGAAGTCCAAGCGCATGTATGAGGCAAGGTAGCCACGATCGATCCATCCACCTTTTGCATGCTTGAGGTAAGTTTGGAACCTTCAACGCTGGCGTGCATGTATGCATGCACGTAGGTGAGAATGGGCATGGACGCAAATACACGACGGTGGCAGATCACGCGATGACATCTTGGAGATCGGAATATGGCGGCGGCGCCATTGAATGTGAGGAACAGCGTGCAGATTCACTAAGGATTTGTTTTTTAGCTACGCAAGGGATTTGTTTGTTTAAGGTGTATACACGGTGGATTTTTTTTAGCTTGACATAAGTCGAAATGTTACAGGGAACTTATTAAGGGCATTGGTGGGTAATTATAGTCTACTTCTAGGATCCATGGTCATAATTGATTAATTAGCTAAACTAATGGCTAGATGTTTATGTTTTTTGTGGGATTTTCTAGCCTATTTTTCTAATTTCTGGTTAACCCGTAATGTACTTTTAGTATATAATAGATGAGGGACCATCTTATAATGCTACCAAAAGCGCCAAACTAGCATTATAAGATGCTAACATCTAAAGTGTAAAGTGAGATGATATGGTCCATGCATTTGATCTCTATCATTTGCATCGTGATATGATCTCTATCATTCCTTTCTGTGTAAGGCCAAGCTCTATGGAACTTACGCGTTAAGTGTGTTGTAAGAGTATCTATCATACATCTACTTACAACAATACCATATCAATACACTAGCCCAAAAACGATCTAAACTAGACGCCTCTAATTTATCAATTGCAAGTTTTACGTGGCTTAGGGCTTTCGGAGATAGAACCGTTATTACCTACGAACATGAACCACAACGAGGATAACCAAGTTATTAGTAACTCGTTGTAAATCAAATATTGACTATAGTAGGAGAGAGAGACACCCGCCAGCCACTTATGCAAAACAAGTTGCATGTCAGTCGTGGAACCGGTCTCATGTACGATGGCATGTAAGGTTGGTCCGGGCCGCTCCATCCCATTATGCCACCAATATCCAAAATACATAGAAGATGCAATAACATGATCATCATCGCCCACATATAAACATATGTGTACTACCCGTGCAAAGCACCTACGCATAGATCAGGCTCTGATACCACTGTTGGGTCCGCATGATAGAAAACAAAAAATTTCCTAGGATGTGAACTACACGCCAAGATCTATCTACTAGGTACAAAGCAACGGGTGGACATACATCCAACGAGAACTTACCCTCGAAGACAACGAGCTTTGTTAACGAGTAGGAACTCGTGGTTGATGTAGTCGTACACTTGCCGATATCAAGATCGTGAGGAAGTCCAGCAGGTCCGGCTCCAGCACGTCCATCAGATCCAGCTCCAGCAGCACCAAGTCCAGCACCGCAAAGCAGCGGTGCATCCGTGATCGCACACACGTCCGGTACCCCGACAACCTCCGTCCCTCGCTCCAGCAAAGCAGCGGAAGCAGCAACTCCTTTCCAGATAAAGCCACCGAGAACATGTATCTCGCTAATCCGAGACCATGGGGGAATAATACTAGAGGGGGAGAGAGATCCTTCACAAGGAGGTGCCAGCGAGAAGTGAGGAGAGGGTGGCCTTTTATAGGAGGAGGGGGTGTCCCTCCTTCATGGCCGGCGCATGGCGGAGGTGCCTCTTCACCTCCTCCATTCATGTGGTGGTAACCCCTCCACATTAAAATGCCTCTTCACATTCCCTTTTAAAGTCTCCACTTTATATGCATTAAATTTCTCCAAATTTAATGCTCTCTCATTTAATAAAACTCTTTTATTATTTTTTTATTCAGAATTTTGTTAATTACTTTAATTAACAAACATTCACATAAAACCCCCTGCAACATTTCAATATTACATGCAGAACAAATTTTAGCAATTTCAACCGAAACAGATTCAATGTCTATTGAAATAATTCCAGCGCTTTCTTAAATCTTTATCTGAAACATATTTTCTCCAAATGGTGTCGGTATCCCTTAAGTGTGTCACCCTACGGTTCACGAATAATGTAGACATGATCGAGACCCCTCTCCGATCAATAATCAACAGCGGGACCTGGAGATCCCTACTGACTCCTACACATTCAACGATGACTTCTGTGATTGTGAGAACCTTTAACGCTAGTAACTAAATCCCTTTGTCTTGCGATATATTACATGTCCGAGATTCGATCATCGGTATCTCCATACCTATCTTGATCTTGTTTCCGACATGCACTCTTTTCTCGTTCCCGTGATATAACATTCTAGTGATAACATCACTTGCTTGCAAGCTATCTTAATGTGATATCACCGAGAGGGCCCAGAGTATATCTATCCATCATCGGGATTGACAAATTCCACTCTTGATCCATGAGCCTCAACATAACACCTTCGTAGCACTAAACCCATCTTTATAGTCACCCTGTTACGGTGTGATGTTTGATGTTATCAAGATACTCTTCCGGTGTTAGCAATTAACATGATCTCGTGGTCTAAGGATAAAGATTACTTCGTATGATGTTATAGCAATATAAACATAATGACTTTGATCGTAATGCTATACTTCGGATGAATGTTCATCACGTCATTCCATCAATGTTGTGACCTCGTTATTAACAACATCCAATGTCCATGATCAGGAAACCTTGATCATCTTGTTAATCAACGAGCTAGTCTATAAGAGAGGCATAACTAGGAACCCTTTTTGTTCATTAAACACACATGTATTGACGTTTCCGATCAATACAATTATAGCATGCAAAATAAACATTTATCATAAACATGGAATAAGATAATAACCACTTTATTTTTTTCCTCTCGGTCATATTCCCTTCAGGTGGAATGGTGGATGTTGCATTGTCCACGATCTCCTTGGCCCGAGGTCGTTCTCGAGATGTTTTGTTCGGTGCTCGTCTGTTTGTACTGCAGCTCTGTGTCTCGTGTGGGTTCGCTGTAATACAGCTCCTTGCCACTACTTGGCATTATTCTGGTGTGCCCGCGGCTCCAAAATCCTCACTCAAGATCTTCCGCAAAGATGCATTGGTTCCGATGTGACATGACCCAAAGCACCACCGGAGTATCCCTCGAAGACCACCAACAAGGTCTCCGTCACGGCGAAAGAAGTGTTACTAGACTCGAAGACACCAAGACCCCGAGTGCGCTGACATGGACCTGAAGGACATCGTATGCCAAGTTCTCTTTCACGGACCCAGAGCTTCGGGAACTCCTTCCTGGATCTGAAGACCGAACCCTTGACACGGTAAGTTCGCCTTCCCAGACGCCATGACCTTCTTCACGGATCAGATGGCCGAGAACCCGGAGACCGAACCCTGTCGGACCCTCAGAACCCAAGATCGCCGAACCCCAATGTGCGACCCTTTCCGAGACCCCTATTTTTATAATATGACATATATTTGTTGCATATAAATTGTTCATGTCGCGTACATATTGTGTGGTTTGGGGCGTTATGTCGATTCACCTCATAGTTAAATATGGAGATCATATGCGGGCTTTTCTAGTCTTATATTGCCTCCATTTAAATTTGTGTAGCGAATCGATGCCATGTTTTGCCTTGTTAAGACAACATTTAAATTGTGGGGTATCTAAATAACATGAACCTCTTAATTAATTGTCAGGACTCCAGTTCCGCTTAATATTGCTTAATTGCATCGCATCTTTTCCATGGCATGCATCATATCATGAACATGCCGGATCTTCTACCGTAGTATTAAATAGTGCATCCGGTGTTTCTTTTAGTGTTTTGGTTCTTTGCGGATTAGGCCGTTGAGTTGATGCGAGTATCGACAAGTTCTTTGGATAATGTATCTTCGATAATGTTTCCCAGGCGAGCAATCTCCCCCTTTCTACCTATTTTGCATTTATAGTCTTTAATTCCTCTTGTTGATCTATTGCTATCTGTATTGCGATGCTTTAGTTTCCGTACCATTTATTTTCCTTGCAGCCTCTATATTGCCTTGGACACATCCTATTGCATGTTTTTTGATACATAGTCGGCCTTGCGAGTCGTAGTCACTTGCTCAGGTGCTACTTCACGTCGTTGTTGTTCCACCGTTGTTGGAAGGTTGGCACATGCTTAATGGTGGAGATGATCATGACTTTAATTTCAACTGATAATTAAAATGCTGGGAATAGATATAACTAATGCAGAGGCACCGGTGGGCAATAGCTAATATTTGGTTCTTCCACGCTCACTTGTCTCCCGTAGGCCTCGAGTACTTGATACCTGTTCCATGACTATTCGCACTATCCACATACGGGAGACTCTATGAATCCCGCTTTTCCTGAGCTTGATTCACACTTTATTTCTTGGGGCCAGGAATTAGTTTGGGGCTTTATTACTATCATGTACTTATGCCATGCTTTAGTGCTTTATTTACGATTGTGCGTGGAGCACCTGTACTGTTTAGGAATTGCGGAGTGTTTTCGCGGTATCGACAAGCCCAATCACACTTTCGGGTTCCAAGTCATTTATAGCCATTGGAGCAAACCTTGGGTCCGTCTCAGAGCCAGCCAACTTCGTTGCGGGTAGGTTAATGGGGTGGCCCCCTAAAATAATTTATGAATCCTGTGAATGCTTTGTTGTGAGGCCTCGTTGCGTTTTATTTGGTTCTTCCCGAGGTTGATCATGTGTGTGTTGCTATTTGTGCACCCCCTGCAGGGTAAAACTTTCTGAAAGTCGTGTCTGCGTTTATGGACGACTTGGAGCACAATATCTCGATCATAGACAAGCATAACTAAAGTAGTGTTATAAATTTGACTTTGACATGTCTAGTAATCAGATTCACTACAACGGAATGGGTAAATAAAAATGCCAACAACTATTGGTGTTGGTAGGTCTCATGCTATTTGTATCTGACTAGTAAGTGCTGAAACTATAATGGAATGAATAAAACTGCCAACTGTGTGAGTTCCTCGGTTTGACTTCCTCGTGTGGTCTCGAGGGGGAAATACCAGGATGGGTATGTTTTGGTGTTACTATCAGGTTGGATCCGAATAGTTCTTTCTTATCCCTCTCTAATAGCCGATAGTTGAATCGAGTCTCTGTATATTTTTTAGTGCATGTTGCGCTGCCGCTTGAGTCCACCATACCTATGTAGGCAAGAGCCGCTGAATTCTAGACTCGCCATGTACCAGCCTCAGTACTGACCGCTCCTTTTTTCCTTTTCCCTTTGTCGGCACCCCATTTGTTTAGCAGGTATAAGTTCGACATCGTTAGTAGGGTTACCCTTCCAGCTTGGCCTCGGCAGGGTTATGGACGCCATTGGTTATTCTTCAGGACTCTTAGTCCAATTTGCATCTTGTCCGTAATCGGATGTTGTATCGTTTTTAAGGTGATTTGGATCTTTGTAGTGTATATCTATATTCTTGACTCTTTGAGTCACTGTTGTATATATATATATATATATGTTTTGTGGGTTCCATCGTGGACTATTATGTAATGATATTACTTTGTTTTCCACCCACACGCAAGTGCCTAGTGGGCAACCTTGAATCGTTTCTATGCGGGTTTGGCGGGAAGCGCTAAAATCTGCATAGGGCCGATTCGAGGGTGTTACATAGGGCCGGCATCCCAGATAGCATTCATAGAAGGCGACGAAGATCGCCAACTGTTCGATGATGCGCGGGCCTAGATCTGATGGCTTGGTTGTGTAATACAAATAGAACCGTCAGAAAAAGATCGAAGTGGGGAATCCCAAGCCCCTCTCCAGATGGCTTCGGAAACAAATGAATTCGACGGCGCGAGGATTTGGCTCGGTCTCAGCGAGTGCGGGAACCCGCCAGTTCCCCTTGCAGAGAACCCCCACGTCCTCGAACGACTTGAGTTGGACAGCGGTACACTTTGACTTCCCCCACAAATCCTTTGGAGGCGCCATCAAGGAGAAGACTAGATCGCCTGGTCTGGAAATTTTGGATCGAGAAGAGGCAAAGAGACTGGAAGGGCGTGGGAGTGAGACATGCGGAAGAAGATCTGCTGGGTTCCTTACCATTCTCCTTGTAAAGATAACGCTAGCCACCAATCTCGAGATAGCCGTTACCTGCCGTAAATATGCCAAAGGTATGGTTGGCTTACCCAACTTCTAGTTTGACCAAGTTGGCGGTCCAACTTCTTCCACTCGACTCGCCTGCTGGTACACCTTGTCCATTCGATAGGGGCAGCGATTCAAGCATAATTCCACTTGCCAATGCTGCGACTAGAGACCTAGTGGAGAAATTTCCTCCTTCATCGAGGGAGTCCATCACCGATTCGAATGGGCGTCCAAATTGGACTCGCGTACTCCGACTACCAAATGAACACCTGCGCTAAATCGACACTAGCCTCGGGGACTACTGATGGGGATATGCCGAATGGGGATGCCCAGCAGGATGTTTCGACTGGACCAAGGGCCTTGCGAGTGGTCCTGCATGACGGTGACTGGAACGTGACTAAGAGCAAGCCTGGTGACTAGAAGCTGGAGGCCTAGAAGCGTAGCTGAAGCCTAGTCAGATTAGGTCAAACACTCCAAATCCTTGACTAGTTTGGTTGTATATCTGTACACCCTAGCGAGGTACCCCCTATATAAACATCCCTAGGGTTCCCTTTGTACTCATGTTCGATCATAAACCCTTCGAGTGACTCGCCGCCTAGCCGCCGAGCTCGCCACCCCGGTAACTCGCTCGCCACTAATAGAATCTTGCAGTAGTAGGTCTTTAACCTTCGGGGAGCTGAACCTGGGTAAACTCATGTGTCTCTTCCTCCATCTCGCTCCGCAGATGGCCACCAGCTCTTGCCCTCAATCCTATCAATCGCTACCCCTGGTAGCGACTGCCATGGTCATTCCCACGACAAACCAGAATTGGGATTATGACATGATAGCGGTGCTTGACAAGGTAATTGCATCCATTAGATGCCCTTATGACAATGAATGGATAATCTTGCACAACGACTACTTGGAGCTAGAGAAGTATGTCGATGACATCTTTGCCTGCGGCTCATATTGGTGTGGCACACCACATCACATTTATGTGGTCACTGAACCTAGCGGTGTCGTGCATGTTTAGGAGCCATTCACCTAGGGTGAGGTATGTTATCATATAGCATTTAAAAACCCATTTAAAATTCCCCTTCAAGCTTTGTTAGCGACCATCGTACTGTTTGTAACATGCAGGTACACATGCAGCCTCGCGTGTCATTCAAGATCGAGTGATCGATGATGCATTAGTACATGCTAATCTGGGTACCTCTCTGAGGCGAGGCAAAATAGGATGCTTAACTCATGTGGATTCATATCAAGGGAGCACTAAACAATGTTGATGATACAATAGAGCATATGGGGACACTACTTTCTTCATGCCCATTGCTGACGTGTCATATTTTCTCGAGGTACGCATGTCCATACAAAGACCCAGTAGAACAAGTCTGGAGCAGAGTCGACACTCTAAAAGGAAAATCTATGTTTCTTGGGATCTCCTACCATTTCTTCCTCGGAGCCCCTGGAGATGTTGAACATGTAATTGCTCACGCAGCCCCGACTCCCGTTGCTGCTGTTGCTACTGCTGGTGGTGGTGGAGCCGATGAAGAACTAGCTGATGCTACTGCTAGTGATGTCAACGAAATACTTGCTGACGTTGCTATTGATCCCGATGGCGAACAACCTAAGGCTACTTCCATAGTCTAGGAAGAACATGTTGGTGTTGTTGCTGAGGTGCCAGCACTTCCAGTGTTGAGACCAGACTGTATGTTTGATGCACACTCCTGCGCCTATCATGTTGACCATCCAAATCCGACTTGGAGCCTAATGCATGTCAAGGGGGCCCTGCCATTGGCTGATCAGTTGGTTTGTACAATTTGATAGAGAATGATACACAACGAAACGTAGTGTTTTAGTTCTTTCCGACGATACCACCAGCTCTAGGGACCTAGTTCTCAACTAGCAGATATTATGAACCATTTATCTATATCTTTATCTATAGTTTTCCACCTAGTTCTACGAAGTAAATGCTTCTTTGGTTAAGAATCATTTAAGCTTATTTGTGTAAGACTAAGCTTTGCTTATTTGTGTAAGAACAAGTTAACACTATGTGCGTAAGACTAAGTAACGCCTAACTGTGTAATATTCAGTGAAACCTATATTTTTGTGCGACTCTACCTTGGTCACTAATGTGCACAGTTTTTCTTTCCCTGCTCATAATAGAAGGATTGCAGCATAGAACAAAGACATACCAGATATTTTGCTCAAAATAGGATAACAACCACTTCAAGTTAATTCTAGTTTAAAGATTATTATCCAAGAAAAGTAAGGTGTCATTAGCATATAAAATGAATAGCTCATACAAACATCTAGCAACATTGCCGATAGTCAATACAAGAAATGTTTCCTTCCACAACGACTTGGTCTGACGATCGTCGTAGAAGGTGGGTCTTCCGCGATGAATTTCTCGGCTCGACCGTGGCCGATGGAATTTTTTCCCGGTTTCGCAGCCCTCTACTACGACGGAACTGCTAAAAACATGGAGGAAGCTCGGCTGGCGCGTGGCAGAAGCAAGATTTTCGTTTCATCGGGTGATGTTGGCTTGCCGAAGTACTTTTAGGCGTGTGGGTCCCAAACATCAGTGTCTCTAATGGACCATACTTTTCGGTCATGCCTCCCTGATTTGAACTCGATAACGTTGCTCGATGCGTCCGCCGTTTTGTTAGGCTGCTCGGTCCCACATGTCAGCTTCTCATTAGAAGAATCGTGTGTATGATGGATTTTTTTCCTTCGCTCGCGTTACCTTTTTCCGAAGTTGATAGCATTACTCGATGCATCTACCGTTTAATCAGGTTGTTGGGACCCACCTGGCATCCTCTCATTAGAAGAAACGTGTGTATGATGGTTTTTTCCTTCGCTCGCGCTACCCTGTTCCGAAGTTGATAGCACCGCTTGATGCATCTACTATTTAATCAACCTCCTGGGCCCCACATGTGATCCACTCATTAGAAGAAACATGTGTATGTTGGATTTTTTGCCCTTGGTTGCGCCTTCATGTTCCGAACTTGATAGTGTTTCTCGCTACATCAGCCGTTTAATTAGGCTGCTGGGTCCCCTATGTCAGCCTCACATTATAAGAATCGTGAGTATGATGGAATTCTTTATTATCTAGAGCTACCATGTTCTAAACTAGATAGCTTTGCTCAATGAATCTGCCATTTGCTCATGCTGTGGGTCCCTTATTTCAGCCTCTCATTACAAGAAATGTGTGCATGCTGATCTTTTTTCTCACTCGTGCCTCCCTGTTTCGAACTGGAAACATTGCTCGATGCAGCATCTATATAAGGTCGCGCTGCTGGGTTCCACATATCAGCCTCTCTATAAATGAAATGGGCGTATGATGGACCGTTTTTGGCCGTGTCCGCTGTTTTGACCTTGGCAACTTGCTGGGTCCCAGATGTCAACCTCCTCTGCGCAAGAAATATGTCTATGCTGGGTCCCAGATGATATCCTCTCTTTGAAAGAAACGTTTGTATGTTGGAATGTTTTTTTGGGTCCTAGATGTCAGCCTTAGAGTACAAACAATGCTCATAAAGGCCGAATTATAAGGATTCTGGGCTAACTTGGGGCAGATGCCCTTTTCATCATGGCTTATATTCCATGGACTCACTCCTAAATTGAATGGGCTATGATCGGTGGCCACAAGACCATGAAATGGCCGAATTAGAAGGATTTAGGCTACGTTTGGGGTTGATACGCTAATTTCATGGGCTATGCTTGGGCCTGCTGGGTCCGACATGTCAGCTTCTCTATAAGTGGAACATGTGTATGATGGACTTTTTTTCGGCCACGTCCGTTGTTTTCACCATGGAAGCCATGTAAGGTCTTACTGCATGGGCCCTTATGTCAGCCTCTCTGGTATGTTCTAGCTTGTGGGTCCCCGATGCAGTCTTGTATGTTCTATCTGGTGGGTCCCTGATGCCAGCCTCTATGCACAAGTATTTAAACCTTTTTTCAAGCCCACCCTCAAAAATAAACTTGAGGGACACTGCAAGCTGGTGGGTCCGCCATATTAGCCTCTCCATAATGCGATATTGCTAGAAGAAAAAAAATGTTAACCCATGACACACACACACAAGAGAATTTAACAAAAGACCTTCAAATCAAATAAACGTAAACTAAGTGTGTTACCACTACAACAAAGATATTTATAGAAAAAATATCATAGGCCAAATTAAAACGATTTTGGTGTTCTACATAGGTTGCTCTACATGGGTTATACTCTATAGGCTATGCTCCATGGCCTTCTTTCTAAAATTTCACTGGGTTGTGCTCAGCAGTCCCCTGACCCCTAAAAGGCCGAATTAATATGTTCTCGGCTATGCTCCATGGGCTCCTTTCTCAAATTTCATTGGGCTATTGTCAGCAGTCCCCTGGCCCCAAAAATAACGAATTAAAATATTCTGGGCTAAAGAGGGGCCGGATGAGCTACTAGATATCTTCTCCTGGTTAATAAAAATTGCATTGTGATGTGCTCGGATGGATTCGAAACAAAGACCTCAAAGAGGCAGGGGGAAAGCGATAATTCTTTTTGGAAGATATTCATGTCAAAATTCAGCAGTACAAAATAAGATAGAAAAACTATCAACAGATTCAAAGTCTATATTCAGCAGCACTTGACCAATTCAGCAGCATTTCAAAAGTGACCAATTCAGTAATACAACCACTGAAATACACTAGCAGTACAAAGAGAACCAGTTCTTGTTTCAGCTCTAAAACCTTGTCACGTGATCAGTTTGCCCTTTTCACCAGACACACTCAACCATTGGAGCAAACAAAACTGACGATCAAGTCTGCTTTGAGTACCTTCTTTTCACATCAATGCCTGTGTGACCCCCGTATGCAACCCAAAATGCCAAAGTCTCATTTAGATTGTGACAAGGCCATGATCCAAAAGAAAAACATGACTATCTACTACCCTTTATTTAAATAAGTACCCTTACAACAGTATTTCCACAAAATGCTTTAGTAATAGCAACGACAGATCATTTGAGAGATTCAATAGCTTTCTTGCTTGAAGAGATAATAAGTTCTTGTTCCATCTCAAAAAACCTTTCCGCACGATCAGTTTGTCGTGTTCTCTGAATAGGCTCGATCATTGGAACAAGGAAAATAGACGATCAAGTCTACTTCTATTTGAATACCACCTCATTTCGTCAATGCCTGTGTGATCCCCCATATGCAACCCAAAATTCCCAAGACTCAACTAGATAATTGTGACAATACTAGGTTCCAAAAGAAAAGCAAGACAATGTACTGCACTTGATCTAAACAAGTAATAGTACATCCCGTGATTGATGCATATTGAGTAATGCAGGCCTTGGGTAATATGAGATGGTTCATGGAACAACAAAAAGGAATGATTTTTCCTCCGGATGATTCCTGGCACCGCCCAGCTCCTAGGCATAGAGGAACTGCAGATTGCACTGGTCCAAAACCCCAGCTCTACTGTCGGGTAATAGGCAGTGATCAACACATTGTACAAGGGAGATGAGCATGTGTCTGGCCTGACACGCATGACGGATATGCTATTGTCGCCCGACTCGCGCATGTCAAATATTACAGCAAACACCGTACCATCGTCCCCTGATCCGGTCTTCTCTACTCTTAATCAGCGGCTGAGAGATGTACCTGGAGTTTTCAAAGGAAGTAAGATTCAGCGGACTAAATTGCAGCATGCTAAAAATTATATGAAAAAATGATAAAGTAATTATATGAGTAACCTGACTGCGATAAAACATACGTAGTACTTCCTCCGTTTCAATATATAAGATGTTTTAGCTTTTCTGAAACGAGTATATCTAGACCCTTTTAGTATATGAGTTCACTCCGAACTACACACTAAAAAGAGTCTAGATACACTCGTTTCACAAAAGCTAAAACATTTTTATATATTTGGAAATGGGGGGAGTAGCTATGGAGTACATATACAAGGCCATTGTTTCAAAGGAGAAGCTACTTGATCTAAGAAAGTTGTGCTAGCTCCCAGTATAAAGAGACCTTTGTGAAAAGGAAATGGTCGACCATTGGAGCATGCTAAATTGACGATCAATGCGTGTGTAACCCCCATATGGAACCCAAAATTGCCAAGTCTGATCTAGATTGCGACAAGGCCATGTTTCAAATGAAAAACAAGACTATCTACTGCCCTTGATTTAAACAAGTATAAGTACAACATTATCAGTTCCACAAAATTTTTTAGTAATAGAAACAATATAACATTTGAGATATTTAGTAGTTTTCCTGCTTGAAGTTCAATAGCAGTATAGAGAGAATCAGTTCTTGTTCCAGCTCAAAAAATAGACTCGATCATTGGAGCAAGCAAAACTGACTACCAAGTGTGCTTATCTGTGAATACATCCTCCTAACGTTAATGCATGTGTGACCCCCCATATGGAACCCAAAATCCCGAAGACTCATCTAGATAATTGTGACAATGCTAACTTTGAAAAGAAACGCAAGACAAATTGCTGCACTTGATCTAAAGAAGTAACGGTACATCACTATTAGTTCAACAAAATACTTTAGTAATAGCAAGTTCAGAATATAAGGGCAAAGAAATACCATCTCATATCCTTGACCTAAACAAGTACTACCAGTATATAGTAGTACAAAATACTCCAAAGTACAAGAACTAGTACTATAATATTACTACTCTGAATCCAAAATCCAACCTCCAATGCACGTACGTCTGTCGTATGTAGTGAAAGTGGGATAAAAAAATCTGAGGTAGTAGAATGGTCAATTGGGATTTCTCCCTCGCGATGGATGCATATTGAGTAATGCAGGCCTCGGGTAGTAATCTGAGACGTTTGATGGTACACCACCATGGAATGCTTTTCCTTCTGCGTGATGTCAGGCACCGCCCTTCTCTCATGAGTGAAGGAACTGCGCATTGCACCCTCCCAAAATCCAGCCTATGTTGACGGGTGATAGACGGTGAACTGCACATTGTACAAAGGCGACGAGCACCCGTCCGCCTTGACGCACACGATGGATACGATGATGTCACCCCACTCGAGCATGTCAAATAGCACAACGAACACCGTACGATCGTCTCCCATTCCAATGTTCTTTAGTCTCGATGAGCATGGTGCCGACAGCGGCTGAGAGATGTACCTGGGATTTCTATAGGAAGTAAGAATCGGCGGACTAAATTGCAACATGCTAAATGTCATAAGATCTACTACTATAATGGATCAGTTTTGAATTGGATCCATAGAACCAATCCTAACCATTGGGCTGTTAGATCCAATGGTTCAGAGAAGTTAGATTCGTGTTGAACAGCTAGTAAGAAAAAAATACAGAGCCATGTTTCAAAGGAAGTGCTAGATCATCTCCATCGTTTGATCTAAATAAACTTGAATGGTAGATCATCATAAGAATCAAGATGGTCATAGTTGCCATCTCCCACATTGTGGATGCAAAATGAGTAATCCAGTGTGAATCTATCATGTTTCTTAATCAGGAAATTATGGAAATCTTTAGTAATCCTGACAATGGCCAGCGACACGCTGCTCTTCGCCTCGAAATTTAGCCTATCTTTGGCAAAACAAGCACGCCGCTGACCTGACGCACTAGAAGGATACGACGAGGCCATAGTCGAGCATGTAAAATCACATGGCGAACAATGTACCATCATCCCCGGATACCACGGTCTCTACTCTCCATGAGCCAGGTGCTAGCAAAGGCCGAGAGATGTACCTATGTTCCTCGCCGTAGTGAAAACTCTGTACTTCCATCGAGTGGGATTTTTTAGGTGAGCGAGTAGCCCTGTGGGCAGCCAAGCACAGTGAAGTTGCATGGGCCGTGTGGGCACGCCATCTTGTGGTTGAGGAAGGCGTGGAAGGTGACCAATGTCCCGCAGCCGTCGTTGGGACATCTGCTACATTTTCTACCAGCAACTTGGTGGCGCAACTCCTTGTAGCATGCGGCCAGCCGGACGGCGCTGGTAGTGTCCATACGCATTGCAATTTCTCTGAAGGCATCATCGCTGAACTTGCTCTAGCCATCGTACCAAATGTTCTGCATGGAATCTGCCATTGCGTCCAGATGGACTGGGGGTGTTGGCGGATTCAAATATGATTGTTAGGGTTTCTTGGAGGAGATTGATGGAGGCCTGTAAGAACCGATGCAGTGGGCGAGAAATGCCTAGGAAAATTTAGGAAGTGCGTGCTCGAGAGGATCCAAAATGCGGCTAGCCAGCATTGGCTAATTGGGATCAGTGGAGATGGGGAAGATGGGAAGCTCTTTGAACAAGGGGTGTTAAGTTTGCATGTTCCCTCGTCAGTCTTCTGCAGTGCACAACTGGATCGAGAAATCCTACTGGAGTTATAGCTAGAGTGCTAGACTAGCAAGCTATCACGTCATGGCTCAGTATTGTATCGTCTCATCACGTAGAATGTGCTATAGGAAAGGATGTGAACCCACATTTCTCTCTTGTTAGATAGCGTGCACAATAGAATCGCATTTCTCGCACGCGAAGAATTTGAACGCATATGCTGAAGTAAAAAGATGTCAATCCTCAAGCCAGCTCACCCAACTCTGATAAATAGGAGTACTATAAAACTATAGGGATTTCTATTTTCGTGCCCCTGGTTCATTAGTTGTACTCAGTTTTCCCCAGCCGCTTAGTTTTTCCTCACTTTTGCCCTCCCTCCATTCTGAAACCCTCACATGTGCTCGGACGGGGGGATACCGTCAGGTCAAAGGCTTGACCGCTACATGCTGACTGGTGGGACATCGTTGGGGCGAGTCATGCATTGAGCGTTACGTTACGTCGCCTCGACCGTTACATACTGACAGGTGGGGACATGATACACAGCGGACCAGCCATCCATCTCTCATTGATTATGGGGGACGTGGTGTGGGACCATGTGGGGTGCGTTTGGTGGTCATGTGCGCCCTACGTCTAAATTGGAAGTTCTTTTTTGTTATTTTTATGATTGGCCTTTTTAAGAACGCCTTTTCCCCCCTCTCTCGCTAACAGTTGTGTTTTTTGTTTGCCCAAAAAGGTAGCGAATCTAGAGCAGCTTATCTCTTCATTCATTGTTCCTTTTGCCCTCGTTTTCCCCAATCTGGTAGAAAATCTAGAGCAGCAAAACTAACCAGCACCATAAATAAATTCAGTAAATAGAGAAGATGTAGATAAGGCAACTAATATAAGTTATATAGTACGGTACTTAACGAGGTTCAAAAATTAGGCTGCTCAGCAGCAGCAGCGAACAAGTTCAACATAGACAAGACAAAAGAAGTTGCTACAGCAGCAGCAATAGCGCAGCAGCAGATAAATGTCCCTTCATGGCCTCTGCCAGGAGGGCCTCCACCTCCTCCCTCTGGCTCCTCCTCCACTTCTTGCTGCCCAGTCCCTTGACCATGGGTGCCTTGGGCTTGATCGGGGGCATGCGAACCTCCTTGATAGCCACCTTCTAGAGGTTGCGGAGGTGAAGACCGAGCACCTGGTGCTTGGCTATCAAGCCGTGGATGTTCACGGACTTGCCGCTAGTCCTCACGTCCTCAGCATGCTTCACGAGGGAGTTGAAGTCTGTGGCGTGGAGCTTCCTGGTGGGCCAGAAGAGGCACCTGTACATGTCGCCGATAAAGAAGTTGTTGTACTGGCCGGACTTCAGCCTCCTCAACACATGACAAGTCTTGGTGTCCTTGGACTCGTCATCGCTGTGGACGTCCTTGCTATCCTCCTATTGGTAAAAACAGTAGAGTGCAATAAGGACATGATTGAGATACTTTGATTATCGGGATTGATTATTTGCATAAATTAACCGATTGAGATCTCCTAATTATTCCCTAAATGTCAAACCGAATCGAATGCCGATCACAACTACGAAGAGGGGATTCATCGAAATATAAGATCTAACACAAGAGGATTAGCTACTGTAAAAATACGAACAGCCGAGCCCTAATAACATACGATCAAGCATCCAACGATGGGAACGGGGGAAGAACAAGGGAAAGGGAGAAAACGCTGGTTACCCCCGACCATGGGTTGGCGATGCTGGTGTCGTAGGGGTTCTCCGGCCTTATGTAGACAACCTCCTCGTATGGGTCCCAGCTGAGCGGGATCTGCCCGAGACCGGTGGGGGCCTCCTCGCCGGCGGCTACGGCGGATGCGGCGACGGGGACGGGGGCATGTACGGGGACGGGGGCTTCCTCGCTAATGTTCTTGGAGGCGCCGATGGCCACCATGCCGTTCTTCTCCATCGCCGGCATGGTTGGGGTTTTCTTCAGGGTTTGCAGAAGGTAATGGAACAGTGGAGACGGTTGACTGAGCGAGTGAGTGATGAGTGAGAGTGGGAGGCCTCTATTAAAGGAGAAGGGAAGTGACATTTTGTTGCACTACTGTGCACCCCGTATGCTACTGTACTGTGCACGGCCACACGTGTCCACTACCGCCCCGTTCACCGCACATGCGTACTGTGAGTCACGTTTTTTCCCTCGTGTCTAACCCTAGCGATTCAGTTGTACTTAGTTTTGCCCTCGAGTGTAGCACTGGTAATTTGGTTGTACTCAATTTTTCCCCCCAATACTAACACTTCCGTGTGCAATATACTCAGTTTTACCCTCCGGTGGCTTGTTAACAGAGAGTCAACGAATAGGTTTTAGCTACCTAATTGAGTCATTTTAGCTAGGGAGTCTTATTATGTGACATCTACCTAGGGAGTCTTATTATGTGACCTGCAACCATAAGAAATGTATATAAACCATGTTTTAACCTAAATCACCACTTCTCAAATCACCTACTGTCTATGAGGGTTCATGGCTTTCTACTCAAGCCTCTTCCCAAAACATCCCTCCCCAAAAAATAGTTTGTCTAAATGAGGCAATAATTGTCAAACTGCTGTATATTTGAATTGCAAATAGTTTAATGTATGCCAAGATGTATTTTACTGTATAAAAGACGCATTTTCAATTTTGTAAATCCTTTTATATTTTCTATTTGAATCCCTTTGTCAGTCTTGCCCTTGGTTTTTAAGTTCTACTTAGTTTTTCCCTTGGTTCTTAAGTGCTACTCAGTTTTCCCCTCTCTTTGTATCCATCTCCCGCACATGTGCTCATCTTTGTTGCTACGCTCTGATTGGTCGACACAGCTGTCACACGGATCGTGTCCACCAACCGTTGATCCTTTGTGATATAGCAGACAGGATAACCCGTATATCTGTCGGGGGCACCCCTCTATCCATGGAAAATAATGAGTATGCCACCGGTACTTTAACTCCAGAAACAAATGAACTTGAATATAATTTGAAGGGAACGTGTTTGAAGGTGTATAATTTGTGCATTACATTCCACTCTATGAAAATGATAGTTTCTCAATATTTTCTTAGCACAATATTATCACATATTAAGTGCGATTTCAAAGATTTCAAGTGTGTATAATTTTCGTATACGCAAGTTTATGCATCACATTCCACTCCATGGAAATGATAAATGATAAGGATTTTATTAGCAGAATATTATCATGACCTAAGTGAGTGCGATTTCAAAGAGTTCAAAGGTGTATAAGTTTTGTATACGCAAGTTTATGCATTATATTTCACTCCATGGAAATGGTAATCTCTCAAGATTTTATTAGCACAACATTATCATGTATTAAGTGCGATTTCAAATAGTTCAAAGGTGTATAATTTTTGTATACGCAAGTTTATGCATTATATTTCACTCCATGGAAATGGTAATCTCTCAAGATTTTCTTAGCCCAACATTATCACATATTAAGTGCGATTTCAAAGAGTTCGAAGGTGTATAATTTTTGTATACGCAAGTTCATGAATTATATTTCACTCCATGGAAATGATAATCTCTCAAGATTTTCTTAGCACAGCATTATAACGTATTAAGTGCGATTTCAAAGAGTGCAAAGGTGTGTAGTTTTTGTATATGCAAGTTTATGCATTATATTCCACTCCATGGAAATGATAATCTCTCAAGATTTTCTTAGCACAACATTATCACGTATTAAGTGTGATTCCAAAGAGTTCAAAGGTGTATAAACTTTGTATATGCAAGTTTATGCATTACATTCCACTCTACGAAAATAGGGGAGAAAATAATAATCTCTCAAAATTTTCTTAGCACATCATCATCATGTATTAAGTGCGATTTAAATTTTTTCAAAGGTTTATAATTTTCACATATGCAAGTTTCTGCATTACATTCCACTCTATGAAAATGATAATCTCTCAAGATTTTCTTAGCACGACATTATCACGTATTAAGTGCGATTTCAAAGAGTTCAAAGGTGTATAATTTTTGTATACGGAAGTTTATGCATTATATTTCTCTCCACAGAAATGATAAATGATCAAGATTTTATTAACACAACATTATCATGTCCTAAGTGCGATTTAAAAGAGTTCAAAGGTGTATAATTTTCGTATATGCATTACATTTCACTATATGAAAATAAAGCAATGGCACGGGCGCGGGCGCGGGGCTGGCTCGGGGTCCCATCTTGTAATGCCAACCTAGGTAAGCTGTGGGTCTAGAGCTCACGTGGATAAGTTGTGGGTCCGGCTCTCGCGTGGATAAGCTGTGAGTCCGATGCTGATCTGGATAAGTTGAGAGAGGTGACCACTACGGGAATCGACTAAACGCGGGCCAACTTCTCAGCATGTAACGGCAAGGGTACACTACGGGACCTGACTGAACGCGGCCCTACTCATCAGCACGTAACAGCTAGGGTCCACTAAGGGACTCGACTGAACGCGGCCCCACTCGTCAGCACGTAACGGCAAGGCTGACGGACGGTGAGTTTCAGACCATGTGAGAGTTTCCGACAAGGATATGGGAAAAAGTGAGGAAAAACAAAGCGGCTGGGGAAAACTTAGTACAACTAACGAACCGAGGGTACGAAAATAGAAATCCCATAACTATAATAGGTAAAACTCAAAAAATAATTATAATTTTGAGCCACGTCCATAGAATATCTGTTGTATATTTGGTTCTTGTACTTTCTATCATGTAGTAATAATCAACCTATAAGCTACCTAATAGTACTCTCAATTCTCTAGAGAAATGAAAAGGAACATTCTAGAATTATTGAGAAGTGTGTTTTGAGGTTTGTGCATATCATTTAGTGTGCTAAAGACTATGAATAGTATCTTCTAGATTCTAGAATGGATATAATTAAGATCCAACGGTTAGCAGTTTTGGGATTTGCCAGTCTTGATCTAACGGTCAAAGTTCAAAGTTATTCGTACATATATAGTGCTAAGATTTTATAATAGGTAAAGCTCATATAATTTTAAATTTGATCAACGTCACTAAAGTGTGGGTGTATATTTGATTCTTGTACTTTGTAGTATGTAGAAGTCAGTGTTTATTAGCTATACCTAATACTTGTAAATTTTGGTAACCTAGTCTGGAGAAATGACTGAAAAGATTCTAGAATGATGGAGAAGTGTGTTTTGAGGTTTGTGCATATCATTCAGTGTGCTAAAGACTATCAATAGTACTTATCTTCTAGATGCTAGAATAGAAAAGAAGATCGAACGGGCAATATTCAAAGATAATAAGTATTGTCTTCTATGTTGACACACTTTGGCAAGCCAAACTTTGACAATTGTGGCAGCCACAAAAGTGTGGCTTAGAAAATCGAAGCCACAAAGCATGGCAAAACTTGGCGATATATTCACTCTATGGCCGATGGACCATATGTTTAATAAAGTGTTGCAAGCCAAATTATGCCAAAAAACCAAACACATACCAATTTGCCAAACTTTGGGTTGGAAAATTCTATCTAGGAACCAAACACTTCCAAATACTAGAAGCAAAAATATAGCCATACTTGATAGATGTCAATCAAATTTATAATTTTTTGAGATTTACCTATTATATACTCTAACAACTATATAGTGTACAGATAACTTTGAACATTGATTATTGGATCAAGACTGGCAAATCCCAACATTGCAAACTATCCATTCTAGTATCTAGAAGATTTTATTGATAGTCTTTAGCACAATGAATGTTATGTTCACAAGCCTCAAATAACTTCTCCATCCTTATTCTAGAATCTTCTCAGACATTTCCCTAGACAATGTTACCAAAATTTTCAAGTATTAGATATAGCTAACAAATATTTACTTCTACATTGACTTCTACTAGTACTAGTAAAAGGCACGTGCCACACACGTACATACTATGTGAAATGTGATTTAACAAAAATTAAGTTATTATTAACCAATAGTCTTGTTAGAGAAAGAATGCACACATTAAGTCTATTAATAATAATTATCTACACATATTGAGAATACAGCCTACTGTGCTATGAAATTTTGGGGGAGGTGACATGATGGTTCTAGAACATGGTAGAGTTTGCTCTAGGTACTATTCAACACAAATCCAGCTGTTGTGAACCATTGGATCTAATAACCCAACGGTCAGGATTGGCACCATGGATCCAATTCAAAATTACTCCATTATCTCTACTACTATAATGTAGCAGTTTTGAATTGGATACATAGCACAAATCCTGACCGTTAGGCTATAAGATCCAATGGTTGAGAGTAGCTGGATTCGTGTTGAACAGTACCCAGAGAAAATTCCACCATGTTCTAGAACCATCATACTTTAAGTCTTGCTAGAGAAAAAAATGTATACATTAAGTCTATTAATAATTATTATCTACACATATTAAGAATACAACCTACTGTGCTATGAAATTTTGGGTGTGGTGACATGATGGTTCTAGAACATGGTGGGGTTTGCTCTAGGTACTATTCAACACGAATCCAGCTGCTCTAAACCATTGGATCTAACAACCCAACAGTCAGGATTGGTGCTATGGATCCTATTCAAAACTTCTCCATTATAGTAGTAGATATACATGATACAAAGTACAAGAACCAAAAATACACCCATAGTTTATAGATCCCCATCAAATTTGTGATCAATGAGGCTCTTGATACCAATATGTTAGGGTTGACCCCTTAGGGTTGCCCGATATTTCACGAATCCAAGTGGAAATCGAGATGAAGGCGAGTGGGCGCAAGGGAGACGAGGAAATGCATGAACACACGAGTGAAGAACTCGATGAATAGACGCACACGAAAACACGATACAATCCAATAGCTTATGTCGGCGGCAACCGGTCCGACACAATACCTAGGATCGGTGGGGGGCAAGGACACACTCTCTCTAACCAGCACGGCGAGCGGGAGGCTTGGTGAGATCTTGACAACTTGGAGAAGGGATACCGACTCCAAGGCCTTGTACAACTTGAACGCACGACGGAAAGCTCAAGAGGTGGGGGTAATTGGTGCTCCTTGTCAAGGCGCATGAGACTAGAATTAGGTAGATCCACAAGGGTTTAATCTAATTCAATTATCCAAGTCTAGGGTTACAATATGGAGGTGGTGGTCTATATATAGGCAAACAAATAAACATGGGTAATTTTGAAATAAAACTAGAAGTTTGAGGTGAAACTGGGGGTTACATCGGCCAGGCCCAATAGGCCTTAACATGCCTGACGTTGCTTAGGCCGGAGACTCCGGGGTGTGAAGGCCAAAGACTCTGGGGTGGCCTTCACTCTCCGGTGGCAGACAGAGAGTTCCAAGTAGTGGCCTGGAGTCCTATCCGGAGTCCTGAGGCGGAGACTCCACTACGGAGGGCCAAAGACTCTGGTGTTGAATGTGGATGGAGACTCTGGCAAGGCCAGATACTCTAGGGTTGAAGGCTGGAGACTCTAGGTCTTCAACCTCACCTACACCATCTTCACGTCTAGCTCTGCGTCCTTCTTTCGAGGGGGCTTTTCAATGCGTCGGGGCTTCGTAGCTGAGAATGCATAGTTTGTTTACATGAAGTAGCATGCCTGAAAGAACATTTCACGATATCTATTGTTTTGAGTGTTTGCTACATTGCAAATGTATCTATAATTTTTGATGTTCCATGCTTGGTTTGATCTACTTATGTTTTGTCCACACTTTGGAGTACTTTTCATTTGATATCTTGGACTAATCTATTAACAAGAGCCACAGTGCCAGTTGCCTGTTTTCTGTTGTTTTTGGTTCCAGGAAAGTCAAAAAATGAATATTCTCGGAATTGGACGGGCAAAATCCAAAGTTCCTATATTCCCGGAAGACTCACCGAGCCAGAAGGAGAGTCGGAGAGGGGCCACAGGGTGGCCACACCCCCCCTCAGGCGAGGGTACCCCCTGGCCGCGCCAGGGCATGGTTTGGGCCCCCTGGCTGGCCACCGACCTTGCCTCCTTCGCCTATAAGAGCCTCCCAATACCAAAACCCTAGATGGTCAATCAGAAATCCACAAAAAGTTCCACAGCGTCGCCGACACCGAAGGGGAGATTCGGGGGATAGAAAGTCTCTGTTTTGGCACCCTGTCGGGACGAGGAAGTGCCCCCGGAGCCATCTCCATCGATCTCCACCACCATCTCCATCATCGTTGTTGATTCCCATGATAAGGAGGGAGTAGTTCTCTCTCGAGGCTAAGGGTTCTACCGGTAGCTATGTGTTCATCTCTCTCTATACATGATCTTATTGAGATCATGACCTTGTAATCTATAGATCTACCTTGCTACTCAAGTGCTTTAATAGATCTCTGCTCTCCCCATGTGTGTCAAAGTGACAGCGTGCACACCATGGTGGCACTTAGGCTAGAGATTACAAATACTTGTTATGAGTTATATTTGGAGTTGGATGTCTTTATGAAATTGTGGTGTTTGTTGGAACCATCTAGTGCTCAAGGTGATAGTGTGGGGTTTTCTAGATCGGAAAGACTTACTTTGAGGTGTGCTGTTATAGCCCTACCATCGATTAGAGTGTTCAACCGGAGAGTAGTTAAGAGTAGTATCATAAAGGGAAGATATTTATATGAGAGTGTCCACTAGCAAAAGTATGATCCCTAGGCCTTGTTTCTAAGCACTGAAACACCGTTTGCTATTAGATCTATTACATGTTTGCTTGCTTCTATCTTTATTTCAGTTTTAATTTAGTCTTTTCCATGCCATCAAGTTATTTTCTATCACCGTTACCACTTATAATTATCCATACCACTTGTATTTCACTATCTCTTCGCTGAAATAGTGCACCTATACACCTGACAAGTGTATTACGTGTGTTGGGGACACAAGAGACTTCTTATATCTTGATTGCAGGATTTCTTGAGACGGAATACCTTTGACCACTTCCTCCCTGAGTTCGATAAACCTTGGGTGATCCACTTAAGGGAAAACTTGATGTTGTTCTACAAACCTCTGCACTTGGAGGCCCAAAAACTGTCTACAAGAATAGAAGTGCGTAGACATCAAGCTATTTTCTGGCGCCGTTGCCGGGGAGGTATGGTAAAAGGTACTCACATCCTCCATTGTGAGTGCTCGAAGTAATTTCCTTTAGATTCGGCAATTTTTTCTTTTTGTTTCTTGTTTTCACTAGTTAGGCTTAATGGAAAACATTCATGTAAAATATTTGTACGTGTAAAATCTCTGTACATCCTTTTGCGGCATGAATTTTTGTGCTTCTGCCCCAGGTTGTTATCTAACTTTCTCTAGTTCAATACTTTTTGAATGAGCAACAGAAGGTCTTCGAAAAAATTCGTCTTTACCTGCTGGTCTGTTTTGACAAATTTTTGCCATTTTTTGCATTTGCTTCTTGTTGGCTCCTTTTTGAGTTTTTTTTGGGGAATTGAGCTTTTTGAGGGAAGTGTTACAATAGCTTGTGTTTTAATGGAAGTTTTATTGGTGTTGAAACTGAACCCAAAGACCTATTATCTTGAGTGCACTAATGTTGCTAATAAAGATTGTGTGAAGTTTTGTATGAAATAAAATTTCAGGTGTATGGAAGGAATGAGTAATGACATGAAGAATGGACTAAAGCTCAAGCTTGGGGATGCCACGCGTGTGACCCCAAGAAATATATAGGAGGTACAAGCGTCAAAGCTTGGAGATGCCCAAGGCATCCCCTTCTTCATCAATAAAAATCCCAGGTTTCTTCCAAACGCTTCATTTTTATTGTTTCATGCACAGTTGTGTTGTTCTTGGAGCGTCTTCTTTTTCGTTTTCATTTTGGTTTTCGTTTTCTTTGGTTTTCTTAGTTTTCTGAATAAACTGGTTGGACCCCCTCTTTCATACATTGGTCTTCAAATAGTTTGGTTTGGTTTGGAAAAGAGTAGGAAAGTTCATGCATATGTGGTAAAAAGAGCTCGTTTTTGACTGTGGCCTATGCTTTGTCATGCCTGATATTGTTTTGGATTAATTCTTAGTATTCTTTGTTGTAGAATGAATTGTTATAAATAATTGGGATTGCTTAATGTGCCTTGGATGAATCATGCGTTGTTTTAGCATATTAAAGCATACTATAGTGGTATTCTCCTTTGATGCTTTATTTGGGTTGACTTGGCGCATGCTCACACCATGTTATGACTATCTCAAGTCACCATAGCCTTTATGATCCTTTAGTTTCCAACTTGTAGTATCACTTTATGCTTTGATCAATGATGTTTTGTCGCTCTGCATGATTATGGCCATTACTGCTCTCTTAGTTTGTCGCTCCCAGTCTCCTGCTAGCCTGCACAACCAAGTATGAGTTCCACTCATGCATCCAACTCCTTAAACGAAGTTATTCCAAAGAGTCCACCATCCCTACCTACTAGCTTATGCTATTCCAAGTATATGCATGCTTTTGTTTACCTTCCAAATTAAACTTGTTATGAGAAAACTAGTGATTAAAGCTCTCACGAACTTGATGGCGCACTTTACTTTTCTTGCCCTTAATAAACTTGAACCATTGTGTCGTCTATGTTGTATATGCTTTCACTTATTTGTTGGGAATTAGCAGAACGATGCTTTCATGGGGAACGCTTTCAACATTGCACGGATACTTGTACCTAGTTGATATCATACTCTTTTGTATATGGATGTCGTTAGTGTGAATTGAAAGGGGAGCTCGTAAGTCCATGGATTTATGTATATGTGTTAGAGAAACGCCTAGCCTGCTGGTCTAATCCATGCTAGCATGGTGGAAACCTGCAGCGTTACCATAATGAGCTGTCCATGAAGCATTATTCTTATAAAAAAGGAGTCCTATATTGAGAAAAAAGAGAAAAAGAAAAAAGAGATTATGAAAAGAGGAAAGAGAGAAAAAAACACCATATTCCCATGGTAAGTAATAAGAATGCTGAGATGCTCATTGTGTGCTTGCATTGTCATTTTGATATGGGGATTCTTCCGTATCATCGGGCAAGGGGTACCCCGTTGGCGGTTCTCTATGATACACATGTACTTACAATGACAAGAACTTACCTGTGACTAAACTTGAGTAGCATGAGGAGCGGGCCTCGTATACAAAGGACATGAGATTTCTAACTTATACTTCGTCAAGCATCTACACCATAGTTTGTTCACTTTAACCTTAATCACTTCAAGATGCTTATGATAGGGGCAATGAGAGCTGAAAGCTATAAGTACCATAATTTTTGGAAGATCTTTATGAGACTTGAATCCCTGCTTCGTTCTATGAAGGCCTTTCTTTTACTTTTATCTTGAGCATCCACCTTCTATCTTTATGCACCTACTTTGAGAGCATAGTGGTCATTCTTATTTCTATGTGCATTGTCCCAAGACTTGTTGATTGATGAATAGCTTTGATATTGCTTGTCTTAAACTATTTGTATCTAGTCACTCTTATGAACTTTGAAGGTGTCCTATGCATTTATATTTGCTACTCTATGAGGGACAAGCTGAATACTATTATGCTATGCTTTCTTTATGTGAAACAAACAAGCGTCTTGAAAAGCATTGTTATTCATGAATCTTTTGTTTGTACCATTTCATGTTGCATCATAGCTTCTTTGCTTATTGCTAGAACTTTATCTTTCATGTTATGATTGAAGTACTTTGATCCCAGCTTTGATCGTTTCACAAATACTTTGATCAAGTCTTTGATGGTGCATGTCACCTCAAAAATTATTCTTTCTTTTTATCACTTACCTACTCGAGGACGAGCAGGAGTTAAGCTTGGGGATGTTGATACATTGCAAATATATCTATAATTTTTGATGTTCCATGCTTAGTTTTATCTACTTTCTTGTGTTTTGTCCACACTTTGGAGTACTTTTCATTTGATTTCTTGGACTAAGCTATTAACAAGAGCCACAGTGCCAGCTGCCTATTTTCTGCTGTTTTTGGTTCTAGGAAAGTCAGAAAATAAATATTCTCAGAATTGGACGGGACAAAAGCCAAAGTTCCTATTTTCCCGGAAGACTCACGGAGCCAGAAGGAGAGTCGGAGAGGGGCCATAGGGTGGTCACACCCCCCAGGCGCGGGTACCCCTAGGCCGCGCCAGGGCATGGTGTGGGCCCCCTGGCTGGCCACTGACCTTGCCTCCTTTGCCTATAAGAGCCTCCCGATACCAAAACCCTAGATGGTCAATCAGAAATCCACAAAAAGTTCCGCAACGTTGCCGCCACCGAAGGGGAGATTCGGGGGACAGAAAGTCGCTGTTTCGGCACCCTGCCGGGACGAGGAAGTGCCCCCGGAGCAATCTCCATCGATCTCCACCACCATCTCCATCATTGTTGCTAATTCCCATGATGAGGAGGGAGTAGTTCTCTCTCGAGGCTAAGGGTTCTACCGGTAGCTATGTGTTCATCTCTCTCTCTATGCATGATCTTATTGAGATCATGAGCTTGTAATCTATAGATCTACCTTGCTACTCAAGTGCTTTAATAGATCTCTGATGTCCCCATGTGTGGCAAAGTGACAGCGTGCACACCATGGTGGCACTTAGGCTAGAGATTACAAACACTTGTTATGAGTTATATTTGGAGTTGGATGTCTTTATGAAATTGAGGTGTTTGTTGGAACCATCTAGTGCTCAAGGTAATAGTGTGGGGTTTTCTAGATGGGAAAGACTTACTTTGAGGTGTGCTGTTACAGCCCTACCATCGATTAGAGTGTTCAACTAGAGAGTAGTTAAGAGTAGTATCATAAAGAGAAGATATTTATTTGAGAGTGTCCACTACCGAAAGTATGATCCCTAGGCCTTGTTTCTAAGCACTGAAACACCGTTTGCTATTAGATCTATTCCATGTTTGCTTGCTTCTATCTTTATTTCAGTTTTAATTTAGTCTTTTCCATGCCATCAAGTTATTTTCTATCACTGTTACCACTTATAATTATCCATACCACTTGTATTTCACTATCTCTTCGCCGAACTAGTGCACCTATACACCTGACAAGTGGATTGGGTGTGTTGGGGACACAAGAGACTTCTTGTATCTTGATTGTAGGGTTTCTTGAGAGGGAATACCTTTGACCACTTCCTCCCTGAGTTCGATAAACCTTGGGTGATCCACTTAAGGGAAAACTTGATGTTGTTCTACAAACCTCTGCACTTGGAGGCCCAACAACTGTCTACAAGAATAGAAGTGCATAGACATCAAGCTATTTTCTGGCGCCGTTATCGGGGAGGTAAGGTGAAAGGTACTCACATCCTCCGGTGTGAGTGCTCGAAGTTATTTCCTTCAGATTCTGCAATTTTTTCTTTTTGTTTCTTGTTTTCACTAGTTAGGCTTAATGGAAAACATTCGTGTAAAATATTTGTACGTGTAAAATCTCTGTACGTCCTTTTGCGGCGTGAATTTTTGTGCTTCTGCCCAGGTTGTTATCTAACTTTCGTTAGTTCAATACTTTTTGATTTGAGCAACAGAAGGTCTTTGAAAAAATTTGTCTTTACCCGCTGGTCTGTTTTGAGAAATTTCTGCCATTTTTTGCATTTGCTTCTTGTTGGTTCCTTTTTTAGTTTTTTTTGGGGAATTGAGCTTTTTGAGGGAAGTGCTACAGTAGCTTGTGTTTTAATGGAAGTTTTATTGGTGTTGAAACTGAACCCAAAGACCTATTATCTTGAGTGCACTAATGTTGCTAATCAAGATTGTGTGAAGTTTTGTATGAAGAAAAATTCCAAGTGTATGGAAGGAATGAGTAATGAGATGAAGAATGGACTAAAGCTCAAGCTTGGGGATGCCACGCGTGTGACCCCAAGAAATATACAAGAAGTACAAGCATCAAAGCTTGGAGATGCCCAAGGCATCCCCTTCTTCATCAATAAAAATCCCAGGTTTCTTGCAAACGCTTCATTTTTATTGTTTCATGCACAGTTGTGTTGTTCTTGGAGCGTCTTCTTTTTCGTTTTTATTTTGGTTTTCGTTTGCTTTAGTTTTCTTAGTTTTCTGAATAAACTGGTTGGACTCCCTCTTTCATACCTTGGTCTTCAAATAGTTTGGTTTGGTTTGGAAAAGAGTAGGAAAGTTCATCCTTATGTGGTAAAAAGAGCTCTTTTTTTACTATGGCCTATGCTTTGTCATGCCATCCCTGATATTGTTTTGGCTTTATGCTTAGTATTCTTTGTTGTAGAATGACTTGTTATAAACAATTGGGATTGCTTAATGTGCCTTGGATGAATCATGCGTTGTTTTAGCATATTAAAGCATAGTATAGTGGTATTCTCATTTGATGCTTTATTTGGGTTGACTTGGCGCATGCTCACACCATGCTATGACTATCTCAAGTCACCATAGCCTTTATGATCCTTTAGTTTTCAACTTGTAGTATCACTTTATGCTTTGATCAATGATGTTTTGTCACTTTGCATGATTATGGCCATTATTGCTCTCTTAGTTTGTCGCTCTGAGTCTTTTGCTAGCCTCCACAACCAAGTATGAGTTCCACTCATGCATCCAACTCCTTAAACCAAGTTATTCCAAAGAGTCCACCATCCCTACCTACTAGATTATGCTATTCCAAGTATATTCATGCTTTTGTTTACCTTCCGAATTAAACTCGTTATGAGAAAAATAGTGATTAAAGCTCTCACGAACTTGAGGGCGCACTTTACTTTTCTTGCCCTTAATAAACTTGAACCATTGTGTTGTCTATGTTGTATATGCTTGCACTTATTTGTTGGGAATTAGCAGAACCATGCTTTCAAGGGGAACGCTTTCAACATTGCACGGGTACTTGTACCTAGTTGATATCATGCTCTTTTGTATATGGATGTCGTCAGTGTGAAATGAAAGGGGAGCTTGTAAGTCCATGGAGTTATGTATATGTGTTAGAGAAACGCCTGGGCTACTGGTCTAATCCATGCTAACATGGTGGAAACCTGCAGCGTAACCATAATGAGCTTTCCATGAAGCATTCTTCTTATAAAAAAGGAGTCCTATATTGAGAAAAAAGAGAAAAAGAAAAAAAAAGATTATGAAAAGAGGAAAGAGAGAACAAAGCACCATATTCCCATGGTAAATAAGAAGAATGCTGAGATGCTCATTGTCTGCTTGCATTGTCATTTTGATATGGGGATTCTTCCGTATCATCGGGAAGGGGTACCCTATTGCCGGTTCTCTATGATACACATGTACTTACAATGACAAGAACTTACCGGTGACTAAACTTGAGTAGCATGAGGAGCGGCCCTCGTATACAAGGGACATGAGATTTCTAACTTATACTTCGTCAAGCATCTACACAATAGTTTGTTCACATTAACCTTAATCACTTCGAGATGCTTATGATAGGGGCAATGAGAGCTGAAAGCTATAAGTACCATAATTTTTGGAAGATCTTTATGAGACTTGAATCCCTGCTTCGTTCTATGAAGGCCTTTCTTTTACTTTTATCTTGAGCATCCACCTTCTATCTTTATGCACCTACTTTGAGAGCATAGTGGTCATTCTTATTTCTATGTGCATTGTCCCAAGACTTGTTGATTGATGAATAGCTTTGATATTGCTTGTCTTAAACTATTTGTATCTAGTCACTCTTATGAACTTTGAAGGTGTCCTATGCATTTATATTTGCTACTCTATGAGGGACAAGCTGAATACTATTATGCTATGCTTTCTTTATGTGAAACAAACAAGCGTCTTGAAAAGCATTGTTATTCATGAATCTTTTGTTTGTGCCATTTCATGTTGCACCATAGCTTCTTTGCTTATTGCTAGAACTTTATCTTTCATGTTATGATTGAAGTACTTTGATCCCAGCTTTGATCGTTTCACAAATACTTTGATCAAGTCTTTGATGGTGCATGTCACCTCAAAAATTATTCTTTCTTTTTATCACTTACCTACTCGAGGACGAGCAGGAGTTAAGCTTGGGAATGTTGATACATTGCAAATGTATCTATAATTTTTGATGTTCCATGCTTGGTTTTATCTACTTTCTTGTGTTTTGTCCACACTTTGGAGTACTTTTCATTTGATTTCTTGGACTAAGCTATTAACAAGAGCCACAGTGCCAACAGCCTGTTTTCTACTGTTTTTGGTTCTAGGAAAGTCAGAAAATAAATATTCTCGGAATTGGACGGGACAAAAGCCAAAGTTCCTATTTTCCCAGAAGACTCACGGAGCCAGAAGGAGAGTCGGAGAGGGGCCATAGGGTGGTCACACCCCGAGGCGCGGGTACCCCCAGGCCGCGCCAGGGCATGGTGTGGCCCCCCTGGCTGTCCACCGACCTTGCCTCCTTCGCCTATAAGAGCCTCCTGATACCAAAACCCTAGATGGTCAATCAGAAATCCACTAAAAGTTCCGCAGTGTCGCCGCCACCGAAGGGGAGATTCGGGGGACAGAAAGTCTCTATTTCGGCACCCTGCCAGGACGGGAAAGTGCCCCGGGAGCAATCTCCATCGATCTCCACCACCATCTCCATCATCGTTGCTAATTCCCATGATGAGGAAGGAGTAGTTCTCTCTCGAGGCTAAGGGTTCTACCGGTAGCCATGTGTTCATCTCTCTCTCTATGCATGATCTTATTGAGATCATGAGCTTGTAATCTATAGATCTACCTAGCTACTCAAGTGCTTTAATAGATCTTTGCTCTCCCCATGTGTGTCAAAGTGACAGCGTGCACACCATGGTGGCACTTAGGCTAGAGATTACAAATACTTGTTATGAGTTATATTTGGAGTTGGATGTCTTTATGAAATTGTGGTGTTTGTTGGAACGATCTAGTGCTCAAGGTGATAGTGTGGGGTTTTCTAGATGGGAAAGACTTACTTTGAGGTGTGATGTTATATCCCTACCATCGATTAGAGTGTTCAACCGGATAGTAGTTAAGAGTAGTATCATAAAGGGAAGATATTTATATCAGACTGTCCACTACCGAAAGTATGATCCCTAGGCCTTGTTTCTAAGCACTAAAACACCGTTTGCTCTTAGATCTATTACATGTTTGCTTGCTTCTATCTTTATTTCAGTTTTAATTTAGTCTTTTCCATGCCATCAAGTTATTTTCTATCACCGTTACCACTTATAATTATCCATACCACTTGTATTTCAGTATCTCTTCACCGAACTAGTGCACCTATGTGGCGCCCCGCAAAATCACTACCAAAAAATCGCTCGTTGTTTCTACTTTGTGCATAATCATTACATCATCATGCCTGTTTGTTCATAAAAGTACTTTGACAAAAACCCTATTTTGTTTTCTAATTAGCCCTCCTTTAATTTCAAATCTTAAAACCAGGTCTTCCTGGATATTTTGTTTATCTAAAAATATTTCTAAAAATATTTTAAAAGTTAACTAAAAAAAAAATTTAGTGGGGGAGGCAGCCACCGGCCAGGCCCAAAAGGCCCAACCAGCAACCACCTCCCACCCCACTGCCCAAACCCTAGCCTCAACCAGCCTCCACCCTGCTGCCACCAACCCACCTCGCTTCTGCCGCCGCCACCCCTCCCTAGTGCACCCTGCCGCTTCCCTTGGTCCCACCACCTGCCCAAATCACGCCACCACACACGCGCGCTCGCACGCTCCCAGGTGCCCACCCCTCCAGCCTCCAACCCACCCCGCAAACGCGTCCCACACGCCACCGCTCCACCCCGTGTCTAGCCCACCACGTCGCCCCCACCCCAGCCCCCGTCGACCTCCCTCCTCTCCTTCGATCCCCGCCGCCAGGGGCTTCTACCGTCGCCGCCGCGCTCTCTTTCCTGCGGCCTCACCTCGGCCCGACCGAACCCCACAGCAGCCTCGCCAACCGCCGCCGCCTGGGCCTCCGCGCCCGTGTCCGGCCGCGCGCCTCCACCTCCCTTCTCCGCGCCGCCGTCTCGCTGGCTCCGGCGAGCAGCCACGGGCACGGCCCCGTCTCCCCGAGCCTCTGCCCGTCCGCAGAGCCCGCCCTCTGCTCTCCGCCCCGGCGAGCCCCTCAGCACCGTCCCCTGTGACCTCCCCGCGGCACGGCCCTTCTTCCTCGATCCCGGCCGCGCGAGACCGTCCCCGCCACTTCCTCGACGTCCCCCGCATCTCCGAGCCCTACCTCCCCGTGCAGCGTCACCTCCTTCCGGTGTCCTTCCCCACGAGCGCCTCTAGCAGGTCGTCGTCGCCAGCACCTTCCCGCGCGTGCCCCTCGCCGGGCGGGCCTCTGCTACCTCGCCTCGCGCCCCTGTCCGCCTGTGCGCCGACCACCCGAGCCACCCGCCACCGTGGTCCTTGACCCGAACTCTCCACGTCCAGGCCACCTGATAATCAGGATGTTTGAGTCGTATCTGGCCTTTTGGCGTTGCACGATGTACTCTGTTGGGATGCATTGTGGTGATGTACGTGTTGTTGGGGCTCTGGTGTTTCGTTGTGGTGATGCTAACTCGGTTGCTAGACCCTCGCCATGTACAAGATTGAGGGGCGTCCCGACAAGATCTACCGAACTCGAAGGACACTGACAAGGTGCATCAAGAACTTCTCGACCGACGCCACGAGAAGTAACCGCCACGATGCCAAGTTCGGCCGACGACAAGACCGACACAAGTCGAGACCCGGGGAGCTAGGCAAGACTACGGCGTCGGACCCGAAGACCGAACCTCGACACCCCAAGTTCGCCGAGACCCCCGTACCCGAAGGCCTTCGACGCGGACCCATCTTCTCCTGGAGCGACAAGGTCTTCTTCACAGAACGCCAAGACCGACCCGATACGCGGACCCGACAAGATCTTCGCGACGACAAGATCAACCCCAACCAAGGCAAATCCGATGAGCCGCCGATGCCGAACCAAGTCCTTCTTCCCGGAACGCCAAGATCTACTCCGTTGTCCGAGAACGCTTCCGCCGAGACCGATCTCCGTCGAACCCTGTCGAACCCCGAACCCCTCGGAGCCCAAGTTCGCCGAACCCTAATGTGATTCCCTATCCGAGACCCCCATTATCTTTATAATATGATATTATCGACTGTCGCATATTAAATTGTTCACCTCTGCATCATATCATAATCATGCCGGATCTTTTGCCGTAGTATTAAATAGTGCATCCGGTGTTTGTGCTAGTGTTTGCTTCTTCGCGGATTAGGCCGATGAGTTGATGCAAGTATCGACAAGTTCCTCGGGTATGAATCTCCAGCAGTGTTTCCCAGGCGAGCATCTCTCCCCCTTCTACCTATTTTGCATTTATAGTCTTTATTTCCCTTGTTGATCTATAGCTATCTGTGTCGTGATGCTTTAGTTTCCGCACCCCAGTTATATCCCGTGCAGCCTCTATATTGCCTTGGACACCTCCTATTACCTGTGTTTGGTAGACAGCTGGCCTTGCGAGTCGTAGTAGCTTGCTCAGGTGTGATCTCGGGTTGTCAAGTACCACAGTTGTTGGAAGGTTGGCAGATGCTTAATGGTGGAGATGCTTAATGGTGGAGATGATCATGACTTTAAATACAACTATTAAAATGCTAGATATAACTAATGCAGAGGCATCGGTGGGCAATAGATGTTATTTGGTTCTTCCATGCTCACTTGTGTCCCGTAGGACCCCGAGTACTTGATACCTGTTCCTTGATTTTTCGCAGTATCCACATCCGGGAGGCCTTATGGACCCCCCTGAGCCAGAGCTTGATTCATTTCTATTTCTTGGGGCCACAAAGTAGTTTGGGGCTTTATTACTATTTTGAACCTATGCCATGCTTTACTGCTTTAATTAAGATTGTGCGTGGAGCACCTGTACTATTTTGGAACGTGGAATGTTTTCGCGGTATCGACAAGCCCAGTCACACTTTCGGGTTCCCAGTCATTTACAGCCATTGACACAAACCCTGGGTCCGTTCCGGAGCCGGCCAACTTCGTTGCGGGTAGCTTAGTGGGGTGGCCCTTTGAAATATTTTATGAATCCTGTGATCGCTTTGTCGTGAATGCCTCGTCGGGTTTTGAGTTGGTTTTGCCGAGGTTGATCGAGTGTGTGTTGCCATTTGTGCACCCCTACAGGGTAAAACTTTCTAAAAGCCGTGTCTGCGGTTATGGACGACTTGGAGCATAGTATCTCGATCATAGACAAGCATAACTAATGTAGTGCTATAAATTTGACTTAATATGTGACTAGTAATCAGATGCAACTATAACCGAATGCATATTAAAAATGCCAACAACTGGTGGATCTTGGTCGTATCGTGTTCTGATATACCTACCTAGTAAGTATTGCAACTCCAATGGAATGTGATAAAAGTGCCAACAACTGCTGGGTTTTGGGATTCCTCAAGACAATTATATCTGACTAGTAAATGCTCCAACTACCACGGAATGTTAACTAAAACTGCCCACTACTTATGCTATCAGGATGACTCATGCTATATATCTGATTACTAATTGCTGCAACTATAATGCAATGAGTAAAATTGCCAACTGTGTGAGTTCCTTGGTCCGACTTTCTCGTTTGGTCTCGAGGGGGAAATACCAGGATGGGCTTGTTTGGTGTTAGCTTCAGGTTGGATCCGAATAGGTCTTTCTTATCCCTCTCTAATAACCGCAAGTTGTATCGAGTCTCTATAGGTTGTTTAGTGCCGTTGCGCTGCCGCTTCAGCCCACCATACCTATGTAGGCGAGAGCCGCCGAATTCTAGCCTCGCCGTGTACTGGCCTCAGTACTGACGCTCCTCTTTTTCCTTTGCCCTTTGTCGGCACCCCTTTTGTTTTAGCGGGTTTGAGAACGACGTCGTTAGCAGGGTTACCCTTCCGGCTTGGCCTGGGCAGGGTTATGGACGCCATTGGTTATTCTTTAGGGCTCTTAGCCCCATTTTCATCTTGTCCGTAGTCGGACGCTCTATCGTTTTCAAGGTGATTTGGATCTTTGTATATTATATCTGTATTCTTGACTCATGGAGTCGCTGATGTATATATATGTTCTGTGGGTCCCATCGAGGATTGTTGTGTAATGGTATTACTTCGTTTTCCACCCGCTCGAAAGTGCCTGGTGGGCGTCCTTGAATCGTTCTATGCGGGTTTGGTGGAAAGGGCTAAAACTTGCATAGGGCCGATTTGAGGGTGTTACAGAGTGGTATCAGAGCTCAACAGTTGCGATACCCCACAAGTCCAGCCTGTAGGATAACCTAGCTAACGACCGAAGTAGAGTGTCAAAACTATTTTTGTAAAATCCTTTGGATATATCTGATTAGGTTTGCTTTTACTCCTTAGTCCTCTGCTGCTCTCCTCTTACCCTGCATGATTTGAATCTGCTCTGTTATCTTTTCTTCGAGTCCAGGATTTTCTCATGGTTGGGTTTTCCGTCGTACCTCCAGGGTTTCGCTTCCTCCTTTGATAACGGTGTTCTACCATCCGGTCTTCATGCTAACTGAGGAATCCTTCATCTATTGAACTTCTTTCTGTTCCTTCTTGTGCCTTCCGGTGATTTCCGACGCGACGACATCCTCTATGGCAGTTCCGATGCAGAGTCTGCATTTCCACTTTGTTCCGAACCTCGCTTGTCGAGATCTTCAGTCTGATTCCGAGAGTTGGTTGCATAATTCTCCGATTCGTGTGCAGAGTAATGGTTTGGGTGCGCGATGGACTGATCACCATCCAACTACTCTTATCATTCACTTTTGTATTTTGAATTGGTGGATTCAGCAATTTTACTCCGTCCACGGAAGCTAGAGGTGGCTTTATTTGTTGATACCTCTGCCTTCGCCCTTTGTTCCCGAAGTGTTCTCTCGACGATCACGGACAACGTCCTCTTGTTAGTGGTATCGCGAGGATCTACATGAAGCGAGAAGTTTCAGATCTCCGACCTTCTTTCTGGTACCATGAGGCGGATCTCGAGGGCAAGATCCATTGTTAGTGGTGTCGAATTGTGGCGCCCCGCAAAATCACTACCAGAAAATCGCTCGTTGTTTCTACTTTGTGCATCATCATGACATCATCATGCCTATTTGTTCATAAAAGTACTTTGCCAAAAACCCTATTTTGTTTCCTAATTAGCCCTCCTTTAATTTCAAATCTTAAAACCAGGTCTTCCTGGATATTTTATTTATCTAAACACTATTTCTAAAAATATTTTAAAAGTTAACTAAAAATAAAATATTTTTTTAGTGGGGGTGGCAGCCACCGGCGAGGCCCAAAAGGCCCAACCGGTAGCCACCTACCACCCCACTTCCCAAACCCTAGGCTCAACCAGCCTCCACCCCGCTGCCACCAACCCACCCCGCTTTTGCCGCCGCCACCCCTCCCTAGTGCACCCTGCCGCTTCCCTTGGCCCCACCACCTGCCCAACTCACGCCACCACACGTGCGCGCCCGCACGCTCCCAGGCGCCCACCCCGCCAGCCTCCAACCCACCCCGCAAACGCGTCTCGCAGGCCACCGCTCCACCATGTCACCCCCACCCCAGCCCCCGTCAACCTCCCTCCTCTCCTTCGATCCCCGCCGCCAGGGGCTTCTACCGTCGCCGCCGCGCTCTCTTTCTTGCGGCCTCACCTCGGCCAGACCGAGCCCCACAGCAGCCTCGCCAACCGCCACTGCCTGGGCCTCCTCGCCCGTGCCCGGCCGCGTGCCTCCCCCTCCCTTCTCCGTGCCGCCGTCTCGCTGGCTCCGGCGAGCTGCCACGGGAGCGACCCCGTCTCCCCGAGCCTCTGCCCGTCCGCAGAACCCGCCCTCCGCTCTCCGCCCCGGCGAGCCCCTCTGCGCCGTCCCCTTTTACCTCGCCGCGGCACGGCCCTTCTTCCTCGATCCCTACCACGTGAGACCGTCCCCGCCACTGCCTCGACGTCCCGGCATCTCCGAGCCCCGCCTCCCCGTGCAGCGTCGCCTCCTTCCGGTGTCCTTCCCCATGGGTGCCTCCGGTAGGTCATCGTCGCCAGCACCTTCCCGCGCGTGCCCCTCGCCGGGCGGGCCTCTGCTACCTCGCCTCGCGCCCCTGTCCGCCTGTGCGCCGACCACCCGAGTCACCCGCCGCCGTGGTCCTCGACCGGAGCTCTCCACATCCAGGCCACCTGATAATCAGGATGTTTGAGCCGTATTTGGCCTTTTGGCGTTGCACGATGTACTCTGTTGGGATGCGTTGTGGTGATGTACGGGTTGTTGGGGCTCTGGTGTTTCGTTGTGGTGATGCTGACTCGGTTGCTAGACCCTCGCCACGTACAAGATTGAGGGGCGTCCTAACAAGATCTACCGAACTCGAAGGACACCGACAAGGTGCATCAAGAACTTCTCGACCGACGCCACGAGAAGTAACCGCCACGATGCCAAGTTCGGCTGACGACAAGACGACACGACTCGAGACCCGGGGAGCTATGCAAGACTTCGGCGTCGGACCCGAAGACTGAACCTTGACACGCCAAGTTCGCCGAGACCCCCGTACCCTAAGGCTTTCGATGCGGAACCCCAAGATCTTCTCCTGGAGCGACAAGGTCTTCTTCACGGAACGCCAAGACTGACCCGATATGCGGACCCAACAAGATCTTCGCGACGACAAGATCGACCCCGACCAGGGGAAATCCGATGAGCCGCCGATGCCGAACCAAGTCCTTCTTCCCGGAACGCCAAGATCTACTCTGTTGTCCGAGAATGCTTCCGCCGAGACCGATCTCCGTCGAACGCTATCGAACCCCGAACCCCTCGGAGCCCAAGTTCACCGAACCCTAATGTGATTCCCTACCCGAGCCCCCATTATTTTTATAATATGACATTATCGACTGTCGCATATTAAATTGTTCACCTCTGCATCATATCATAATCATGCCGGATCTTTTGCCATAGTATTAAATAGTGCATCCGGTGTTTGTGCTAGTGTTTGCTTCTTCGCGGATTAGGCCGATGAGTTGATGCGAGTATCGACAAGTTCTTCGGATATGAATCTCCGGCAGTGTTTCCCAGGCGAGCATCTCTCCCCCTTCTACCTATTTTGTATTTATAGTCTTTATTTCCTCATGTTGATCTATTGCTATCCGTGTCACGATGCTTTAGTTTCCGCACCCCAGTTATATCCCGTGCAGCCTCTATATTGCCTTGGACACCTCCTATTACCTGTGTTTGGTAGACAGCTGGCCTTGCGAGTCGTAGTCGCTTGCTCAGGTGTGATCTCGGGTTGTCAAGTACCACAGTTGTTGGAAGGTTGGCAGATGCTTAATGGTGGAGATGATCATGACTTTAAATACAATTATTAAAATGCTAGATATAACTAATGTAGAGGCATCGGTGGGCAATAGATGTTATTTGGTTCTTCCATGCTCACTTGTGTCCCGTAGGACCCCGAGTACTTGATACCTGTTCCTTGATTTTTCGCAGTATCCACATCCGGGAGGCCTTATGGACCCCCCTGAGCCAGAGCTTGATTCATTTCTATTTCTTGGGGCCACAAAGTAGTTTGGGGCTTTATTACTATTTTGAACCTATGCCATGCTTTACTGCTTTAATTAAGATTGTGCGTGGAGCACCTGTACTGTTTTGGAACGTGGAATGTTTTCGCGGTATCGACAAGCCCAGTCACACTTTCGGGTTCCCAGTCGTTTACAACCATTGACACAAACCCTGGGTCTGGTCCGGAGCCGGCCAACTTCGTTGCGGGTAGCTTAGTGGGGTGGCCCCCTGAAATATTTTATGAATCCTGTGATCGCTTTTTCGTGAATGCCTCGTTGGGTTTTGAGTTGGTTTTTCCGAGGTTGATCAAGTGTGTGTTGCTATTTGTGCACCCCTGCAGGGTAAAACTTTCTGAAAGCCGTGTCCGCGGTTATGGACGACTTGGAGCACAGTATCTCGATCATAGACAAGCATAACTAAAGTAGTGCTATAAAATTTGACTTAATATGTGACTAGTAATCAGATGCAACTATAACAGAATGGATATTAAAAATGCCAACAACTGGTGGATCTTGGTCGTATCGTGTTCCGATATACCTTCATAGTAAGTATTGCAACTCCAATGGAATGTGATAAAAGTGCCAACAACTGCTGGGTTTTGGGATTCCTCAAGACAATTATACCTGACTAGTAAATGCTCCAACTACCACGGAATGTTAACTAAAACAGCCACTACTTATGCTATCAGGATGACTCATGCTATATATCTGATTAGTAATTGCTGCAACTATAATGGAATGAGTAAAATTGCCAACTATGTGAGTTCCTTGGTCCGACTTTCTCATTTCGTGTCGAGGGGGGAAATACCAGGATGGGTCTGTTTGGTGTTAGCTTCAGGTTGGATCCGAATAGGTCTTTCTTATCCCTCTCTGATAACCGCCAGTTGTATCGAGTCTCTATAGGTTGTTTAGTGCCGCTGCGCTGCCGCTTCAGCCCACCATACCTATGTAGGTGAGAGCCGCCGAATTCTAGCCTCGCCGTGTACTGGCCTCAGTACTGACGCTCCTCTTTTTCCTTTTCCCTTTGTCGGCACCCCTTTTGTTTTAGCAGGTTTGAGATCGACGTCGTTAGCAGGGTTACCCTCCCGGCTTGGCCTAGGCAGGGTTATGGACGCCATTGGTTATTCTTCAGGGATCTTAGCCCCATTTGCATCTTGTCCGTAGTCGGACGCTCTACCGTTTTCAAGGTGATTTGGATCTTTGTATATTATATCTGTATTCTTGACTCATGGAGTCGCTGATGTATATATATGTTCTGTGGGTCCCATCGAGGACTGTTGTTTAATGGTATTACTTTGTTTTCCACCCGCACGAAAGTGCCTGGTGGGCGTCCTTGAATCGTTCTATGCGGGTTTGGCGGAAAGGGCTAAAACTTGCATAGGGACGATTTGAGGGTGTTACAACCTATACACTTGACAAGTGTATTGGGTGTGTTGGGGACACAAGAGACTTCTTGTATCTTGATTGCAGGGTTGCTTGAGAGGGAATACCTTTGACCACTTCCTCGCTGAGTTCGATAAACCTTGTGTGATCCACTTAAGGAAAAACTTGCTGCTATTCTACAAATGTTGGGGGGATACCCCCGGGTAGGGTCACGCCGGGGTATAAAGGCCGAGTTAGCCGAGGTTCGGCAAGGCCAAAGCAGATGCTGGACGGGTCACCTCAAGGCAGGCCGAGTCACGGGGTAATCCAGACCTGGGGGCGTTCTCCTAACTAGGTCCCATCCGACTTAAGCGGTAAGTCGGAAGTGTATGTCTAACCTGTATGCAGGAAAAGGGTGTGGCCGGATGAACCATCGTCCGGGTCGCAGTAACCTTCTAGGAGAAGGAAGGAATCTTGCTGGTCAAAAGGAGCCCCGGTACGCACTGCCTGAGCGAAGCGAGCAAGGACTGGACCACCGGGGCGTGGCTGACAAGCGTGACGACGCCCGTGTCAGCTGACGAGCTAAAGCGTAGCTGACGAGGGGCGGGGCGTGGCTCACGTAGATAAAGCATAGCTGACGAGGGGGAAAAAGCACCTGGTCGGTTTGCCACTTTGGGAGGAGGCATATTCTTAGGAATATGCCTCCCCGGATGCCCTAGGCAGGAACCGAGCCTCCTCTATAAAAGGGGGGCTAGGGCTTCTGTAGGGGGGGGAGTTCTCTACGATTCAGTTTTGGGCTAGGGTTTTCAGGTGTGATCTGTGGGTGAGAGTAAGAGAGCCCTTTCTTCCTCCTCTCGCCAATACAGCTCTAGGAGCACTTGTAACCTTGGAAGCAAATCAATACAAGCTCTTGTGTGGAGAATCACTTCACTATCCCTCCCTGGATTCCCCTAGCGAGTATTAGTCCCCACCTTTAGCCTATACATGGCATCTGTCGTGACACCACCACGACAGTTGGCGCCCACCATGGGGCTAGCGGCGCTAGCAGGGGTCAAGATCCGGACGGGAAACTTCATCGTCACTGGAGAGCGCATCGTCTCCGGGCTCGTCCAGCGCTTCGAAGCGCGGGACTTCGTCAGCGAGATCGCAGGCTGCTTCGGCACGCGCCCTCTCCCGCGCAACGGCATTTTTCTCAAGCTCGGCACACACAAGGTCTACGTCGCGGTGGATGTGTCAGGCGTTCATCTACGCCACGTTGTCGAAGCAGGCAAACCACCCCTCACTGCGGCTCGCAGGGGACGTACCGCTCGTTCCCCGGACCGTGCGGAGGTAATGATGACAGCGCCGGGAGCGGTTACGAGCAAGGATCCGGCGCCAAATCCGGAGGTGACACCCAAGGCACCAAGGAAAGGTAGGGGTCCTCCGCTAGAGAGGCCGGAGAACGTGCTGAGAGAGGCAATAGATAGCCTGGCAAACCCTGTAGTAGCAGCGATAGATCTGGCTCGCGCACAGGCCGAGCTGGAAGAAACTCGGCAGAAAATACTTGAGGGCGCGAAGAAAATAGCCGAGGCCCAGCGGTCGTTGAACATGACGCTGCGTGAGTACGCAAAGGCGAACAAAGTTGATGCTGTAAAAGTTAAAGGGAGGAATCTCATGAGCGAAATGAACAGAGAAGGTGATGTCGAAATCGAGGAATCAGAAAACTGATTTTCCGTGGGGCTGCCGAGGTATAGTACACCGGGCAAGAACCTCAGGGCGGCGGATGCGGCTGCATCCGAGTTAGAGGGACTGACGGGTGAAGCCCGACAAAAGCAGCAAAACCGGGTTAACGAGCTGGTTCAGATTGCGAACAGGCAAAACGAGGAACTGCTCAGGGCGAACCCGGAGAGAGCTGGGGCCTCCAAGATCGTCCATTCTGCGATGGATAACCCAGAGAAATCCGCTGGAGCTGCGTCGTCCCCTCATGGCGATCCAAGGAGAGAGGAGGTGGTAACCTCAGCCAGACGGAACAAACAGATTGTCCCGTATGACCCGACACAGGCAGAAAAAGAAAAAGAAGCGCAGAAAAATGATGATCGACGGAGTGTGAGCCGAGGCGAAGCTGGCCGAGGTAACCGTGACCAAGGCAATGCCTGTCGGAGGAACGTTGTCAACGGCAATGCCAGGCAGCAAAACTCAGCAGGGGCAAGACAACCGCAGCAGCGGAACATGCCGAGGCAAGAGCACAGTGCCAGCCGAGGTATGCAACAAAAAGGTGCGCCGCAGGATCGAAACCGGTATAACGACGGTGATTCAGAGATGGCAAATGCGGGATATCCGAGACCGGACTATCATGTGATAGGTTCGAGACTGGGAAGCAGGGATTTGATGCCGGACAATGCAAGGTTGAAAATGGATCGATTATATAGGTCGGAACAGATAGAATGTCAGGGTCCACCGGGTCCAGCATGTTTTGGACCCCGGATCATGAAAGAGCCACCAGTCTCGAACTTTCAATTGCCCAGGGGGACCAAGACCTATGACGGTAGTACCAAGCCAGAGGATTGGCTGATAAATTATGCTACTGCTGTAAAAATTGCCACAGGCAACCTGAGATGGGTCGTACGATATGTACCCCAGATGTTGGAAGGCCCGGCAAGGGTGTGGTTGAACAACTTGCCGCCAGGAAGCATCAACTGCTGGATTGATTTCGAGGAAATGTTCATCAGCAATTTTTCGAGTACGTATCAAAGGCCAAATAGGCCACAAACCCTAGCTATGTGCAAACAGCGACCCAATGAGACGGACCAGGAGTTCTTGACCCGGTGGTGTACCGTGAGAAATTCATGTGAGGGCGTGATAGAATCACATGCCATAGCATGGTTTGCACAGGGGTGCAGGTATGGAAGCGAGTTATGGATGAAGTTGCAACGGAAAATGCCGGCAACATTATCAGAGATGATCCGGATCGCAGATTCGTATGCATTGGGTGACCCGACCCAACCGAGACTCGCCTCAAACAAGTCAAGCGATGAGTACTATCAGAGGGATGGATCCGGATCGTCCTGGAGAAATGATTACAGAGGAAAAAGGAGAGATGATCGACTGGACCATCGATACAGTTCGCACCAAGTAGCGGCCGTGAGTCAAGATCAACCCGGAGCAGGAGGTAGTCAGCGCCAAAAAACTGGAGGTCAGTGGACCCCAAGGAACGATGGGAAGAAAACTTGGACACTGGAGCAAAAGAAGCAATGGAAAGAAAGGAAAGACCGTCCGAGGTATACTTACGAGTCGATGTTGGACCAGCCGTGTAAGTTTCACACGCCAAATCCGAACAGCCCAGCGGGTCATACGACGAGGCAATGTGAGTGGATGCGCAAGATCGAGCAAGGTGGTTCGGGGAATGCTCAGGCACCCCAGAACGATCAGCCTCGGCAAGAATTACCCCGGCAGCAATTGCTCTCCGGAGCGAACACGCAACAGCTAATGTTACCTCCCCCTCTGCCGAGGTATGATAACAATGAAAGAAGGGATGCAGTGCATCAAGTAGGAAATCAGCAGCTGCCGGATCAGAGGCACCCCGGAAATGAGGGGAGAAACGAGTACAGGGAGCATCATGAGAGCTACTGTGTATTTACCACAGAAGAAACTGATAGAAAAAGCTTGCAGCATAGACATATGGAGGTGAATGCGGTAATGCCGGCGGTGACGAGGTACATGCCTTGGTCTGATCAGGAAATCACTTGGAGCATTAGGGATCATCCCAAGCTCATGCCGAGCCCTGGTTCGTATGCGTTGGTGCTAGATCCTACATTCATTGGGCCTAACATTAACGTGAGATTCTCAAAGGTACTGATCGACAACGCCAGTAGCATAAACATCATGTACGCGGACACAATGCGCAAGTTGGGTATCTCGAAGAACATGCTCCAGGCCACGAGGACAACTTTCCATGGCATTGTGCCCCGCATCTCTTGCGAGCCCATAGGCAAGGTCTGGGTCGACGTCTTGTTCGGCACAAGGGACAATTGCCGAACTGAAAATCTAGAGTTCGAAGTAGTGAACTTGGAAAGCGCGTATCACGCATTGATCGGAAGGCCAGCGCTGAACAAGTTCATGACAAGTTGTCATATAAGCTATTTGAAAATGAAATTGCCCAGACCAAACGGAGTAATTACAATTGCCTCGTCGGAGCTAAGCCGGTGAAGCAACCTCTCCGCCGCTTCGCCGAAGATAGGAGAAAAGTCATTGGGGATGAGATAGCTCGGTTGCTAGCTGCAGGATTTATCATGGAAGTTCTTTACCCGGATTGGTTGTCTAATCCAGTTCTGGTGGAAAAGAAGAAAGATGATTCAAACGTGGCAGTTGTTTGGCGCATGTGTATCGACTACACGAACCTGAACAAGGCGTGTCCAAAAGATCCATTTCCGCTGCCAAGAATAGATCAGGTCATAGACTCAACTGCGGGATGTGAACTGTTGTCATTCATCGATGCTTACTCCGGTTTCCACCAGATACCTTTGAATCCGGATGATCAAATAAAGACTGCGTTTATTACCCCGTATGGGGCTTATTGCTATCGCACCATGCCATTTGGTTTACGTAATGCAGGTGCAACGTACCAGAGATGTATGCAAAAATGTTTGCATGACCAAATAGGTCGCAATGTACAGGTATACGTGGATGATGTGGTTATCAAGACCAAGGAAAGCAAAACGCTCCTTGACGATATCAGGCAAACATTCGCAAACCTAAGGAGGTTCCGGATGAAACTTAATCCGGAAAAATGCACCTTCGGTGTCCTGGCTGGAAAATTGCTCGGCTTTCTGGTTTCCAGCCGAGGTATCGATGTTAATCCAACCAAGATCCGAGACATTGAACGAATGGAGCTGCCGAAGTGTCTTAACGATGTCCAGAAGTTTACAGGTTGCCTGGCCTCGTTAAGTCGTTTTGTATGTCGGTTAGGAGAAAAGGCATTGCCTCTCTATCAACTCATGAAAAAGTCGGATAAGTTCATTTGGACGCCGCAGGCGGATGAGGCATTTACCCACCTATAGAAAATGTTAGCCACGGCGCCAATGCTAGCCTCCCCACTATCAAAAGAGCCAATGTTGCTCTATATAACCGCAACCAACCGAGTTGTAAGTGCAGTGATAGTGGTGGAGCATGATGAGGAAGGAAAGTCAGTGCAAAGTCCGGTGTATTATTTGAGTGAAGTGTTGTCAACCTCAAAGCAGAACTACCCACACTATCAAAAAGTGGCGTATGGCGTGTACATGGCTGCCAAGAAATTGAAGCATTACTTTGAAGAGCATCCCATCCGGGTCATATGTGAGGCCCCTATATCCGAGATAATGAGTAACAAGGATGCAAGCGGCAGAATTGCAAAATGGGCAATTGAGCTAGCTCCTTACGCCCCGCAGTATGATCGGAGAGAAGCCTTAAAGTCTTAGGCTGTGGCGGACTTTTTCGTGGACTGGGCTGAGGTGCAGTACGAACCACCACCTCCAGATCCAAACTATTGGCGGATGCACTTTGACGGATCAAAAACTAAAACCGGGCTAGGTGCCGGAGTCGTACTCACGTCGCCGAAGAAGGACGAGCTGAAATACGTGCTGCAGATCCACTTCACCGCATCAAATAATGTCGCTGAGTATGAAGCACTTGTGCATGGGCTCAAGGTAGCAAAGGAAATTGGTATACGTCGGATTATATGCTTTGGCGACTCGGATTTAGTGGTGCAGCAAGTGTCCGGAGTATGGGACGCTCTTGATCCAAACATGACATTATACAGATTCCATGTGCAGAAGATTTCTGGTTACTTTGAGGGATGCGAATTTCATCACATACCCCGGGTGGAAAATGAGGCTGCCGACATGCTGTCGAAGCTCGGGTCAACCAGACAAGCAATTCCACTGGGTGTAGCATTAGAGCACCTCAAGAAGCCATCCATCAGGCCATCCCCGGAATCCGAGTCCATCTACGTCCCGGAGGACTTAGAGTCCGGAGCAGCGCCCATGGACATTGACACGGGGAGTGGTGCGCAAAACCCGGGGACTGATTCGGGAAACCCGGGGACTGCTTCGCAAAACCCGGGGACTGCTCAGCGTAGTCCAGTTGACGTTATGCCGGTGGATCATATGGAGATAGACGAGGACGTCTTCCCCGTGCGGCAAATACCGGCTTGGGCACTGCCTATATTTCAATTCCTGAAAGATGGAACGTTACCCACTGAGGAGGTATTGTCCAGGCAAACACAGAGGAGGGCAAAGGCTTACACGATCATCAATTCCGAGTTATACAAAAGAAGTGTGACCAATGTCCTCCAGCGATGTGTTGACCCGGACGAAGGGCTTGAAATCATCCGAGATATACATCAGGGGGAATGCGGGCATCATGCCTCATCCCGAGCCTTGGTAACGAAAGCTTTTCGACACGGATTCTACTGGCCAAACGCCCTAGAACAAGTAGAAGATCTGGTGAGAAAATTTAATGGTTGTCAGAGGTACACCACAAAGACGCATATGCCAATGTTGGAACTCAAGACCATCCCAATCACTTGGCCATTTGCCGTATGGTGCCTGGATATGGTGGGCCCGTTCAAACCAGCAAGAGGAAGCATGACTCACATTTTGGTGATGGTGGACAAGTTTACTAAGTGGATCGAGGTAAAGCCTATAAGAAAATGTGATGGAGCTACGGCCGTAACGTTCCTCAAAGATATCATCTTGAGGTACGGTTATCCACACAATATCATAACTGATAATGGCACAAATTTTGTGGAAGGAACATTTGCTCGCTTCTGCCGGGATAAGAGGATCCGACTTGACGTAGCTTCGGTAGCCCACCCCGCATCGAACGGGCAAGTGGAAAGATCCAATGGATTAGTATTATCCGGGATAAAACCCCGGCTCATTGAGCCGCTGCAAAGATCAGCGGGGTGCTGGATAGAAGAAGTACCAGCGGTACTATGGAGTTTAAAAACAACTCCGAATCGATCAATAGGCTATACGCCGTTTTTTCTGGTATATGGGGCAGAAGCTGTATTACCAGCCGACATAGAGCATGATTCGCCTAGAGTCACCCAATACACAGAAGCCGAAGTGCAAGAAGCCTGGCAAAATGATGTTGATCTGCTGGAAGAAGCAAGAGAGCTGGTATTGTCCAGATCCGCCATATATCAGCAAAATCTCCGACGCTATCATAGCCGGAAAGTGTGCCCCCGGGTTTTCCGGGAAGGCGATCTGGTGCTCCGGTTGGTACAGCGTACTACTGGAATGCATAAACTATCCCCCACATGGGAAGGGCCATTCATCGTGAGCAAAGCATTGCACAATGATTCTTATTATCTTATAGATGCAAAGCCACAGGAAAAGAACAAGGCGGACAGGTCCGGCGAGGAATCTAAACACCCATGCAATGTAGCTCTCCTTCGTCCTTTCTACACTTAGCGAAGAAGTGTATGTATCCAGGTTATCTCCTATGTCGGTATGTACGTCGGCAATGCATTTATCAATAAAATGTTGGCACCTCGAGCAGTAACTCGGGGATTTCCTTAATAATATTTGTTGTCTTTTGTTATTTGTGCATCGGCTGGAATAGGTTATTCTACTTAGCTCGGATTAGTAGTGTGTGAGCACCAAAAACCCAACTCTTCGACTTGCTATTGTCCAACAAGAATTGGCTTCATGGAAAGCAAGAGAACAAGTTTGGAATTGCGTAGCACATGAAAAACGACTAAGGAAAAGAATTTATTCGAGCCGACATTTATTTTCCGGACTAATTCCGTATTTATTTTCGAGCTAAGTCTAAAAGTTTCCCAGTATTGTTAAGACAATTTTTTAGGCTCGGATTCGTAAGTTGTAAAACCGAATCAAGGTAGACACGACCCGAGCCAAAAGATTGAACGAACAAGAAAAAGAAACTTGGGGACTACGCCCACGTTAATCCGGCATAAGTACTCAGTAGCAAAATATCGCATGTATTTGGAATACAATTCCACTCGGCATACCGGGGATCTCACGAATTTTCAAGTGTTTTTACTTAGGAGCAGCAGGACGGAGTTCGGCATCACCATCGCCCTCTTCGATATCCGAGGCTGTGTCCTCCTCCGATTCACCCGAGTCATCTTTGCCTGCGGCTTCCAGGAAGCTCGGACCCTCAGTCCATTCATGAATGGGGGCATATTCAATGAGGCTGTGGGCGCAAGCCTGGCGCCGAGCTACCCACTCCGGATCATCTGTCCATTTGCACCCGGTGCGCAGCCGCGTGAGGAGGCTGAGATCTATCTTTTCATACCACGTCAAAACGTGATGAAGGACGGTATTGGCAGCGGCACGGCCAGCGGATTCTCACCAGAGGTCGAGCTGGGTCTCAACTTCTGAAAGCTTTTCAGCGAGATGCGTGATTCTCTCCGGAGCGTCATCGGCGGGCCAGAAGACGTGGAAGATCCGGACTGAAACATCGAGGAGGTCCCGGCCGTAGTTCTTGATAATTTCCACGCGAGATGACAGGCTGACCAACAGGTCCTCCGTGTCATAGGGAATGGACTCACCCTCAGCAGCGACCGGAGTACCTCTCTCTCGGCGAAAATTAGCAACAGCAGCACGTGCAATGGCCGTATCCTCTGGAAAGTGGCCTGGGAGATAAGGCAAAGGACAAAGTTGAGAAAATAAGACATGAGACGTAACCCGGAGAAGTAAGCTGGACAAAGGAAGAGAAGTTACGAGAGATATGACCGTGTATCCGGGTCAGCTCCTTGATGCAAGCATCACGCCTTTTCCGAAGCTGCTCGAGCTCAGCATTTGCCGACCCAAGTTTGACCTCGGCTTCCTGGAGGAGTTCGCGATCCTTAGCACTTTGGAGTTGGAGGCGCTCGCGTTCCTCGGTGAAGTCCTGGCCAACCCTTTTCAGCTCAGCTTGGTGCTGCGCCTTCATTTTAGCCATTTCAGCTTTGAGCTTGGCTATGTCATCATCTTTGGTCCGGAGGAGGACGAGCTCATCATCCTTTTTCTTCAGCTCGGGTTGATGCTGTCCTGCTTGTTCGAGAAAATGCAGCATCATGTCAGGCACATGCACACTTTCTTCAAGCAATGATGAAACCGTGTGTTGGCCCGCCAGAGCCGAGGTATGAATATTTGCCGAGCCAAGGAGGTAAAAGGATGAGAAGCACAGTAGGAACAGATAAGAAGGACGTACCCTTGATCTGCTCCAAGTTCTTTCGCATGATTTTGTTTTCAGCTTCCACCCCAGCTGCGAAAACGGAACAATCAGATTCATTCGGCAAGTGAAGTGGAAGCAAAATGAGGAAGGGAGTAAGAAAGAAATTTACCCCTTTTCTCATACTCAGCGATGAGTGCAGCATGTTTCGTGCGAAGATTTTTATGTGTATCCAACAAGCGCTGGAATTCGGCACTTCGGCGGTTGGTGGTCACCTAAAGAGGATACAGAAACTTTAGTCAGGTGTGTCATATTCGAAGTGTACTAAAATCCGGGCCAAGTGGAACTTAACCCGGCTCTAGGTGTGTGCATGTTCGAAGTGTACTAAAATCCGGGCCAAGTGGAACTTAACCCGGCTCTAGGTGTGTGCATGTTCGAAGTGTACTAAGATCCGGGCCAAGTGGAACTTAACCCGGCTCTAGGTGTGTGCATCTCCGAAGTGTACTAAGATCTGGGCCAAGTGGAACTTAACCCGGCTCTAGGTGTGTGCATGTTCGAAGTGTACTAAGATCCGGGCCAAGTGGAACTTAACCCGGCTCTAGGTGTGTGCATGTTCGAAGTGTACTAAGATCCGGGCCAAGTGGAACTTAACCCGGCTCTAGGTGTGTGCATGTTCGAAGTGTACTAAGATCCGGGCCAAGTGGAACTTAACCCGGCTCTAGGTGTGTGCATGTTCAAAGTTATTATGGAGCTACGTTAGTTCTATAAAAGAGCATCCGGCCGAGTAACAAGTTACTCCCCCGGAGGCTCAGGGACTAATGGTTATTATCTACAATTTACGAAGGAGAAACGGCGTACCTCCATCATCCGTCCAGCGAGGTTAATGGCCTTGGCGGCGGTATTCACTTGATCAGACTCCTGGATTACCTCGGCCTTGTTCCAGTTCACGACGAACTCCATCAAGCTTGGGGGGTATCGTTCGCCTGAGGGCATATGTGGCGTCACCAAACCCTTAGCGTGTGCTTCCTTCCTCTCCACCAAGGCAAGGGCCGGGCTGGTATGCAGAACCAACTGTTGAGACTCAGTTGGCTCGGCAGGCGCGTCCTTTGCCGCTGGTGTTTTCTTGGGGAGCATGGACTCAAGGGTATGTTGCCCAGGCTCGGCAGTGCTGGGCTTGGTAACGTCTTGAGTTTTCTTACCCTTGGCTTGCTGGGAAGAAGAAGCCGTAGCAGCGGTTTTCCCCTGCCGAGGTTGGGAGGACTCGGAAGATGCAGAGGAACTGGGCGCTGCTACTTTCGTTGCTGGACTTGGTGCCGGCGCTGATGTTTTCGCTGCCAGGGTTGGTGCTGCTGACGAGGCTGGAGTTGGTGCTGTTTTGGCTGCTGGAACTGGAACAGACGCTGGAGTCAAAGTAGCTTTGGAGGCTGCGGGTTGTGGCGGCGCCGAGGTAGTGGCTGCCGTTGTTCTGGTTGGGCCAGTTCCCCTGCCCCAGGTTGATCCGGAGCGGCCGCAGAGCTTTCCGGAATGGGGCTCAGCGGACGTGGCTCGTCGTCGCGACGAGGCGAGGGGTTGGCCCGGAGAGGCGATGAGATACTGGACCCACTCTGAGGGACCTCCACCGGAGCCCTGTGAGATCAGGTAACGTCAGAAGGAAAGTTACGACGAGGTAAGGAAGAGCGAGTTACAGAAGAAAGAAGGACTTACGCATCCGAGGTTTCGGTTGCTCTGGGTTTCCGAGCCCTTCGTACTGGGGCCTTCTTTCGCCTTTTAGCGGGCTCGGAAGGTCCAGAGGAAGAGCTTGAGGAGGCCGCGCGCTTTTTCTTCGGCGCCACCGGAACTGGCTCGCCCGTGGCGAGAGGAGGATCCTCGTGGATATGGCCACCGGCGTGAGCTGATGGCGGAAAAGCAAAAGAAAGGAGGACAGCCTCAAACGGTTCAATTATCTCGATATCCGAGTAATCTTCATCATCGGGCCAATCTCAGGCAGAAGAGAAGTTACCCGTGGGTCGTTTCGTGGCGTCAGTCATGGGGAGAAACATCTCTTGGTCCGGCTCCTCCACGTCCGAAGTCTCCCGGTCTGGTGCCCACTTAAGGGTCGCATCAGTGCCGTCCTCGAGCGTTTGCTGAAGGAATAGCTGAGGAAAAGAATAAACAGACGAATCAGAAATGCAACAATAGTAGACAAGTAACTGGTCCGGGGTAAGCTTGCTACATGAAACTCACCATGGGAGGAAGCCGGTCACGGCAGAAGTGCTCAATTCCCCAAGTCCAATCAAGGGAGAAATCCTTCTGAGTAGTAAAAAGAGCCTTAACCCGGTGGAAGATCTCCGTGTTGTTCAGCTCGAAAGATGAAGTCCGGTTGGGATCGCGGCCGTAACCCATATGGCACACCTTGTGGGTGCGCTTCTGGAGAGGGGAGATCCGGTTGCGTACGAAAGTGATCATCGCATCCTCGTTGCGCAACCCGAGCTCCTTCAGCTCCGCGAACCTCTTGCTCACTTGGTTGGCCAAGGCCGTAGGTTTCTTCGGAACGGCGTCCCACAGAACCGGGTTCGGCGGACCCGGGGTATAGGGAAGCAACCGGATCAAATCTTCGGTGCCCGTGTTCCGGACATAAAAGAACGTCCGGGCCCAACCTTTGTAGGATTCTAGCCCTGTGACCCGAGGGAAAACAGAAAACGTCCGGGGTGAGATGGAGGCTGCTCCGAACTACGTGAGCTGCTTGTCCTCCGGGTCAGCGTGAATGTCGGGGATAACGTTGCGGCGAAGGGCGAAAAACCGGATCCACAGCTCCTTTGTGGGCCATAATCCGGCGTAGCCCTCAATCGTACAGGCGAAAGCAGAGAGCGAAGTAATGGCATTGGCCGGAAGATGGTGCGGCTGGAGATGGTAGGTGCTGAGCCAATGGTGGAAGAAGTCACTCACCGGGAGTCCGAAGCCCCGCTGAAAGTGATACAGGAACACAACGAACTCCCCGGGGTTGGGCGAAGGAGCTAGCTCGGCGGAGGCGAGGCGAGCGGCGACGCCGGCAGGGAGGCGTCTGGTCCGGTAGAGCCAATCCAGATCGTCCTGGCAGACCCAGGAGCCGGCCCATGCGCCGCGGTCCCCAGCGGCGGCGTCCTCCTCCATGTCTTGTTCAGCAATGGCGAGCTCTTCTTCAGTCATCTGCTCCTCGAAGCCCTCACTGGCGTTGGAGGCGGCGGGGGACAGCGGCTTGGATTGGCGAGGACCCGTAGCGGGAGATTGACGTCACAGTGATGGAGAAGTAGAGGTGAAACGGAGAGGTGCGGCGGCGACGCTGTTTTTTGGCAGTACTGGTGGCAGCGCAGTCGCGAGGAAGACGAAGGAGAGTAGCAGCAGGCAGAGGCGTGCGGAGGGGAAAAATCCTAAGGAACGCACGCCTCCGCTATTTAACCCCCACGTAAGCGGCGAGTGGGATCGCACCCTGTGGACCGACCACACGCTGTGGCCGTGTATTACCCGTCCGGACCAATCAGTAAGGAGCCACACGCAAGGCCTCAGGGCGGAAAGATTCCTGGGACGTGACGCACTGATGCGGTAAACGAGGGGGCAGGCGTGACGTGACCCGCACACAGTGATGACTGACGGTTACTGCGGCCATTACTGTACCGTCCCTTAAAATAAGGCAACACAATGATTACTGTTCACGTGGGTTAGCGTATGACAGAAGGAAGCAAGACCCGGATGGAACTGTGGTAACCCGGCCAGCAAGTGAAAACTTGAAATGTGCGAAGGGAACGTAAATCCATACAAACCGAGGTAAAGAGGTAACTCAGCAATAACGACCGGGCCACAAGATTGAACCTGGTGTGGCCTTAGCGGCCAAGGCAGCAAAGACCGCACCAGCTTCGGGGACTAATGTTGGGGGGATACCCCCAGGTAGGGTCACGCCGAGGTATAAAGGCCGAGTTAGCCGAGGTTCGGTAAGGCCAAAGTAGATGCTAGCCGGGTCACCTCAAGGCAGGCCGAGTCATGGGGTAATCCGGACCTGGGGGCGTTCGCCTAACTAGGTCTCATCCGACTTAAGCGGTAAGTCGGAAGTGTAAGTCTAACCTGTATGCAGGAAAAGGGTGTGGCCGGATGAACCATCGTCCGGGTCGCAGTAACCTTCTAGGAGAAGGAAGGAATCTCGCTGGTCAAAAGGAGCCCCGGTACGCACTGCCTGAGCGAAGCGAGCAAGGACTGGACCACCGGGGCGTGGCCGACAAGCGTGACGACGCCCGTGTCAGCTGACGAGCTAAAGCGTAGCTGACGAGGGGCGGGGCGTGGCTCACGTAGATAAAGCATAGCTGACGAGGGGGAAAAAGCACCTGGTCGGTTTGCCACTTTGGGAGGAGGCATATTCTTAGGAATATGCCTCCCCGGATGCCCTAGGCAGGAACCGAGCCTCCTCTATAAAAGGGGGGCTAGGGCTTCTGTAGGGGGGGGGGAGTTCTCTACGATTCAGTTTTGGGCTAGGGTTTTCAGGTGTGATCTGTGGGTGAGAGTAAGAGAGCCCTTTCTTCCTCCTCTCGCCAATACAGCTCTAGGAGCACTTGTAACCTTGGAAGCAAATCAATACAAGCTCTTGTGTGGAGAATCACTTCACTATCCCTCCCTGGATTCCCCTAGCGAGTATTAGTCCCCACCTTTAGCCTATACATGGCATCTGTCGTGACACCACCACGACAACAAACCTCTGCACTTGGAGGCCCAACAAGTGTCTACAAGAATAGAAGTGCGTAGACATCAGTGTTAGATAACAATACCAAGGATTATGTAACTGGTGTTTAGTACTACAGATTATTTTCTCCCCAATTGCAGCTAAACAGAATTTGGGGGGGGACGGGGGGTTATTCGCCCCTGTCAAGCGTGGGCTAGGCGCGTTAAGTGGTATGTGGGCGGATTTCCACCGGATTGTCCAGCCAAGGCCGGTAGTTTTGCCTGGGCCGAATAATCCGCCCCCAAGGATTCTTCGACGAGCGGCCAAGGCGCATCATCGGAGTGGGTGGCAGAGTTTTCTACCAGATTTCTGACCAGGGCCAGACTTTGTAACCCGGTCGGATAATCTGCCACCTAGGGGGGCGGATAATCCGCCCTATAGGTTTTTTCCAAATGGCACCAAGGCGTGTCATGCGGAGAAGGGGCGGATTTTTCCATGGTTAATCCGACCCGAGCAGGAGGTTTTGTCCCGGCCGGATTCTCCAACCCCACTAAGGCCAGATTATCCGGACCCCAAGTTCTCCAACGCCAGCTTTTTGGATGGGGTATTTATACCCCATCAAATCCTCATTTAATACTTCTTCGATCCCATGAAAAAGTGTTGTACTGTTCATAGCAATTCAAGTGGGATCTTCACCTTCAACCACTCAAAGGCTCAGGGCGTTGGGGAATCGAAGGAGGAGGCGTTGATCTTCATCAGCACCAATCAAGATCTTCATTTCCCCTCCATTCACTTGGGGGATTCTTGATCTAGTGTTTCTTACGAATATGTAGATCTTGGTTACGATTATTGATAAACTTGTTTCTTGTGGCAGCTTGTTGTCATCTTGGTAACCTCCAATTCAGTTGTCGATGCGTGCCTTGATAGTGTTGTAAAGGCACCGGTTGGTACCAAATAGTGGAAGGTGGATCATGCCTCTCGTGGTGAGATCCATCAGAGAATAGGGTGAGGCCTTTTGTGGCGTGGTGGTCTAAGTACTGGCCACCCCTCCAACACAGTCGTACTTCCCTTAACACGGAAGGAAATGCAGTAAAACTAATCATGTGTCTCCAGGTGCTCCACTTTTCTCTCTTTGTCTTTACTCCCTTAGTAGCTAGGTTGAAATATAGGGAAATTCATCTTAGTTGCATATCTAGAGAATTTACCTTTTTGTTAATGCTAGAATTAAAAAGGGTTAAAATTTGGAGTAGCACCTATTCACTCCTCTCTAGGTGCCCATAGAATCCATTTCCATTGGTATCAGAGCCTCGTCTCTCTATTGAGGCTTTACCACCTAAGAGAGCATGGTAATAAAGATGTTGGTGAGGCTATGGACTAGGTTACCATGGATGATCTCAAGACGTTGGAAACAACCTTCATTAAGGCTGTGGAGACCCAAATGGAAGAGATGTGTGAAATGATAGCACGTCACTTGCCACCCACAACCCCTCCACCATCTTCCACTGAGGCTTCAACTCCTATTTCAAAGGACAAAGCTAAGGCTAACTCCACTAAAGAGGAGTGGGAGGGTGATGATAAAAACAAGAGTTCCTCTTTGAAAAAGGGAAGTGGTAGGGAGCATTATAGTGAGGCTCCTCACTTATACTCACCCGATCCACCAATCCCTCATCCTCATATAAACAATAGGGGTGATCCATCAAAGCTTAGTGCATCTTCTTTCAATCAATGGCATTTTTTGATGAAATCTCATGTGTGTAGCTCGTCTATTGATTTATGGAAGATCGTCAAGGGTGGTCTCCACATTGGGGATCCAACCACCTTGACAAGACGTGAACTTGTCGATAGTAAACTTGATGTGACGGCCTTGCACATGATTCAGTTTCCAAGGATATGCCACACATTGAACATATCAGCACTGCGAAGGAAGCTTGGGATGCCCTCACCGACCTATTCATCAGGAATGAGAGCATGAGAAGAAATAGGCATGATGCTCTAAGAAATCAAGTTGAAGGGTTCTATATGATGGATGGTGAGGACCACGAAGATAGGTATAGAAAAGTCCATCGCCAGCACATTTAGGAATCATGGTCCAACGCATGTTGATGATGCTTGGATCAAGAGGAAATATGTAAGTGCCCTTATGCCATTTGAGCCTACAAATTTGAAGAGCCTCCAAGGAAGACACAATTATCACCAAAGGACTTCCAATGAAGTCATGCAAGAAATGGTTGCATTCAAAGTTGCGGCCAAGAATGACAAAGAGGCTTGTGCACAAGCAATTGGAATGAAAAATGGTGTGAATGTTGCCTTGAAGGCCAATGTTATTGAACAAGAAGAAGACGATAGAAACCTTGACATAGTTGCCATGAGCTGTCCTAAGGAGGTCAAATGTGCTCATGGTGAGTACATGGCATTCTATGCAAGAAACTTTTCGAAAGACCCCGCCAAAGGAAAATCTAAGCTTGAGCGCAAGAATGGGTCAAGTGGAAGAAAGGAAAATGGTCCAAAACTGAGGCCATGTTACAATTGTGGTGACCGTTTATATTTCATAGTTGAGTACCCCTATCAAAGTATAGAAGATCATGGGGGAAGACTGGTTCTCAAGGAAAAGTCAACGGCTCCTCGCAAGAAGCCATTTATCAAGAAGAATGCTTCTTACAAGAAGGAACCAAAGATAGTGTCGGTATCCCAAGCGGATTATTTGTCCGCAAGTGAAGACGAAAAAGGTGATGATTGATGCGCTCGACTTTCGACGTAGAGCTTGTTGGGAACCCCAAGAGGAAGGTACGATGAATACAGCAGCAAGTCTTCCCTCAGTTATGAAACCAAGGTTTAATCGAACCAGTAGGAGCAAGGAAACACCCCCAAAGGTGTTACTAGCTGAGCTTTGGTAGGGCGCACTACCTGTGCTAGTAGCAACGTGGAGACCTGCACAACACAACCCCAGAACTTTGTCCTCAACTTGCGATGAGGTTGTCAATCTCACCGGGTTTTGCAGAAATCAAAGGATTAAACGTATCGAATGGAAAGAAGTAAAAGTTTGCAGAAAGTAAACACAAAGTAGTAAAAGCTTGAAGATTGTATGTAAAGAAAAAGGACCGGGATCCATAGTTCACTAGAGGTGGCTCTCCTTAGATAGATAACATGCTGGGTGAACAAATTATAGCGGGGCAATTGACAAACACCAAGAAAGCAATGCATGCATATACTAATCATCTTGACTCCTCTGAGACTTGATTGGGCATTACAACATAATACATAGACCTCCATCCAACTTCATCTATGACTAATAATCCACCTTTAGGTTATCATCCGAACCCCCTCCAGTATTAAGTTGCAAGAAATATATTATTGCTTTACGAACTACGTGTAAAGTAAACAATATGATTGTTCTATGAACAAAGGATTGTTGTTTTCTCCCTAGTAGCAACAGCACATCTAGTATAGTAGAGATTTCTGTCACTTCCCCAGATTACCAGAGGAATGAACCCACTATCGAGCATAAATACTAACTCTTGGAGTTGCTAGCATCTACTTGGGCAAGATAGCTACTAACAATGGAAAGCATGCAAGATCTCAAATAACAAAGACATGATAGAATCAATAATCAATCTGAAATAGCATCTCAATATCCATCGGATCCGTGCAAACACAGCATGTATGAATTACAAATAGATGATCTTGATCATGAACGGAGCTCATAAGATGTAAACATGAAAGCACAAAGGAGGAGAAACCAGCCATATAGCTACTACATGGATCTGTAGTCCAAGGATGAACTACTCACACATCACACCGGAGGCTTGCATGGTGATGAAGAAAGCCTCCAGAGTGAATTCCTGTCTCCGGCAGGATGCCGGGAAGAGCTTCAGAGCACTCCCGATCTAGGGATGGAGATGACGGCGGCTACAGACTCTTTCGTGGATTTTTGATCGGGTACTTAGGGTTTTCGTCCTGAGGGCAACTTATAGTCGGAAGGGGAGGCCGAGGGGGTGCCGGGAGCAGCCACACCACCCCTGGTGCGGGCCAGGCCTAGCCGCGCGGCTAGGTGGTGTGGTGGCTCCCTGGCCCTTCTCCGTCTCGTATTCTGGCACTTGATCACTTCCGGAAAAATAGGCACCTTGGCTTTTGTCCCGTCCAATTTCGAGAATATTCATTTTCTGACTTTCCTGGAACCAAAAACAACAAAAAACAGGCAGCTGGCACAGTGGCTCTTGTTAATAGGTTGGTCCAAGAAATCATATGAAAAGTACTCCAAAGTTGGAACAAAACACAAGAAAGTGGCTAAAACCAAGCATGGAACATCAAAAATTATAGATACATCCCCAAGCTTAACTCCTGCCCGTCCTCGAGTAGGTAAGTGATAAAAACAAATAATTTTTGAGGTGACATGCACCATCAAAGACTTGATCAAAGTATTTGCAAAACATTCAAAACTGGGATCAAAGTACTTCAATCATAACATGAAAGACAAAGTTCTAGCAATGGGCAAAGAAACTATGATGCAACATCAAAAGGCACAAACAAAAGATTCATGAATAACAATGCTTTGCAAGACGTTTGTTTGTTTCACATAAAGAAAACATAGCATAAAAGTATTCAGCTTGTCCCTCAATAGAGTAGCAAATATAAATGCATAGGACACCTTCAAAGTTCATAAGAGTGACTAGATACAATAGTTTCAAACAAGCAATAACAAGTTATGCATCAATCAACTAGTCTTGGGACAATGCACATAGAACTAAGAATGGCCACTATGCTCTCAAAGTAGGTGCATAAAGATAGAAGGTGGAGACTCAATATAATGGTGGAAGAAATGCCTTTTGTAAAAGGTAGTAGGGATTCAAGTCTCATAAAGATCTTCCAAAAATTATGGTACTTATAGCTTTCAGCTCTCATTTCCCCTATCATAAGCATCTTGAAGTGATTAAGGTTAAAGTGAACAAACTATGGTGTGCATGCTTGACGAAGTATAAGTTAGAAATCTCATGTCCCTTGTATACGAGGGCCGCTCCTCATGCTACTAAAGTTTAGTCACCGGTAAGTTCTTGTCATCGTAAGTATATCTGTATCATTGACAATCGCCAACGGGGTACCCCTTGCCCGATGATACGGAAGAATCCCCATATCAAAATGACAAGGCAAGCAGACAATGAGCATCTCAGCATTCTTCTTATTTACCATGGCAATATGGTGGTTTTTTCTCTTTTTCCTCTTTTAGTAGTATCTCTTTTTTCTCTTTTTCTCTTTTTGCTCAGTATAGGGCTCTTTTTTTATAAGAAGAATGCTTCATAGACAGCTCATTATGGTTACGCTATAGGTTTCCACCATGTCAGCATGGATTAGACCAGCGGCCCAGGCGTTTCTCTAACACATATACATAACTCCATGGACTTACAAGCTCCCCTTTAATTCACACCGACGACATCCATATACAAAAGAGCATGATATCAACTAGGTACAAGTACCAAGTGCAATGTTGAAAGCGTTCCCCATGAAAGCATGGTTCTGCTAATTCCCAACAAATAAGTGCAAGCATATACAACATAGAAGACACAATGGTTCAAGTTTATTAAGGGCAAGTAAAGTAAAGTGTGCCATCAAGTTCGTGAGAGCTTTAATCACTAGTTTTTTCATAACAAGTGCAAGGTAAACAAAAGCATGAATATACTTGGAATAGCATAAGCTAGTAGGTAGGTATGGTGGACTCTTTGGAATAACTTGGTTTAGGGAGTTGGATGCATGAGTGGAACTCATACTTTGTTGTGGAGGCTAGCAAAAGACTGGGAGCGACAAACTAAGAGAGCAATAATGGCCATAATTATGCAGGGCGAAAAAACATCATTGATCAAAGCATAAAGTGATACTACAAGTTGAAAACTAAAGGATCATAAAGGCTATGGTGACTTGAGATAGTCATAACATGGTGTGAGCATGTGCCAAGTCAACCCAAATAAATCATCAAAGGAGAATACCACTATACTATGCTTTAATATGCTAAAACAACGCATGATTCATCCAAGGAACATTAAGCAATCTCAATTGTTTATAACAAGTCATGCTACAGCAAAGAATACTAAGCATAAATCCAAAACAATATCAAGTCATGGCATGACAAAGCATAGGCCACAGTAAAAAACAAGCTCTTTTTACCACATAAGCATGAACTTTCCTACTCTTTTCCAAACCAAACCAAACTATCTGCAAAACAATGTGTGAAAGAGGGGGTCCAACCAATTTATTCAGAAATCTAAGCAAACCAAGCAAACTAAAAACCAAAACAAAAATGAAAAAGAAGACGCTCCAAGAAAAACACAAATGTGCATGAAACAAAAAAATGAAGCGTTTGGAAGAAACCTAGAATTTTTTATTGATGAAGAAGGGGATACCTTGACCATCCCCAAGCTTTGACGCTTGTACTTCTTGGCTGTTTCTTGGGGTGACACGCGTGGCATCCCAAGCTTGAGCTTTAGTCCATCCTTCATCTCATTACTCATTCCTTCCATACACCTGAAATTTTCCTTCATACAAAACTTCACAGAATCTCATTAGCAACATTAGTGCACTTAAGATAAATAAGTCTCAAGTTTGTTCTAACACCAAATAAACTTCCATTAGAATACTAGGTACTGTATCACTTCCCTCAAAAAGATCAATTTCCCAAAGGAACTCAAGAAGGAACTAACAAGAAGCAAATACAGAAAATGGCAGAAATGTGTCAAAACAGACAAGCAGGTAAAGACGAATTTTTTCGAAGACCTTATGTTTCTCAAATAAAAAAGTGTTGAACTAACGAAAGTTATATAACAAACTAAGTCAGAAGCACAAAAATTTACAGCTCAATCCGACGTACAGAACTCTCTCAGAAATTTTTACGGTGTAGCACAGAAATCTGTTTCGGGACAGCAACTTTCCCAATGATTACTTCACTCTCATTAGAGGTTACTCTTGGCACAAAAAGCAAATAAAAAGGATAAGGAGAGGTTATTACAGAGGTAATAACTTCCAAGACTCATCTAAAACTCTTGGGTTATCTCCCAACAAGTACTTTTCTTTAACGACTTTAAGTTAGGCATAAGAAGCAAAGAAAGAATCAAGTGTTCTCAAATGAAGAAGCATTAAGACCAAATTTTGTTTTCATAGGAGAAGCAAAAGAAATCTTTTCTCTCTTTTGGGGAAGTGTTCTATACCTTTCTTGAGTGGGAGTTGATATTTAATGGTGCCTTCTTTCATATCAATGATGGCACCAACAGTTCTAAGAAAAGGTCTTCCCAAAGTAATAGGACAAGAAGCATTGTATTCAACATCCAAAACATAGAAATCAATGGGGACATAGGAATCGTTAACCATAATAAGAACATCATTAAGACTCCCCATGAGTTTATTTTTAGCATTAGCATCAATTGGGACATTCAAATAACAATCTTCAAGAGGAGGCAAATCAAGCATATCATAAATCCTTCTAGGCATAATAGAAACACTACTATCAAGATCACACAAAGCCTTGACATCAAAGTCATTCACTTTCATATTAATGATGGGTTCCCAACCATCCTCTTGTTTTATAGGAATAGAAGCTTTATGTTTCATCTTTTCTTCTTTAATCTTCATGAGAGCATCAGTAATGTGTTTTGTAAAAGCCATGTTCATATTACTAGCATTAGGACTTTTAGCAAGCTTTTATAGGAACTTAATAACTTCAGAGATGTTGCAACCATCAAGATCAAAATCAACTTTATCATCTAAAGTAGTAGAACTATTAGTAGCCTCAACACTAGTGGTGGTAATAGTAGAAACACTAATGTTTCTAGCAATTTCATCTTCTCTTTCCCACTTAGCATGTAATTCAGCTAATAGTCTAAGATTTTCATCAATTCTTACTTGTATGGCATTAGTAGCTGCAAAGGGATTCTCATTAGTTTCAGGTTTAGCAGCCATTTTATTCAAAGTAGATTGAGCTTCAGCCAAAGATGCTATATTTCTTTCAGCATTAGAGAGTTTTTCCTCAATAGTTTTATTGAAAGCATTTTGTTTACTAATAAACTCTGTAAGCATAACTTCAAGTTCAGAGGGAGCACTCTTATTATTGTTGTAAGAATTTCCATAAGCATTACCATTGTTGGGAGGATATGGCTTATAATTGTTGTTACCAAAATTGTTCCTATAAGCATTATTACCATAAGCATTATTGCCAAAATTATTATTTCTTATGAAGTTCACATCAACTTGCTCTTCTTGAGAAACCAAAGAGGCTAAAGGAACATTATTTGGATCAATATGGGATTTCCCATTAACAAGCATAGACATAATAATATCAATCTTATCACTCAAGGAGGAGGTTTCTTCAACAGTTTGCCATTCAAAATAATTAACCATCATATTGTCCAATAGTTTACCTTCTTACCTTATGGAGCTCTCTCAGTATGCCATTCAAAATAATTAACCATCATATTGTCCAATAGTTTTGTTGCAGCACCCAAAGTGATGGTCATAAAGGTACCTCCAGCAGCAGAATCCAATAGGTTCCTTGAAGAATAGTTCAATCCTGCATAAAAAGTTTGGATGATCATCCAAGCAGTCAGTCCATGAGTGGGACAATTCTTTACCAAAGATTTCATTCTTTCCCAAGCTTGAGCAACATGATCATTATCAAGTTGTTTAAACTTCATTATTTCACTTCTCATGGATATAATCTTAGCAGGAGGATAGTACTTTCCAATAAAAGCATCTTTGCACTTAGTCCAAGAATCAATACTATTCCTAGTTAAGGAATTCAACCACTCTTTAGCTTTTCCTCTCAAAGAGAAAGGAAACAATTTCAGTTTAATAATATCACCATCTATATCCCTATGCTTTTGCATCTCACAAAGTTCAACAAAGTTATTTAGATGGGAAGCAACATCCTCATTACCAATACCATAAAATTGCTCTCTCATAACAAGATTGAGTAAAGCAGGTTTTATCTCAAAGAAATTATTTTCAGCCACAGGTGGAGCAATAGGAGTGCTCATAAAATCATTGTTGTTGGTGCTAGTGAAGTCACACAAGTTAGTGTTTTCAAGAGTATTCATTTTTTTGGGTTTTCAAATAAGAAAGAAAACTTGCAAAACTAATTTTTTTGTGTTTTTGAAAAAACAAAACAAGCAAACAAAGCAAAAAGAAACTCAGCAAAACAAAAACAAAAAAGTAAAGAGATTGGTTATGAGGGACTCCCCTTGTGAAGATGTCCTTGACTCCCCGGCAACGACGCCAGAAAATCTTGATGCGCTCGACTTTCCATGTAGAGCTCGTTGGGAACCCCAAGAGGAAGGTACGATGAATACAGCAGCAAGTCTTCCCTCAGTTATGAAACCAAGGTTTAATCGAACCAGTAGGAGCAAGGAAACACCCCAAAGGTGTTACTAGCTGAGATTTGGAAGGGCGCACTACCGGTGCTAGTAGCAACGTGGAGACCTGCACAACACAACCACAGAACTTTGTCCCCAACTTGCGATGATGTTGTCAATCTCACCGTGTTTTGCGGAAAACAAAAGATTAAACGTATCGAATGGAAATAAGTAAAAGTTTGCAGAAAGTAAACACAAAGCAGTAAAAGATTGTAGATTGTATGTAAAGAAAAAGGACCGGGATCCATAGTTCACTAGAGGTGGCTCTCCTTAGATAGATAACATACTGGGTGAACAAATTACATCGGGGCAATTGACAAACACCGAGAAAGCAAAACATGCATATACTAATCATCTTGACTCCTCTGAGACTTGATTGGGCATTACAACATAATACATAGACCGTCATCCAACTGCATCTATGACTAATAATCCACCTTCAGGTTATCATCCGAACCCCCTCCAGTATTAATTTGCAAGCAACACATTATTGCTTTACGAACTGCGTGTAAAGTAAACAATACGATTGTTCTATGAACAAAGGATTGTTATTTTCTCCCTAGTAGCAACAAGACATCTAGTACCTTAGAGATTTCTGTCACTTCCCCAGATTACCAGAGGCATGAACCCACTATCGAGCATAAATACTAACTCTTGGAGTTGCTAGCATCTACTTGGCCAAGATAGCTACTAACAACGGAAAGCATGCAAGATCTCAAATAACAAAGACATGATAGAATCAATAATCAATCTGAAATAGCATCTCAATATCCATCGGATCCCTGCAAATACAACATGTATGAATTACAAATAGATGATCTTGATCATGAACGGAGCTCACAAGATCTAAACATGAAAGAACAAAGGAGGAGAAACCAGCCATCTAGCTATTACATGGATCCGTAGTCCAAGGATGAACTACTCACACATCACACCGGAGGCTTGCATGGTGATGAAGAAAGCCTCCAGGGTGAATTCCCCTCTCCGGTAGGGTGTCGGGAAGAGCTTCAGATCCCTCCTGATCTAGGGATGGAGATGACGGCGGCTACATACTCTTTCATGGATTTTTGATCGGGTACTTAGGGTTTTCGTCCCGAGGGAAACTTATAGTCGGAAGGGGAGGCCGAGGGGGTTCCGGGAGCGGCCACACGACCCCCTGGCGCGGGCCAGGCCTGGCCGCGTGGCCAGGTGGTGTGGTGGCTCCCTGACCCTTCTCCGTCTCGTATTCTGGCACTTGATCACTTCCGGAAAAATAGGCACCTTGGCTTTTGTCCCGTCCAATTTCGAGAATATTCATGTTCTGACTTTCATGGAACCAAAAACAGCAGAAAACAGGCAGCTGGCACTATGGCTCTTGTTAATAGGTTAGTCCAAGAAATCATATGAAAAGTACTCCAAAGTTGGAACAAAACACAAGAAAGTGGATAAAACCAAGCATGGAACATCAAAAATTATAGAAACATTTGCAATGTATCAATGATAGTTCAAGAGAGGTGGCTATCATAGCCACTACATCAACACCAACCGCTACTCTCTTTGGTTCTCCAAATGAGAACTTCTCCAACAAGAACATCACTTGTCTTATGGAAAGAGGTTCCGATGTATCACCTTCCATCACTTCCTTTCCTAAGACTACTGTGAATGCTGATATGGATGATTCCACTAGTCTTATGGTCAAGGAAGAAGTTATTGATTCAGACTGTTCTATAACTAACTTGCAAGCTGAGCACAAAATGCATTTGGAGACTCTCATGAGTCAACTTTCTCACTCGGAAGAACTTCTTGAAGAAATGGGTAGAATTGAAAGGGAGGATGGAATGGAAATACCATCCTTGAAAAATGCGCTAGAAGAAGAAGGGGAGATTCAGGATTATCTTCAGGAGAGGATTGAGTCAATTGAGGAGTCAAATGATGAACTTGTGGCCAAAATTATGAAGGAACAGGATCATGCTATTGCTAAGGCAAAGAGGCAAAAAAGGGAGAAGGTTGAATTTGGGGCTGCTCATGCTAGACTTTCTGAGAAGCTAGACATACTTGACATTGCTCACAAGGCATTGGAGAGTGAATCCTATATTCCCAATGATCCTCATGATCAGCTCCAAACTCGACTAGCCAAGTATGATGTTCCTAGCACCTCTACTTCATTGTTTAATCATGAAGATATTCTTCAAGAAAATGCTAGATTGAAACATGAGGTTACCAAGTCACCCCTTCCCAAAGGTAAGGAAGTTCTCGATGATCTCTTGAGCAAGCAAATGACAAACAATGGAAAGGAGGGACTTGGCTATGTCCCCAAGACCAAGAAGAACAAGAAAAATAAGAAGAAGGCCAATAATGCTAAAACAAAGACAAGCACCATAGAAAACAACACCGTGCAGAAAAAACTGACTATGATGGTTTTGTAGGACTCAATAATCCTCATTATGAGTTATTTCATGATTATTATGGTGATGTATATCCTAGCTATATTGGTCCTTATAATAATTATATTTATTGGTCTATTTGGGTTCCAAGGACCCTGGTTACTAACATGAGAGGACCTAGTGAAAAATGGGAACCTAAAACCAAGAAATAATTCTCTTGTAGGGCTATGCTTCCGATGGGTCGAAATGGGTGCTTGATAGTGGATGCACAAGTCATATGACCAAAAGCAAGGAGATCATCATGGAGATCAGGCCTAATCATGATCAAATAACTATCTCCTATGGTGATAAGTCCAAGTCTAAGGTATTGGGTCTTGGCAAGGTTGTGGTTGCCCACGATACCTCTCTCATGGACGTCATGCTTGTTGAGACCCTTGGGTATAATTTACTTACTATCAGTGCCATTGGTAAGATGGGCTTTGCAGTTTTCATTGATGATGATATCGTGGTACTATTGTGGAGCAAGTCTCTTTTGTTGGGTATGTCAAAAAAAACTTATATGTGGTGGAATTTTCAGAGAAAACCACTACAAGTCTAATGTGCCTATTCGGAAAGGCCGATGTGGATTGACTATGGCATCGCCGACTATCTCATGTCAATATAAGAACTTTGCAAAGTCTTCACAAGGTGGCCACATCCTTGGACTAAAATAAAAAAATTCCTTTGTCAAAGATCATGTTTCATCAAACTGCAAATATCCCGCCACCAAAAAGACCCACGTGGAGTTTGAGCTTGAGGTGCACCATCATAATACAAAGACCAAACAAGTTTCACCCAAGGAACATCCTCCTTGCAAAAAATCTATGTAGCTGCTTAAGAAGAAGGGCACGATTTTGCAACTCAAGGTTTTTAATACCAAGCCCACCATGTCGTTTAGGCCTGCAAACTGTCTACCAAGCTGCAAGTGCTTGTGAAGATGATGCATCCTCCTCCTTTTTCCCCACAAGCAATTACGACGAGAGCGATCAAAATATATGATGACTGTTTTGTGGACTTTTAACGTGCCAAGATAGTGTGTGGGTAGTGAAGAGAGAACAGAGTTGATAAAATCCAACCTTCCTCCGTAGGTCAGGAACCTTGCACTTGCATTCAGTCTCCTCTCAACCTGATCAACAATTGGAGACAAGTCGGCCTTGTAGTGCCTAGAGGGAGCCCTAGGTAAGAAAAAGGCAAGGAACCAGTAGCACAACCAAAGTTAGTTACAAGCTGAGGCAACCGCTGATCATCGATATTAATTGTCATCATACAATACTTGGCGTAATTAACCCTTAGGCCTGTAGCCTGCTCAAAATCATGAAGCAACTGTTTTAGAGCCAAGAGTTGTTAAGTACATGCTTGCATTATAAGCAAAGTATCATCTACAGACTAGACTATTGGAAAGTCAAGATTTGGGATTGGCAAGGTAGCATGAAGGGCACCATCATGAATGAGCAAGTTAACCATTGATTTTAATAGATCTACAACACTGACGAACAACAAAGGTGAGAAAGGATCGCCCTAACGTACACCGCGGCAACAAGGATTTTTTTTACCGGGCACGCCATTCAAAACAATCGAAGAATTACCCGAGGAGAGAATAGCTATGACCACGAAAAGCCAATGAGCATCAAAACCATTACACTCCAAATTTTTTAGGATAGCTTGGTGCTCCATTGTATCAAAATCTTTGGCGAAGTCGAGTTTCAGAATGATAGAATCAGCCCCATACTGCTTGCACTGATGAATATAATCATAGGCCAAACTGAGGCAATCCTGAATATTACGGCTTTTCAAAAAACCATATGGGTTAAGATGAATAGTGCTAAGAATCTTGGTTTGTAGGCGGTCAGCTAGGATCTTAGTCAACAACTTCAGATAAGAATTTAGTAGTGATATAGGACGGAAATCATTTGCCCCCTAAGGAGAATGGACCTTTGGAATAAGTGTGATGAACAAGTTGTTAATGCTCTCCAAATGGACCCTCCTCTCCCAAAAATCATGACACAAACGGTAAAAGTCATTTTTAATTATGGGCCAACACACTTTGATGAATAAGCCTGTAAATCCATCCGGCCCGGGAGATTTATCTGTGGAAGGTGAGCAACAATTTTGTCAATCTCTTCAATCGTCAATGGGGCAGATAGATCCTCCAGATCAGCGCAAGGGTGTATGTACAGAGAAAAATCAAAGTTGGCATCAATTGGAACTGAAACTCCCAAGCATTCTCTATATGCATTTCGTAAAATCCCAGCCTTCTCTTGGTGTTCAACCGCCATATAACCATCTTCACAAGTGAGAGAGGAAATAGAATTTCTCCGATATCGTATAGTGGCCAAGGAATGGAAGAACGAAGTGTTCTCATCACCTAACTTAGCCCAACGAGTCGTACATCTTTTTTCCAGTACTCTTGTTTACGTAAGAGCAAATGTTGCAATCTGGCCTTGACAATATTGCGGAAATTCCATTCCATTAAATGAAGTGGTCTCAACTCCTCATATTCATCCAACATCAAGATGATCTTATTACAATTCTCCACAGGCTTATTCACCACTAAAATACTTGTACTCCACTTCTTCAATGCCTTACGCAACAATTGGAATTTACCCGAGATTCATTTTGCACTATCACGTGGAACATTAATATCCCAAATTGTTGGAACCACCTCAAGAAAACCAGGAATATGGACCTGATGACTGCAAGTGCACATATTGTTTGTAGCTAGTTTCAAAATAAAGATATCGATCCCACATGGAGCGGTAGGAAAAAGACAAATACTTTTAACTAAAACTATACAAAGTACTTAAGGAATAAATTTAAGATGCAAGAATAGTAGAATTGTTTTTGGATTTTTCGTTGAACTAGGCAAGTAAAGTAAAGTAATACTTAGTGCAGAAAGTAAGAATCGCGTGTGTAAAAGAACTTAGAAATGTAATAGGGAAAAAGGAGTTCTCAGGGAGTGGTGTATACACCGCTAGCAATTTAGACTAAGCAATCAAGATTATTATAACGAATATTCTCAACATATGTATGCATATGGGAGGAGCTCTATATATGGACAAATAGGCAGCAACCACTGCTCACATCATCCTTCATAACCACAGCTGAGAGATAAATAACATAAATCGTATTATCCCGCTATTAAGGGATTTCTCGCATGGCATGGACATGGCTTTATGAGTTCTCCTTGATTCCCCATGTTAGTACGTAAAGAATGACAATAGCTTTATAGTCACAGTAAGTGCTATCATCCCTCTGTCTACTAACAAGTAATCCCCTTCATCGAGTCCCCATATGAGGAAAATATTAAGAAGGTGCACAACTCCCAACATCAAGATGAAGATAATTAACTCATACACATAATGATGTATAACATAATAATATTTATCTTATCTCCATCATATGCTAGGGTTTCTCCATCTCCCCAAGAACTAAGGATCTACTCAGACATGGAGGTAATAAACATCATAGCAATGGTAAATGGAATCAATTGTAAATGAATAGTTCTTGTATAAATCCACAACGAGTACGGAAATTACAACAATATCTAGATGGGTGCAGATGGGATGGATCGAGATGGTTGTGGTGCAGTGGTTGATGAAGATGGAGATCGATGCTTTGGCCTCCTGCGTAGGGCGAATATGGATCCCTTGGGCGAGTTCCCCACCAGATTCCTTCCGGAGGTAAGGTTTTTGGCGATTTCTGGGTGTTCTGTATGTCATCTCTTCGATCCACTTGCACGGGGTGAAACTATTTGAGGAGACGGTGGCGGCGCAACCTATACTGCAGGAACTCTATGGCCAGAAAAAGTATTCCCACCGTATAGTTTGCCGTTAAACTGTCTGTGTCCTTTATTCGCTTCGGGTTTTCTTCTGGTATTATTATTGATATTTTCCAAATAAACGATTTACGTTGTTTTTGACTCCTTTCTCCTCAGTACAACTGCTCCAAGGATTGTGTCCATTAGATCCATCATTTGTCCTGATCCTGGTGAAAACAGACATAAAACATGTGCGCGAACGCCGTAAAATACCAATATCCTACATCTAAAATGCAAAATAATAAGATAAAACATGATGCAAATATGCACTCATCAACTTCCCCAATCTCAGACTCTTGCTCGTCCCGAGCAAGTTTAGCTTAATGGATGTGATCCTCATATTCATGAAGCTAAGTCGATAAAATAAATGAGGCAGTTGCAGCATGTGTTTATCATATATGATACATATGAATAAGTTCATGAATAGTACCTTACTTGAACCATCCGAATAATATTAGAAGGCTTCCACACCTCACTACTAGAGAAAAGCCTACCCGAGGCGCACCTGGAACCCCATCCAAGGCGCATATGGTATGAGCCTCTAGCGCCGTGCCTCTAGTATTTGCTACGCGAGGCGCATATCATATGTGCCTCTAGTATCTGTTATGTGAGGCGAATATCACATACGCCTCCTATATTGCCCATATGCGTCTCGCGTATATGAAGTATAGGAGGTGCATATGATATGCGCCTCGCATATGTGGTGGTATGCGCCTCGGGTAGTACCCAATATGCGCCTCCTATACTTCCCATATGCGCCTCGGGTATATTTTCGAAATTCAAATTTTACAGCAATTTTCAAATTACAGTTTACAGGTATTCAAATATACAATACAGTCTAGAATACAGTATAAACATCACAGAATTTTCTAGAGACTTGCAATTGGCAAAAGAATAATAGAACCAACATGAATACAAGTATATTACACATCAATCACGACATACGCGTTCATACATCAACAAGTGCCAAGTTTTCACACAACACCAAGTGTTTGTGCCACAAGTTCACACCTCCGAGTACAAGTTCACAATCACATTACAACTTCGTCGACGGAGCTCTATCTAGATCAAGTAGAGAACATAACCTACAAAGAAGAGCAACAAGGTTGTGATCACGAGGAAGTTCCTCCACTTCTTCCTCATGTGCCTCCTCCATTTCTCTTCTGCCGCCTCTCTACTCTTGTAGCCTTTGTAGCTGTTGCCCGAGAATTTTTTCACTTGCTTCTGGCAGTCTTCCCACTCCTCGTACACACCTGGAACCTTGCCGGCGTACACGACATAGCACTTCTTCGCCATCTCCTATACATAAGATAGATGATATTATCTATGTCAGTGCAAAACAATAACAGTTCACAAGATAAGATCATGCATATATATGGGTGCAACAAGATGTAATAAATCACGTTCTAATCATCGGCATTTCAAAGAAAGACAAAAAAAGAAAACCAAGAATGACTTCATTAGTGCCTCATACTTAGGTTGGGCATGGAAATAAGAATGCTCGTTGTTTGATCTTGTGCAGCAAGTAGAGTATATGCCCAAATTACTAGTCTACTTGGCACACGAGATCAAACAGCGGCATAGTCATACACATGACACCACAACACATTCTAATCATCGGCATTTCAAAGAAAGACCAAAAAAGGATTTGTGCCTCATACTATTTGTATCGCCAAAGACTAAAGAAGAGAAATACTCCCACGATTCATATAGCATGGGCATGTTATGTCCAATGGTAAAGCAAGGAAAGGATTCGGCCTCCACGACAACGAATCATTTCGAGTTTGGTGTGTCGAAAGGAGTCGTTGTCGTGGACCCAGAATCCTTTCCTTGGCCTACAATTGAACATATTATGTCTTATGTATATGAATCTCGAAAATATCTGTCCTCTTTCGACTTTAGGGCTACGAGATGATATAGTTTATCATTTCATTATATCGCCAAAGAAAAAAGGAAAGAAATCATTCCACGATTCATATAACAATGTCGCCAGTGCTATACGAATAGTGAAGCAATGTCTTTCCTTTCGACTTTGGGGCTACAATGAGATATTTGAAACAAAATACTTCACCATTTCATTTAATTCACTCTATCTAATCTATTCGTATCGCCAAAGACAAAAGAAGAGAAATACTTCCACGATCCATATAGCATGGGCATGATATGTCTAGTGGTAAAGCTAGGAAAGGATTCGGTCTCCACGACAATGACTCATTTCGAGTTTGGTGTGTCGAAAGGAATCATTGTCGTGGACCCGGAATCCTTTTCTGGGCTTGCCACTAAACATATTATGTCTTATGTATATGAATCTAGAAAATATTTATCCTCTTTTGACTTTGGGGCTACGAGATAAAATATTTTATAATTTCATTGTATCGCGAAAGATGAAATGAAAGAAATCATTCCATGATTCATATAATAATGTCACCTGTGTTATATGAATAGTGAAGTAATGTCTTTCTTCCTTTCGACTTTGGGGCTACAATGAGATATTTGAAACTACATTTAATTCACGCTATCTAATCTATTTGTATCGCCAAAGACAAAAGAAGAGAAATACTTCCATGATCCATATAGCATGGGCATGATATGTCCAGTGGTAAAGCCAGGAAAGGATTCAGTCTCCACGGCAATGACTCATTTCGAGTTTGGTGTGTCGAAAGGAGTCATTATCGTGGACCCAGAATCCTTTCCTGGGCTTTCCACTGAACATATTATGTCTTATGTATATGAATCTCGAAAATATTTGTCCTCTTTCGACTTTGGGGCTATGATATAAAATAGTTTATCATTTCATTGTATCGCCAAAGACGAAAGGATAGAAATCATTCCACGATTCATTAAACAATGTCGCCTGTGTTATACGAATAGTGAAGTAATGTCTTTCTTCCTTTCGACTTTGGGGCTACAATGAGATATTTGAAACTACATTTAATTCACGCTGTCTAATCTATTCGTATCGCCAAAGACAAAAGAAGAGAAATACTTCCATGATTCATACAGCATGGGCATGTTATGTCGAGTGGCAAAGTAAGGAAAGGATTTGGTCTCCACGGCAACGACTCATTTCGAGTTTGGTGTGTCGAAAGGAGTCATTGCCGTGGACCCAGAACCCTTTCCTTGGATTGCCACTCGACATATTATGTCTTATGTATATGAATCTCGAAAATATCTGTCCTCTTTCGACTTTGGGGCAACGAGATGAAATAGTTGCCTCATACTTAGGTTCAGCATGGAAAATGACAATGCCGCTGATGGATCTGCTGCGGCAAGTAGAGTATATACACAAACCTCTAGTCTACTTGGCACACCAAATCCAGCAACGGCATGGTCACACACATGACGCCACAACATGTTTTAATCATCGGCATTTCAAAGAAAGACAAAGAAAGCAAACCACAAGAAGTAGCGCGGCAATAACAAACGAAAAGCAACAAGCACTTAAAATAGTTCATAACACAAATAACTGGCTAGTGTCGCTCACAATCAAGTTCAATGGTTGATGAAACATACTCTAGAGGTTTTGCTAGGCAAGTTTAACATAGTGATAAGAGGTTACAACACGAGTTCGGAACTAACAGCTAGCTACCCAGGGAATGCAATCATCAAGACTTCTTATGCTGTTGAGTCTGCTTTAGGGGGGCATTGATGAAGCCCGACCGAGTTTTCGCCATCTGCATGAACGTCCTGTGGTCACCCTACTGTGCTAAGCGTTTGTCTATCTCCCTGTTGGGCGGTGTACGGCCACCATAGAAGAGTTCTCTAGATTTCATGACTCCCTGGTATACGATTGTCGCGAGCTCCTCCTGGATGTCGAAGATGTGCTGCCTAAGGTTGCGATCATGTATTGTTGCAAGCCTGTTAGCCCACTTTGCAAGTTCAGATGGCAGCGTTTTGCTCTGCATGTCATTGAAGAACACCGTGATGTGGTAAATGGCGTAGAAGGCATCCTTCCTACTACTAGACGGCTGCTTGACGTAGGCGAACTTGGTGTTGTGGCGGAACACGTGCGCGCCGAACTTCACATATGGTGTTGCCGGTTTGACGCCTCCCGCTGTGACGTAGCCGGTGAGAGCACCATCATAATGTTCTTGATATTGGTGTAGTTTTTTGGGTGCACACTGTTTGAGTCGAGGTACACGGCTGTTGAGTGTTTCAAATTCAAGCATATGAGCATGCAGCCTATCTGATCATCCTTCATGATGGGATGGTAGGGAAGGATAATCACATCCTTGTCTGAGTATGTTTGCAAGAAGGTTGAGAGGTAGTCGATCACCAGTGCTATGTCCTTGGCATCTTTCAGGACGACGCCCCACATGAAGTAGGGATCCACTATCAGGATTCCCGGGATCTTGTCTCTGGTGATCGGCATGGCCATATTGAGGGAGAATAGCCGGACCAGGGTATTGTGCAGCCGGAACCCGTTCAACTTGTCAGAGATGTCGAAATTCCGCATGTAGAAGATATCCCCGGGGGGTACACTAACGAAGCACGACACATAAGGCACCTTAGCTTTGAAAACGAGGTATGACTGATCGTTCTCTTGAATGCGGTGCTCCTCAATTGTGAGTCAGCTATAATGAAGATTGCGCATTTGAGAGCCTGCGACGTCGAGCAACGAGTTACACATCATCGGTGCACCTGCCACGTGATGCTGATTCCTGGCTTGCCCTGTAGGGCCGTCCTGAGCACGGAGAACAAGATTTGGACCCTTGCTCCAGTCACCCTTAGGCATCCTTTTGCGACCCTTCTTTGGTCCCTTTAGGGTGTCGGCCACCGTGTTCACCTCACTGATCACCTTATGAAGGGTGCTTGGGCTGATCAAAGGAACTGCTGGCCTCAGAGGCTCGGTGAAGGGGGCAGGTGGCGACATCTCCTTACTAGTTGGGAAGAGACACACCTGGCAAGGGGGTTTCTCCGGTGCTGGTTGGGTATCGGCAACTTGATGTGTGCCTGATGGTCCTGGCTCATACCAATCAGAAAACCTTGTGTTAACGAACTAGTCGCCGAAGTTCAGATCAATTTCTCCATCATCATCATAGGGATCATGTGCCATGTTGTCCAAGTCTTCCATCTTGAAGTCTTAATCCTGTGCTGGCTGTGCTGGCTGTGCTACCTCTAGGGTGATGTTGAGCTGGTCCTTCGTCCCCAAACGGATCTGGCTCTTTGGCCATAGCTACAAGTAGCCGAAGCCGGTATTGAGGACCGCCGCCGTTTCCTCATCATCCCATCATTGAGGTTGAGAGGGAGGTTCCACTTGCTAATAGCCCAGAAGCACCATACTGTATCTAACCCTCATCATGTCGGGTGGCATTGTGACATTGTGCATTTTGCGGTTCTCCGGTTGAACGATAGTACCCTTGGCAACATCGTTCAACTGGCCGCCCACCCAGTGCATTAGAGTGCATGGAGTGTCTCCCTGTGAAAGACATGTAGGTCGGGCGTCAGTAAAACGAAGATCAAGTCATCGGTGTGGTTAAGCCTCCCAACTCTCGCTTTAATTAGTTAGATACCTTGAGGGTGTCGAACTCGGCCAATGTCGAGGCACCACCGCCGGCAAGATTGAGCACACAAGTGGCGGAGTGGCTGCCTGATGGCACGGTGGTGCGGGACGCAACGAGCAAGTTAAGCCCTGCAGCTGGAGGAGTCTCCACCACCACCGGCCCCACTAGAGGAGTCACTAGCACCTCCGGCTACATCATGTTGTCCGATTGGGCACTGTCAAGGTTGGGAACCGGTGGTGGCCCTCGTTTACCTCCCTTCTGCCACTTGATGTACTTTTCCATGTAGGCGGGAATGATGGTGTTGAGCTTATCGTTCATTTGTGTCTAGACTTGTGTATGAACTTGTTCTTGGAACTTTGTCTCGACAGCCAACATAGCCTGGTTCATGGCATCTTGTACTATATTGGGAAAGGCTTCCACCTGTTCCCTTAGGTGTCTTACCTCGGTGCTTTCGTCCTGCTTCCTGCCCTTCCGCTCCGTGGTGCCATAGTACTAGGACCATGTTATGCCGCCAAAGCCGACCACACGACCAGCCGACGACAAAGCTTCCAGGGGCTCGACATTCTTGGTCCGGTTCAGTGCCCTGTTAAAAGTGGTGTTCCACTTGGAGATAGGCGCCGACCCCTGGGATGAGGAGCTCCTACACTCCTCGTCAGGCGCACAAGGAACGCGAAGCATTTGATCAGAAAACTAGACTTCATTGATTAATCGTGAACGCAATTAATCGACTTGCATGCAAACTACTTACATATTTTCTCATGAAGTATGTCACCTTCGTAGCGAAGGGGCCGACGGGCTCCGAGGAATAATTATAACACCCTTTCGGGTTGGCAAACTAGGCCCTGACAAAGTGATTTGCCTGCAGCTCTTTTATGTCGTCAAAGGGAGGTGTCAACCCCTTTCAACGAGCGTCGGCGTCCTCCTTCTCCCATTTGGGAATCGCAGCTCTATAACCGACGAAGCCAAGATGGTGGGTACCAATGTTATTCTCATACAACTCCTTGAAGTACTGACTCTTGGCCTTGCCCATGGCGGATTCACATCTGGCCTTGAAAACCTTGAAGTGTTCTTCCGTGAGCAGAGGCTCCCTCTTGACGACCTCCGAATAACTTAGCTCGTCCTTGAAATTTAGCTTCTTCACCCGGACCTTCCAATTCGACAAAGCCTTAGTCATCTTCTTGAGGGCATACTTGTTCGCCGGATTCCCTTTGAGATTGTCTATATTGTACTTGTGTTACTCATCATCCGGGAACGCGTATCTTGCGTGTAGCTTCCGGAAGAGCTAGATGCGGAAACCCCTGTTCTCTTCGGCCTTCAGGTTCCCCGTGTTGATTGTGACGGTGTTCTGGAGGATTGCCGCGAGCTGGTTTGAGTAACCCGCGACAAACTCGGCCGGCTCCAAAGGCGCACCTTCATCGTTCACGCTTGTGATGATGGACCTTTTGATGTCGACCACGATCGGGGCACGCTCCTTCTGGGCCTTCTTCGATGTGCTACCACCGTCCATAGTAGCTTCACCGCCGCCATCAGTGGTAGTGGTGTCGCCATTCGTGTCCCCCATCTCCTCATCACCCGATGACATATCCTCGTCCGCCTACATCTCGTCATCCGCGGAATGAATTCCGGTTTATCTTGGGATTCCATCTCCGCCTACTGCTCCCAAAACAACTTGTTGCTAGAAGGGCCCTGAAGGTGCACAAAAATTCAAAGAAAATTTCGGCATAACCTTTGCTAATTTTCTATGTCTAGAAGTGCTAGAAATTCACCATAACGGAAATGAATCAACATTCCATCAAAACATTGGCAACTCAAAAAGAAAACCCTGCACAAAAAAGCCCAAATAGGCACAAACACAGGCATTTGTTGCCAGCATACACAAGCACAGCCATACACAACTTGGTGCCAGTAGCGTACAAGATTAGCATCATTGGCAGCCAAGTAATTTCAAAATAGAAAGGAATTAGGCACCAAGATATACACTAAACATATAAGTAGATGGATACCAAGTAATTTCAAAACAGAATGGAATTAGGCAGCAGAAAGGAAATGGCTAGTACTAAATTGTTCTCCAAGTTAGACCTTAGAAGTGGCTACCATCAGATCAGCATGCAAGACCAAGATGAGATAAAAATTGCATTCAAGACCCACCATGGACACTTCCAGTTAAGAGTGATGCCCTTTGGGCTCACTAATGCCCCAGCCACATTCCAGTGTGTTATGAATTCAATTTTTACTGGATATATTAGGAAGTTTGTCTTGGTTTTCATGGATGACATCCTAGTGTACAACAAGTCCTTAGCGGAACACTTGTAGCATCTGAAAGTGGTGTTTGAAATATTACCTAGGTATACAAGGTTCTAGATTTGCCCCTTGATGAATATGGGCAATCAGGTTCAAAGCTCTACCTACCGGTCATTTGGATTTAAAAAGCACAAAAAAACTGACCATATGAAAATAATTCATCTTGCAAAGTAGTTTCATAATATATGTTTTTTCTAGCATGTTATGATTAATAATCATATATGGACTAACAGTTAGAAAATGTTGAGATGGCAATTTAACCCATTTTTCACTTACAGGGCACATCACACATCACACTGAATCACATCATCAAACACAAATATACAACAATGATGATGGACAAGCAAACTGGACCAACAACTTTATTTTGTGTACAGAATACGCATCATGCAGTACAACGTGGAATCCAATTTCCAAAGAAGCAAGAAATCCAGCCGGAAAGGTTCTATTCCAGTTGTCTTGCATAACATAGGAAACAAAACCATCTTGGTACCACAGGAAATATAAGCCTCAGCAGCCACAAGTATACAACAGAGACCTAGCTACCCTTTTATATGGATAGTTTTCTTAGAACATCCACCTACCTTTTTTTAAGGAAAGTTGTATGATAGGGAATTGTCGGCGGTACAGAATGCGAGTGAATTTAAAATATCATGCAACCCCTTCATCCATAGAAACAAAGTCCTTTGAAACCCCATCTACCGCACAGGTCCCGTATCTATTCCTACTTCTGAAATACTAACGAGTTGTGCAACATCAAGCCGCTGAAGATTGCAACAAAGTGGGCAATTTGGAAAATGCCCAGGATAGCCAACAAAACAACAAAGTAATACCTTGTACCAACCGAGCACAAGCAAACATGAGTACCTACAAATTAGCAGACACATCCATCCATGAATGAGCTAAGAAGCCAGCAAAGTAATGCGTTATATGATGCAAGCTTTCCTGGCAGGGCATTAGAAAAGGGCCCCACGGCTGTTAGTGGACGAAGTGTTATTCAGGTGGTCTCTCTGACCAACAATGAGACTGAAAACAAACTAAACTGACAGCGGAATTCCCAAATCCATTACATCTCCCAAATGTGAGTGAACCCAAAACATCACGCGACCTCTTCATCAATCCAGACAGAGGCCTTTGAATCACCATCTACCACACAGGTTCCCTATGTATTCCTACTTCCTAAACAACAAGTTATGCAACATCAAGATGCCGAATATGGCAATGCCCTGGAAAATTTAGAAAATACCCAGGACAGCCAATAAAACAACAGAGTAATACCTTGTACTAGCTGAGGACAAGAAAACATGAGTACCGACAAGTTAGGAGACACGTCCATCTGTGAGTGAGCTAAGAAGCCGGCAAAGTAATGCGTAATATGGTGCAAGCTTGCATGGATTTCTTTCTCAGCAGTAACGCAACTAAGCAATGCTCCGGGACTTTATGGGCAAGGGAATGTACCACTGTCTAGGCAGCAGTTAATTTTACTCCATAAACATTTATACTGTCAACAAACACATGGTACTTGTGCTTGATTGCTTTGGTTTCAGTTAGTGCATGAGCTGCTATGAACTGCCATGAGTACTAGTGTAGAAATTTTGAGAAATGGTTTGGTTGCCATTTCCATTTTCACTTATTGAAATCCCTTTCTTGTACCCTAGTGAACAGTAAGTGGCAGAGAGTAGACGGTAGGGGGAAGGGGAGGGAGAGCGGAAGGGGGTCACCTCGACGATAGTGGACGGCTGGCGCGGATGGCGGTAGGAAGGGGCCACGACAGCGCGATAGAGGAAGGGGCAGCGCGGGCGGGCTCCTCCTCCTGGGAGCGGGCGGGCTCCTCCTCCTCCTAGGCATGGCGGGCGGACGGGTGGGCTCCTCCTCCTCCTCCTCCTCCTCCTGGGCACGGTGGGCGGGTATGGGCGGAGCAAAGGTGACGGCAAAAGGGGCGACGACGGCAGAGCGAGGAGAAGGTGTGCAGCAGTTTCGTCTGATCTAGAGAAAAAGTGAAAGAGGAAAAAAAGGCTCAATCGACCAGCTTATGCAAGGCGCATATTTGAAAATGCGCCTCGGGGAAGTTTACGCGAGGCACATTTGGCCAAAATACGCCTCGGGTATTCTCTAGCACTAGTCAACTAGCGCGGTGCACTGTATCTGTCAACAAACTGACCCTAGCCCACTGGTTTCGTCCCTTGTCCTAAACTAAAGCCTAGCCACCCAGGTTCGAATCCTGGTGGCTCCATTTTGTTTGAAAACTTTGCTAGCTAGAATCCAAGGCTCATTTCTCATGGGTACGTTCGCGCTGGTGGTCTTTGATGGTATAACCATGGTGGTGAAATATCGGCCTTCTTTTCGACGCTCTTGGCCCACCTGACACGGAACATCGACACCTTCTCCGTAACGTAGTCGAGCTCCCAAATCTCCTCGATCCTTCCATAGTATATTTTCGGGACGTCGCCGGTGTAGAATATCCCCGTAACCCCTGAGTTCGGGTAATCGCAGTTATTGTCTGTTTTCTCTGTATATAATGTGTATCTGTTGATATTGTATGCCTCATAGGTCATTAGGTTGTGCGAGGCGCCCCGTGACAAGGAGAATATGAGTATATCTTCCTCTGAGTACTCGCCCTGTGGTGGATTAGCAATGACCTTCTCCCTGAACCATCGCGTGAAACCGGAGTTGTGCTCCTTGATAACATCTTCCTCCGAGTACTGGTGCCCCTGGTCAGCGTAATTCTTCTTAATAAACTCTTTCTCCTCATATAGATATGGATCGACCACCTGCAGGTGCTGTAGCGTGACCAGGTTTGCTTCTTCAAGTCCTTGGTTCGGCCCTCGATGTCGACATGCTTTGGGCGCCGAACCTCGTGGTGACCGCATCCAGCGAGCCTCCGGGGGGCTTGTTGAATGGCAAACCAAGAGGGGTCTCCGTATGTAGAATGTTCGAGCAGAAAGAGATGCACTCTTCGGCCAGGAAGCCGTTTGCTATGCTTCCATCTGGATGGAACCTGTTCTTAATGTATTCTTTGATGTGTCCATTGAGCCTTTCGAATGGCATCATGCTTCACAGAAACGGAGGACCAAGCTGGACGATATCCTCCACGACATGGAGAAGCAGATGAAGCATGACGTCGAAGAATGCGGGGGGGAAATAGATCTCGAGCTCGCATAGTATCACCACGATCTTGTCCTGTAGGCTCGTGAGCTGTGAATGCCTATCGACTTCCGAGAGATCACGTCGAAAAAGTTGCAGAGGCAAAACAACGTTTCACGGACGTGCTTGTCCATTATACCTTGGATCGCGACTAGGAATACCAGCGTCATCAGCACGGGGACGTCGTGAGACTTCATCCTGCTAAAGCGCTGGTTCGCCTCATCTAGCCATCTGCTTATCTTCCCCACGTAGTCGTTCGGAAATTTGACTCCGAGGAGGCACTTCATAAACTGTATGGCCTCCTTCTTACTCAGAGTGAAGCATGAGGCCGTGAGCTTGACCTTGCCCTTCTTGACCTGCTTTTTGCCCTTGCGACGATGGCTATCCTGCGTTTCCGTCTCCTCCTCCTCGTCCTCCTCATCATCATCGCTAGGTGGTGGTTGAAGTTCATCCCTGATGCCCATATGCTTCAAGTTGTTCCTTGCCTATGGCCCATCTTTGGTGTTGTCGGTGTTAAGGAGGGTGGCAAGTGGACTCTCGCCCACGTTCTTCGTGATATGCATGAGATCGAGGCTATGAGGCACATGGAGGACCTTCCAGTATGGAAAGTCCTAGAAAACAGACCTCGCCTTCCATACATTCAGCAGCGGCTCTGGCTTCTTCTGGGTCTTTCCCGGTGCAGGGCATTCCTTCCAGTTATTCAACAGCTCGTAGATTTGGGCGCTGCTTCTCTTGTCTGGGATTCCTCGGAGCTTAACCGCCCCATCGATCAGATCTCCTAGCTTTCTCTAGGCGTGATTCTTGGGAAGCCACCTCCGAGCACCAAGGAACACGATTTTCCTGGACCCGGGATACTTCTGTAGCTGGTGGTACATTTTATTATCTTTGCACCAAACACACCCATAGAATCCTTGGACCACCTACCCCGAGAAGTATCCGTAACCGGGATAGTCCTGCACCATCGTGATCATCACCGCTCTCATGTCGAAGTATTCTTGTCTCGAGGCATCCCATGTATGGTCTCCTTCTTCCCATAATGTGGCCAGCTCCTCTTTCAACAATGTGAGATACAGATTGATGTCTGTACCGGGTTGTTTTGGCCCTTGAACCAGCATACTCATGGTTATGTACTTCTTCTTCATGCACAACCAGGGGGAGGTTGTAGATCCATACAAACACGGGCCAGGTGTTGTGTGTGCTGCTCTGGCTTCCGAACAGATTGAGTCCGTCGGTGCTCATGCCCAGCCTGAGGTTCCTTGACTCTATCCCGAAATGTTGGTAATATTGGAGGTCCAACGCCATCCACTGGCAAGCATCTGAAGGGTGCCTCAGCATTTGCTCCTTCTCCGGATCATCGTCTTCAGGCCTCTTTCTTTCCGCGTGCCAGCACATGAGCTCTGCTTCCTTAGGGTCCACAAAATACCGTTGTAGACGAGGAGTTAGAGGAAAGTACCACACCACCTTTCTAGGAGCTTTCTTGGTCCCTCTCTTGTATCGAGGGGTCTTGCACACCGGACACATGGTCTTCTCCGCGTCCTCTCCCCGGTAGATGATGCAATAATTTATGTAGACGTGGTATTTCATGTGTGGTAGATTGAGAGGGCACGCGACTTTCTTGGCCTCAGCGATACTAGTCAGACATGTGTTCCCATTCTTGGGAAGAATATCGTGCCAGAATACAATGTTGTCGTCGAAGCATTCATCGGTCATTTTGTGTTTCGCCTTCATCTCCAGAACCTCGAGCATTACATTCAGACGGGTATCACCGTAATTGCATCCATCAAACAATGGAGTGACCGCGTCTTTCTTCATTTTCTCCAGCTTAGATTTCTCTCTAGCGGCGGCTCTAGCGTTACTCGTCTCCTTGAGAAGCAGATCTTGGACATGAGGGTCTCGCAGCCAGCTCGAATCATGGTCGACACTTTGATCTTCGTGTTCATGCACGGCGCCACCTTGATCATCTTCGTCTTCATGCCCAGCACCACCCTGATCTTCATGATCATCACCTGCCCCGCCGTCGGTGCCTTGATCTTCGTGATCATGACCGGCTTCTTGATCTTCACCATTATTGACATCCTCATCATCATCTTCATCATCATGTATCCACCGAGTGTAGCCATCCATGAAACTACATCGGAGCAGGTGCGACTCCAGCATTCCGGAATTGTGCCTTATCAGATACATTAGCTTGCAGTTGCCACACAAACATCTTATCTCCGTCTTGTTTGCGCGTGCCATATCGGTCCTCACGCATCTCATCCACCTATCCACGAGGGCTTTGTGAATCAGTGGTCGGACCATGGTCACCTACGCGTGGTACAAAGAGTAAGAGAATAATTAGAGCATATATGGACAGCTGGATCGCCCGAAAAATTCGGCATGACCTCCCCTAAAAGAGGACATCCACAAGTGCCAGAAATTCGCCGGAAAAGAAATTAATCGACATTCCGGCAAAACATTGGCATCTCAAATGAAATCCATGCACAAAAAGAAGCATGCACCATAACACAATCATATAGTCGTGGTGTCGCCGACAACGCGCATGAGCATACAAGCAAATGCCTTCACGCTTCCTCCAACGACAACTTGCGCAAGAGAGACGGAGGAGAAGTAAAGGGATATGTTGTAGATCTAGAGGAGCAAGAAACTTCACTTACATGTGAGTGTCAACAAATGGAGATTGAGCAAGCTTCTACGGTGAATCAATGTGGGGAATGAGGTAGTGAGAAGGAGGGTGGTGACCAAATCTGTCTTTGGGTGGAGTGGATGAAGTGAGGCAAGTGAGTGGGGTGCATGTGTCAAAAAGGTGCAAAAAAGCCAGCCAGGTTATGCGACGCGCATATTGCAGTAAATGCGCCTCTGATAGTCTGAACTATCTGAGGCGCAGATGCCAACATGCACCTCGCTTGTGCTGCCACCCGGGCCCGCAGGGGTTGCTTGAGGAGCACGCTCCCTAATGCGCCTCGCCTATTGTAAGTATTGGAGGCACATCTTACAATTTGCGCCTCACATATTGGACCACTAATCTCCACCCGGGCCCACCCAAGATATGCGAGGAACATTTGCCACATATGCGCCTTGCCTGTTTAAGTACTAGAGGCACATGTCCGGCTGGTGCGCCTCGCATAAAATGGAGGTCCCAGATTTCGTCCGTACAGATCATAGAGGAGGCGCATCCTGCAGATATGGTCCTCGCCTATTAAATTACTAGAGGCGCATGGCTGCATGGTACGCCTCGCCTATATTATCACATGCGCCTATAGTATAAACGTGCCTCTAATGTGCATGTCTCCTATAGGCTTTTCTCTAGTAGTGCCTTAGTGGTCAATAGTTCACAAAATATGAATCTCAACATTATGTAAAAGTATTCGGTTCGACCGAATGAGTCAGCTGGGTGGTCCCAAGTGTTTTAGGATTAATATATTCACTTGGGATTCAAAATCTCAAAACGCTACTTTGTCATACCACAATATAGTGGTGTATGCCTATTTGCTCTTTGCACATTTGCTCTTTTTCTTCTTTTTCTCTTTTCTTTATATATGCTCACACTTTTGTTGAAGTGTTGTGCAAAGAAGCTAGCCATACATTCCACGTCATGTAGGAATCCAAAGTTTAACGATCTCAATTATCAAATTCCAATTATATATGAAGCATCTTTATGACTTGAATATTATACCACGACTTGTCCTCACTCTATTTTGATAGTGCTTTTAATTTTTCTTTTTGTTCAAGGTTTCTTTTTCATCTTGACTAATTAGGTTATTTTTACGTTTGTAAATCGAACCATGAACTTACAACATATTGATTAAATTATCTTTATATGTTCCATTAATACCAATGGTGTGGAAGACTACTATTGTTATCATCAAGTGCAAGTAAAATTATAGTCAAGCCATTCATATATCTAATAAGACAAGCACAAACTCAATAATGCTCCATATATAATAATAGACTCGGAATTTCACAAATGGGATCGACTATTCCTTAAGGAAACTCAAATGATGCGAACTTGTTTCTAAATTCGAACTAATGCAAAACTAAAATAGTAATATAAAACTTATAAGATAGATTACAAGGTCTTAAAGATCTCCCCCATCTTGGAATCAAGCCAGGTGGGATCAAATAACTCATTGTTGGTACCTATTCCTCCTCTTAGGCAGGAAGATCATTGTCCTCCTCTTTTATGTTGCCATCTTTGACTATGCTTGTAAAGCGAATGTTGAGATCAGCCATGTCGTATTGAAGCTTCATCATTCTCTTCTTAAGGAATTTCTTCTCATCTGTCAACTCAAAAATAGTTTTGATCAAGAAACCAACTCTACTATCAATGTCATCTACCTTTTTCTCAAGGTCTTTGCTCATCATCTAGTAGGAGTCAATCCCTTCTCCAATTGTTTCAACACATGCCTTCGAAGCATTTTCCAACTCATAGATCTTATTGTGAATCTCATCTTGCCGTACCTTCTTAGGTTTTAGAGGTGATGGACCAAGAGGAGGTTTATAGTATGATCCTATGTTTTGACGATAGGGATTAAGGAGATACGCATCCCTTTTCTTTCCCCGCTCCGCTTGCCTCATCATCTCCATCCGTTGCGGGAACATGTCCTTCCAATTTGGGAGAGGCTTGATCTCCAGGCTGGATGGTGAGCCTTGAGGCTCTACTTCTTCGATCCTCTTAACAGGCTTCTCTTCCTTCTTCTTCCAAATCTTGTTGACATGGAAGTGCTGCATGGCTTCGCTGCACGAATGTTGTTACGAGGCTTGTATAGGGATGGCGAGGATTTTTCGAGGCTGGAGGTTGTGGCTCTGCAAAAACTTAATGAAAAAGGTTAGATGCGATCAGCTTTAAAAGGACAGGTTAAAAACTCTAACCGCCTTTCATGATGAGCAACTATATGCCCCTCCGTATAGTTGGAAACTAACCATAGAGTTTCTTCCATGGTGGAACCAACTATACGGCCAGAACTATACGGGCGGGAATTTTTATTCCCGCCATATAGTTGGTCATTAAACTCTCTGTATTCCAAATATTTTTTTGGAGATGGGTCAGTATCTATACGACCACAACTATACGGATAGAATTTTTATTCCCGCCATATAGTTGGTAGTTAAACTATCAGTACTTAGAAAAAAACTTTGTCAAAGGCATTGATATCTATACGACGGCAACTATACAGGCGGAATTTTTATTCCCGCCATATAGTTGGTTATTAAACTATCAGTACCTTTCGTAGACGGAAGGGGTGATGTCGAAACAACTATACGACCGCAGCTATACGTCCGGAATTTTATACCTATCGTATAGTTGGTCATTAAACCCTCTATTTCCAGCAGAAATTTCGTGCTTCTCTAGGGATTCCTTAATACTCTGACACTTAAGAAAATATCAAGTTTTGACAGAAAAATCACAGCTTAAATTTTCCACGAATATTGGCGTTATCAATCTTCCTCTTTCATTGCTAGAGCTTCAAATGTTCCTCATTTAACACAAGCTCATCAAAACTTTAAAACATACTCCAGCCTTTACCTGGCATGGGTCTCCTCCCATGAAGCGCTCTTTTATGGTGAATAGCTTAACCGTAGTGTTGCTTATTTCGTCCAGAGTCCATTTTTCTTGAAGTTGCCATCCCTTGCATATATTTGCTCAATCTACTCTTCTAGGGTGATCACTTGTATGGTGACTGCACTTATATCTTCTTTTACTCGATAATGCTTCAAGCTTTGTCCATTTACCACCCAAGAAAGAGAGGGTGTTTTTCTCTTGAGCTTCACTGCTCCCGATGAATAAGCTTCTTCAACTATATAGGGACCTTCCCACTTTGATTTGAGCTTCCTTGGAAACAACTTAAGACGAGAATTATAGAGCAACACTTTGTCTCCATTTTTAAAGGTCTTGTTTTCTATTTTTCTATGATGCCATCTTTTTTACCTTTTCTTTAAAAAATCTAGCATTTTCATAAGCCTCACTTCTAAACTCATTTAAAGCATGAATATCTAATAAACGGTTTTCTCCTGCTGCTTTAAGATCATAGTTTAGGTTCTTGATTAACAGAAACCTTTTTGTTCCAATTCTAAAGGTAAATGGCATGCCTTACTATATACCATCTTATAAGGTGCCATACCCATTCGATTTTTAAACGCAGTACGGTATGCCCATAGAGTGTTATTTAACTTGTATGACCAATCTTTTCTTGATTTGTCCACCATCTTCTTGAGTATGGTTTTTAATTCTCTGTTGGAGAGTTCCACTTGATCACTTGTTTGAGGATGATATGGTGAAGCAACGTGGTGAGTTACTCCATATTTGCTGATGATTTTCTTAAATGTTCCTTTCATAAAATGAGAACCACCATCAGTAATAAAGAACCTAGGAACTCCAAACCTGGGGAACATAACATCCTTAATCATATTCACTGAGGCAGCTGCATCCGCATGGCTTGTTGGAATAGCTTCAACCCATTTAGTAAGATAATCAACAACAACAAGAATATGAGTATAACCATTTGATTCTATCAAAGGTCCCATGTGATGCATTCCCCATACATGAAAGGGTTCGATTATAAGACTATAATTCATGGACATTTCTTGTCTCCTACCTATATTACCTCTTCTTTGGCAAGAATCGTAGTGTTCTACATACTTGTGTGCTTCCTTGAGGAAGGTGGGCCAATAGAATCTAGACTGAAGTACCTTTGCCGTAGTTCGCTTCCCTGCAAGATGTCCGCCATATGGGTTGCCATGACAAGATTTCAAAATTGCATTCATTTCATGGTTAGGAACACACTTCTGAATCATTCTGTCAGGTCCATGATGATATAGATATGGATCATCCCATAAGTAATATTTAAGATCATTAAATAATTTCATCCTTTGATTTCTTGTCATACCAGGTGGTATAAATTTTACTGCAAGATAGTTAGCATAATCTACATACCAAGGATCAGCGATTTCAACATTTGCTAAATACTCTCCTGGAAATGACTCATTTATATGTACGAGGTCGGTTATTATTCCCTCCATCCTAGAGAGATGATCTGCTACTAGATTATCCTTACCCTTCCTATCTACTATTTGTAAATCATATTCTTGTAGAAATAGAACCCACCTAATCAACCGGGGCTTCGCATCCTTTTTCACAAGGAGGTGACGCAAATCTTGGTGATCTGTATGAACTATCACCTTAGAATTTATGATGTAAGATCTGAATTTATCGCAAGCAAAAATTACAGCTACGAACTCTTTTTCTATAGTAGCATAATTTTTCTAAATCTTATTAAGAGGTCTACTAGCATAATAAATAACATTTAAATTCTTTCCGTCTCGCTGTCCTAACACAGCCCCTAAAGCATAGTCACTAGCATCACACATGATTTCGAAAGGTTCATCCCATTTTGGAGATTACATGATGGGAGCTAAAACTAACTTGTTTTTAAGGCTCTCAAAAGCTGCAATGCAATTATGGTCTAAACAGAATGGAGTTTCTTTCTCAAAATGGTTGGTGAGAGGCATAGCTACTTTAGCAAAATCTTTTATAAAACGCTTATAAAAACCTGCATGTCCTAGAAACATTTTTAAGTTTTTTATGTACTACGGCCTTGGAAGATTTTCTGTAGCATTTATATTAGTTTTATCTATTTCTATTCCATTATCCAAAACTTTATGCCCAAAAACTTTACCTTCTCTTTCCATGAAAGGGCATTGGTCCCAATTCAAAACGAATTTTTATTGCCTGCATCTCTGCAAAACTTTGGTTAAATTGTAGGGGCAGTTATCAAAGGTTGTTCCACAAACAACAAAATCATTCGTTAGAACTTCCATAGTCTTCTCAATAAATTCATAAAAGATTTTTAAAACACATTCTTAAAAAGTTGTTGTTGCGTTACATAAGCCAAACAGAATTAATCTATAAGCATATGTTCCATAAGGACAAGTGAAAGTTGTTTTCTCTTGATCTTCCGGATATCTGGCAATTTGAGAATATCCAGAATATCCATCAAGAAAACAGAAATAAGAATTATTACTTAGTATTTATAAAAAAATTATCCATAAATGGTACAGGTTCATGATTTTTCTATGTCTCACGGTTTACTTTCTAAAATCAATGTGCATATGATATCCAACAATAGGTCTTACAGGAACTAGCTCACCATTCTCATTCATAGCAGCATCAAGACCACCTTGTCTTGGTATGCAATGCATGGGGCTAACCCATTTACTGTCAGAAATAGGATATATTATGCATGTATCTAATAAGCGTATAACCTATTTTCTTACTACTACTTTCATTTTCGGATTAAGCCTTCTTTGTGTATCAACTACAGATTCAACATCATCAAGCATAGTAATCTTATGGGTTATAATAGATGGATCTATTTCTTTAATATCACTTAGAGTATATCCAAAGGCTTCACGATTCTTAACCAAGACTCGAATGAGATTTATTGGTTTCATCTTCTAATAGATTTTTTCTAATAATAACAGGACATTTATTTTCATTATCTAAAAACTCATACCTCATATCGCCTGGAAGTTGTTTCAACTCACTTGGCGGAGGTTCTTCATCTCCTATTCTCACCAGTTCTTCGTAGTCATGTGGATTTTGTGCTTCCGGGACTGAATCCAGATAATCATCCATATCTTCTCTCTCCTCTTCATCCGGTGCTTCCTCCCAATTAATTAGGCTCCTCTCTAATTAATCTTGTGGAGTACTGAAATGAATTGCTGCCAACTCGACAATCGTTTTGTCTGCCTTGATGACTTCCACTTCATACGGCCTCTTCTTTAGTTTGGCAAAGTGGAATGTCATTTCCTCTTCTCCAAACATCAGCGAAATAGTCTCCTTATTATCAAATCTAGCTTTGGTTATGGAAACAAAAGGCCTACCTAAAAGAATAGGACAAAAAGAATCTCGAGGCATGTCAACAATATGAAAATCAAGGGGGTACATGAGTGATCCAATAAAGACATAGATGTTTTTGATAACCCCTTCCGACTTTATATTAGTTATATTACACAATTTAATAGTAGTGTCTACCAGTTCCACATCAGGATTATTTAAATTATAGCGTAGTTCTTCCTAAAGTGACGAAGGCATAATATTTATAGTGGAGATAGGTTCACAAATTCCGTATAAGAAAGTTTCTCCACAATATATAGGAGTCATAGGTTTAGAAGATTCATTACCTCGTACTTTACCGTCGATGAATTCTGAGGTTTCAAAGTCTAGCATAACCACTTCATTATCCACCATTCGTGCTTCCATAAGATCCTTCAATATGACATTATTTATATTGGTAGCTTCGGGGTTATTTTCTAGTTTATTTAGTCTTCTTTTTGTTTGTTCTTACTCTTTTTTCTTTTTCTTGATATTCTCTCGAATAGGTGTAGAGGAGAACTCTTCCATGAGTTCTCTGGTGCGCTTCTTTTCTTCGAGGGGTTTATGGGGTTCCCATCTTGTAGGTACCTATAAATGCCCTGAATAATTCTCAATAATTTTCTTTACCGAGTAAGAATCAATACCAAGGGTTTTAATCATTACACAAGTCCCTTCATCTGCAAGAAAATCATTAACACAAGCATATTTAGAAAAACTATTTATAATGTTCTCCTCATTTTTGAGATTTTCTGTTGCCTCCCTCATTTTCATTATTAATTTCCAAGCTTCATCATAAGTGTAAGATAGAAAACTACCATTAGAAGCGGTATCTAAATTCATTCTAGTTTCATTATTAAGCCCTCCATAGAAAGTATGAGTGATTAACCAATCAGGCAAATGATGATGGGGCAATTATCTAGATAGCTCTTGTACCTTAGATATACCTCATACAAACCCTCATCGGGATCACTTTTGAAACTGATAATAATACCTCTCATCCTATGAGCTTTGCTTTCTGAGTAATATTTTGATAGGATCTTGGTTGTCAATTCCATCCAAGTCCTTGGTACTTCTGCACCAAAAGATCTCTACCACTCGCAAACATTATTAGAGAGAGTTTGTATAAACAACTGGATTTTAACCATATCAAGATCACAATCATCGAATCTAAAGGAACTGAGAGTGTCTTCAAAGAATTGTAAGTCTCCATATGGACTCGCTTCATTAGTTCCTGCAAATTTCTGAGAGTGCAGTAGTTCAAATAATAAAGGGTGGATCTCAATTCCATCCGGATTTATGCTTTTATTGACACTTATAAAAGATTCCATGCGCGAACCCATTTTCCTTACTGCCTCAAGCTGGATTAAATGCTGAGTGTTGTCCATTGTTGCGGTCCTGCAACTTAAATTAAAAAGTAATACAATGAAAGTAAATAATTAAAGTAAAGTGACTTATAGCACTAAGCTCCCTGGCAACAGCGCCAGAAAATAGCTTGATAACTACAAGTGCACATATCATTTGTTCCTAGTTTCGAAATTAAGATATCGATCCCACAGGGAGCAGTAGGCAAATGACTAAAATTCTTTTAACTAAAACTAAACAAAGTACTTAAGGAATAAATTTAAGATGCACGAATAGTAGAATTGTTTTGGGGTTTTTGGTTGAACTAGGTAAGTAAAGTAAAATAAAACTTAATGCAGAAAGTAAGAATCGCGTGTGTAAAAGAACTTAGAACTGTAATAGGGAAAAAGGAGTTCTCAGGGAGTGGGGATACACCACTAGCAAATTATACAAAGCAATCAAGATTATTATAATGAATATTCTCATCATATGTATGTATATGGGAGGAGCTCCATATATGGACAAATAGGCAGTAACCACTGCTCGCATCATCCTTCATAAGAACAGCTGACAGATAAACGACATCAATCGTAGTATGTATTAAGGGATTTCTCCCATGGCATGGACATGGCTTTATGAATTATCCTTGATTCCCCAAGTTAGTATGTAAAGAATGACAACAGATTTATAGTCACAGTAAGTGCTATCATCCCTCCGTCTATTAACAAGAAATCCCCTTCACTGAGTCCCCATATGAGGCAAATATTAAGGAGGTGCACAACTCCCAACATCAAGATGAATATATTAACTCATACACATAATGATGTATAACATAATAATCTCTATCTTATCGCAATCATATGCTAGGGTTTCTCCATCTCCCCAAGAACTAAGTATCTACTCAGACATGGAGGCAATCAACATCATAGCAATGGTAAATGGAATCAATTGTAAATGAATACTTCTTGTATAAATCCACAACGAGTATGGAAATTACAACAAGATATAGATGGGTGAAGATGGGATGGATGGAGATGATGGTGGTGAAGTAGTTGATGAAGATGGAGATCGATGCCTTGGCCTCCCAACTCTGTGTAGGGCGGAGATGGATCCCTTGGGCGAGTTCCCCCTCCAGATTCCTTCCAGAGGTGAGGTTTTCGGCAATTTATAGGTGTTCTATATGTCGTCTCTCCGATCTAGTTGCACAGGGTGAAACTATTTGGGGAGGCGGTGGCGACACCAACTATACAGCGGGAACTATACGGCCAGAAAAATTATTCCCGCCGTATAGTATGTCTGTGTCCTTTGTTCGCTTCGGGTTTTCTTCTGGTATTATTGATATTTCCCAAATAAATGATTTATGTTGTTTTTGACTCCTTTTCTCCTCAGTACAACTACTCCAAGGATTGTGTCCATTGGATCCATCATTTGTCCTGATCCTGGTGAAAACAGACATAAAACATGCGTGCGAACACCGTAAAATACCAAGATCCTACATCTACAATGCAAAATAATAATATAAAACATGATGCAAATATGCACTCATTAGGACCCAATGATTTTCAAACCGAAATACTTTTTCTTTGGGAATACTTGTGCCAATGGACACACCAGAAATTGGCTTTTCCTTGTCTTGGTTTTTACAATTCTTGATGTGTAGTACCATATCAGTGTGGAATTCTAAGCCTAAGCCTTCTATCTTGTAGACAAGTCCTTAGTTAATATTCTAAGAGTTTTTTTGGGATGTGCTAGCCCGATTTCTGTGTGAACAGAAAATTTCGGTGAGGGCCGGATTATGTGCTCCTAGTGGGGGCCAGATTATCCGGCTCAGGCGGTTTTTTATAATAAGGGTTGGGCATCGGGTTAGAGGGCTCAAACAAAGCAGCCTCTTCCACCAGACCCCCTCTCTTTGTCCCCCAGCTACCGTCGGCCATCCTGCCCTCCCCGGTGTTGCTCCAGCTACCAGAATCTCCGGGTCTTCACCGGATCTGCTTCGCCATCCCTCCGGGTACCTTGTCCTCCTAGTCAATCTTCCCATGAGTGAGGGTGGATCTCGTGGTGTCGCTTAGACCTACAAGCTCCGTCCTCATCCTTGATACTTCAGGCCTGATGTAGAAGGTGTTCTGGTTGACGAGGTTGAACTATGAAGGCAGAAAAGAGTGGCTGGCCGGATGGTTGAGTGGGCAAGGAAGGAGAAGAGGACCAGGGCTAGTTCCAAGAGGAAAGGAAATGAACCAAGAGTCAACTACAAGACAGTGAACATTGTTGATTCTTCCACCCTCATGCAATGTGACTAGTTTGAGGATTCTTCTCGTGATGCGAGTCTTGGGGATCCCAACTTTTGGTATGCCCCTCAGAATAACATCTTTGAGGACATTTACTCTAGCTGGAAGATTCGTCCCATGCGCCCTATGGACCTGACCACCGCACAGAGTAAGGGGCAATATGCTCTTGCTCTTTCTATGACCGAGAAGATGAGGCTACATCATCTGATGGAGATCTAGTGTGATTATGATTCCTCTCTGGTGAAATAGTTTTTCTCCACTCTTGTGTTTGGTTAGGATGAGGCTCGCACTTTGAAGTGCATGTCGGGCTCTAAATTCTGCACCGCCAACTTTTACACCTTTGCTCAGCTGCTTAGCTACCCCTTCCAGGGTCGTGATACTTCTTATGGGCATCACATCTGCAGCCCTCTTCATCCCAACAAGGATTAATTACTCGCTGCTTGTTACGGACCCAGTGGTGTGGTTGGAAAGGTTGATGGCATCTCCCACTATATTCAAAGCTGGTTCGCATGTTCCGTGATTGTATCACCCCCATTGGATGCAACAATGATAGTTCATGGTCATCTAGTAAAACTCCTAAGCTTTGCACATGAGTGTTCCATTAGTGAGGATCCCTCTTATGATTACACCCTGGATGTTATGGACTTCATCTATCAAGAGATGGATGATGGTTTGTTCAACCAACATTCCTTATGCCCGTTCTTTATGATGCTCATCAAGCTTAGTCTGCCCAATGAGGACTTCAATGTTCCCCTTGATGGTGTTCACAAGGCCAATAAGCTATATGTTAAGAGGAAGCCTACCACCTCATCTGTTTCTAAGACTAATACCTTCATGGCTGATGCTCGTGCTTGTGGAAGCACTCAAGGAAGGAGGCCCCCTGTCCCTTGTCCCGTCTATTGCTCGGGAGGTCAAGCAACTTAACTCGTTCCAGCGCAACATTCTTTGCATGGGTGTGGATACACACAAGGGACATTATGAGGTTTACCGTTAGCGCCATGACATGGCACATACTCAGTAGCTCATCCTTTAGCATGTTACTAGAGCTTAAGGACACCCTCCTCCACAGCGTGCTCCTACGCCCTATGCTCACTAGAACACTGCAGACATCAACTATGGCGACATGGAGAGGCATTCGTTCCCTACTCCGACGTGAGCGTCACCACCTCCCCCAGCCGATGATGATGATGATGATAAGGACAAGGAGGAGGAGTATGATGATGAGGATGAGGACGAGGACACGGACGAGTGATCTCTAGGGGCATTTGTTTTGCTCTTTTACCTTTTCAGCTTTATGATGCCAAACAGGGAGAAGTAGTTCTATTAGGCTTTTGAGAGGATTTTCATGGGTCGGGTACAAGCATACTTGCATTTTGAGTTTCTCTCACCTTTTCTTGTACCCATTTTAGCGTTGAACTTTTATTTGCTTTGTGGTTGTGTTCTGAGACAAAGTTGGTTGGTCATGAGACTATGGATTTATCTCGTATGGATCTATCACTATGGTTATTATGGATCTATTATTATGGTTATCATTATGGTTATCTATGGATTTCTGGAATTATCTCTATGGATGTATTGAAATGGTCTTATCCTCGAAAGTCTCAATATGAGGTTATTATGTGTCTGTCATTGTAGTATTGAGGACTCCTTCTTGGTGGTATGATATATCCTTCCAACCTCATCATTTGATATTAGTTTCCAATTCATGAAAAAAGTCTTGAACCTATGTGTGTGCATTTGTATCCAAATGCAAACTTACTATATGCACACATTTATGGAGAGTCCTTTTTAATCCTTGGAATGTTGTTGTTAGTAGGGCTCTATTGCAAATCCTAGTATTGTCATCTAACACCAAAAGGGGGTGATTGAAAGAAAGTTTCATGATCTCTATTGTTTTCAGTGTTAGATAACAATGCCAAGGATTATTTAACTGGGTGTTTAGAGCTATAGAGTTTTCGGGGCGAATTATCCGCCCTTGCCCGAATCACCAAGTGTGGGATAGGCGCGTCAAGCAGTATGGGAGGTGGAGTTTTTGCGCGGCCGGATAATCCCCCCTTTTGGGGGAGCGGATAATCCTCTCCTAGGGATTCTTCAACGAGCGGCCAAGGCATGTCATGCAGAGTGGGGGTGGAGTTTTCTACCGGATTATCTGACTAGGGCCAGACTTTGTGCCCTGGCCAGATAATCCGCCACCTTAGGGGGCCAGATAATCCGCCCCCAGGGTTTTTTACAAATGGCACCAAGGCGGGTCAAGTGGAGAAGGGGTGGATTTTTCCTTGGTTAATCCAACTCGGGACAGAAGTTTTGGCCCGGCTGGATTATCTGGCCCCCATGTTCTCCAATAGAAACTTTTTGGATGGGGTATTTATACCCCATCAAATCCTCATTTCAGACTTCTTAGATCCCACAAAAAGTGTTGTACTGTTCATATTGATTCCAGTGAGATCTTCATCTTCAACCACTTAAAGGCTCTGGGCTTTGGGGAATCAAAGGACGAGGCTTTGATCTTCAGTGACACCAATCAAAATCTTCATTTCCCCTCCATTCACTTGGGGGATTCTTGATCTAGAGTTTCTACAAATATCTAGATCTTGCTTACGATTATTAATAAACTTGTTTTTTTGGCAGCTTGTTGTCATCTCGGGAGTCTCCAATTCAGTTATGGATGTGCGGCCCGGTAGTGTTGTAAAGTCGTCGGTTCCTGCCTAGAAGGGTACCAAATAGAAGGAGCACCCCACTAAGATACCAGCAACAAAGTCGGTCGGGCTCTGAGGTGGACCCAGGGTATGCGCCAATGGCTATAAACAACTGGGAACCCAAAAGTGTGATTGGGCTTGTGGGATATCACGTAATCATTCCACATTCCAAAATAGTACAGGTAAGCGCTCCACGCGCAACAATGGTAAACAAAGAAGTAAATCATGGCATAAGAACATGTTAGTAGTAAAGCCCGAAACTCATTCATGGTCCCACATGCAGATATTGTAATAGTCAAGGAATAAGAATCAAGAACTCGGGTCGTATGGGACACAAGTGAGCGGGTTAGAACCAAATAACAGTTATTGCTCACTGGTGCCTCTTTGTATAGTTATCCCATTACTACACAATTCAGTTGTTTAGGTACCTCGTTATTCAGCAGACTCGCACAAACCCTACACATTGAGGATATAATCTTTGGAGTGGTTTAAAAGTAAAGGTTGTGTAGTACTTGGGGTTGCAATTTAATTCGAATCACCGCACAATGATGCGAGAATAAAGATAGAAGCATAGGTGCTATATGTAATGCAAGCATGGGGAATTTCTTACCTATTAGCTCAGTAGTAGGATAACAGGGATCCGGGTAGTACTCTTGGGTCTCCTTATAACTCCCTTGCTTGGCGTCTATTCGGAATAAGAACCATACATACAAAGGGCCATAATAAATAAAGTGTGGAATCATATGCAACAAGAAAAACAAGGTATGCCATGATGTAATGATGCACAATTTCATGGTTAATAGAGCATGGCATGGGTGGGGTGTAGGTACAAGAATAAAGAATTTTATTAATTATCTAGTCAAGTTTTACTGCCACAAACCTATTTTATATTTATATTATGCATGCTTCAATTGATATCACGGAATGCATACTTGATAATGGCTTGTCGCACTGATCGATTTAGACATATTATTTGTCAAATTTGGAATTACAAAACAATAGTAATGAATTTATTAAGAAATAGGCATTTATTGGCATTTAATTAATTTAAAATTTTTAAATGCCCAAAATTTATTTTAAATGGAATATTCATATTCCTGGCGTTTTCTAATAAGAAAACTAATATCATTTGTATTATTTGAATTTACGGATTTAAAACATCAATAAATGCAAAACAATTTAAATTGGGTCAAAAGTCAAAGGTTTGACTAGGCATGGTCAAATCTGGTCAAATGTGAAAACATGTTGAATTCATATTTGGAAAACATTCATATTTCATTTTATAAGTTTGTTCAAATTCAAAACAGTGTAAAAGATATGAATTAAGTTGATTGATATTTAACTCCTCAATTTTAATTTGAATCCGAAAACATCCTAGGACTTCTCTCACGCAGGGCTAGCTTACTCACTCCCATAGACAAGTGGGCCAAATTCTCTGGTGGGTCCACACACGCACTATGCATCGTAGTGGCGACACGTGGGAAAACCCAGAACTGCGGGTTGATGTTTGAAAAGGGGCAGGGGCCGTGGTGCGAAAACTCCAGGATGGGATCAGTTGTGCAGCTGACTGGTGGGTCACAAGAGGGACGCCGAGTTAACCCTTAAAATAGGTAGGGGTTTCTAGGAAATAGCTGCACGATCTCTGAACCTCACTTTTCCACATGTTCATCAAAACCTGACGAAGCACCATGGCAGAAAAAAGTCAAAGCCACAAGCGCTCGATCTAACCACCTCGGGCACGAACTAGACGGGCGGTGCCACTACGATGCATGCGGGCTGGTGTTGTGCAAGGTTGGTAGGGTGGTTTATGCTTTCGAGACTTGGCAACCACAGGAACAAACACGCGGCGCGACATGGTCGATATGTCCGTGTCGGTTAGCACGGCCAGGTGATGTTCCAAGGGCTAGGCTAGGGCGAGCTGGTGCGGCGCAGCGACGCGGGTCTAGCAGCACATGCGGGCGGTAACAAGGCACTCTGCAACAACATCAAGCAAGTTAGGCAACAGCGAGCGGCGGCGCACGAATGGTGTTCGACGAAAAGATCTCGCCAACAAGGAAGCAAACTAGCAGGGGATAATGTCAGGGGGGTTAGGAGCTCACCGCAGGGCCAATGGTGAGGTCGATCTTGGCGAGGATGACGGTGATCTGGAATGGCGCTGGCGATCCGACGACCTAGTTTTTTCTGTTCGGCGTTCTCTAGTACAACTTGTTCTGGAGCTCCTCCTTCTCGATTTCGTGAGCAAGCATGGTACTAGGGTGCCTGCGGTCTTCCCCAACACCTAGGTGCCCCTGTTCTCCTTCTCCCCTTGCTGGTGCAAGCACACACCAAAGGTGTGGCTATGGTGGTGGGTAGGGCTACCAAGGAATATGGGGGAGAGATGGGTGGTACTAGGAAGAGCCCTGGCGATCTGGAACGAGCTAGAGGGGTGAGGTGAGGGTAGGTAAGGCCAGGACAAAGCACATGGGTCGGGTTATGGTTTAGCAAAAAGCAACCGAAGTTACTTTGGATGCCCTCTTTTCATCTCTTCTCTCTCAGGTTAGGCAGGTGGGATGGGTGATCATGGGTGGTTAGGGTTGCTGCTAATCATCTTGGATAGCAAGGAAAAGCTAGGAGGTTAGCTTGGTGGTGAGGTTTAGTTCAATGGCCACATGGTCATGACCATGGCACCACACGGTCGGGTTAGACTAGGGAAATAGGGTTAGGGGGAAGGTGTGGTGAGCTGGTTTGGTTCATCCAAAACAACAGGGCTCAAGTAGAGAGGGGTAGGTTGGATTAGATAGAAGGTAGTGCTAGCTAAGTATCTTTCTTTCTTTTCTTTCTTTCCATTTGTTTTTCTTTTATTTATTTAAGACAAGCTTATCTATAGAAGCTTCCAAAAAGAACCATATGAACATTAAAAACCCAAAAGAACATAGGTGGAATATATGGATGAGCTATTGATGCTTGTTTGAATTAACAAATTGGTCGAATTCAAAACAAGCAAGCTCTCTCCAAAGTTCAAAAGAATCAAAAAGGAAAGAAGATATGGCAAGCTTGCCTGGCCCATGCACATGTAATAAATTACAATACTAGTTGTAAGAAGAACTATATGTACCATGTCCATTTATATAAATATGCATCACAAATATAAATTAGGGCCATATCAAACGAAAGGAAGCTTACTTTCCATATGGAATAGATGAAATATAATCATACATGATTAAATATTGGCCATGCTAGTGTGTGTGTCCCACTAGATGAACATATAGCCACAAATATATTCAAGCATGATCATAATCCCAAATACCCACCATATGGAAGATATAGAAAAAATTCAACCCACATAGCATGAAAAGGTGGCCATGTGGCTCCACGTATTTAATATTGTGCAAACAACATGTATCATATATGGGAGCATGAAGAAATGGAAGAGGATCCACCCCAACACATATGGGCTAGATTTAATTACCAAATAAAAATGCAATGGCTCATATATAATTAGGATGGTGGAGTTTGAAAGAAATATTATTGAGAGGCAAGAATAAAGTGGTTATTATGCTATTCGATGTTTATAAAAGTTGTTTATTTTTCATGCTATAATTGTGTTAATAGGAAACATTAATACATGTGTGATTTATAAACAAAAAAGGTTCCTAGTAAAGCCTCTCTTAATACTATCTTGTTGATTAACTGATGCTCATAGGTTTCCTGATAATGAACATTGGATGTTGTTAATAACAGGGTCATATCATTTTAGACTGATATGATGAACAATCACCCAAAGTATATGTAACAATACGATCATGTCCTCAAGTTTATATTGTTATCACATTCGTTGTAACTCAATGTCCTTACACCATGAGATCATGTCAATCACTTTCACTGGAAAGGTACTTTGATTACATCAAACGTCACTTCGTAACTAGGATATTATAAAGGTGTCGTTAGGTACTTGTAAAGTGTTAGTTGAGTCTCGTGTATCAAGAGTGGGATTTGTCTATCCAGATGACAGAGAGATATACTCAGGGCCCTCTTGGTGATATCACATTGACATAGCTTGCAAGCAAGTGATTTGATCACTAAAATGTTATTTCATAGGAACGAGAAAAAGAGTACTTGTCAGTAACAGGATTAAACAAGGTATGTATGATACCTAGTGATCAAATCTTGGGCAAGTGAAATATCGCGTGACAAAAGTAATTTGATTAGAGCAAAAAAGGTTCAGACGCTCATTGGATTTTCGCGGAACTAGTGGGAGTCATTATGAATGTCCAGATCCCGCTAATGATTATTGATTGGAGAAATTCTTGATCATATCTACATAGTTGTTGAACCCATAGGGAGACACTCTTAAGGTTAGTCAATGCAATTGAGGGGATAGGGACCATAGGAGAAGATAATGGACATCACAGGAATTTGTTCCATCGAATCTGCCGAAATGGTTTCGGGGTATTGAAACAAATCAAGGGATCAAAATGTTAATGTGTTCATTAAATGAAGTACTCATTAAATAAAGTGTTCATTAAATTGAGTTGCATTAAAACAACAGAATTAAAGTGCTTTAATGGAAAGACCTTTGGTTTTTGAGTGGAGAATAAATGGGAGAAAGTAGAGATTAAAATTATGTGAGTGGAGAGTCCACCCACATGAATGAGAGGAGGTGAGGGGGAACCCTCTTGGACGCTGGCCAAGGGAGGGGCTTGCCCCGCCCCCTATAAAAGGAGGTCGAGACCTCCCCCTCTCACAAACTCACTTGCCCATGCTCTCATATACCTTTGGTTGGCATCTTCTCCCACTTTCTAGCCTTGTCCATTGCCACTAGAAAAGGTGCTTAGGCGAAGCCCTGCTCGAGATCTTCCCCTTCAGCATCTCTACCATGGCTTAGCGATGTTGGAGTTCCTGGGTATCTGCTACTTCCGCTGCCCGGCTGGAGCCAGGGTTCGGGAGTCGTCGGCACACTGTATGTGTGACAGATTATGGAGGCACTGCCTCTTGTGGTACTAATCGTCTGCGCGTCCTTGAGGATGGTTGTGTACATTCTACATCATCCACGTTTGTTTTCAAGAGTGTTATCCTGTGTTACGGTCTTCAAGGGTGAGTTCAGCTGAAACTGTTACATGTATCTCCTAGATATGATCTTGGTGGTTGCAACCGTAGGAATTTTTTTGTTTTCTATGCAATGAACCACATCACTGGTATCAGATCTATGTCTATGCGTAAATGCTTTGTGTTGTTAGAACACATAGAGATGTGGGCGTTGATAGTCTTGTTGTTTCAGACTTGCGCAAAGTTTGATCATGGTGGCATGTTGGGATGAAGCGGCCCGCACTAAGTTTACATGTCCTCACACATGAGACTTGTCCCACACTTGACATGCAACTCATATTGCATAAGTGGTCTCTCCCACCATAATCGGTATCTAATTTACAACGGTTTGCAAATAACTTGATTATCAATGTTGTGGCTGAAATTCGTAGGTAGAGGGGTTCTCTCCTAGAAAGCCCATAGCCGCATAAAATATGCAACATTGAACTAGAGGCATCTAACAAGTTTTTTCAAGGCATGTGATGTGATATGGTCTATGATAAAAAGATTGTTGTATGAAATGTGTTTTATTGTTAAACACTAGCAGGAGCCATATGGTTGTTATTTTATTTTATAGCCCACGTTCCCAAAAATGGAAATCCATGTAATTAGATTTGTGGAGAACAACCATGGTGGTGGCGCCATGGACCTTGGTGTCACACCGCTGGAATGATGGAGATCATAACAAGACGCACAAGATGGAGATTTAATGCAAGAAGGACCATATCATATCACATTATATACGCATGTGATGTTTATCCTTTGATGCATCTGCGTTGATTTGATCGCCTCGGTAGTATTTGATTGCCTCGGTAGCATTATAATATAATCCCTCCCACTAAATATCAAGATAATAATATGTTCTTCTTTAGTATCCACCATTAAGAAAGTTCGTCGTCTTGAAGCACCACGTGATGATCGGGTGTGATAGATTCTACGTTCGCATACAACAGGTGTAAGATAGTTTTACACACGCGAATACTAAGGTTCTTACTTGACGAGCCTAGAATGTATAGACATGGCCTCGGAACATGAACCGAAAGGTAAAGCATGAGTCATATGGATGATATCATGCCCATACGATGCTCGCCATTGGCGCTACGCCACCACTCATGTTGATCAGTCATGGCGTAGTGAATTTGGTTTGTGTAATCACTAAAATGATCACAAGGATGTCATTTTGAGTGGGAGTTCTCATAAGTATTTTACTTGAACTCTGTTTATTTTAAACCTAGTCTAAATAGTCTTTGCAAATACATTGTAGATCATGGCACCCCCTGCATTTAATTTTAATGCATTTCTTGAGAAAGAAAAACTGTTAGACAATGGGTCTAACTTCACCAACTAGCACCGCAACATGAGGATTATCCTCATGGGAATGAAGAAGTCCTATGTGATGGATGGTCATTGGTGACACCCCTGCAGCTAGCGCGACTCAAGAAGAGTGTGACACGTATGACGTGAAATTTGATGACTACACTCTTGTAAGGTCTGCGATCCTCTAGTCGCTGCAGCCTGAACTCCAAAAGCGCTTTGAACTTACGGATGCTGATGTCATGGTGGAGGAACTCGAAAATATGTTTGGGGACCAAATCTATGATGAGAGAAGGATAACTACGATAAGTGCTTTAGTGCTAAGATGGAGGAGGACAGCTCTATGAATTAGCAATTTATTAAGATGACGGGCTACGCTCAATGTCTTGAGACACTAGGATGTGAGATTCTAGCGTATCTCGCGATAGACAAGGTTCTGCAATCGCTCCCACCAAGTTATAAAGGGTTTATAATTAATTACAAGATGAATGTTGTGGACAAGTCGCTCACTAAACTCACAACTATGCTTAAGACTGCTGAGGTAGACATCAAAAATCAACATCAAGTGGTGATGGTCAATAAAAACACCAGTTTCAAGAAAAGAGGCAAGCCCAAAGGTAACTTCAAGAAGGACGGCAAATCTGTTGTTGCGCATGAGAAGAAGACTAAGCGAGGCCCTAAGCCCGATACTAAGCGTTATTACTCCAAAGGGGATGGTCACTGGAAGCGGAATTTATCGAAGTACTTGGCAGATAAGAAGGCTGGGAAAGTAAACAAAGGTATATGTCATATACATGTTATTGATGTGTACCAAACTAGTAGTCAAAGTAGTACCTAGGCATTTGATACCGGTTCGGTTGCTAATATATGTAACTCGAAACAGGGGCTAAGGAATAGTCGACCACTAGCGAAGGATGAAGTGATGATGCGCGTAGGCAATGGATTAAAGGTTGATGTGATTGCCATCAAGACAATGCCACTTCATCTACCATCTGGATTGACAATAAACCTAAAAGATTGTTATTATGTGACTGTGTTGAGCATGAACATCATGTCTGGATCATGTCTAATGCAAGACTGTTATTCATTTGTATCCGAGAACAATGGTTGTTCCTTTCATATGAATAATATATTTTATGGTCATGCAGCTATGTTTAATGGTTTATTTGTTTTGAATCTTGATATTAGTAATACACATATTCATAATGTGAATGCCAAAAGAATAAAGATGAATGATGATATTGCTGCATCTATGTGGCATTGTTGTTTAGGTCATATTGGTGTTAAACGCATGAAGAAGCTCCATTCTGATGGACTACTAGAATCACTTGATTATGAATCATCTGAGACATGTGAGCTATGTCTTATGGGCAAGATGACTAGAACTCCATTCTCTGGAACAATGGAATGAGCGAGCGACTTACTGTAAATAATACATACCGATGTATGTGGTCCAATGAGTGTGTCTACACGTGGCGGATATCGTTATTTTGTAACCTTCACGGATGATTTAAGTAGATATGGGTATATTTACTTAATGCAACACAAGTCTGAAACATTTGAAAAGTTCAAGGAATTTCATAGTGAAGTAGAAAATCATCGTAATAGAAAGATCAAGTATATATGATCCGATCATGGAGGAGAATATCTTAGCTACGAGTTTGGCACACACATGAGACAATGTGAAATAGTTACACAACTCACTCCCGCCGGAACACCACAACGTAATGTTGTATCTGAATGTAATTATTGAACTTTAATAGATATGGTACAATCTATAATGTCCCTTACCAATTTTCCACTATAATTTTGGGGTCATGCATTAGAGACAGCTGCATTCACTTTAAATAGGACACCATCAAAATCCATTGAAATGATACCGTATGAATTATGCTTTGGAAACAAACCTAAGCTGTCATTTCTAAAAGTTTGGGGTTGCGATGCTTATGTGAACAAACTTCAGCCTAATAAGCTCGAACCCAAAGCAGAATAATGCATCTTCATAGGATACCCAAAAGAAACAATTGGGTCCACCTTCTATCACCTATCCGAAGGCAAGGTTTTTGTTACCAAGAAAGGATCCTTTCTAGAAAATGAGTTTCTCTTGAAAGGTGTGAGTAGTAGGAAGTTAGAACTCGACGAGCTTACTAAACCTTGTCTTCCTGAAGTGGCAAGTAGCGCAGCGCCGGAATATGTTGCAGTGTTCACTCCACCAATGGAAGAAGGCAATGATGATGAGGTACCTCCCCCTTCTCATGAAACTCCGATAGAGAGTACTACCAAACTTCGCAGGTCGGGCAGGATAGATGTAGCTCCGGAACTATACGGTTATCCAGTCCTAAATTTCACGGTAGATGGAAGCCATGACCCTACGACGTATGATGAAGCGATGATGAGCCCGGATTGCAACAAATGGCTTGAAGCCATGCAATCCGCAATGGAATCCATGTACGAAACCAAGTTTGGACTTTGGTGGACTTACCTCATGACCAAAAGGGCATTGAGAATAAATGGATTTACAATAGGAAAACGGCCACTGACGGTAATGTGACCGTCTATAAAGCACGACTTGTCTTAAAGGGGTTCCAACAAATTCAAGGAATTGACTATGATCAGACTTTCTCACTTGTAGCAATGCTAAAGTCTGTTAGGATTATGTTAGAAATTGCTGCATTTTTCGATTGTGAAATCTAGCAGATGGATGTCAAGACAATGTTCCTTAATCGACACATTGAGGAAGATTGTATATGATGCAACCTAAAGTTTTTTTCGATCCTAAGATGCTAACAAGGTATGCAAACTTCAGCGATCCATTTGTGGACTGAAGCAATCATCCCAAAGTTGGAATCTCCAATTTGATGAAGTAATCGAAGGTTTTGGATTTGTCCAAACCATCGAAGAAGCTTGTATTTACAAGAGAGTGAATGGGACCTCTATAGAATTTCTAATATTATATGTGGATGACATATTATTGATTGGAAATGATATAGAACTTTTGAAACGCATAGAGGATTACTTAAATAGTAAGTTTTTGATGAAAGATCTTGGTGAAGTTGCATACATATTAGGGATCAAGATCTATAGAGACAGATCAAGGCACTTAATAGGATTGTCACAAAGTACATACCTTGACAAGATTTTGAAGAAGTTCAGAATGGATGAAAGTAAGAAGGGGTTCTTACTTATTTTGCAAGGCACTGTTTTGTGTAAGACTCAAAGACCATCTATAGCAACAGATATGGAATTGATGGACCATGTCCCATATGCCTCAGCCATAGGTTATCTTATGTATGTTATGCTATGTACAAGACCAGATGTGGTACATGCTATTAGTTTGACTAACAAGTACCAATATGATCCAGGTTTGGAAAACTAGAAGGCAGTAAAGGATGTCTTTAAGCACTTGAGAAGAACTAAAGACATGTTTCTTGTATATGGCGGTTAAGAAGAGATCATCGATACATTGATGCTAGCTTCGACACCGATCCTAATGACTCTAAGTCACAATCCGGATATGTGTTTTTAATGAATGGTGCATCAGTGAGTAGGAGGAGATCCAAGCAATCCGTGATAGAAAGATCTACAATGGAGGCGTAATATATCTCTGCTTCAGAAGCAGTGGCCGAAGCAGTTTGGATGAAGGAGTTCATTTCTGAACTGGGTGTGGTTCCAACAGCTTTGGATCCAATGGTAATCTATTGTGACAACATTGGTGCCATAGCCAATGCTAGAGAACCAAGGTCTCACAATATTTCCAAGCATATAAAGCGTCAGTTTGACTCCATCTGCGAGCATGTTTAAGATGGCGATGTAGAGATATGAAAAAGTAGACACAGATCTAAATGTGGCAGACCCGTTGACTAAAGCTCTCCGAAGGGCAAAACATGATCAACACCAGAACTCTATGGGTGTTAGATTTATGACTATGTAAACTAAATTATTGACTCTAGTGCAACTGGGAGACATACAGGAATATGCCCAAGAGGCAATAGTAAAGTGGTTATTATGCTATTCCAGGTTTATAAATGATGTTTATTTTTCATTCTATAATTGTGTTAATAGGAAACACTAATACATGTGTGATTTATAAACGAAAAAGGTTCCTAGTAAAGCCTCTCTTAATACTAGGTTGTTGATTAACTGATGATCATAGGTTTCATGCTGATGAACATTGGATGTTGTTAGTAACAGGGTCATATCATTGTAGAATGATACGATGAACAATCGCCCGAAGTATATGTAACAATATGATCATGTCCTCTAGTTTATATTGTTATCACATTCGTGGTAACTCACTGTCCTTAGACCATGAGATTATGTCAATCACTTTCACCGGAAAGGTACTTTGATTACATCAAACATCACATCATAACTTGGTGATTATAATGGTGTCATCAGGTACTTGTAAACTGTTAGTTGAGGCCCGTGGATCAAGATTGGGATTTCTCCATCTCAGACAAGTAAAATATCGTGAGACAAAAGGAATTTGATTACAGATAAAAAGGTTCGGACAATCATTAGATTTTTGTGGAAGTAGTGGGAGTCATTATGTATCTCCAGATCCCGCTAATGATTATATATCGTAGAAAGTCTCGATCATGTCTACATAGTTCTCGAACCCGTATGGAGACACAATTAAGGTTCGTCGACGCAATTGAGCGGATAGGGAACAAAGGAGAAGATAATGGACATCGCAGGAATTTGTTCTGTCGAATTTGCCGAAATGGTTTCAGGGTATCGAAACAAAGCAATTGGATCAAAATGTTAATGTGTTCATTAAATGAAGTACTCATTAAATTAAGTGTTCATTAAATTGAGTTCCATTAAAACAAGAGAATTAAAGTGCTATAATGGAACGTCCTTTGGTTTTTGAGTGTAGAATAAATGGGAGAAAGTGGAGATTGAAATTATGTGAGTGGAGAGTCCACCCACATGAATGAGAGGAGAGGAGGGGGCATCCTCTTGGATGCCAACTAACGGAGGCGCTTGCCCCTCGCCCTATAAAAGGAGGTCGAGACCTCCCCATCTCACACACTCACTTGCCCATGCTCTCATATGCCCTTTGGTTGGCATAATCTCCCTCTTGCTAGCTTTGTCCATTTCCACTAGAAAAGGTGCTTAGGAAAATCCCTTCTCGAGATTTTCCCCTCAACCTTCTCGACCATGGCATAGTGCTAATGGAGTTCTCGAGGATCCGCTACTTCCGCTGCCCGGCTGGAGCGAGGGTTCGGGAGTCGTCGACACAACCTACATGTGACCGATTTTGGAGGCGCTGCCTCTTGTGGTGATGATCGTCTTTGCGTCCTTGATGACGGTTGTTTACATTCTACATCATCCACGTTTGCGGGAAGGTTATCCCGTGTTACGGTCTTCGAGGATAAGTCCATCTGAACTGTGACATGTATCTCCTAGATATGATCTTGTTGGTTGCAACCGTAGCAAATTTTTGTTTTCTATGTAGCAAACCCCATCAAAGTTTATATGGAGACAAAGAAAGGTGGTGGAGGAATAAAAGATATGCTGCCAACTCAACTTGTGCATCAAGCAATATATCAAAATCCAATTACAATATATCAAGAGGCCAATGTAATGAATAAAGCAATGCATATGAAGAAATAACCAAATGAAAAGGGGTTTATATGATGCTCAAATGCAACGTGGCATGGTGAAATGAGCATGATATAATGATGATGTAATAATGACATGTATATGGTAGCATTATATTTATTAAACCATGTAGTATTAGAAGGTTTAGAACATTGAGATGCTACAACTCTCCCCCACTAAACAGGAATCTCGCCCCAATATTCTAGGAAGAAGAAAACTCAAAGAGGGTAAGATACTCGGGATGGAGGTCATCCTTGTGCTCCCAAGTTGCTTCATCGAAGGAATGGTGCGACCACTACACCTTGCAAAACTTTATAGGCTTGTTTCAAGTCTTTCATTCTGCCTCTTCTAAAATCTTGATGGGGTGTTATTTGTAGGACAGATCTTGTTGAAGATCAATGAGCTCATGATCCACGGTCCGGCCTGGATCCTTGAAGCACTTATTGAGTTGAGAGAAATGAAATACATCATGAAACTTGGAGAGTTTTTTAGGATGCTCAAGCATATAAGCAAATTCTCCTCTTCTTGCTCGAACTTTGAAGGGATCAATGTATCTAGGCGCAAGCTTGCCTTTGATACTGAAGTGATGAGTTCCTCTCATGGGAGTGACTCGGAGGTAGACAACTTCACTAAGAATATACTCCATATCCATGTGTTTTCCATCATAATTGCTTTTCTGCCAACTCTGAGAAATTTTCAAGTTCTCAATTAAGATAAGAACTTTCTCTTCTTCTTGAGTGAAAATGTCAGGGCCAAAGAAGTTTCTTTCACCTGCCCCTACCAACCAATCGGAGATCAACACTTACGACCATAGAGGACCTTGAAGGGTGTCATCGTGGACTCTTTTGTAAGCTATTGTTGTAGGAGAATTCATCTTATGGAAGGCACTCTTCCCACTTCATGCCGAAAGAAAAGACACAAGTATGAAGCATATCTTCGAGAATCTGATAGAACCTTTCAACTTACCCTTGCGACTGAGGATGGTAAGCTGTGTTGAAATTTAGCTACATTCCCAAGCCTTGTTTGAAATTTCCCATAACTTGGAGGGGAAGATACTCCATGATCTGAGCTGATTTCAAGTGGAACCCCTTACAGAGAGACAATTCTGTTGATATAGAGTTGAGCCAGCTGACTTCCAGAAATTGTTTCCTTGACCAAACATAAGTGAGCCACCTTTGTGAGCCTGTCAATGACAACAAAGATTCATTGTTACCTTTCCGAGACCTTGGAAAGCCAGTTATGAAGTCCATATCCACTTTCTCCCATTTCCATTTTGGAGGCTTCAAAGGTTGAACACGACAAAATGGTTTCTGATGAACGGCTTTCAATCTGCTGCATACATCACACTCTGAGACATACTTGGCACATTCCTGTTTCAATCCAGGCCACCAATACTATGTTTTCAAGTCCATCTACATCTTTGTGCTGCCAGGGTGGATAGAAAGAAGGGAATCACGAGCTTCCTTAAGTACTTGCTCTCTTAAGTTGGGAAGTTCTGGAACAACCATCCAGTGATCATAGAAAAGAGTGCCTTGATTGTCTAGGTGGTAAGACTCATACTTCGGATTTTGAGACTTTATGGAGAACTCTTTGCAGAAAGGATCATCCATTTGAGCTTAAGGAATCTTTTCTTCTAGGGAAGAAGTAGCTACCAAGTTTGCAATATAGTCATGGTATACAAGCTCGAGGTTGAGTTGACGGAATTCCTTTCACAAGAGAGGTTCATGTTCTTCAACCATGATGTTGTTCACATATGCCTTACAACTAAGGGAATCGGCCATCACATTTTCTTTGCTGGGAGTGTAGTTGATCGAAAGATCAAAGTTGTTGATGGTTTCAATCCATCTCCTCTAGTGAAGGTTGATATCTAGTTGGGTGAAGATGTACTTCAGACTTTTGTGGTCAGAAAATATCTCACAACGGTTTCGAAGAAAGTGTCTCCATACTTTCAAAGAAAATACAACTGCTACAAGTTCAAGATCACGAGTTGGTTAATTGATCTCATGGGTTTTCAATTGATGAAAGCATAAGCAACGACTTGCTTTTCTTGCATGAGGACCACACCAAGTCCTTGGAAAGAGGCATCACAAAAGATCTAAAAAGTCTTTGATGTATCTGGAGAAATCAAGACATGTGTGGAGGTGACCTTTTCCTTTAGTGTTTCAAAGCTTACTTGACATGCTAGTGACCAAAGATATTTCTTGCCTTTCTTGAGGATATCGGTAAGAGGCTTAGCGAGTTTGGAGAAGTTCTGAATGAATTGACGACAATAACTAGACAAACCAAGTAAGCTCTAGACTTCTTTCACATTTTTAGGAGGGAGCCACTCCACAATTGTTCGAACAGTTTCTAGGTTAACAGCAATGCCCTTTGCAGAAATGACATGGCCTAGATACGTGACTTCAGGGAGCCAGAGTTCACACATTGAGAACTTTGCATAAAGGCGGTTCTCATGAAGCATGGTAAGAACACAATAGAGATGTTCTGCATGATCTTATTCTGTTTTGGTATAGACCAGGATGTCGTCGAGATATACCACAACGAACTTTTCAAGATACTCCATGAAAAATCAGTTAATAAGCCTTGAGAATGTAGCAGGAGAATTTGTGAGGCCAAAGGACATGACCGTGTACTAGTACATGCCATAGCGAGTTGTGAACTCTGTTTTGGGAACATATTCCTTGTGATTCTTGATTTGATGATATCCACTTCCCAAGTCGAGCTTAGAGAATACCACTCCTCCAGCAAGCTATTCAAAGAGATCGTTGACCCGAAGAAGGGGATACTTATTCTTGATTGTTTTTGCATGAAGAGCATAGTTGTCAACACAAAGTTGATCCGTCCGGTCTCGCTTCTTCGCAAAGATTGTTGGGCTACCCCAAGAGGAAGTGTTATGCTGAATAAAACCTAGCTTCTCTTGTTCACCAAGCTCCCGTTTGATTTTGGCCAACTCTGCAGGTCCCATCTTTTAAGGATGCTTGGAGATAGGAGCAGTTTAAGGTTCAAGTTCAATCACAAACTCGACCTCACGGTTAGGAAGCATCCCTGGTAGCTCTTCAGAAAGACATATGGGAACTCACGGACCATCAGCACACTTTGTAATGCTTCCATAACATCAATGTTCTGGACACCCAAAGAGTAGAGCTGAACAGTAGTAGTCTGACTTGGACAATAGACTATATGGCCTCTAGGAATCTTTAGAGAAACAGAAAATTCATAACAATCAATCACATCTTCATTGGCTTTCAACCAGTCCATACCCAAGATGACATCAATGTCTGAGTTGCCAATAATAATCAAGGAAGCCAGAAAAGAAGAACCACCAATTTGAATATGATTTCCATGTCTAATCTTGGAAGTTAACATCCTTGCCCCAAGAGAGAGAACTATCAGACGATTGGGAAGAGTATCAATAGGTAACACATTCTCATCAGCAAAACTTGTAGAGACAAAAGAATGTGATGCGCCCGAATCAAATAAAACTTGTTCAAGGACGAAGTTTATAGGAAGCATAGCCAACACGACTCCAGAGGCATGATCAGCTTGAAGGAGGTTGCCATTCTTGACACGAGCAACATATTGTTGATGTTGAGAGCCCGATGTGCATGTGTGCGACCAGCAGTTGTCGAGGTAGGTCTTGGAGGTGATAGAGGAAGAGCTCTCATGTTGCTGGGGCAATGGAACTGGATATGCCCAGGTTCTCCACATATGTAGCAACCACCAGCCAGACGAAAGCCAGAGTGTCGGAAAGGTTATCCGCCATACAACGCCCGAGAGTTGTTGTTGGGGTAGCCTCTTGGAGCGATGTTGAAGGGGTTTGGCCGCCTTGGCGTATATTGATACATTGCAAATGTATCTATACTTTTTCATGCTCCATGCTTGGTTTTATCCATTTTCTTGTGTTTTGTTCCAACTTTGGAGTACTTTTCATATGATTTCTTGGACTAACCTATTAACAAGAGCCACAGTTCCAGTTGCCTGTTTTTTGCTGTTTTTGGTTCCAGGAAAGTCAGAAAATGAATATTCTCGGAATTGGACAGGACAAAAGACAAAGTGCCTATTTTTCCAGAAGACTCACGGAGCCAGAATACGAGACGAAGGAGGGCCAGGGGCTGTCCACACACCCCCAGGCGCAGGCTAGGCCTGGCCGTGCCAGGGACTGGTGTGGTGGCCCCAGGCACCCCCTCGGTCTCCCTCTTCGCCTATAAGAAGCCTTCTCTAAAAACTTCGGGGGGTTCGACGTTTTTCCACGAAAAGTTCCGCGGCGCCGCCACCACCGAAGGGGAGATTCGGGGGACAGAAAGTCTCTGTTCCGGCACCCTGCCGGGATGGGGAAGTGCCCCCCGAGCCATCTCCATCGATCTTCACCATCATCTCCATCGACCATCCATGTTTCCCCCATCTATGAGTGAGTAATCCCCTGTTTTAGGCTATGGGGATGGTAGGGATTGGATGAGATCATTCATGTAATGGCATCAGATTGTTAGCGCATGGTGCCTAGTATCTTTTATTAGTGCTTTATGACTTTGTTGCGACTTGTTGTGCTTAATGCTTGTCCCTAGGGCCCGAGTGCCGTGATTTCAGATCTGAACTTATTATTGATTCATTATGATAGTATTGTTTCTGGTCTTATCTGCAAGTTGTATACACACGTTGTTGTCTGGGACCTATGGCCCCGAAGTGACAGAAATCGAGATAACCGGAAGGGAATGGATTTGATGTGAGGATCACATGTGTTCACGGAGTGTTAATGCTTTGCTCCGGTGCTCTATTAAAGGAGCACCTTAATTGCCAGTAGTTCCCTAGAGGCCCCGCTGCAAACGGGCTGGCAGGACAAACGATGTTGTGCAAGTTCTCATTGCGAGCACGTATGACTATATATGGAGCACATGCCTAGGATTGTCTAGTACTTGGGTGCTTTATCTTATTTATCTGCAATTGCCCTATGTTCTGATTTCTATGTGAATTGTCTTGTCCATGCAATGCCCGTCCATCCATCCCTATGCCTACCGCACTCGAATCCCACTATTTACTTCTTGTGTTACTACTGTCTTTGCTTTACTACTGCCGTTACTTTACTATTCCTACTACAAAACTGTTGCTACTGATAAACTGCTGTGAGCAAGATTGTTTCCAGGTGCAGCTGAATTGACAACTCAGCTGTTAAGGCTTATAAATATTCTTTGGCCCCCCTTGTGTCGAATCAATAAATTGGGTTTCACTTCCCTCGAAAATACTGCGATACACCCCCAATACTTGTGGGTCATCAAGACTATTTTCTGGCGCCGTTGCCGGGGAGCATAGCTTTATTTATCAAGTTCACTTGGATTCACTATTGTTCAAGCTAAGTTTATCTCTTCCTTGTTTGTTTGTTTCTTTATCAAAAATACAAAAAAAAATTCCTACTTTAGTTGTTATTTTCATTGGTCTGTTATTGTCTTGCTTTATCATGCTTGATGTCAATGGTTGGTTTCTTTGAAACTGAATCTTATTGGCAAGGTGGGTTCGCGGAAGATCATAAATATTATTATAAGGAACACCGCTTGTCACAAAAAGGGAAACACTTATGGGAACAAATTGATAGATTGTATACCATTGCTAGAAACATGTGCTCTACTTATAATGTTACTTATTGCTTTGATAAATCTTGTTGCTGCAGGAGGTACAAACACCTCCCTTTTCAATGTGAGTATAATGATGATGTTACCATATCTTTCTATGTTAAGGGAAATTATGACCTTTATGATGTGGAACAAATTGAGGAACTTATTGCTTGAAAGGGTGCTTTTGAACTTGCTAGTTTGCTTGAAAATATTGATGATTCACCTTATAAGTATGAGGTTTATGTATACTTAAATTTTTCTTTGATAATTACAAGGAAGAAAACAGCTATATTCTTGAATATATGAATGGATGCTTTCCACAAATGGAAGAGACTAGTGCTTTGCAGGATCCTATGGAAGAAGAAATTGATGGACCTAAAATATCATTAGATGAAAAAGAGGAGGAGAGTGATGAACAAAAGGAGGATGAATGGATTATCTACCCATGCCTACCTTCTAATAAGAGTAACTCTTTATCCCTTACATTATTTGATTGTCCCCCATGCTTACTAAAGAAGGATGAATGTTATGTTCCTGAGGATTCTTTTGGAGATGTTTATGATAAAGCTCTAGTGTTTGTAGATCATGAAAAGCATGCTTTATGTGATAGTTATATTGTTGAGTTTATTCATGAGGCTACTGAAAATTATTTTGAGAGAGGAAAATATGGTGGTAGAAGTTTTCCTGGTATTGAAACACCTCTCTATGTGCTGAAAGTTTTGAAGTTACTCTTGTTTTATCTTCCTATGCCTGTCACTTTGTTATTTGCTTACACGATTCCTAAGCATAGGAAGTGGGTTAGACCTAAATGTGTTTTGAATTTTCTCCTTGATGCTCTCTTTTACTTCAACTCATATTTCTTATGAGAGCATCCTCTCAAACTTTTATGCCTGAAGATGATAATATGTCTATTATTCTTGGGAGACCTTTAATACTACAGGAGCTGTTATTAATTATAATCGAGGGAAGGTGACCTTCAATATTAATGACAAGGAACACATTGTCTATTTCCTCAAGAATATTGAAAGGACTTATGGTTTGAATTCAATTGAACATGTTGAGGGCATTCAAGTTGGCGAAATATATTGTACCATACGAAGAGAAAAATTTGAAACTATTATGATTGGGACTATTGCTATCAAGGTTGAGGTAACGCAATCATTAGTGGAATACAAAGTTTTGTCTCCTATGAAATTGTTTTGGTAGCAATACATGATCAACCTTGTTAACAAAAGGATTTCATTGAACAAAACAATGTTTTCACCATGATTATCTCTGCTTGCTTCTATTCTATCCATTTTAGTTTTTACTTATGCCTAACTTAAATGCGTTAAAGAAAAGTACTTATTGGGAGATAATCCAAAAGTTTTAGATGAGTCTTGGAAGTTATTACCTCTGTAATAACCGCTCCTTATCCTTTTTATTTGCTTTTTGTGCCAAGAGTAACCTCTAATGAAAGAGAAGTAATGATTGGGAAACTTGCTGTCCTGAAACCGATTTTTGTGCTTCACCGTACAAATTCCTGAGAGAGCTCTGTACGTCGGTTTGATCTGTAATTCTTTGTGCTTCTGCCCCAGGTTGTTATCTAACTTTTGTTAGTTCAACACTTTTTGATTTGAGCAACATAAGGTCTTCGAAAAATTTGTCTTTACCTGCTGGTCTGTTTTGACAGATTTCTGCCATTCTCTGCATTTGGTTCTTGTTAGTTCCTTCCTGAGTTCTTTTGGGAAATTGAGCTTTTTTAGGAAGTGCTACAGTAGCTAGTGTTCTAATGGAAGTTTATTTGGTGTTAGAACTAAACCTTGAGACTTATTTATCTTAAGTGCACTAATGTTGCTAATGAGATTGTGTGAAGTTTTATATGAAGGAAAAATTTCAGGTGTATGGAAGGAATGAGTAATGAGATGAAGGATGGACTAAAGCTCAAGATTATATCCAAGAAGTACAAGCGTCAAAGCTTGGGGATGCCCAAGGCATCCCCTTCTTCATCAATAAAAATCTCAGGTTTCTTCCAAACACTTCATTTTTATTGTTTCATGCACAGTTGTGTTGGTCTTGTAGCGTCTTCTTTTTCGTTTTCGTTTTGGTTTTTTGTTTTATTAGTTTTCTTAGTTTGCTGAATAAATTGGTTGGACCTCCTCTTTCATAATTGGTGTTCAAATGGTTAGGTTTGGTTTGGAAAAGAGTAGGAAAGCTCATGCTTAAGTGGTAAAGAGAGCTTGTTTTTCACTGTGGACTATGCTCTATCATGCCATGATTGATATTGTTTTGGCTTTATGCTTAGTATTCTTTGTTGTAGCATGCCTTGTTATAAACAATTGAGATTTCTTAATGTGCCTTGGATGGATCATGCGTTGTTTTAGCATATTAAAGCATAGTATAGTGGTATTCTCCTTTGATGCTTTATTTGGGTTGACTTGGCACATGCTCACACCATGTTATGACTATCCGAAGTCACCATAACCTTTATGATCCTTTAGTTTTCAACTTGTAGTATCACTTTATGCTTTGATTAATGATGTTTTGTCACTCTGCATGATTATGGCCATTATTGCTCTCTCGTTTGTCGCTCCCTTACTATTGCTAGCCATCATTTCCAGTGAGTGTTTAACTCATGTTTCCAACTCCCTAAACCAAATATTTCCAAAGTGTCCACCATACCTACCTATTAGCATCATTTTCTACTCCTGTGCATATTCAATATGCCTTGTTTTCTTCCGAATAAATTTTTTGCTTGTTATGGGAAAATTAGTTAGTAAAGCTCTCACGAACTTGATGGCACACTTTATTTCCCGCACTTAATAAACCTGAACCATTGTGAACTCTCCATGAAAGTTATATGCTTGCAAATTATAGGCTGGAGATTAGCAGAACCGTGCTGTCACGGGGAACACTTTCAACACTTGTAAATATATACCCAGTTGATACCTTGTTCTTTTGTTTGTGGATGTCGTCGCTGTGAAATAAAAGGGGAGCTTGTAAGTCCATGGAGTTATGTATGTGTGTTAGAGAAACGCATGGGCCGCTGGTCTAATCCATGCTGACATGGTGGAAACCTGCAGCGTAACCATAATGATATCTATGAAGCATTCTTCTTATAAAAAAAGAGAGATAGCTATTGAGAAAAAGAAAAAAAAGGGTTTTATGAAAAGAGGAAAGAGAGAAAAAAGCACCATTTTCCCATGGTAAATAAGAAGATTCCTGAGATACTCATTGTTTGCTTGCCTTGTCATTTTGATATGGGGATTCTTCCGTATCATCGGGCAAGGGGTACCCCGTTGGCGGTTCTCAATGATACGCACATACTTACGATGACAAGAACTTACCGGTAACTAAAGTTGAGTAGCATGAGGAGCGGCGTTCGTACTCAAGGGACTTGGGATTTTCAGTTTATAGTCTGTCAAGCATATAACTCAGATTGTACCTCACTTTCACCTGAACCACTTTAAAGATGCTTATGATGGGGGCAATGAGAGCTCAAAGCTAATGAGTACCATACTTTCAGCATTTGGAAGCCTTTCCAATTATGCAAAACCTTTTCTTTTACTTGTTGAGTCTCCACTTATTCTTTGAGCACTTTCTTGAGAGCATAGTGGCCATTCTTAGTTCTATGTGCAGTGTCCCAAGACTTCTTCATTAATGCATACCTTGATATTGCTTGTTTGAAACTATTTGTATCTAGTCACTCTTGTAAACTTTGAAGGTGTCATATGCATTTATGTTTGCTACTCTATGAGGGACAAGCTGAATGCCACTATGCTATGTTTTCTTTATGTGAAACAAACAAACGTCTTGCAAAGCATTGTTATTCATGAATCTTTTGTTTGTGCCTTTTCATGTTGCATCATAGTTTCTTTGTCTTATTGCTAGAACTTTGTCTTTCATGTTATGATTGAAGCACTTTGATCCTAGCTTTGAATGTTTACAAATACATTGGTCAAGTCTTTGATGGTCCATGTCACCTCAAAAATTATTCTTTCTTTTTATCACATACCTACTCGAGGACGAGCAGGAGTTAAACTTGGGGATGTTGATACATTGCAAATGTATCTATAATTTCTGATGCTCCATGCTTGGTTTTATCCATTTTCTTGTGATTTGTACCAACTTTGGAGTACTTTTCGTATGATTTCTTGGACTAACCTATTAACAAGAGCCACAGTGCCAGCTGCCTGTTTTCTGCTGTTTTGGGTTCCAAGAAAGTCAGAAAATAGATATTCTCGGAATTGGACGGGACAAAAGCCAAAGTGCCTATTTTTCCAGAAGACTCACTGAGCCAGAATACGAGACGGAGGAGGGCCAGGGGCTGGCCACACCCCCTAGGCGCGGGCTAGGCCTGGCCGCGCCAGGGCCTGGTGTGGTGGCCCCAGGCACCCCCTCGGTCTCCCTCTTCACCTATAAGAAGCCTTCTGCCCTAAAATCTTTGGGGGGTTCGATGTTTTTCCATGAAAAGTTCCACTGCGCCTCCACCACCGAAGGGGAGATTCGGGGGACAGAAAGTCTCTGTTCTGGCACCCTACCGGGACGGGGAAGTGCCCCTGGAGCCATCTCCATTGATCTTCACCATCATCTCCATCGACCATCCATGTTTCCCCCATCTATGAGTGAGTAATCCCCCGTTGTAGGCTATGGGGATGGCAGGGATTGGATGAGATCATTCATGTAATGGCATCAGATTGTTAGGGCATGGTGCCTAGTACCTTTTATTAGTGCTTTATGACTTTGTTGCGACTTGTTGTGCTTAATGCTTGTCACTAGGGCCCGAGTGCCATGATTTCATATCTGAACTTAATGCAAGTTGTATACACACGTTGCTATCCGGAACCTATGGCCCCGAAGTGACAGAAATCGGGATAACCGGAAGGGAATGGCTTTGATGTGAGGATCACATGTGTTCACGGAGTGTTAATGCTTTGCTCCGGTGCTCTATTAAAAGGAGCACCTTAATTTCCAGTAGTTCCCTAGAGGGCCCGCTGCAAACGGGCTGGCAGGACAAAAGATGTTGTACAAGTTCTCAGTGCGAGCACGTATGACTATATATGGAGCACATGCCTAGGATAGTCTAGTACTTGGGTGCTTTATCTTATTTATCTGCAATTGCCCTATGTTCTGATTGCTGTGAATTGTCTTGTCCATGCAATGCCCGTTCATCCATCCCTATGCCTACCGCACTCGAATCCAACTGTTTACTGCTTTTGTTACTACTGTCTTTGCTTTACTACTGCTCTTACTTTACTATTCCTACTACCAAACTGTTGCTACTGATAAACTATTGTGAGCAAGATTGTTTCCAGGTGCAGCTGAATTGACAACTCAGTTGTTAAGGCTTATAAAAATTCTTTGGCTCCCCTTGTGTTGAATCAATAAACTGGGTTTCACTTCCCTCGAAAATACTGCGATACACCACCTATACTTGTGGGTCATCATATATCCTGACGGTCTTGGAGTGCTTGGCGGAATAGGGAGCAGCAGTACGGTATCAGGTACCCACACTCTACGCTTAGAAGTAACAACCATTGCCGAGGAACCAGCAGTAGCACGACTGTGCTTCTTTGACTCATCATAAGCTTGCTTTCTTACCTCTTCTTGAATAGCTACTTGTTGAAGCTTGAGCAATGAGTTCGGAGTGGCGTGAGTGAGATCATACTTGATAGATGCATTAAGACCTTTGCAGGACCTCTTTTGATTCTTCTTGTCTGTAGAGACCTCATCGCCCCCATAGTGAGACAAGTTTGCAAAGTTCTTGATGTATGTGCTCACATTATGTCGTGGTATTGCCAACGAGTACGCCATGGAGGGGTCCTCATAGTGTTTGTTTAGAGACGTGGGGTAAGGCCGACAGTTGGCGGCTACGAGGTAACACAACTTACCCAAGTTCAAGTCCCACAACGATGGCAGAACTCTACTCCTGCTATAAATAACTATAATGGAAATACGCTGGGTTACAAAGATCGGTTCGCTATGCGAGGGTGTTTGGAATCGTTGAGTGTTGTGTCCTAAAGGCTCCCATAGGTTCAGTTATAAAGGCACCATAACCTAGGGTTAAAGGGAAAGGACCTTGCCGAACAAGGTAAAGAGTCCTACACTAATACAAACTAGTCTTTCGTGTCTTGCACTCCAAGGCCCCAGGTATGTCGGTGACTCTTGCATAGCCTTCCTTCATCTAGCATGGGCCTCCCTTCTGGATCCGTCTAACTGGGCCACCTAGCAGGCCATAGGCCTTGCTACCAACTGTGGGCCACCCGGGTTAGCCGGATTAGAGACATGCTATGATGATACCCATTTAGCATATCCCCAACAGTAGCCCCCAGAGGACTTTGAAATCTTGCACCATCTTGCTTGTTGATCATGAATGCTCCGTCTATGTGATGCTGGCAATCTGTCAGGCAATATTTCAAAGGTCTCCAAAAAGAACCCCGCAATCCTCTCCATCTTCGCAATGTAGCCGGAGATTCCTTGAGTCTTCAGTTCCAAAGTCGGACAATATCCGCCTTTGATGGAATATTTAGACGTGACTCTCCACTACAACTATTAGGAGGATGACGTAGGGTACAGCCTACGCTACCTCGAAACTCACAGAAGGTAGGGAATTAATCATTAGCTGTGTTTACATGCGCAAAATACGAAATAGTAAAGCGGCAAAGAAGAGGATATGGCGAAATTATCGTGCACGCTCATCACCACGTCAGTAACACTTCGCCCGTAGGATCTTTCTACACGAACATTGACACCAGGCCTATATATTTTGAATGCAGATAGATTATTTTCTTTTTCCCGCATTCTCCCCTGCGTCTTCGTGTTCCTCTAGCCACACGTCTGTTTGAGCTCCTCATCGAAAAACCCTAGCCAAAGCCTCCAATTTTCCCCATCCACTCCCAGTTGTGCAATGGCCTCCAGTAACATGGAGCCATCCCAGGGAGTGATAGTCCCACTTGAGGGGGTCGTCGTCCCTGTGACCGCTGTGTTGAAAACCACCGGCGACCACCAAGGACGGGCGGTGCCAGAAGCTGCTGAAGAGATTAATGACTGCCGCAAAGGAGTGCGGAGAGGCTCTGACCTCTCCCCCAAAGATCCGCAAGAACTCATCGCTGAGTGGTATCTCCCCGCGGCAGAGGGATTGGTCTGGTGGCTGGAGCCGGCCGGCGAGGTGACCCCTTCTACCCAAGACGGAGAGAAGGTATACCACAAAGCCCAGTTGGTACGTGTCGTAAGTCTGCCAGTCTCCGACTTCTTCCTGCATGTCCTTGGCCACTTCCTAGTACTTCTCCACAACCTCTCACAAAAGATACCTAAGAATCCTCGTACTTCATAACTTCATTGCCTCGTTGGAAAGATACCTAGGAAGAAAGCCTAGGTTAGATCTGTTTGTTTACTTTTTCAATGTCAAGAGAGAGTCCGTAGAATCCAAGGATGAGCTATGGATATGCGGAACAATTAGCTTTAAGGTTCGTCATAGCCGACACTTCCCCGACATCATGGGTCACGAATCTTGCAAGAACTGGTAGCGCACATAATTCTATGGCCCAGATATTCCACTCCCTGACTTCCTTGAGACGTACCCCAAATTCGTCGATGGAGCTGCCACCGAAGCACCCACCTGAAGGTCCCCAGCCCTCCTTCCATCTGTCGATGAAGCCAATCGTGCTGTAAGGCAGATCAAATGGCTCGTAGATACAGGTCTGAGGGAATTGGACCTAGCCATGTGCTGGTTCCGTAGGCAGATCTAGCCTCTGCAACACCGCGTCGAGCTGATGTGCAAGTACTATAAGGATAGGAAGGATCCCATGTGAATTTCGTGGGATAACTTCTCCAATGACTAAATCAAGCTCTACTTAAGGACATGGTCAAGATGAAGGATAGGAAGCGCAGCTTCAAAATCACCTATGACATGTTCGAATGTGGCAAATTCCCAGCGGTAGCTTATGTTTCCTTTGTTGCTCATTATAGACTCTAAGGTTTTTCTGTCTTGAAGTTATCAGTCTAACACACCTTTGTCTCCCAGCTGGTAACCTTAGCGGAGGATCAGATGGCCTCCCAGTTCTATGATCCCAAGCTGAAGGATATCCAGGTGGTGTCCGACGATGACACCCCCAAGGATCATCCAGCTCCAGCACCACGAAAGCGGAAGAGCTCCACCTCTGATGTTGCTGCCGAGGCCAAGAAGGAGAAGAAATAGGATAGTGGAGTCTCCAGACGATCCACCGTCGCCTTAGAGGCAGAGAAGAAGAAATCCACCGGCATTCCCCTAACCAAGGCTCCTGTCGTGGAGTAAGTGTATTCATTCTCTCGCTTATATTATAGCTCGCACCTTATTCAACTCATGTACTTATACTTTTTACGTTTCAGGAGGAAATCTAGTGTTAGCCTGAAGCGATCCTCTAGAGATGCTAGAGGATCAAAAAACATTTGTGATATGCTGACCAAGGATGTGTCCGCCAAGCCGTCTCCCGCTACCGCTCTCACAACTCCTGCCGCCAAGTCTACAATTGGCCCAATCGGGGCTTCGTCCCCCATCATCCCTGAGATCTCTGCCATGGAGCTAGATGTCAATCCAATCTTTGATGTCTCAGACTCTACCGAGATGGATGTAACTCCTAGTGGACAGGCAACGCACGAGAGTAATTCCTCCAAAGTGGCTGAAGCTCCGTCGAAGGATGCCACGGAGAAAGTAAAAGCGTTGTCAAGGGAGGTAGAGGCAGCAACAACTAACAAGGCGGGAGCTTCGACGCCTTCAACTGTCGTAGTAACACAGCAGTCGGCCAGAGCTTCATATACGCCATCGTATTCTACTAATCCACTTCCTCCGGTGCCTCCAACTTTGAGCTTCGACGATCTTATCCACCAGGCGGATGCCGTGTACAACAATGCCGTCATCTTCCACACTGCATATGCCAATTTGGCCAACAATCCCAAAGTTATTGCCATTGTAAGTCTTTTAAACTTTATCTTTTATTGTACAACATATCCCTCTGTAGCCTCCAAGCTCTTAGGCGGATAAACAATAGTTATTGGCTTAAGTGCTCCAAAGAACCAAGAGTAGAACTTGAGAGTGTAGCCCTCGAGCATCTAGGCGAAACTAGAAAAAGTTCTGGCTAGATGCTCTAAGAGTAGCATACCTGTCTTTCAAATTTAATCATGTATCCCTCGATCTTCTAATTGAAACTTTTAGGAAAGTTCCGACCAGATGCTCTAGAAGAACTAGGCATAGATCAAAATATCATATTGTAGCCCCCAAGCTTCTACATGAAACTAGAATAGTTCCGTCTAGGAGCTTATAAGAGAAACTAAATGCTTTCGCTTACACAAAATGAGAGTGCCTGAAGGAAGAAGGCCAATGAGAAATATGCCAAGCTGTAAGAAGACCTATATACTAAAAAGGGTAAAACAGCTTTCCTAAAGGAACGGATCGTGAATAGTGATACATTGCAAATGTATCTATAATTTTTGATGTTCCATGCTTGGTTTTATCTACTTTCTTATGTTTTTTCCACACTATGGAGTACTTTTCATATGATTTCTTGGACTAACCTATTAGCAAGAGCCACAGTGCCAGTTGCCTGTTTTCTGCTGTTTTTGGTTCCAGGAAAGTCAGAAAATCAATATTCTCGGAATTGGACGGGACAAAATCCAAAGTTCCTATTTTACCGGAAGACTCACGGAGCCCGAAGCAGAGACGGAGGAGGGCCAGGGCATGGCCACACCATATGCTGGTGCGGGTTAGCCCTGGTCGTGCCACCAGGTGGTGTGGGCCCCCTGTATGCCCACCGACCTTGCCCTCTGGCCTATAAGAATCCTCCCGAGGCATAACCCCTAGATCGTCAATCAGAAATCCACGAAAAGTTCCGCAGCGCCGCCACCACCGAAGGGGAGATTCGGGGGACAGAAAGTCTCTATTCCGGCACCCTGCCGGGACGGGGAAGTGCCCCCGGAGCCATCTCCATCGATCTCCACCACCATCTCCATCACCATTGCGGATTCCCATGATGAGGAGGGACTAGATCTCTCTCGAGGCTAAGGGTTCTACCGGTAGCTATGTGTTCATCTCTCTCTCTATGCATGATCATATTGTGATCATGAGCTTTGTAATCAAGTAGATCTACCTTGCTACTCAAGTGCTTTAATAGATCTCTGCTCTCCCCATGTGTGTGAAAGTGACAGTGTGCACACCATGGTGGCACTTAGGCTAGAGATTACATATACTTGTTATGAGTTATATTGGGAGTTGGATGTCTTTATGAAATTGTGGTGTTTGTTGGAACTATCTCGTGCTCAAGGTGACAGTGTGGGGTTTGATAGATGGGAAAGGCTTACTTTGAGGAGTGCTGTTATAGCCCTACCATCGATTAGAGTGTTCAACCGGAGAGTAGTTAAGAGTAGTATCATAAAGAGAAGATATTTATATGAGATTGTTCACTAGTGAAAGTAAGATCCCTAGGCCTTGTTTCTAAGTATTGATACTTTGTTTGCTACTAGATCTATTGCATGTTTGCTTGCTTCCATCTTTATTTCAGTTTGCCTTTAGTCTTTTCCCACGTCAACCACACGCCATCAAGTTATTTTCTATCACCGTTACCGCTTATAATTATCCATACCACCTTTCTTTCACTATCTCTTCGCTGAACTAGTGCACCTATACACCTAACAAGTGTATTGGGTGTGTTGGGGACACAAGAGACTTCTTATATTTTTTGCTCCGACGACGACGATTCCGGCGAGAACCAACTGCCCCGTGCCCTCCCCTTTGTCCTGTTATCTCCACCACACTCTGCCGCACGGTCTAACATTTTTTGTTCGATTTGTACCACCCCAGGTCATCGCCACAGTCATCACCAGAGCTTTTTCTGCCGCCGCCGTTCACCGGTGACTTCCGGCGAGACGCAGGTTCCCGCCGCCCTACTTTGGCCACCGTAAGCTTCTGCACGACCTAGCGCACCTCGCTGACCTATTGCCTTGTCTGCTCGAGCCCCAGGTCGACAACACCATCTCGGAGACGCGAGCTCCACCGTCAGCAGGTACTCCGGCGAGGAATCCCCGGCGACTTTGAGCGCCCCTCCCTCCACCGCGACCATCCCCGAGACCACCTCGGCCTCGGTGATCGCTGGTAATAGTCCATAGTCTCCCTAACCCTCTAGAATCACCGGAGCACCACCCGTCCGACGCGTCGCCGCCGCGCGCAGAGGACCAGCGCCGCCAGTTCTTGGCCACGCGCTGAGCACCGTCTGATCTTGATCCAGCGGCTTAGATAGATCACTTAGCCGAAGCGGTATCAGCTGATCTGGTCCCTTAGTTCCTCTTAAAATCCAAAGGCCCATGTTTCCGATCCGCCCAAACCGGTACCAGCCAATAAGAACATGCCACGTCGACCAGGCTATTGTTTAAATTAGAAAATAGGCAGATTTAGTATTAAACTTAGATATTTCATAACTTTTGATCCACAATTCAGAAAAATATAAATTTGGTGTCTATGGATTCAGAAAAATGAGAGCTTCACTTCTGAGGCATTATTTCACCCTTTAGCTTCTGTAAAATATAACTTTTGGGCAGAACCTTTTTAGGAGTATTTTAACCATAAAAATTGTTTTGTTAATTATTTTTGGGTGAATCTTTTTGCTATGGATTGCAAATTGAACCCTCTGTCTAGTGAGACCAAAATATAAATTTGGTTAACTATACCTATTAGCATGGGAATTATTTAGTGAGTCTAGCCTTTCCAAATGCTAGAAATTATTGCTAATTATTACAATTGCACAAATGGTTGCATTTGTAATCTTGCAATTGTAAATTGTTCAGAGAACACTTAGTATTGTTCAAAACCTTTTTTATAACAATTTGTACAATAAAAATTGCCATCTTGCATGCTTGCATATTTTGCATGATTTTTGTATTGCCATTAGTGTTAATCTTGTGCATGTTTTGTCTTGGTTGTTTTATTTCATAGATTGTGTGGATTGTCAAGTGTGTTACTGCAAAGAGTGTACCAACACCACCAACTACTAAGGCAAGTGACACTATCATCCATGTCCTACTATTTTCATTACACTTAGTGGATTTTTTTGTAGTATGCATGATAGGATTACTATGATACTATGCTATGCTATATCCTATTAGGATATCCTTTATATATTCCTTAGTGGAAATACCATAGTGGTAGTATGCTTAGCCCTGCTATAGATTTGGGGTGGAATATACCATATTGTGACTATATGAGGAGTTGGAAAAACATATGTTTTATATAATAAAACAAGTACTGAATGAATCACCTGGGTGGAAAGTGGATACTCAGTTGAGAATAAGGTGGCAACGAAGGGAACCATGTCTATGGCTATCTCGTTCGTGTGTGCACTAGGAGAACACCACCCAGGAACTTAGAGATTGAACATGTTTCTCGTACAGGGGCTTTCGTGTACAGCCACATGCCAAATGGGCTTTGGCCTAGTCAATTACATAGTGGGAGACCCATGCATTGGTACCTCTTCAGGTTAACTGGAATTATGCATTGGAGGTTTATCCTTACATTGGTGCCTGGTAGATGTGCTGGCATTATGTATTGGGAGGACTCATGTGGAAAGACTTTGTCACATTCTCGGTCTGCCGGTAGTCCATCTTGGTGAGTACTAATCCAGCGGCCACTGGTGGCGTCAAGACGAGATTGTGTCTTGTGGGTAAAGTGTACAACTTCTGCAGAAGATTAAATTCTAAGTACTTAGCTGTGTCCCCGGTTATGGACAACTCTGAGCAACTAAGGCCTGAAGCTATGGAAGATCTCGACATTCCAATTTCTCAAAGTAAAACTTGATGGTGTCAACAAGGAATTAGAAGAACTTGGAGTTTTGCCAAGGAGTTCAGAAAGTTATTGAAAGATGAAAAGTATTTTGCAAAGATAGGATAAAACCATGTTGCTTTCTGCAAATAAGCCTAAGCTCTACTTAGCCAAATATGCATGTAGTGATAGTCCAACTTATATTCACAAACTAGTGACACCTGCCAATACATTCAAAGTATTGACCCTTTGTGGCTGCAACCTATCATGTTGTAGGTTATTATATTGACGAGTGAGGATTGATGATAGGAGTTATGAGTCTACACCCGACATGTTTGCCCGTGGCACATGAAGATGAAGGACTCCATGCTTTACTTGTATTCTGCTGCTTTGTAATAAGATAGCCTATGGCTATGAGGATGTAATAAAGTATTCATATTCTGGATCATGCGATGTAATATGACCTTTGTATCTTGATATTACATCTTAAACTGTGGGTGCTAGCTAATCGATCCAGGGACTAGCACTGTAATCACAGGGATTCAAATCAAGCCAGGGTTGGGTCTTTACAGATGGTATCAGAGCACTGTGTTGCCTGTAGGTTCGTAACCCTAGGAATTGGACAAACCCCTTGTTACGAATGAACTTATATTTTTTACTTATTAGATTTTCTCGTATACCTTGATCATTCTTTACTGAATCTCTTCTCCTTCAAACTTGTAGAGGACCAGCCTTTGGTTTCTCTAAGGACCTTAAGGATGGATCATGCCAACAAGAAGTTCAAGATACAAGTTGCGACAAGTCCTCAAGCTTGCAAAATATGTGGAGAAGTGGGCCACACCTCTAAGGAACACCAAGATCAATGTCCCTTTTGTGATCACAACCATCCAGTTGGACAATGCCCCACATCTCAAGTCACTTGTTACCTATGTGAAGGAACCAACCACATTCCTGCCAAGTGCCATCTCGACTTCATAGTGCAACAAGTGAAAGAACAAGTCAAGGATGGAATGTATCAAGCTCTTAGGAAGAAAGAAGAAAACCTTAGCCATATCACCTACTCCAAATGCAAGAAAGAAGGACACAATACCGATGAATGCCCAGAGAAGGAAGTTCAAGAAAACCGCAACAACACTTCAAGAAAAAGTACTCGAGACATGACAAAAGTGTTTTGCCATCGCTGCCGGAAGATAGGACACTTCACCGATGATTGCCCAACTTGAAAGAGAGCTCCCACTGATGTTATCCTAGTGCGACCCATGAGACATTAGATTGCCTACCAATTATCATGTTCGAATTATCGATATCATGTTAGCGTATGGATCATGCCGACCTATGTGGTATGACTATACTAGGTTGCTTGTTTCAAGAAAACTTGTTGTTTTCTTCTATAATGAGTTAAGGTCAGAAGTTGTTAAGTGATTGGTTGCTTGGTGAATGTTTGATTGAACTGGTTTGTTTTGGGTTGAGTGTGTTAGAACTCCCTTAGACCTATCTATCTATATATCATTACTTATCCCTATTAAATCAATAGATGCCTCCAAGACGCGCCAACGACCATGATAACAATGGAGACAACAACAACAACAATGGAAATGAGATGCAACAGATGATGACTGCACAGACTCAGCTAATGCAGATGATGACACAATTCATGACAACTATAAACAATCAGAAACAGAACAACAATAATAACAACAACAATCCACCACCTCTGGATATGCTCACTAGATTTCTGAGGTTGAAACCTGCAAAGTTCTCTGGTACTTCTGATCCAATGGTAGCTGATGACTGGTTACGTTCAGTGAATAGGGATCTGGTGACTATGGATGCTCTGATGCTGAGAAAGTGAGATTTGCAGCGCACTTGCTTGAAGGCCCTGCAGCTACATGGTGGGACAACTTTCAAGTCACTCACCCCATTGAAGAAGTGACTTGGGAAATATTTGAAGATGGTTTCCGCACTAATCATATCTCTTCAGGCGTGATGAGCCTAAAGAAGAAGGAGTTTCATAACCTTAAACAGCGTCACTGCAGCATTGCTGAATATATTGAGGAATTCAACAATCTATCGAGTTATGCTCCAGACGATACTGATACTGATGCTAAGAGGAAGGAAAAGTTCCTAGATGGACTAAATGATGAACTTTCCATGCAATTATCAGTTGCTTATGTTCCAACTTATCAATCACTATGTGACAAAGCTGGAATTTTAGAGAGTAAGAAGAGTAAAGTTGAGAACAGGAAGAGGAAGCATAGCTTTGACAAATATCACTCGGGATCATCAAAGAAGATGCGTTCATTCAGAAAGGACAATGGGGATTCTGGATCACATCAGCACGAAGGAAATGGACATAATCACCATCACCATAAGAATCACCACATCAATAATGGAAGTGGTAGTAACAATGTGAATGGTACTAACAATGGAGATAACCTTGGTCAGAACCAACATAGTGATCCCAAGAAAGACATTAGCCAGTTGAAGTGTTACAATTGTAGGCAACTTGGACACTTTGCAGCAAACTGTCCTGAGAAGAAGAATGAGAATATTGGACACTCTAATGGAAGCAATTCCAATGTGACCCAGGAAGGACATGTGAACCACATCAACATGTATGGAACCCTTGAAGAACTATATGATGTGGATGGTAAGCTTTAGTTAACTTAATTCAGTGGTATAAGAATCTCAAGATGAAGAAATGTTAACAACCTTGGATATCAATCTTTTGGACCCTTAGCCAAGTGAATCAAGTGCAACCCAACAAAGTTTCCTTTTAAGGGTGGTAGCACCCAAGTTATCCTAAAACCCAACCTATTCTTTCTAGCCTTCTCGAATCTCGGGACGAGATTCCTTTTAAGGGTGGTAGTCTGTCACATCCCAAAATTTTCCAAATTTTGAAATGTGAAAATTTTAAACAAAACAAAAGAATCCAGTTCTTTGAAATTCAGAAGGAACAAAAAACTTTTGGAACATTTAAATATAATGCCTCCAAACCCAAGCCAAACAAAATGATTTTGTTTGTGAAGTGGTGTGCATGTTTTAAAATCCCAAATCATGAAGCATGCATGAGCATCTTGACTTGGTTGCATTTTAAAAACCTAGGAGAAGTGAAAATTATCTCAAACCCTAAAACTCTAATTATTGGTTACCCTAAGAACAACACAATATTATGGATATACTTCATATTTATATTAAACCAAAGAACTCCTATGGGAGATAAAAAGATAAAGGGCAAAAAAATAAAACAATAGAAATTGGTTTCATCCAATTTGGAGCCATGGATAAAAAGATATGAATTATTTGGAGAATAGAATTAATAAAAGCAATATTAACTATTAAAGCCAAAGTGAATAAATTTGGTTAGAAAAATTTGAGTTGGAAAGTAAATGTGTTCTATAATGCCCTAAAAACCTAATTTGAGTTTTACAAATTTTTAGAAATTTGTTTGATTCAAATTGATTCATTAAATCAAAAGTTATTTAAGAAAACAGAAAAAAGAAAAAGAAAAAGAAAAACTGAAGGTATAAAAAAAACAGCAGCAGCAGCTCGGCCCAACCCCCAGCCCACTAAGCCCACCCGGCACTCCCCTTTCCCCCTCTCTTTCTCACCGACCCCCTGCTTACCCCCCCTCACTGACGGCTCGACCCCACTCCACGTCACCCTCCACCGCACCGTCTCCAACTGAACGACGAACACCCCCTCCCCTCCTTCTGCTGTTTCCAAATCGGCTGGAACCCGAACGTTTCCGCGAATTAATCGCCACTCCGACCACGGCCTCTTAATCCCCACCCCCTCCTCCTCGTTTTCCCCTCACACCCCGCCAGCTGAGAGCCCTAGGCTGCTCGGAATCGAGCTCGGACCGCCGCAAACACCGACGAGCTCCGGTGACGATTCCGGCTAGAACCGACTGCCCCGTGCCCTCCCCTCTGTCCTGTTATCTCCACCACACTCTGCCGCACGATCTAACATTTTTTGTTCGATTTGTACCACCCCAGGTCATCGCTATGGTCATCACCGGAGCTTTTTCTGCCGCCGCTGTTCACCGGTGACTTCCGGCGAGACGCAGGTTCCCGCCGCCCTACTTTGGCCACCGTAAGCTTCTGCACGACCTAGCGCACCTCGCTGACCTATTGCCTTGTCTACTCGAGCCCCAGGTCGACGACACCATCTCGGAGACGCGAGCTGCGCCGTCAGCAGGTACTCCGGCGAGGAATCCCCGACGACTCTAAGCGCCCCTCCCTCCACCGCGACCATCCCCGAGATCACCTCGACCTCGGTGATCGCTGGTAATAGTCCACGATCTCCCTAACCCTCTAGAATCACCGGAGCACCACCCGTCCGACGCATCGCCGCCGTGCGCAGAGGACCAGCGCCGCTAGTTCTTGGCCACGCGCTGAGCACCGTCTGATCTTGATCCAGCGGCTTAGATAGATCACTTAGCCGAAGCGGTATCAGCTGATCTGGTCCGTTAGTTCCTCTTAAATTCCAACGGCCCACGTTGCCGATCCGCCCGAACCGGTACCAGCCAGTAAGAACATGCCACGTCGCCCAGGCGATTGTTTAAATTAGAAAATAGGCAGATTTAGTATTAAACTTAGAAATTTCATAACTTTTGATCCACAATTCATAAAAATACAAATTTTGTGTCTATGCATTCAGAAAAATGAGAGCTTCACTGCTGAGGCATTATTTCACCCTTTAGCTTCTGTAAAATATAAGTTTTAGGCAGAGCCTTTTTAGGAGTATTTTAACCATAAAAATTGTTTTGTTAATTATTTTTGGGTGAATCTTTTTGCTATGGATTGAAAATTGAACCCTCTGTCTAGTGAGACCAAAATATAAATTTGGTTAACTATACCTATTAGGATGGGAATTATTTAGTGAGTCTAGCCTTTCCAAATGCTAGAAATTATTGCTAATTATTACAATTGCACAAATGGTTACATTTGTAATCTTGCAATTGTAAATTGTTCAGAGAACACTTAGTATTGTTCAAAACCTTTGTTATAACAATTTGTACAATAAAAATTGCCATCTTGCATGCTTGCATATTTTGCATGATTTTTGTATTGCCATTAGTGTTAATCTTGTGCATGTTTTGTCTTGGTTGTTTTGTTTCATAGATTGTGTGGATTGTCAAGTGTGTTACTGCAAAGAGTGTACCAACACCACCAACTACTAAGGCAAGTGACACTATCATCCATGTCCTACTATTTTCATTACACTTAGTGGATTTTTTTGTAGTATGCATGATAGGATTACTATGATACTATGCTATGCTATATCCTATTAGGATATCCTTTATATATTCCTTAGTGGAAATACCATAGTGGTAGTATGCTTAGCCCTGCTATATATTTGGGGTGGAATATACCATATTGTGACTATATGAGGAGTTGGAAAAATATATGTTTTATATAATAAAACAAGTACTGAATGAATCACCTGGGTGGAAAGTGGATACTCAGTTGAGAATAAGGTGGCAATGAAGGGAACCATGTCTATGGCTATCTCGTTCGCGTGTGCACTAGGAGAACACCAGCCAGGAACTTAGAGATTGAACATGTTTCTCGTACAGGGGCTTTCGTGTACAGCCACATGCCAAATGGGCTCTGGCCTAGTCAATTACATAGTGGGAGACCCATGCATTGGTACCTCTTCAGGTTAACTGGAATTATGCATTGGAGGTTTATCCTTGCATTGGTGCCTGGTAGATGTGCTGGCATTATGTATTGGGAGGACTCATGTGGAAAGACTTTGTCACATTCCCGATCTGCCGGTACTCCATCTTGGTGAGTACTAATCCAGCGGCCACTGGTGGCGTCAAGACGAGATTGTGTCTCGTGGGTAAAGTGTACAACTTCTGCAGAAGATTAAATTCTAAGTACTTAGCCATGTCCCCGGTTATGGACAACTCTGAGCAACTAAGGCCTGAAGCTATGGAAGATCTCGACATTCCAATTTCTCAAAGTAAAACTTGATGGTGTCAACAAGGAATTAGAAGAACTTGGAGTTTTGCCAAGGAGTTCAGAAAGTTATTGAAAGATGAAAAGTATTTTGCAAAGATAGGATAAAACCATGTTGCTTTCTGCAAATAAGCCTAAGCTCTACTTAGCCAAATATGCATGTAGTGATAGTCCAACTTATATTCACAAACTAGTGACACCTGCCAATACATTCAAAGTATTGACCCTTTGTGGCTGCAACCTATCATGTTGCAGGTTATTCTATTGATGACTGAGGATTGATGATAGGAGTTATGAGTCTACACCCAACATGTTTGCCTGTGGCACATGAAGATGAAGGACTCCATGCTTTACTTGTATTCTGCTGCTTTGTAATAAGATAGCCTATGGCTATGAGGATGTAATAAAGTATTCATATTCTGGATCATGCGATGTAATATGACCTTTGTATCTTGATATTATATCTTAAACTGTGGGTGCTAGCTCATCGATCCAGGGACTAGCACTGCAATCACAGGGATTCAAACCAAGCCAGGTTTGGGTCTTTACAAAACTCTTTCTATTTGTTTCCTCTGTGGTAAACACACAATAACTCTGGTGATGTGCTCTGTACTCATTTCTCCCCTCATTGCCGGGATACCTTTGATCTGGCTGATGCTTGCTTTCCACCTGATGCACTGCATCCCTTCTCTCATGGTTTTCATACCTCGGCGGAGGTGGTGGCAACATTAACTGTTGCGTGTTCGCTCCGGAGAGCAATTGCTGCCGGGGTAACTCCTACCGAGGTTGATCATTCCGAGGTGCCTGAGCATTCCCCAAACCACTATGTTCTATCTTCCTCATCCACTCACACTGCCGAGTTGTGTGACCCGCTGGGTTACTCGGATTTGGCGTGTGAAATTTACACGATTGATCCAGCATTGCCTCATACGTATACCTCTGCCTGTCTTTCTTCTCTTGCCACTGTTTCTTCTGCTCTGGTGTCCAAGTTTTCTTACCATCATTTCTTGGAGTCCATTGTTGCCCTCTAGTTTTCTGACGCTGACTACTCCCTGCTCCGAGTTGATCTTGATTTACAGCTGCAACTTGTTGCGAACTGTACCTGTAGTCCGGCCTATCATCTCTTCTTTTACCCCGGTAATCATTCCGCCGGGATGACCCATCCCCATCTTGCTGGTAGTACTCCTCATTTGACTCGTTTGAAACGAACCTAGGTTGAGTCGTATCACCCAAGGCATATGAATCAGCAATCCGGATCGTCTCTGCTAGTGTAGTTGGCATATCCCTTTGTAATCTTTGCCACAACATGCTTTCATATCTGCACCCTTGCGCAAACCAAGCTATGGCCTATGATTCAATCACACCCTCACATGAGTTTCGCACAGTGCACAAGTGGGCCAATAATTCCCGGTATGTCTCGTTTGGTCTCTGCCTACACATTGCTAGGGTCTGTGGCCTATTGGGCCTCTGATATGTGCTTGAGAAGTTACTGACAAACATTTCTTAAAAATCGATCCAACAATTGATACTTACGGGCGGCAAATTGTTTAGCCACACCCTTGCTGGCCCTTCCAACATCTGAGGTACATATATCTCACAACCCATCTTAAGTTGCCTATAGCAATTTTTACCGCTGTCGTGTAGTTCATCAACCAATCCTCCGGCTTAGTGCTGTCGTCATACGTCTTCGTGCCTCTGGGTAACTGGAAGTTTGGTACTGGGGGTTCCTTCATGATCCGGGGTCAAAAACACGCTGGACCCAGAGGACCTTGACACTCAATTTGCTCCGACCTATAAAGCCGATCCAGTTTTAACCTGGCATCGGCAGGCATCAAGTTCCTGCTTCCCAATCTTGACCCTATCACGTGATAGTCCGGCCAAGTGCCGTGGTATATTCCACTGCTGCAGTTGTCCTGCTCCCGCCGGGTTGCGCTGTCCGGCATTGCCGTTCACAGCGTTCCCTTGACCGGCATTGCCTTGATCGCGGTTACCTCTGCCAGCTTCACCTTGGCTCACACTTCGTCGATCCTCATTTCCTTGCACTTTTTTTCCTTTCCCTGCCCTTGCCGGGTCATATGGGACTATCTGTTTGTTTCTCCTTGCCGAGGTTACCACCTCCTCTCTTCCTGGGCCACCATGAGGCGATGATGCAGCTCCAGCGGATTTTTCCGGATTACCCACTGCCAAATAAATGATCTTGGAGGCCCCAGCTCTTGCCAGATTAGCCCTAAGCACCTCTTCATTTTTTCTGTTAGCGATCCGAACTAACTCATTCACTCTATCCTGCTGTCTTTGCTGAGCTTCACCCGTCAAACCCTCTAATTCGGATGCGGCTGCATCTGCTGCTCTAAGGTTCTTTGCCGAGGTACTGTACTTCGGCAGCCCCATGGACAAAGAGTTTTCTGATTCCTCAATTCTAGTATCACCCTCTTTGTTCATTTCACTCATGAGGTTTCTCCCCTTCACTTTTACAGCATCAACCTTATTTGCCTTTGCGTACTCACGCAGTGTCATGTTCAACGACTGCTGATCCGCGGCTATCTTTTTCACACCCTCTAGTATCTTCTGCCTAGTCTCCTCTAACTCGGCTTGTGCCTAAGCCAGATCTACCACTGCCTCTACTGGGCTTGCAAAGCTATCTATTGCCCGCTGCAACACATTTTCTGGCCTCTCTAGTGGAGGACCTCTACTTTTCCTCGGTGCATTGGGTGTTACCGCCGGATTTGGTGCCGGATCCTTGCTCGTGCCAGCGCCAGGCGCAGTCATCATCACCTCGGCACGGTCAGGGGGCGAGTGATACCCGCCCCGCGTGCCGCGCTAAGGGGTGGCTTGCCTCCCTCGACGACGTGCCGCGGGTAAACCTACGATACGTCGACAGTGACGTATATCTTGTGCGCACTAAGCTTGAAGAAGAGGCCGTTGCGCGGGAGAGGTCGCTTGCCGAAGCAGTCGGCATTGTCACTGACAAAGTCCAGCGCTCCACGTTGAACGAGCCCAGAGACGATGCGTTTGCCGGTGTTGATGAGGTTTCCCATCCGGATCTTCACTCCTGCTAGTTCCGCTAGCCCCACGGTGGGCACCAACTGTCGTGGTGGTGTCACGGCAGATGCCATGAATAGGCTAAAGGTGGGGACTATATGCACTAGTGGAATCTAGGGAGGGATAGTGTGGTGATTCCAAACACAGATGTCTCGTATTCAATTGATTTCCAAGGTTACAAATGCTCCTTGAGATGTATTGGGGAGAGGAGGAAGAAGGAACTCTCTTACTCTCACCACTAACTACCTCTTAGGAACCAAGAACCTACCAAGTAAAACTCAACCCTTTCTACAGAGGCCCTAGCCCTCCTTATATAGGGGTGGCTAGGTCCCCAATTAGGGCATATGTGGAGCCATATTCCAAGGAATATGCCTCTTCCCAAAATAGTAAATCGACCGGGTCACTTTTCCCCGTCGTAAGCCATGCAGAGGCTACGTGAGCCTCTACAGTGCCAGCGTCATCCGACACAGGCAACGTCACCTTTGTCAGCCATGCCTCGGTGGTCCTAGCCTCTTTCCGCTTCGCTCACGCTCCCGCGTACAGTGACCTCCTTTTGACCAGAGAGATACCTTCCTTCTCTTGCAAGCTTGATATAACCCGGATCATGCCTGGTTAATCCGGCCACACCTGTACCTGCATACAAGTTAGATACATCCTGCCGACATATGACATAGGTTGACCAGGACTCAGTTAGGCGGACATCCTCCAGTCTGGGTTACTCTGCGATTCAGCATGCCTTGAGGTGACTCGGCCAGCACTTGCTTTGACCTTGCCGTACCTCAGATAACTCGGCCTTTATACCCTGGCGTGACCCTACCAGGGGGTATCCCCCCAATAGAGGCGGACCCAGGGTATGTGCTAGTGGCTGTAAACGACTAGGAACCCAAAAGTGTGACTGGACTTGTTGATACCAGTAAACAATCCACATTCCAAAACAGTATAGATAAGCGCTCTAAGCGCAACAGTAGTAAATAAAACAGTAGAAGCGTGACATAAGTACATGCTAGTAGTAAAGCACGAAACTAATTGATGCCCCAAGAAATAATATGTGAATCAAGCTCAGGCGAAGGGGATTCATGGTCCCACAGGTAGATAGTGCGATAGTCATGGAACAAGAATCAAGTACACGGGTCCTACGGGACACAAGTGAGCGGGTAAGAACCAAATAACAACTATTGCTCATTGATGCCTCTTTCTTTAGTTATCCCATTACTACACAATTCAGTTGTTTAGGTACCTCATTATTCATCAAACTCGCATAAACCCTACACATGCAATTATATGACTCGCATGGCACAAATAATTCATATAGTAATGGCTAATAGGATTGAGGATATAAGCTTCGGTGGGGTTTAAAAATAAAGGTTGTGTAGTACTTGGGATTGCAATTTAATTAGAATCGTGACAGAATGATGCAAGAATAAAGATAGAGGCATAGGTGATATATGTAATGCAAGCATGGGGAATTGATTGCCTATTATCTCAACAGTGGGATAACCGGGATCCGGGTAGTACACTTGGGTCCCCTGATAACTCCCTTGCTCGGCGTCTATTTGGAATAAGAACCAAACACACAATGGGCCATAATAAATAAAGTATCCATCATATGCAACAAACAAAACAAGGTATGCCATGATGGAATGTTGCACAATTGCATGGTATAACATATCATGGCATGGGTGAGGTGTAGGTAAAAGAATAAAGCATTTTATTAATTATTTAGTCAAGTTTTACTCCTATAAACCTTGCTGCCTATTTAATATTTGTATGTCGCATGCTTCAGTTGATATCATGGAACATATAGTTGAAAAGGGTTGGTCGCGCGAATCAATTTAGACATATTATTTGTCGAATTCGTAATTATGAAACAATTGTTATGAATTTATTAAGAAATAGTCATTTATTGGCATTTAATTAATTCGAAATTTTAAATGCTTAGAGTTTATTTTAAATAGCATATTCATATTTCTGGCATTTTTCTAATAATAAAAAATATATCATTTGTATTATTTGAATTTATGAATTTAAAACATCAATAAATTCAAAACAATTTAAATTGAGTCAAAAGTCAAAGGTTTGACTAGGCAGGGTCAAATCTGGTCAAAATAGAAAACATGTTTGAATTCATATTTGGCACACATTCATATTTCATTTTATAAGTTTTTTCAAATTGAGTCAAAAGATATGAATTAATTTTATTTATATTTAACTCCTGGCGTTTAATTTGAATCCGGAAACATCTTGGGACTTCTCTCACGCGGGGCAAGCTTACCCACTCCCACAGACAAGTGGGACAAAGTCTCTAGCGGGTCCACACACGCACTAGCCATCAGAGTGGCGACATATGGGCAAACCCAGGGCTGCGGGTTGATGTTTGAAAAAGGGAAGGGGTTACGGTGCAAAAACTCTAGGCATGGCTCAGTTGTGCAGCTGACTGGTGGGTCACAAGAGGGACACCGGTTTGACCTTTAAAACAGGCATGGGGTTTCTGGGAAACAGCCACATGATTTGTGAAACTCAGTTTTCCTCGTGTTCATTAGAACCCGACGAAGCACCGTGACAGACAAAAATTCAGAGCCGTAGGCGTTCAAGCCGGCGACCTCGGGCATGGGCTGGACGGGCGGTGCCACTGTGGTGGATGTGGGCAGGTGCTATGCAAGGCTGGTGGATGGTGTATGCTTCTGAGACTTGGCAACAACAGGCATAGACGCACGACGCACGATGCGACATGGTTCGGCATGTCCGTGTCAGTCAGCGCGGCCAGGCGACATTCCAGGCACTAGGCTAGGGTGAGCTTGTGTGGCGTAGCGACATGGGTCTAGTAGCACACATAGCCGGCAAGAGGGTGCTCTGCAGCAATAGCAAGAAAGCAAGACAACAACGAATGACAGTGCATGAATGGTGTTTGACGAAAATATCTTGCCAACTAGGAATCAAACTAACACAGGATAATGTCAGAGAGGGTTAGGAGCTCACCGCAGGGCCAACGGTGAGGTCGATCTTGCCCAAGACAACGGTGATCTAGGACGGCGCTAGCGACGGTGACCTAGGGTTTTCTGCTCGGCATGCTCTGGTATAGCTGGTTCTGGAGTTGTCCCTTCTTGATTCCGTGAATAGGCGTGGTACTAGGGTGCTTGTGGTCATTCCCAACACCTAGGTGCTTCTCTTCTCCTTCTCCCCTCACCGGTGCCATTACACACCAAAGGTGAGGCTATGGTGGTCTGTAGGGCTAGGAAAGAAGATGGGGAGAGATGGGTGGTACTGGGTAGAGCCCTAGCGATCTGGATCGAGCCATAGGGGTGGAGTAAGGGTAGATAAGTCCATGGAAGAGAAGATACTGTCGGGTTAGGGTTTAGCAAAAAGCAACCTGAGTTACTTTAGATTCCCTCTCTTCTTCTCTTCTCTCTCGGGTTAGGCAGGTGGGATGGGTGATCAGGGGTGGTTAGGGTTGCTGCTGATCATCTTGGAAAGCAAGGAAAACCTAGGAGGTTAGCTTGTTGGTGAGGTTTAGTTGGATGGCCACATGGTCATGACTATGGAACCACATGGTAAGGTTATACTAGGATAATAGGGTTACGGGAAGGTGTGGTGAGTTGGTTTGTTTTAGCCAAAAAAAGAGGGCACGGTTAGAGACGGGTAGGTTGGATTAGATAGAACGTAGTGTTAGCTAATTTTCTCTCAGTTTTATAGATGGGTAGGTTGGATTAGATAGAGCTCTATAGATGATCACATTACCATCAACATCAGTTTTCTTCTTCAAAATCCATTTATTCTCAATGGCCTTTCGATCATGAGGTAAGTTCATCAACGTCCAAACCTGGTTTTCGTACATGGATCCCATATCGGATTGCATGGCTTCTAGCCATTTGTTAGAATCTCGGCTCATCATCGCTGCTTCATATGTCGTAGGGTCATCAATTCCATCTACCATGAAATGCACGGCAGGATTTTCGTATAGTTCAGGAGATGCATGTGTCATGCTTAACCTACGAGGTTTGGTAGTGTCCTTTTTCGGAGTTTCATGATCTTTATCATTAATTCTTCTTCATTTGGTGAAGTCAACTCCGGAACAATTTCCAGTGATGCGCCACTTGCCCTTTCATGAAGAGAAGGTTCACTAACCACTCAGAGTTCTACCTTTTGACTACTCACACCTTTCGTGAGAAACTCTTCCTCCAGAAAGGATCCATTCTTGGCAATGAAAACCTTGCCCTCGGATCAATGGTAGAATGAATACCTAATTGTTTCTTTAGGGTATCCTATGAAGACGTACTTTTCTGGTTTGGGTTCGAGTTTATTAGGCTGAAGTTTCTTCACATAAACATCATATACCCAAAGTTTTAGAAATGACATCTTAGATTTGTTTCCAAACCATAATTCATACGGTGTCTTTTAAACGGATTTAGACGGTGCTCGATTTAAAGTGAATATGGGGGTTTCCTGTGCATAACCCCAAAATGAAAGGGGAAAGTCAGTCAGAGATGTCATAGATCGAACCATATCCAATAAGGTACGATTACGATGCTCTGATACACCATTGCGTTGTGGTGAGATAGCTTGATGTCTACGCACTTCTATTCTTGTAGACAGTTGTTGGGCCTCCTAGTGCAAAGGTTTGTAGACTATCAGCAAGTTTTCCCTTAAGTGGATCACCCAAGCTTTATTGAACTCAGGGAGGAAGTGGTCAAAGGTATCCCTCTCAAGCAACCCTGTAATCAAGATACAAGAAGTCTCTGGTGTCCCCAACACACCCAATACACTTGTCAGGTGTATAGGTGCACTAGTTCGGCGAACAAATAGTAAAATACAAGTGGTATGGATATAAGATAACGGTGCTAGAAAATACTTTGATGGCGTGGAAGAGACTAAAGGCAAACTTAAATAAAGATGGAAGAAAGCAAACACGTAACAGATCTAGTTGCAAACGGAGTTTCAATGCTAAGAAACAAGGCCTAGGGATCATACTTTCACTAGTGAATACTCTCATATAATTGAGTGCTAGATGGTTCCAACAAACACCATAATTTCATAGAGACATCCAACACCAAATATAACTCATAACAAGTATTTGTAATCTCTAGCCTAAGTGCCACCATGGTGTGCACACTATCAACTACAAACACATGGGGAGAGCAGAGATCTATTAAAGCACTTGAGTAGCAAGGTAGATCTATAGATTACAAGCTCATGATCTCAATAAGATCATGCATAGAGAGATAGATGAACACATAGCTACCACTAGAACCCTTAGCCTCCAGAGAGAACTACTCCCTTCTCATCATGGGAATCAACAATGGTGATGGAGATGGCGGTGGAGATAGATGGAGATGGCTCTGGGGGCACTTCCTCGTCCTGGCAAGGTGCCGGAACAGAGACTTTCTGTCCCCCGAATCTCCTCTTCGGTGGTGGCAGCACTGCGGAACTTTTCGTGGCTAGAGGCTTGACGATCTAGGGTTTATGCATCAGGAGGCTTCTTATAGGCAAAGAGGCAAGGTCGGTGGGCGGACAGGGGGCCCACACCACCTGATGGTGCGGCCAGGGCTAGCCCGCGCCACCATATGGTGTGGCCACCTTGTGGCCCCTCTCCGTCTTGTATTCTGGCTCCTGGTGTCCCTCGGTGAAAATCTAACTTTGGCTTTTGTCCCGTCCAATTCCGAGAATATTCATTTTCTGACTTTCCTGGAACCAAAAATAGCAGAAAACAGGCAACTGGCACTATGGCATCTTGTTAATAGGTTAGTCCAAGAAAGTGCATAGAAAGTACTCCAAAATGTGGACAAAACATAAGAAAGTAGATAAAACCAAGCATGGAACATCAAAAATTATAGATACGTTTGCAACGTTTCAACATCCCCAAGCTTAACTCCTGCTTGTCCTCGAGTAGGAAAGTGATAAAAAGAAAGAATAATTTTTGAGGTGACATGCACCATCATAAACTTGATCAAAGTATTTGTAAAAGATTGATAGCTGGGATCATAGTACTTCAACATAGCATGAAAGATAAAGTTCTAACAATAAGACATAGCAACTATGTTGCGACATGAAAAGGCACAAACAAAAGATTCATGAATAACAATGATTTGCAAGACGTTTGTTTGTTTCACATATAGAAAACATAGCATAGTGGCATTCAGCTTGTCCCTCATAGAGTACCAAACATAAATGCATAGGACACCTTCAAAGTTCATAAGAGTGACTAGATACAAATAGTTTAAGAACAAGCAATATCAAAGTTATGCATCAATCAACAAGTCTTGGGACAATGCACATAGAACTAAGAATGGCCACTATGCTCTCTCAATAGGTGCATAAAGATAGAAGGTGGACACTCAATATAAAAGTGGAAGAAAGGCCTTCATAGAAGGAAGTAGGGATTCAAATTTCATAAAGAGCTTCCAAAAATTATGGAACTTATTAGCTTTCAGCTCTCATTTCCCCTATCATAAGCATCTTTAGGTGATTAAGGTTAAAGTGAACAAACTTTGGAGTATATGCTTGACAATGTATTAGCTGGAAATCTCATGTCCGTTGAATACGAGGGCCGCTCCTCATGCTACTCAAGTTTAGTCACCGGTAAGTTCTTTACATCGTAAGTACATGTGTATCATAGAGAACTGCCAACGGGGTACCCCTTGCCCGATGATACGGAAGAATCCCCATATAAAACTGACAAGGAAAGTAGACAACGAGCATCTCAACAATCTTCTTATTTACCATGGGAATATGGTGCTTCTTTCTCTCTTTCCTCTTTTCTCATATCTCTTTTTTTTCTCTTTTCTTTTTCTCTTTTTTTCTCAATATCTGACTCTTTTTTATAAGGATAATGCTTCATAGATAGCTCATTATGGTTATGCTGCAGGTTTCCACCATGACGGCATGGATTAGACCAGCGGCCATGCGTTTCTCTAACACACATACATAACTCCATGGACTTACAAGCTCCCATTTCATTTCACACCGACGACATCCATAGACAAAAGAGCATGATATCAACTAGGTACAAAGTACAAGTGCAATGTTGAAAGCGTTCCCCATGATAGCATGGTTCTACTAATCCCCAACATATAAGTGCAAGCATATACAATATAGACGACACAATGGTTCAACTTTATTAAGGGCAAGAAAAGTAAAGTGTGCCATCAAGTTCGTGAGAGCTTTAATCACTAGTTTTCTCATAACATGTTTAATTTGGAAGGTAGTTAAAAACATGAATTTACTTGGAATAGCATAAGCTAGTAAGTAGGTATGGTGGACTCTTTGGAATAACTTGGTTTAAGGAATTGGATGCATGAGTGGAACTTATACTTGGTTACGGAGGTTAGCAAAAGACTGGGAGCGACAAACTAAGAGAGAAATAATGGCCATAATCATGGAGAGCGACAAAACATCATTGATGAAAGCATAAAGTGATACTACAAGTTGAAAACTAAAGGATCATAAAGGCTATGGTGACTTGGGATAGTCATAACATGGTGTGAGCATGCGCCAAGTCAACCCAAATAAAGCATCAAAGGAGAATTCCACAATACTATGCTTTAATATGCTAAAACAACGCATGATCCTTCCAAGGCACATTAAGCAATCTCAATTGTTTATAACATGTCATCCTATAGCAAAGAATACTAAGCATAAAGCCAACTCAATATCAAGCATGGCATGACAAAGCATAGGCCACAGTCAAAAACAAGATCCTTTTACCACTTAAGCATGGACTTTTCCTACTCTTTTCCAACACCAAACCAAACTATTTGAAAACCAATGCATGAAAGAGGGGGTCCAACCATTTTATTCAGAAAACTAAGGAAACCAAGCAAATGAAAAACCAAAACGAAAACGAAAAAGAAGACACTCCAAGAACAAAACAACTATGCATGAAACAATAAAAATGAAGTGTTTGGAAGGAACCTAGAATTTTTATTGATGAAGAAGGGGATGCCTTGGGCATCCCCAAGCTTTGACGCTTGTACTTCTTGAATATTTCTTGGGGTGACATGGGTGGCATCCCCAAGCTTGAGGTTTTGTCCATACTTCATCTTATCACATTACTCTTCCCTACACTCAAAAATTTCCTTCATACAAAACTTCACACAATCTTCATTAGCAATATTAGTGCACTCAAGATAATAAGTCTTTGGGTTCAGTTTCAACACCAATAAAAATTCCACTAAAACACAAGCTACTGTAGCACTTCCCTCAATAATCTCAATTCCCCAAAAGAGAACCCAAAAAGGATTCAAGAAGAAGCAAATGCAAATAATGCCAGAAATCTGTTAAAATAGACCAGCAGGTAAAAACCAATTTTTTTGAAGACCTTCTGTTGCTCAAATCGAAAAGTGTTGAATTAACGAAAGTTAGATAACAACCTGGGGCAGAAGCACAAAAATTCACACCTCAAAAAACATACAGGGATTTTACAAGAATTTTTACGGTGAAGCACAAGAATCTATTTCGGGACAGCAACTTTCCCAAGCATTACTTCTCTCTCATTAGAGGTTACTCTTGGCACAAAAAGCAAATAAAAGGATAAGGAGTGGTTATTACAGAGGTAATTGAAAGAACATTTCATGTTTTCCTATGTTTTGCGTGTTAGATAACAATACTGTGGAGATTATTCGTGTGCTCTAAGTGTGCAGGAAGCTTTGAGGGGGCCCGGATTATCCGCCCCACGAAGGGCCGGATAATCCGGCCTACCTCATTGCTCAAAGAATGCCAAGGTGCGTTGCTCGGAGTCTGGTCGGATTTTCTCCCAGAAAATCCGAATTGGGGCGGTTTTTCTTCGGCAGGCCGGATAATCCGGCCCCCAGATTTTGAACAAACCAAGCCAAGGCACGTCGCTCGGAGTCCGGTCAGATTTTCTCCCGGAATATCCAAACTGGGGCAATTTTTTCTCCCTAGGCCGGATAATCCGGCCCTCACATGGGACCGGATAATCCGGCACCCAGAAGATGATCAAGTGCAAGCTCTGCGCGACACTGAGAGTCTGGGGCGCAGTTTTTCCCCAGGCCGGATAATCCGGCCCCCAAAGTCTACAACGGCTAGTTTTGGAAGGGGGTATAAATACCCCTTCTTCCCCAACGTTCGGAACTCTTGATTCATTCGAAATTGTTCAGACCCCTTGCAAGTGCTCCCATTCAAGATCTCCCACTCGAAGGCTTTGACTTTGGGGGAATTGAAGGAGGAGAGGATCATCATCGTCATCACGAATCAAGCGCATCAACTCCTCTCCATTCATTTGGAGAAATCCCTGATCTAGTATTCTTGTCAATATCTAGATCTTGTGCTTTGTATTTGATAACATTGTTCTCGTGGCAGCTTGTTGTCATTACGGGAGCCTCCAAGTTGATTGTGGAGTTGTGCCCCGCTAGTTGTGTAAAGGCGCCGGTACCCGCCTAGAAGAGTCCCTATTGTGGAAAGGTGGATAAGGCCTTTGGTGGCGGGATCCATCGGAGGACAGGGTGAGGCCTATTGTGGCATGGTGGTATTAGTACCGCCCACCCCTCCAACGCAGACGTACTTCCCTTAACAAGGAAGGAACTGCGGTCAAACAAATCCTGTGTCTCCTCGTGCTTCACTACGGTTTACCCGTTCCTCTTCACTCGCTCTTTACTCGCTAGTAGATAGGTTTGCATATAGGGAAATTCCACCTAATAGTTTATCTAGAGAAATTACCCTTTGTGCTAAGCCTAAAATTGAAAAAGCATTAAAATTTGAAGTAGCACCTATTCACCCCCCCTCTAGGTGCCCATACGATCCATTTCAATTGGTATCAGAGCCCTGTCTCTTAATTCAGGCTTAACCGCCTAAGAGTAGTATGGGTACCAAGGGTGATGGGAATGAGGCTGTGGATAAGGTAACAATGGATGACCTCAAGACGTTGGAAACAACCTTGTTGAAATCCTTTGAGGCCAAGATGGAGTAGATGAATCAAATGATTTCTCGCCTCACATCATCCATAGCCCCATCTCCATCCTTCTCTGAGGCAGCCACACCATCATCTAAGGAAAAGGCTAACACCGGATCCAAGGATGATGATGCGGAAGGTGAAAAACTTAATGGTTCCACCTCTAAGAAGGGAAGTGGTAAGGAGGAATATAGTGAGGTTCGTGACGTATATTCTCCTGACCCACCTATCCCTCATCCTCATATAAACAATAGGAGTGATCCACCCAAGCTCACTGCATCCTCTTTCAATCAATGGCAATTCTTAATGAAGTCTCATGTTTGCAGCGCCTCTATTGAACTTTGGAGGATTATTGAAGAGGGTCTTCATATTAGAGATCAAACCAACCTGACAAGAAGAGAAGTCGTGGACAGCCAACTGAATGCCACTTCTCTCCACATGATACAGCTCGGTGTGGGTCCCAAGGACATGCCCCACATTGAACATCTCAACACAACTAAAGAAGCTTGGGATGCCCTCACTGATCTCTTTGTTGGGAATGAAAGCATGAGAAGGAATAGGTATGATGCCCTTAGTAATGAAGCTGAGGGATTCTACATGTTGGATGGTGAAAACCATGAAGACATGTATAGAAGACTCAAGGGAATCGCAACAACATTTAGAAAGCATGGAGCCACTCACATTGGTGATGCATGGATAAAAAGGAAATATGTGAGTGCCTTAATGCCTTTCGAGCCAATAGACTTGAAGAGCCTGCAAGGTAGACATAACTACCATCAAATGACATCCAATGAGGTCATGCAAGAAATGGCGTCATTCAAAGTGGTGGCAAAGTATGCTGAAGATGCCCGTGCTCGGGCCATTGGAATGCAAAAGGGTGTCAATGTTGCTCTAAAAGTCAAAGTTGTTGAGCAAGAGGAGGATGAAAGAGCGTTTGATGGGGCCTCCATGGACTGCCCCGATGAAGTCAAACGTGCTCATGGTGAGTACATGGTGTTTTATGCAAGGAACTTTTGGAAGGATCCTGCCAAGGCCAAGTCGGAACTCGAGCGCAAGAATGGGTCAAGTGGAAGAAGAGAAAGTGGCCCAAAACTAAGAACTTGCTACAACTGTGGAGAGAAGATGCACTTTGTAGCCTAGTGTCCGTATCAAAATAGAGAAGACAATGGTGGCAGGCTCCTTCTTAAAGAAAAATCCAAAGCACCTAAGAAGAAGCCATTTATTAAGAAGAATAGCCCCTACAAGAAGCAACCCAAGATCGTCTTAGTGGCACAAGAAGAATACTCCTCTGCAAGTGAAGATGAAGACGATGAAGATAGTTCTCACGAGGTGGCTGCTATAGCCACCACATCGACTCCATCATCTCTCTTCGACTCGCCAAACAAGAACATCATCAACAACAACGCTACTTGCCTAATGGCAAGAGGGTCCGAGGTATCAAGTTATAGCTCTTCATTTCCTAAGAGTAACATATTTTTGGATATGGATGATCATGACAGTCTTAAAATGAAAGAAGAAGTTATTGCTTTGGACACCTTTTTCACTAACCTGCAAGGTGAGCACAAACTCCATTTTGATGCTGTTATGAGTCAACTTGCTCAAGCCGAAGATCTTCTTGAAGAAAAGGGTAGAATTGAAAGAGAAGATGCCTTGGAGATAGCTTCTTTGAAGAATGCCTTAGAAGAAGAAGAGGAAGCTCGAGTATCTTTGGAAGAGAGACTCGAATCCATTGAGTCACATGAACAAGCGGTGGCTCAGCTCATCGAAAAATGTGACCATGATCTTGCCAAGGTAAAGAAACTAAAGGAAGAAAAGATTGAATTTGGGGTTGTTCATGCTAGACTCTTGGAGAAGTTTGATAATCTTGAAAGTGCTCACAAGGCATTGAAGAGTGATCATTCTACTTTAAATGAGTTTCATGACCAGCTCCAAACTCAATTGAAGCGGTATGATGTGCCAAGTACCTCCACATCATCTTATGGAAAAGAAGATCTTGCAAGAGGTTCTCAACACAAAGGTAAAGAGGTTATTGATGAGATACTGAGCAAGCAAAGGACAAACAATAGAAAATAATGTCTTGGTTACATTCCAAAGACAAAGAGCAAGAAAAACAACAACAAGAAGAAGAGCAAGACTGCTCAACCAAAGACTAGCAACATTGCCAATGACAAGTCTAATTATAATGGTTGCAGGGGCTAACAATCCTAACTTTGAATTATATTGCGATTATTATGGTGATGTCTATGATAGTTATGTAGGCTCTTATGATTGTTACATCCCTTGGTCTATTTGGGGCCCCAAGACACTTGTCATTAACTGTAACATCCCAAAATTTCATCTGAAATTATCGTCATTGCACTCATATCATCATGGCATGTAATTGCATTGCATTTAGAATGTCCTCCAAAAATTTGGTGCAATTTTGGGCCATGGATAAAAAGATATGAATTTTTTTGAAAATAAAACCAAAGAAAATGTTATATTAACTATTAAGCCCAAGTGAATACTTTTTATTAAAATTTTTGAAACAGAAGATAAATATGTTTTATAATACCCTAAAAACCTAGTTTGAGTTTTTACAAATTTTCACAAATAGGTTTGAATGAATTTGAATCCTTAAATCAAAAGTTTTGGTGAAAACAGAATTAGAAAAAAGAAAAAGAGTAAAGGAGAAAAAAATAAGCAGCAGACAGCTTCTGGCCTTTCGGCCCAAAACCAGCCCACCAGCCCACCTGACTTTTCTCCTCTCCCCCTGTTTTCTTACCGCGCCCCCGACTACCCCCTTCCGCTGATAGACCGACCGCATGCCACGTCACCCCACCACCCTGTCGTCTTCAACCCTCCAGCGACGAACCGCCCCACCTCCTCTGCCGTTTCGAATCGATTTTATTCCGGCCGTTTCTCATAGTAATTCCCCCCCGGCGACTACTCCTACTTAATCCTCACACCCTCCTCATCATTTCCCCCCAGTCGCCACCCCCAGAGAGCCCCCAGGCCCTCCAATTACGAGCTCGGACCGCTTCTCACTGGCGGTATCCCGACGACAATTCCGGTGAACTTCGGCCGTTAGGCGCCCTCCTCTCAGTCCCGTCTGGTTCACCATGTCCTAGCACACCTACTAACCGAGCCACGTGCTCCCTCTTGCTCCAGGTCGACGACACGGACCAAGTCCGGCGAACTCCCTCTGCCGCCACCGTCCGACGGTTTTTCCGGTAAGGGTGAGGTTCCCGCCGCTTCTTTTTGGGCACTGCTGGACAGTGTAGAACCAGGCGCATTCCCCTAACCCTTTTTCTTGTCTGCTCGAGTAGCAGATCGACGCCACCGTCTCATGGCCGTGACCTCTGCTGTCGACGCCACTCCGGCGAGGAATACCGAGCGCAGCAGAGCTCCCCTCTCTCCATCGCGACCACTAACCAGATCGCCGAGACCACCGCAAACCCTCGGTAAGACTACCTTTTCCTCTACCCCTCTAGAATCGCCGGAACGCCACACACCTGACGTGCCACCGCCGCGCGCCGTCGCTAGCGTCGCCAGTCTCCGGCGAGTTGTTTAGTAGCCGTTCGATCAGAATTTAGCGGATAGGATTAGATCACTTATCGAAAGGGAACGGGCTAATCAGATCCGTCCGCAGTCACTTAAGATCTGACAGCCCACAGTGATCGATCCGGCCGAACCGCTACCAGCCAATAGAATAGCGCCACGTCGCCAGACTATTTTTGTTTAATTAGAAAATAGACATATTTAGTATTTAACTTAGAAATTCAATAACTTTTGATCCACAAATCAGAAAAATACAAATTTGGTGTCTGTGGATTCAGAAAAATAAGCCCTTTATTATGGAGGCCTCGTTTCACACTTTTGCCTCTGAAAACTGGGATTTATAGGCAGAACCTTGTTAGGAGTATTTTGCTCACAAAAATTGTTCTATAAATTATTTTTGAGTATTTCTTGTGCATTTAGATGAGGTATTCTATCCTCTGTACTGTAGACTCTGTAAATTATAGAGTTGTGATCATATCATTGCATCTTGCATGCATTCATGTTTTTGTAATGTTTTATTGATTGAATTATTATTGTTGTATTGATCTTGTGTAGATTGTGTGGATTGTGAAGTTTGTTGCTGTGAGGATTGTACCTATTCCCCTAGCTACCAAGGCAAGTGATATTTCATCCCATGTCCTATTATTTTTCTTTACTATTGCACTAGTGATATTTTGGTAGATCTTAGCATGATAGAATTATTCATGTGTTACTATACTATAATATGCCATGCTATCCTATAGACTATATCTTGATAGTATCCCCTAGTTAAAAGACATTGTATGCTAGAATGCTTAGCTATGCTAGTAGAATTCGTGGGTGGAAAATACATATCAAGATAGTATGGAAAGATATTATTTTTGTTTGACTAAGAAAACAACTATTATTAATGAAACACCTGGGTCGATTGGGATTTGCTTGGATTATGTTGAGTGGTTACTCAGGGGCCATGTCTATGTTCAGTTGGTGTATCACACTTGTGGATGGCCACCCAGGAACAAAGAGATTGGAGACATTCTTGTCATAAAGCTTCCAGTGCAGCCACATGGCATATGGGCTCTGTCTTGACAAACTAAGTTGCAAGAACTCAGCCAGACGGACAAAAGGTGGTAGATGTGGTAGGATGGAACGCGTCCGTGGTGGTCTGAGGGATTGCTTCTAAAAAGTCTTGTCTCGATGCATGTCGAGTCTTGTGGGGAAAGTGCACCACCTCTCGAGAGGGTAAAACTAAGTACTTAGCCGTGTCCCTGGTTATGGACAACTTCTGAGCCTCAAGACAGTGAAGTAGTTCAATAATCTCCTCATCCAAATTTCTCTAAGTTAAAACTTGTGGGTGAACAGGGGTAAAGGTTCAGTGATGTCTATCATTGGTACCTTATAGCTTGAATGAAAAACTTCTTCAAAAACTATAAGTTAAACTAATTTTAGCAAAGCGATCCATAACCCCACTTAGCCATATATTCATGTAGTTGTTAGATTATATTAAGTATCTATGGTATCACTTGCCAATACAATTCCAAATGTATTGACCCTTGTGGCTGTAACTTATTATGTTGCAGGATACTCTGATGATGAGTAGGGTTGTGGGTCTACATTCGACATGCTTGCCTGTGGCACATGAAGACTAAAGACTCTATTATTATGCTATGTAATATGAACTTGTGTCTTAGCCTTGGGCTAAGTGAGTTGTAAGAACCATTATATTCCTGGATATGCGATGTAATAATGACCTTTGTTTCTGTGTACTTCATCTTAAACTGTGGGTGCTAGCATTTCGATCCAGGGACTAGCACTGCAATCACAGGGATCTTACCTTATTATGGTGAGATTTTACATTAACATGAGAGGACCCATTGAAAAATGGGTACCTAAAACCAAGAAGTAACTTTCTTGCAGGGCTATGCTTCCGGTGGTTCTAAATGGGTACTCGATAGCGGATGCACGAGTCATATGACTGGAAGCAAGGAGATCATCATGGATATGCGACCAAATCATGATCATATAACCTTCTCCTATGGTGACAAGTAAAAATCTGAGGTATTGGGTCTTGGCAAAGTTGTGGTGGCTCACGATATCTCTCTCGTGGACGTCATGCTTGTTGAGACCCTCGGGTACAACTTACTTTCAGTTCGCTCCCTTGGTAAGATGGGCTTTGCAGTTTATATTGATGCTGATTTGGTGGTACTCTTGTGGAGCAAGTCTCTAAAAGTCGCTTTCGTGGGATATGTCGAAAATGACCTGTAGGTGGTGGACTTTTTGGGGAAAACCACTACAGGCCCAACGTGTCTTTTCGGAAAGGCTGACGCGGGTTGGCTATGGCATCGCCGACTAGCCCACGTCAATATGAGAACTTTTCAAAGTCTCCACAAGGGTGGCCACATCCTTTGACTAAAAGAAAATGTCTCCTTTGACAAAGATCGTGTTTGCAGGGCATGTGTTGAAGGGAAAATGCATGACTCTCCTCATCGAAGGAAGACTATTATCTCGTAAAAAGGATCTTAGAGCTCCTTCATGTGGACCTCTTTGGACCTCAATCTCATGCAAGCCTCGGTGGGAAGAAGTATTGTCTAGTGATTGTTGATGATTACTCAAGGTAGACTTGGGTTTATTTCTTCAAGTTGAAGAGTGAAACTCAACAAACGGTCATCGACTTCGCCAACGAGGTTCAACATCAACACAACGTCCCTATACTGGCTATAAGAAGTGATAGTGGCTCTGAGTTCAAGAACTACACCTTAAATGAGTTCCTAAGTGAAGAGGGGATAAGACATCAATATTCCGCTGCGTACACCCCTCAACAAAATGGTGTAGCCGAGAGGAAGAAACGGACTCTAATGGATATGGCAAGATCAATGCTAGCCGAATTCAAGTCTCCATATAACTTCTAGGCTGAAGCAATCTCTACCGCTTGTCGCTGATCCAACCGGTTATACCTCCATAAGATCTTGGACAAGACATTGTATGAAATACTTACCGGTAACAAGCCAAACATCTCATACTTTCGGGTATTCGGGTGTAAGTGTTTCTTTCTCATCAAGGGAGTTCGTTTAGCTAAGTTTGAATCTAAGGCTCCAGAAGGTATTTTTGTTGGTTATGGTGCCGAATCCCATACTTATAGAGTCTACAATAAGCTCTCCGGAACTGTTGTAGAATCTTGTGTGTGGTGCTCGAGGAAAATGAAGGTTCCCGTGTGGAGCAAGTTGGTGTTTGTGATGCAGATGTTGAAATACCCCAAGATGCCATAAGAAGAATGGGCATGGAATTTTTCCGCCCCATTGAGGAACCCCTCGTGGCGGATTGGGAAGGACAATGCTCTACTCCTGAAGAGCCCTCATCTACACATACTCAACATGTTCCCACCACGGGAGCAACTTCTGCACCATCTCCATCAACTTCTGAAGGTCAAGATGTTCCAAAAAGCTCCAAGCCGGATTATCCGGTGGACACCGAATTATCCGGCCACCCTGCTCCTGATGACCATATTGCTCCTGGTGCTGAAGATATCGATGCAAGCTCCAAGCCAGATTTTCCGGCCAGCCCTGGTTTATCCGGCCCCTCGCCAGTTCAAGCAAGCCCTAGGCATCCGGATGAAGCTGCTACAAGTACTCCCAGACCAGATTATCCGGCCTCTCCCTCGGCCGGATTATCCAGCCCTGACTCACCTGTTGTTCAGCAGTCTCCTATTACGGCTGCTGACTCATCTCAAGGGCACGGTTCATCACCACCTACTACTGTTATCCTTGTTTCTAATCAAGGTCGAGCAAATGATTCCAATGAAGATTCAATTGATGAAACTACTCCACCAAGACAAAACAAACTTATTGAACTTTGTTGCAAGGCTCGGGCTGATCGGAACCTTGAGTTAAGGGGTCACACCCTCGACAAGGTTGTTGGTGACCTTCGATGAAGGGTTTCTACAAGAAGGGAATTGTCCAGTTTTGGTGAGCATCAAGCTCACATCTCAATGGTGGAACCCAAGAAGGTCTTTGAAGATCTTGAAGATCTAGACTGGGTTGTTGTTATGCATGAAGAATTGAATAATTTCGAGCGCACCAAAGTCTAGAAACTCGTGGAGAAACCCAAAGATTGCCGCAATGTTATCGGCACCAAATGGATATTTAAAAACAAGCAAGATTAGAATGGCATTGTTGTGAGGAACAAGGCAAGACTTGTGGCACAAGGTTACTCTCAAGTTGAGGGCATTGACTTCAGCGAGACCTATGCTCTAGTGGCTCGCCTTGAGTCCATCTGTATCCTTCTTGCTTATGCTGCCCATAACAATTTTAAATTGCAACAAATGGACGTCAAGAGTGCTTTCCTTAATGGTCCTCTACATGAGTTGGTATATGTAAAGAAACCCCCGGGCTTTGAGGATCCTAACTTCCCGAACCATGTCTACAAACTCGATAAGGCACTCTATGGCCTTAAACAAGCCCCACGTGCGTGGTATGAGCACCTTAAAGAGCTTTTGCTAGACCTTGGCTTCGAAGTTGGGCAATTCGATCCCACTCCTTTTACTAAGAAGGTTAAGGGGGAGCTCTTCGTATGCCAACTATATGTATAAAATATCATCTTTGGTTCTACTAATAAAGCTTTTAATGATGAATTTTCAAAGCTTATGACTAACAGGTTTGAGATGTCTATGATGGGGGAATTACGGTTCTTTCTTGGATTCGAGATCAAGCAACTTAGAGAAGGAACCTTCATCAATCAAGAAAAATACATCCAAGCCATGCTCAAGAGATTCAAGATGACGGATCTTAATTGTGTCACCACTCCGATGCAAACAAAATGTCATCTTGAACTTAACCCACATGGTAAAGATGTGGACCAAAAGGTATACCGGTCCATGATTTCTTTACCTCTGCGCATCTAGACTCGATATTGTGTTGAGTGTGGGGGTGTGTGCAAGGTATCCATCAGCTCCTAAAGAAAGTCACTTAGTGGCGGTCAAGAGAATCTTTCGATATTTGGTTCATTCCCTAACTTTGGTCTATGGTATCCCAAGGGCTCCAATTTCTCTCTATGTGGTTATACTGATTCAGATTGGGCTGGTGATATGGATGATCGGAAATACACTTCTGGAGCTTGTCAATTCTTGGGAATATCTCTTGTGTGTTGGTCATCTAAAAAGCAGAATTGTATATCTCTCTCCACCGCCGAAGCTGAATATGTTGTTGCTGCTAGCGTTTGCACTCAGTTATTGTGGATGAGGCAAACTTTAAAGGAATACCGTGTCAATTGTGACAAAGTGCCTCTTTTATGTGATAATGAAAGTGCAGTCAAAATTGCGTACAATCTGGTACAACACACAAGGACAAAACATATTGAGATTCGGAATCATTTTATTCGAGAACATGTTGCTCGAGGCGATATTGATCTATCTTTTGTGAGCACGAAGAACCAACTTGCGGACATTTTTACGAATCCACTTGATGAAGCAAGATTGTGCTACTTGAGGAATGAGCTAAATATCATTGATTCCAGGAGTTTGTCTTGATTACCCATGCACTCACTCGTACATCTCAGTATTATTTGGTCTAGGTGTGGGCATGGATATAGGGGGAGTGTGGTCCTAATTCATTGGGCTAACCCTCCCCCCATAATGCCAAAAGCAAGATAAATATTTTCTTTTAATATCATTTTGTGATATGTGAGCTTATTGATGAGTATTGGTCGTGAACCCAAGACAAATCTTCGCGGTGTCACACCATACACTCCAACAAGGTATCTTCGGCCACCGCCCTCTCCCTTGAGGAGAATTGGTTTTTTATGGATCTTGTTGGTTGTTTTTGCTCTCTCATGTTCTGGGAATCACACTCAATCATGGCTCTTATTAGATTTGGATCTTCTAATTTTGAGTGTTTAGTACCATTTCAGTTTGGTTCTCTTAATCCTAATCCTTTCCCTACCCCTAAGCCATCTATTCTTGCACCAAATCCCTTGTACACCTTGTGGGGGTGTTGTTTGGAGACACGCGGGCCTGAATCTGTGTTCAACAGAAATTCAGAGTGGAGGCCGGATAATCCAGCCCAAGTGTAGGCCAGATAATCCGGCCCTGCTGGATTTCGTCTTAAAGGGCAGGGATCGGGGGGGAGGGCTCATAACGAGCAGCACTTCTCCCCCAACCCTCTCCTCCTCCTCAGCCGCCGCCTGCCGTCCCCCACCCTCCCCGGAGCCTCTCCGGCCACCAGGTTTTCCGGGCCCACCGGACATATGGTGAAGGATGAGCTCCTGGGAGTGAGCCAACTCATGGCGCTCGGTGGAACTCTTCTTCTGGGCTGAACTATGGAGAGCTGGAGCATCACTTGTTCCCCTCTGCGGCATCTGATGATGATGAGGATGGTGACACCGAGGAGCTTTAAGATGAGGACGAGGATGAGAATGAAGACGAGGAAGAGGACGAGGATGAGGACTATGAGTGATCCCTTGGGGCGCTAGCATCGCTCTTCTTCCTTTTTGGTGTCTCGATGCCAAAGGGGGAGAAGTAGTTCTATTAGGATCTTCGAGGATTTGCATGGGTTGGGCATAAGCACTTGCATTTTTCTATTCGTTGTTTTCTCGCTTATGCCCATTTAGGGTTGAACTTTGAGATTGTGATTTGTGGTTTGTTTGAGACTCTATGTCAGTGGTTGTCTGGATTTATCTCATGGATTATACTTATGGATTCATCTATTATATCCTATTATGCTGGAAATCTTTATCAAGGAAGGCGCTTATATAGGTTATCACGTTGATAATTGAGGCTATTTCAAGGATGCCTCTCTTCTACCTCGGTGGTATGATTATATTGCTCATATGTCTATGGAATAGATTCACCCATTTGTGTGCATTTGTATTAAATGCAAATTTCTAATATGCACACATTGAGGGGGAGTCCCTTCCATGTTTATTGCTAGTTTTCTTGTGATCCTTTCCTGCAAATCCTAGTATTGTCATCTAACACCAAAAAGGGGGAGATTGAAAGAACATTTCATGTTTTCCTATGTTTTGCGTGTTAGGTAACAATATTGTGGAGATTATTCATGTGCGCTAAGTGTGTAGGAAGCTTTGAGGGGGCCGGATTATCCGCCCCACCAAGGGCCAGATAATCCGGCCTACCTCATTTCTCAAAGGATGTCAAGGCGCGTCGCTCGGAGTCTGGTCAGATTTTCTCCCGGAAAATCCGAACTGGGGCGGTTTTTCTTTCCCAGGCCGGATAATCCGGCTGTCGCATGGGTCGGATAATCTGGCCCCCAGATTTTGAGCAAAGCAAGCCAAGGCGTGTCGCTTGGAGTCCGGTCGGATTTTCTCTCGGAAAATCCGAACTGGGGCGGTTTTTTCTCCCCAGGCCGGATAATCCGGCCCTCACATGGGACCGGATAATCCGGCCCCCAGAAGATGATCAAGTGCAAGCTCTACGCGACACTCGGAGAGGGGGCTGGACTATCTGCCGAATATTCCGAGTCTGGGGCGGAGTTTTTCCCCAGGCCGGATAATCCATCCCTCACTTGGGCCGGATAATCCGGCCCCCAAAGTCTCCAACAGCTTGTTTTGGAAGGGGGTATAAATACCCATTCTCCCCCAACGTTCAGAACTCTTGATTCATTCGAAATTGTTCAGACCCCTCGCAAGTGCTCCCATTCTAGATCTCCCACTTCAACCACTCGAAGGCTTTGATCTTTGGGGGAATGGAAGGAGGAGAGGATCATCATCGTCATCACGAATCAAGCGCATCAACTCCTCTCCATTCATTTGGAGAAATCCCTGATCTAGTATTCTTGTCAATATCAAGATCTTGTTCGTTGTATTTGATAACATTGTTCTTGTCGAAGCTTGTTGTCATTACAGGAGCCTCCAAGTTGATTGTGGAGTTATGCCTCGCTAGTTGTGTAAAGGCACCGGTACCCGCCTCGAAGGTTCCCTATAGTGGAAAGGTGGATCAGGCCTTTGGTGGCGGGATCCATCGGTGAACAGGGTGAGGCCTATTGTGGCGTGGTGGTCTTAGTACCGCCCACCCCTCCAACACAGACGTACTTCCCTTAACAAGGAAGGAGCTGCGGTCAAACAAATCCTGTTTCTCCGCGTGCTTCACTACGGTTTACCCGTTCCTCTTCCACTCGCTCTTTACTCGCTAGTAGATAGGTTTGCATATAGGGAAATTCCACCTAAAAAATTATCTAGAGAATTTAACCTTTATGCTAATCCTAAAATTGAAAAGGCATTAAAATTTGAAGTAGAACCTATTCACCCCCCCTCTAGGTGCCCATACGATCCATTTCAGCAATAACTTCCGAGACTCATCTAATACTTTTGGGTTATCTCCCAATAAGTACTTTTCTTTATCGCCTTTAAGTTAGGCATGATAGTTTGATAAGATGCTCACATAAGACATATGAATTGAACTAAAATAGAGCATCAAGAAGCAAATTCAAAGCACATTTATGTCTAACCCACTTCCTATGCATAGGAATCTTGTAAAGAAACAAGTCATGAAAGCACAAAGGAACAAGCATAGGAAAGAAAAAAAAGTGAAACTTCAAAAAATTTAACATAAAGAGGGCAAACTTAATATTGTTGAGATACATAAAACCATGTTTCCCTCTCTCATAATAACTTTTAGTAGCATCATGAATAAAATTAACAATATAACTATCACATAAAACATTCTTATCACGATCCACATGCATATAATCATTGTTACTCTCCACATAAACATAGTCATTCTTATTAATTGTAGTGGGAGCAAATTCAACAAAATAGCTATCATTATTATTCTCATCACCATAATCATCAAATATAAGAGGCATATTGTAATCATAATTAATTTTCTCCTCAATAGTAGGTGGACTGAAAAAATCATATTCATCATTGTAATCATCATATATTGGAGGTTTGGTATCATCATAAGCAATAGAATAGCTATCTTCCAAAGCTAGGGAACTAAAAAGATCATTTTCGTAAGAACTAGCATCCCCAAGCTTAGACTTTTCCATAGCATTAGCAATAATGATGTCCAAATAATTCATACTAACAACATTGCTATTAGCATGCAAATAAAGTTCCATAGGTTTTTTAATTTTCTCTTCAAACAATTCATGTCCTAACTCAAGATAAATACTATAAAGATCTCTAATTTTGTTGTTGTTTTCCATTAAGCCTAACTAGTGAAAACAAGAAACAAAAAGACAAAATTGCAGAATCTAAACGAAATAACTTCGAGAACTCACACCGGAGGATGTGAGTGCCTTTTACCTTACCTTCCCGGCAACGGCGCCAGAAGATAGCTTGATGTCTATGCACTTCTATTCTTGTAGACAATTGTTGGGCCTCCAAGTGCAGAGGTTTGTAGACAAGCAGCAAGTTTTCCCTTAAGTGGATCACCCAAGGTTTATCGAACTCAGGGAGGAAGTGGTCAAAGGTATCCTTTTCAAGCAACCCTGCAATCAAGATACAAGAAGTCTCTTGTGTCCCCAACACACCCAATACACTTTTAAGGTGTATAGGTGCACTAGTTCCGTGAAGAGATAGTAAAATACAAGTGGTATGGATATAAGATAACGCTGCTAGAAAATACTTTGATGGCGTGGAAGAGACTAAAGGCAAACTTAAATAAAGATGGAAGCAATCAAACATGTAACAGATCTAGTTGCAAACGGTGTTTCAATGCTAAGAAACAAGGCCTAGGGATCATACTTTTGCTAGTGAATACTCTCATATAAATATCATCTCTTTATGATACTACTCTAAACTACTCTCCGGTTGGACACTCTAATCCATGGTAAGGCTATAACAGCACACCTCAAAGTTCGCTTTCCGCATCTAGATAACCGCACACTGTCACCTTGAGCGCTAGATGGTTCCAAGAAACACCATAATTTCATAGAGACATCCATCTCCAAATATAATTCATAACAAGTATTTGTAATCTATAGCCTAAGTGCCACCATGGTGTGCACACTGTGAACTTCACACGCATCGGGAGAGAAGAGATCTATTAAAGCACTTGATCAGCAAGGTAGATCTATAGATTACAAGCTCATGATCTCAATAAGATCATGCATAGATAGAGAGATGAACACATAGCTACCGGTAGAACCCTTAGCCTTGAGAGAGAACTACTCCCTCCTCATCATGGGAATTAGCAACAGTGATGGAGATGGCGGTGGAGATCGATGGAGATGGCTCCGGGGCACTTCCCCTTCCCGGCAGGGTGCCGGAAAAGAGACTTTTTGTCCCCTGAATATCCCCTATGGTGGCGGCACCGCTGCGGAACTTTTCGTGGCTAGAGGCCTGGCGATCTAGGGTTTATGCATTAGGAGGCTTCTTATAGGCGAAGAGGCAAGGTCGATGGGCGGCCAGGTGGGCCCACACCACCTAGTGGCGCGGCCAGGGCTAGCCCGCGCCACCGTATGGTGTGGCCACCCTGTGGCCCCTCTCCGTCTCGTAGTCTGGCTCCTGGTGTCCCTCGGTGAAAAACTGACTTTGGCTTTTGTCCCGTCCAATTCCGAGAATATTCATTTTCTGACTTTCCTGGAACCAAAAACAGCAAAAAACAGGCAACTAGCACTGTGGCATCTTGTTAATAGGTTAGTCCAAGAAAGTGTATAGAAAGTACTCCAAAGTGTGGACAAAACATAAGACAGTAGATAAAACCAAGCATGGAACATCAAAAATTATAGATACGTTTGCAACATATCTTGGTGTTCTGTCAGGCGTGAGTTGTGAAGCTACTCCATACTCTCTCATGTGTGTGCCAAACTCGTAAGTTAGATATTCACCTCCACGGTCAGACTGTAGAAATTTAATCTTTCTATTATGATGATTATCCACTTCACTCTCAAATTCCTTGAACTTTTCAAAGGTTTGAAACTTGTGTTTCATGAAATAGATATATCCATATCTACTCAAATCATCCGTGAAAGTAACAAAATAACGATATCCACCTCACGCTGACACACTCATTGGACCACATACATCAGTATGTATGATTTCCACCAAATTTGTTGCCCGCTCCATTGTACCGAAAAACGGGTTACTAGTCATATTGCCCATAAGGCATGGCACACAGTATCAAATGATTCAAAATCCAGTGATTCTAAAAGTCCATCAGAATGGATGTTCTTCATGCGTTTTACACCAATATGACCTAGACGATAGTGCCACATATATATAGACATATGATTATCAAGTTTAACCCTTTTGGCATCAACATTACGGATATGTGTATCCCCTGGCTGTCATGAAGACATCGTATGCCATCTTTGATATTGCGGGTACCGCTGCTTTGTTGGTGTGAGAACCTTGCTGAGGTAGTAGACTGGGTGTTGTACCCCATGGACTTTATTTTCTTCGGCTTGTTCCACCACGAGCATAGTGCTAACAACCTGGTTGGTGGCGGAGATGTATAGCAATAGAGGCACCTTTTCGCGAGGTGTTACCAATACCGGCGAGGTGGACAGTAGATGCTTGAGGTCCTCGAATGCTTCTTGTGCTTCGTTTTTCCACTCGAATTTGTCAGCCTTGTGGAGAAGTTGGTAGAAGGCAGTGCCTTTTCGCCCATCCGACTACATGCCTTTTACGTTCTTCGGCTTCTCCATAGCCAGTATGGCCTTTATTTTCATTGAGTTGGCCTCGATCCCTCTCGCAGAGATGAGGTACGCGAGCAATTGCCCAGATGGTACGCCAAAGGCGCATTTTTCCGGATTCAGCTTGATCCAGTAGCGGTCGAGGTTGTCGAAGGTCTCGTGGACATCGTAGAGTAACGAGGCTTCCTCCTTGGTTTTGACGACGGTGTCGTCGACATAGACTTGAATGTTGTGGCCAAGCTGGTTCTTGTGGGAGGCCTGCATACACCACTTTTAGGTGGCTCCCGCGTTCTTCAGCCCGAAGAGCATCGTTGTGTAGTAGAAGACACCAAAGGGCATGATGAACGCCATTTTCTCCTGGTCCTCCTCCTTCATTCGAATATGATGGTAGCCTGAGTAGGCGTCGAGGAAGTAGAGGCGCTCGCATCCCGCGGTGGAGTCAATTATCTGATCGATCTTTGGCAATGGGAAGTGGTCCTTCGGGCAATGCTTATTCAAGGAGGTGAAGTCCATGCACATCCAAAGGATATCCATGTATTTTTTAGGAACAAGCCCGGGGTTTGCTACCCAGGTGCTTTCCCTGATCTCATGTATGAAATTAGCGTCGAGGAGTCCTTTGACTTCCATACCGATCACTTTTGCCCTTGGATAGTCACCGTATTGTTTGTTTCACTAGCCTTGCTTCAGGATTCACGTTGAGTGAGTGCTTGGCGAATTCCCTTGGAACTCCTGGCATGTCCGCTAGACACCAGGCAAAGATTTACCAGCGCTCACAGAGGAATTCAACGAGCGTAAGTTCCTATGTGGAACTCTAGTTGTTGGCGATGAGGGTCATCTTGGTCGAGTCCGTTGGGTGGACCTAGACTGCCTTGGTGTGGATTGAGGTGTCTAAGGATTGGTCAGGTGACCTTGGCTTACTCAGTAGTGGCAGACTGTTTTCTGTCGACTCCTTAAATCGTGCCATCTCCTCTTGCATGCCAAAAGAATGGGTGATTCTGTTGAACTCCCTGTCAGAGCTATCGGACCTCTTGAAGCTTCTGTTGACTGTAATAATGCTATTTGGACCCGGCTCTTCATCTCTAGGTAGGCGTAGTGTGGCACTACCATGAACCTTGCGAACGCGACACTTCCGAGAATGCAATGGTATTGTGAGGGCCAGTCGATCACTTCGAATTCAATGCGTTCTCGTCGAACATTTACTGGCGTGCCAAAGATGACGTCAAGGATGACCTTGCCCAGGGTGTATATGCCTTTCACTAGGACAATTCCATGGAAGGTTGTGTCTGAAGCTTCTAGACATGACAGAGGAATTTGCATTGTGCGCAAGGTACTTGCAAACATAAGGTTAATGCTGCTTCCACCGTCTGTGAAGACGCGACTCATCTCGAAGCCCCAAATTTGTGTTTCGAGTACCAAAGGACAGCGGGCAGGGCGAGGTACTTGGCGCGGATGATCGCGCTTGTCCAAGGTGATGCAGGACTCGCTTCCACTGAGGTACTCAGTAGTGGAGGGTGGAGAGTTCATCGCCAAATTGACTTGGCGAGTAATTGATTTTTGCACTCGATTTGCGGGGCATCCTTTTTGGATCATCCCCATGTTCCCCAGCGGTCGGGGGTATGGCTCAACTCCATGGTTCTGGACTGGCGCGACCGCAGGTGGTGGTGGCCCGGGTGGTGGTGGAGGTGCTCCATGAGCCACATCACCTAGGGCAGCTCCATAGCCTTGGTTTATCGCATCGAGATTCATCTGTGCTAGGCCTTCGTGCAGCTTGAGGAACTCACGGTTATCCTTTAGAAGGTGGCTAGACTTTTTCTTGCTGTCATGCTTGTCGATGTAGAAGTGTACGTTGTACAGTCCGGACAGCTTGTCCTGGATAGATGTTCCAGGTGCATCATCATGAGTGTGGTGTTGCCACACTTGTGTGGTTTTCCTGCTATCGTGGTATCGACCGGTATGGTATCTGCTGTTGCGGTTGTTGTGTAACATCCCAAATTTTGTAATTTCAGATGTTACTAGAAGCATGCATCATAACATTGCATCATGGCATCACATATCAAAACCGCATCAGGTATTTTTCTTAAACCCCTTAGTCACTTATAGACAAAAGGGGGTAAAACCTTTTTGAACCACAAAAACCATTGCAAAAGTGTTATGTTAAAGTCCTACTCTAACCCTCTTCTTTTTACAAAATTTTAGAAACAATTTTCGTCTAATCCGGAGTCTGTTTGCAAAAGTTATAAAACAAATAGCGAAAGAGAAAATAATAAAAAAAGAATAAAAAAGGGAAACCTAACCTAACCGGGCCGGCCGAGCCAGCCTGGGGCTTAACTACCGCCGCCTAACCGGGTGGGCGACACACAGCGCGTGGGCCGCTCCAGCCGCAGCCCGCCAGCAGCCAGCCCGCCCCACGCCTGCAGCTGCCGACAGGCGGGCACCACCCGTCAGCCGCCTCCTCCGAGTCCGGCTCGAGCACGCCGCTGCCGCCGCGTCAGCCCCAACCGCCTCCGGCGAATCCGGAGCGGACTCCGCGACCCCCGCGCCAAGCAAGTCGCCTACAAGTACCCCGGCACGCCTCCCGCAAAAGCCCTAGAATTTTTTTCACCCCACCGCCGCCGAGCCACCGCCAATCTCTCGACGGAGCGCCGCCGGACTTCACCGCCTCCAGCCGCCGCCCGCCGCCACCTCGGGAAGGAGGAGCCGCAGTCGCCCCCGGGAACGCAGCCACGACGAGGAGCCGGTCGCTGTCGACCACTTCGTCGGGCCGTAGAAGCACAGCCGTGCCGCCGTACCTCGCCGCCGACACGCCACTGCCGCCCGACATTGCCTTCGCCGGTAAGCCCTCTCCGACCGTCGGATCGAGATCCAACGGATCTAACCGATCGAACCGTACCAGCCAACCGCGTTGCGCCGCGTGGCAGCCGCCACGTCATCTCCTCGTCATCCCCGCGTCGACGTCACACGCGCGTCGCTGGCCAGTCCCGAGCCGCCACGTGTCGCCGCGTCGCTGGCCCCTTTTGTTTTTCTTTTAAAATAGGTAGAAATAGCTCCAATCTTGTAAAATCCATAGTAATTCGAGTTTTAGTTCAAAAATTGCGTACAATATACCGTTGGATTCATATTTTCGAGTAGAACACATATCTGCAATAATATTGCTGTTTTGCCACAGAAATCTTGAAGTAGTTTTTAAAGTTTAGATTAGAGTATTTTAATTCTAGAAAATTATCCGTAGCTCCGTTTTAGATGATTCTTCTTGCGTTGGCTTTGTTTCGACAATACCTTCTGTAGAAAATTATCATATCATGTTTAGGGTGTTCAGATCTGTCTCGAGGCAGATTGGAGTGGTAGATCTAGTTTTGAGCTTGGTTATTTAGGGTTTAACCCAAAATAGCTAAAATCTGCGGGGAATCGATTCTAATGACATCCCCAACTGAACAACACCCCTAAATAAAACCCTTGGTCAAATTTGAATCCATCCTTGCATATTACCATGTTGCATGCATGCATATTCGACTTCGTGACTTTGTTTTGTGCAAATTGTGAATTGGATCCATGTTTGTTTCGTTAGATTGCTCGGAGTGCGCTGAGGAGTATTATTGTGTAGATTGATGCTCGGATCAAGGCAAGTTACACCACTTGTTCATGTTTATGTCCCAGTTTTGACTATGCATGTTTTACTCTTCAAACTCTGTAGTATGCATGTGTAGGATTTTGGTAGAATTTCTTAGTACTATTTTGCAAGTACGGTTTTGTAGTATGCCATGAGTAGCTCTATGCTTAGGATTTTTCAACCCAATAGGTTATCCTGTTTTTCTAAGATGCTTGCTATGCTATATACTTATATATATCAAATACCGTTGGGAGGGTTCGAAAGGCTCAATAATTTTCTAAGTATGGGAGCTCTCTCGAGCGAACTTTTCTTCTCCAAAACCCTTCAAAATAAAACTAAGTTTTCTTCTGGGCGGAATGGTTGTCGGGACAACGAGTGAGATTTTGGTGGAGGACGGCCGCCCAGGAATCAAAGAAGTCTACCATGTTTCAGAATTCAGAAGCTTCCCGTGCAATCACAATACATATGGGCTCTGTCTTGGCTTAGTACTTAGTGGGAAACCACAACGGGGTACCAACATTTGGAGGTTCTTGGCACGGTTGGATCCAGCTGGTAGAGGGGCTACTAAGGGAAGGCTTCGCCATGATCTTGTCTATAAAAGGACTTGATCATGGATTGTGGGGAAAGTGCACAACCTCTCGAGAGTATTGCAATCTGATCGATCAACCGTGTTCACGAAAACAGAACAACTTTGAGCATCTGAAGGATGGATCCTCTGAAAGATCTTCCTCTCTCTTTTCCAAACTTAACGTTTTATAAACCCCAAGGCGTGAGTAATATCGCCATTGGGTGGGATTTCGGGAACTTGGTGCGTAATATCCAAGTGCTAGGTTGATTTGGGCACTTGGTGAGTAATATCCACGTGTTCCATTCGACCCTATACTATTTATCAAAGTTTACAAAGTAGGGAAAACTTTCTTCCTCTTTTCTTATTACATTGATAAAAATCGGCTTTACGCAAATGAATCCCAGAGCCTACTCTTAGCCTTGCATGTAGAGATAGTCTTACTCTTTCCTTGGTGTAATTTGCCAATACATTCAAAGTATTGACCCAACTTGTTGGTTGCACGCCTTATGTGCAGAATCCGAAGATTGAAAGGTGCGTAGGGATCGCGGGTCTTCACGCAGCTAGCCTGAGGCGTCGATGGACTCAAGTTTTACTTAGTTTCCGCTGTTTTATTTGAGCTAGCTATAAGCTATGCAAGTTGTAATAAATATACTCTGGATTATTCGTGTAATAATGACTTGTGTTTTACATGATATTCATCGACTGTGAAGTGCTAGCTATTGATCCAGGGACTAGCATGTTACTCACACGGACTTAGGATATTTATTGGTCTGAGGTCGCAACATGTTGTCATCGCGTTTGTCAACATAGCCAGCCACGACCATGTCGCCTTCCTCATGGTCCTCGTAACCGTGCGTTCGATGTTTTCCTGGGCGGTCGCGTTTGCAATCGAGGTCATCGTCGGAGTGGACACGGTTCTTTACCGAGTCCTCCCCACCGGCCCACCAGTTTGCGATCTCCATCAGGTGGTCGATCATTTTAGGCTTCGAGTGGCCCAGCTCCTCCATGAGCTCTCTACGGCGTACGCCGCAATTGAACACGTCGATTGCACGGTCTTCAGAGATGTCTTCTGCGGAGTTTTTTATGATGGACCATCTCTGGATGTACGAGCGCGGGGACTCGCTAGTCTTCTGGTAGCAGCCTCTCAATTCTTCGATTGATGCGGGGCTTTTGTAAGTGTCCTTGAAATTTCAAACGAAGCTGTAGACTAGCTCTTCCCAGCTGCGAATTGATCCGCGCAGGAGGTTGTTGAGCCACACACGAGCGGTGCCTTGTAGCTATAGTTGGAGGCATTGCATTGTTGTACTCGTGTTCCTCCATGGAGCCTGACGGAGGAGATATGATCCTCCAGCCAGATCTTCGGTTCCTATAGGACGTCGAATTTCGGTTTCTCCGATGGGAGTTTCAACCCCTTTGGCATACACTTCTATCGAATGGCCCTGCTGAAGCAGCTGGCACTGTAGAGCTCTATCCCATCATCTTCCGAGTCAGTCAAACAAGCATGCCTCGTGCGCATATTGTCAACCTTGCGCTGCGTGATGTCATCACGTGGGTCGTAGTGATAGTCGTGTCGCCGTGAGCAGCGTCGTCGCGACAAGTTGTGGTTGTCATCCCTAGAGGACGGTGAAGAGTAGCGTTTGGGCAGAGCTTTACTTTTCTTCAACTCTGGTGTTGGCTCCTTCATGAGGGCGACTTCGACTAGCCCCAGGCCAATGATCATAGATCGGTGCATGCCAGCCTGCCGGTCCCAGCAGGTGGCTGGTTGTTGAGGAGATACATGGTGGCCACTTTCACCACTTCTTAAGGTGTCTTCAGGAGCACATTGCCTCGCGTATCCACCATCATGGATGAGATGTCGAGGACTCATGTGGCCTCTTCTCGCTCCTTATCAGTGAGGTGGGCTAGTCGAGAGCGTCTTTTGGCGGTCATATGCTTGTTGCCCTTGAAGCAGGATCTTCCCATCGAGTAGAGTTGAGCTCGCCGAAGGCTCGACTCATCTGCTGCCTTTATGTGCCCCTCGAGATGGGCGATCACTTGCTGCTGGCGCTTGGATTCTTTGTTGAGCAGCCAGTGATAACCCATCAACATGTCTTGTGATGAGTTTAGCGGCAGGGGGTTGCCCCGCAAGGCCTCTTGGTAGCGAGCCCACTCAGTGTCGTTGACCTTGATCAACACGTGCTCCTGGGTGTGCTTATTCGCAGTAAGGGTCAAGTGATTCTCCGGCCCGTTGTTGGTGGGTGCTCCGTTGGAGGGACCACCGTTCGTGTCTGGGATACCGCCGTTCGCGACTGGGATTGCCACCGTTGTCGCCTGTGTTGACGACGCGCACATGTAGTGATTGGGGAAGCTGTTGCTTCCGCAGCTTTCAGATCTGGGACCGTAGGCTCTATCTTCTATGGCTAGATCACCCAGATCGGGCTCGCGACTACTGTCGCTGTCCGTATTCCCGATTGTTGTCGAGGCGTTGAGTTTGCTCAGGGTGTCGATCAGTCGTGGAAACCACGATGCTGGGGAAATGGCGAAGATCGTTGACTGGTCAGGGAGGGAAAGCGTGCCTAGATGACCAACTTGGAAGCGTGAGCTCATGATCGTTAGGATGATCCGATCGCCCACTATAACACCACAAAAATATTAAACAGGTTTATCAAGTTCAAAACACCCAAGATTAGGGTTAACAAAAACTTTATTTCTTAAACCCATATAAGTGCATGTGTGATTTATATTAATGCATGAGAGTTTGCATTTGCCATGATTGATTTTTATAAATGATAAGGTTAGTTTAAAGATGAATACCACATCATCTAAGTTAATTACAAACAAAATCAACTAAAAAGAAAATCATATATGAGGCATATGATCAAATTGTCACTTGGGCCAAAATTAACCATTAGCCTACTTTGGGCATCTCTAGTCAAATATTTCCAATAGAAAAAATTCTATTTCTTTTCACCCCTTGCTAGACCAAGTAAAGATGAACCCAAGCAAACTTTAAAAATCTACAGAAAACAATTTCAAACCTATTTGAGAGGCAATTCAAAATTGAATCAAGTATAGGTGCATAGATCACCATTTTGCAAAAACCATTCAAACCAACACCACTTGGAAATCCCTAGCAACTAGAGATACTCAAGCATGTGACCAACACACCCACCAAAATTCATTCAGAAATTTGAATCTTTATCTCATGCGGCCAATTAGTCAAACACTTAGCATACAGAGTACAAGTTCAACAACTATCTACTATTTTGATCTATCAATTGATCATCAATTATACCCAATTCAACTCCACTACTCACCCATGATCACTCTCAGTACCTGGTCGTGTAGTGGAGCCTCTCCCCCTCGTCGTTGCACCAGTGCCATGTCTTACCCGAGGATGTCCATGCCGATCGACCATGGACAAGTCGCCACATGTCACGCCGCCCTCTCCCACGACCACTAGAAGACATACATGACCTCACCGCACCTCTCTGTCCACCCCTTGACCAACCGTGGGCAGTGGAGAAGCTAGCACAACCTCACCCATTTAACTCGCAGCCATGCTGAGAGAATGCCAGAGCGCCGAAGCCGCCTCATAATGCCTCACCTTGCTCTCTCCACGCATACCCACACTCGCCGCCTCACCAGCCACCTCCCAGACATGACCATTTACTGCCACGCGCCCCGTGACCAACGTACTCGATGACGAACACCGCCGTACCAGCACAGAGCACAAACCTGTCCCGACCGACTGAGACCGCACCTTGTCGTGCCATCACGCGCATGACGATCGCCGCAGTCCACCGCATCGACCATGCCATCTGCCATGCCTATCGCGACCTGATGCAGCGCCGGTGAGCCCGAGCCATGCCGCCTTGCCTCCATCGCTGGTGTATAAATATGACCCTCCCTAGACCTCAAACAACACACCATTCTACTCCTCTCTCTATTAGAAACCTCCTAGACCCTTCCTACAGCAAGGCGAGCACCACGTCGCCGGAATTTGGCCGGATCCCACCGCTGCTGTGAAGGAAGGGCGTCGTCAATTGGAGGCACCCTAGGAGCCGCCGCGACCACCGTTCAACTCGCCGCTGTCTACCAGCCCATTAGCCCCGATCACCGGACCTAGCTAGAGCCCTGGTAAGCCTCCGACGACCCCCACCGTGTGCTAGGTATTGAATCCCCCGTGAGCAGTTTGTCGTACACGATGAACCTCAGCGGTACATCTTGTTCTAATCGTAGCGCTGAGAATGGATGATACCGCTTTGTTTAGATAGAGCCGCTGATGCATGGGACCAACTTGTCAGTAGCCCGCTGCGCGCGCATTGTGCAGTTGGGCTGGCCCAGTTTCATTCCCGCGCATAGACCAGTGATTCAAACTTAGCTTTTCTATTTTATTCAAAATCCTATTCAGTAACTATTTTAAAAATTGAATTCAAAGAGTTGTACTAAACAAAATTGCATGATTCCAATTTTGTTAGAAAGGTATTGAAAATAGCTAATCACTCCCATTAGATTAAAACCATTTCAAATTGTAGATCATCGATAGTACAAATAACAAGACATAGACTTTTACCACTTCCAACATTTTTATAAAATCAACCATAAATGATTTTGAGTTGATTCCAACTCTCAAAAATCACATTTTCCATGATCTACATGAATATGTAACAAGATTTGGTTTTACAGATATTAAACATGGATTAGTATTAAAAGAATGCTACTTGGGCTTTTCTAGCCACTTGAATATTATTAATTAGTAATATTAATATGGTAATATATGACCACCACTTTAAATCACATTCCCATGTATTAGAATATTAATCGGAGAATATTAAATCTTAAATATGATCCCATATTTTAATTGGAGAATATTAAATCTTAAATATATCAATGAGAGAAATTAATTTTCCCAAAATAAAATAAATAAGGATGTGCCATTATTTCATGTGATGATTAGGATGATGCTAGATCATCTAGCGTGAGCCTTTGTGTGGAAAATAGAAGTAGTTAAGTGTTGTTTGGTGATTGTGTACCTGGTGTGTATTTATAGACTCTAGTACCAACCCGGGCTACGACGAGGAGGAGTACTTCGAGGAAGAAGAAGAGAACTTCAATGAGTGCACTCAACAAGGCAAGCTATCAGTGCAATATAACTAATGCAAGCTAACCTATGCAAGATGCCCTAGGCATGCTTGGTTATGCAAATTTGATTATACCCACCCACAGTTTCACTTGCAAGCTTTACTTTTCCTTCTACTAAAGTTTCTTACTTAGTTAATGAATTGTGATTAGTGGAAAATAGGATGGATCCCATCAAGATCATATAACTAGTCTTGGATACTTATACTTTATTAGCACCCCTGAATAGTGATACCCTCAATACTAGTGGCTAGTGCTAAGCTAAAACTTGATCACTTTAGATGGGAATGCTTGGAGAAAAGGCTTATGAAAACCTTGGAATGAGGATTCATTCTATTGAAATGTTTTGACATGTATTACGAAACACAATGGTTTGACGATGAAACTGAAAGAGGCATGAACCTTGACTTTGATAAAAACTGATGGTTGGGTTCCAATGCGATACCATTCCAATTTTACCGTACACCCATAATACCCGAGTTGGGTAGGGCTTAACTGGAAGTTTATTTGTCTTAGTGTGGGTTCCATTGCGGAGAGAGGTGAAGCTAAGGCTGCCTCGTGAATATGATTGTCCACCTATGCAGTTCCCGAGATGGCAGTTGGCCATGGCTGGGAGGCCAAGGTCATAGGGGTGGTGCCTATACTAGGGTGTGTAATTGAAAGGTTAGGATTGATTATCCGCATACCAAGTATGATGATTCAGGATTATCCCTGATGGATGTATCGAATCTGGTGGTGAAAGTGTACCACCTCTGTAGAGTGTCAAACTATTCGAATAGCCACGTTCGTGGTTATGGACAGTTGGAGTGGCCATACTGTTCTACTGTCAAATGTCAAAATGACTTGTGCCATGAACTATGACTTTGACTTGACCACAACAGGGTTATGAACATGAAAACTAGATTCCCACTTAAGTAATCTAGCGACCTAATTTAGGTCCTTACTCTTTATGGCATTCTGAAATAAACCTTGGTTTTTGCAAACAAACCTAGAGCTTAAGATCCCTACTAGTTTTACCTTACTTATACTAGTGATAGTTTGCGAGTACTTAAAGAGTACTGATGGCTTTGTCCCTGGCTATTCCCATGGCCAGACTATGAGGAGGACTATCCGGAAGATGGACAACAGGAGGTCTATGATAACTAGGATCATCTCCCATCGTCAGCATTGCCTGTGACTATGAAGATGGATTCTACTACGTTATATTTCCGCTGCACTGATTTGTATTAAGACTTGGTCATGAGATCAACTATTTGTAAGACTATTATGGTTTGTAATGGATGATGTATTGTGTGGTACATATTCTGTTATGTCTCGCAAAAATGGTAATCATGGGATTGCGATGTATGGCATAATAGGCATCTGGACTTAAAAATCCGGGTATTGACAAGTTGGTATCAGAGCCATCCTGACCATAGGAGACCCTAGATAGAATGGACGTCTGAAAAACCTAGTTTCCAAACAAAGAAATTGAGTATTTACAAAAACCAATTCTCACTCTTACCCTTGAGATTCTTTCCAAAAAGGAGTTCACATGTTCCTAAAAACTCTTACAATTCTACATAAAAATTGACACACTTGATCACCCCACTAACTTACTCATCTTAATTTCTTATAGATGGAGGTCAAATATAGCAAGTTTTACCAGTTGGGCAATGGAGGACAGCTCATCCTTGAGAGGGATTTGGATCAGCTCTCGGAGTATCTTGGATGCCCGCACCTGGAGTTGTTCGGAGCATAGCTCAATGACCAACAAGGAGGGGAACTATAGTGGCTGATAGTTGCAGATCTGAGAGTCAAAATGGAGCTACCTCTTTCGGAGGAGATTCAGTTCAGCGTAAGGGAGAACAATTGGTTAGACGGTATAGCCAGGGCAATGCAGGAGGCACTTGCACGTGTGTTTGCACAAAACATCAAACATATCAACGACACCTGTTTTGCCCACTATGCAAGACGTGACTCTACGGGACAGCCTTTAGCCATGTCGGCTCATCCGGAGTTGAAGCATCACGTGGACCACATGGCCTTCATGTGCACGAGGCTCTGCAGGAGTTGGACAACACCCGTCCCTATGCCAACTAGAATCATGATGAAGCCACTGAGAGGAAGCAAACCCTCGCCATTCTCGCCAAGGAGCACAAGTCACTCCGTAGCCAGCATGACAAGAATGATCGCATCATCGCCCGTCTTCGTCAGAAGATAGCCACCTTGGAGGATATTATCCACGACCAAGAGATCCAGCTGGAGGAGAAGGAGGAGGAAGGTGAAGATATCCGTGGTGATATTCACTGTTACCTCAGTGATGATGATGACTACTTGGAGGACGTCGCCATGGAGGACCACACTAACGAGGATGACGCGGACTTCATTGATGATGAGGAGCCCGTCATTCCTGATGATGCATAGTCACACATGATCACCATCGTAGGTGTGAGTTGTAGCCAGTCCCACTGTATCGTAGCTTCACAGAATGGTTCTTAAAACCATATGATTTCTTAGTTATGGTGTGTGTTTGTATTTTGTGCTTGGAATGAATGAATGAGAAGAAGTTGTTAGTGTTCAAACCTTAGTCATACTCAAAGTTTAAAAGCTTTTGAACCATGCTAATAAACCATAGAAAATTTCCCTCTTGTCTCATTATCTATCTCAATCTTCAGATGACTCGCAGAAACCCTGGTGGGAGCAGCTCATCCCAGGATCCAATGCTGCAGATTCTGTAGATGTTAGTTTCGGACCGTGAAGCCGGTAGAGCTGAACGTTAAGCCAATCTAGCCACTGTTCAACAGATATCCCAGATGGCACATAACAATCAAGGCCATGGAAACCAAGATCACCATGGATCCAAACTCAAGAACTTCCAGAACACCAATCCGCCCATGTTTAGCAAATCAGAAGAGCCATTAGATGCTGTTGACTGGCTGGAAACCATGGAAAACAACTTAGAAGTTGCAGGAGTAGATTCCAATGAGAAGGTATTGTTTGCCACCCACTATCTGGCAGGCTATGCCAGATCTTGGTGGAACAACACCCGAACCATGAACGGAGGTCAGATGATGACTTGGGAAGAATTCAAACTCAAGTTCAGTAGGACCATGTGCCCCCAGGTCTGATCAAGAGGATGAGTTATGAATTCAGGGAGCTGAAGCAGGGAAGACTGACTGTGGTAGAGTACCGTGACAAATTTCATTCTCTTGCTAGGTATGTCCCTGATGAGATTGACACTAAAGCGAAGAAGAAAGAAAGATTCTTGAATGGCCTTCATGATGAGATGCAGACAGTATTAGTCAACATTCTCTTTGATGACCTTGAAGCTCTAGTGGATTCTGCTATCCAGATGGAAGGAAAGATCAACCAAGCAAGTGAGAACCGCAAGCGTCGTATGATGCACCAACCTGGACCCCACTAGACCTCGAAGTATCCCCCCAACCCATCTGCCGGATATGCACCAAGAAACAATAGACCCCCTATGACCTGTCCGAACTATCCCAATCGCAGCGGAGGAAACCCGAGGCCGGGAGGCCACAACAACCCCGACAACCCCAATAATTTCAACCGTGCACCACCAAGGTCCAACAACAACAATAGCAACAACAAAAATACTGCCCGAAGGACTGGAAGCAATGATGTGCCTATCGTAGGGAAAGACAAGTCAATGATCACTTGCTTTGAATGTGGAGTCACGGGTGACTACTCCAACGAGTGCCCCAAGAAGCTTGCCGCAACTACCAATGTTACTGCACCTGCCCAGCAGCAGCACCGTTTCTAGCTTGGAAAGAGGTTTGCCCTAGGAAACCCGCACAACCGTACCAGCCTTCTATTCCACATGAATGCTGAAGAAGCCCAGGAAGCGCCAGATGTTGAGTTGGGTACGTTTTCTGTTAACTCAGTATTCACAAGAGTGTTGTTTGATTCTAGAGCATCGCACTCGTTTGTTACAGAAGAATTTGCATGCACTAGTAAGATTCAAGCAACAAATTTGAAGCATGTGATGATAGTTCAAATACATGGTTCAACCACCAAAGCTAGAAAAAATTGCAAGGCCGTGTCTATTAGAATCCATGGGATAGATTTTTATGCCAATCTAATAGTACTTTGAACCAAAGGTTTGGAAGTAGTACTAGGAATGGATTGGATGTCGAAACATCAAGGATTAACAGACTGTGCCAAGAAAGCCATAACCATGACCAGTAGCACCGGAGTATCAGCAGAACATGTATCATAGACACTACCCTGTCAATTCAAGTGCAACAAAAGTTTAGCCAAATCCACTATTGACCAAGTGAGAGTAGTCTGTGAATACCCCGACGTGTTCCCAGATGAATTGCCCGGTATGCCCCCAGATCGGGATATTGAGTTTATCATTGATCTAGTTCCTGGAACTGGACCCATAGCTCAAAGGTCATATAGTATGAACCCATCTGAATTAGTGGAGCTAAAGAAGCAACTTTTTGATATGTTGGGAAAAGGCTTGATACAACCTAGTGCATTGCCATAGAGATCACCTATTTTGCTTGTTGATAAGAAGGACAGTGCCAGCTGTTTGTGTATGGATTATCGGAAGTTGAATGATGTCACCATCAAGAGCAAGTAACCACTACCGAAGATAGAAGATATGTTTGACCAACTGACTGGTGCTAGAGTGTTTTCTAAGATTGATCTTAGAACTGGTTATCATCAATTGAAGATCTGTGCAATGGATATTCCAAAGACCGCCTTCACCACCAGATATGGATTGTATGAGTATAATGTCATGTATTTTGGATTAACCAATGCCCCCGCTTATTTCCTGAACCTCATGAATAATATTTTTATGAACTGCTTGGATAAGTTTGTCGTTCTTTTTATCGATGACATTTTGATCTACTCCAAGTTAGAAGAAGACCATGAGCAGCACCTAAGAACCATCCTTGAAACCCGTAGAGAGTAATTTGTATGACAAGTTTAGCAAATGTGAGTTTTGGTTAAAGGAAGTAGGATTCCGAGGCCATATCTTGTCAGCATGAGGAGTTGTTGTCGATCCCGCCAAGAGTAAAGATGTTGAAGAATGGAAAGCCCCAACCACCCAAACCGAAGTCCGCACATTTCTTGGATTAGCCAGATATTACCGCAAGTTTGCTGAAGGATTTTCAAGAATCGCAATACCGATGACCCAGCTATTGAAGAAAGATAAGAAGTTTGAATGGACGGACAAATGTGAAGCAAGTTTTCAAGATCTCAAGAAGAGATTGATTTCAGCCCCAATTTTGATCATGCCGGATATCAAGAAGCCATTTGATGTATATTGTGATGCATCCAAGATTGGTCTTAGATGTGTGTTGATGCCAGAAGGCAAAGTCATATCCTATTTGTCCTGACAACAGAAGAAACATGAGCAGAACAATCCTACCCATGATTTAGAGCTGGTAGCCGTAGTTTCAGCCTTGAAGACATGGTGTCATTACCTTATGGGTAACCGCAGTGAGATTTATTCGGATCACAAGAGTCTGAAGTATATTTTCACCCAGAAGGAGTTGAATATTATGCAAAGGAGATGGATAGAGTTAATCAAGTATTATAACCTTGACATTCACTATCACCCCGCCAAGGCCAATGTGGTAGCAGATGCTCTTAGTAGATTGTCGTGTAGGTTAAACACCATGATTAAGGAAGACCAGCCAATTTTGCATGAGGAGTTGGAGAATTTTAGGATGGAGCTAGTTAGCGAAGGATTTCTAGCTAGCATATAACTTCAACCCACCCTGATCAGCCAGATAAAGGAAGCCTAGAAAGGAAATGCAATTATTGATGGAATCAAGCATCGTATCGCAACAGGGAAGGTACCCAGATTTACCAAAGATGAAGAAGAAGTTATGTGGTATAAAGGACGTATCTATGTGCCAGCAGATTCAGAGTTGAAACAAGTAATTATGCAGGAAGCCCATGATACCCTTTATTCTATTCACCCGGGAGGAACAAAGATGTATCAAGATTTGAAGGAGCAATTTTGGTGGCACAAAATGAAGAGAGAAGTCGGCAACTATATAGCCAAGTGTGATATCTGTCAGAGAGTCAAAGCGAAAGATCAGCGACCCGCAGGACTTTTGCAACCATTATAGATTCTCGAATGGAAATAGGATTCTGTTGGAATGGATTTCATCACAGGTTTGCCTACATCTAGTAGGGGAAATGATTCTATTTCGGTCATAGTAGATAGACTGTCCAAAGTAGCTCATTTCATACCAGTCAAGACTACTTATCAAAGCTCGAAGCTAGCAGAATTATACATTGCTAGAATAGTTAGTCTGCATGGAACCCCCGAGACCATAATGTCAGATCGAGGAACCCAGTTTACCTCAAGGTTTTGGAAGAAAGTCCAAGAAGGATTAGGAACCAAACTGAACTTCAGCATAGCTTATCACCCGCAAACCGATGGACAAACAGAACGAGTAAACGAGATAGTAGAAGACATGTTGAGAGCTTGTGTTCTAGAATATGGATCTAAATGGGAAGATTGTCTGCCTTTCACAGAATTCTCCTAGAACAATAGTTATCAAGCCAGTTTGCAAATGCCCCCCATTGAATTTTTGTATGGAAGGAAGTGTCGTACACCTCTGAATTGGTCGCAAGTAGGAGAGACTCAGATATTCGGACCCGACATCCTATGAGAAGCCAAAGAGAAGGTTCACAAAGTCCATGAACATATCAAGACCACCCAATCCAGACAGAAGAATTATGCTGATAAAAGACGTCGAAACCTAACCTTCAATGTCGGAGATTTTTTGTATCTCAAAGTATGACCCTTGAAAGGAATGCAGCGTTTTGGGCTAAAAGGGAAGCTTGCCCCAGATATATTAGGCCTTTCAAGATTTTAAGCCGTAGAGGAGAATTATCCTATCAACTAGAACTACCTGAGGAGATGATAGCCGTACATGATGTGTTCCATATCTCGTTCCTTAGGAAATTCCTAGAAGTTCTGGAGAAGACCGAAGTTTTCAGGAACATCGATCACAGAGCCATATATATCAATAAGGATCTAACTTATCGTGAAGTGCCCATTCGTAATTTGCAAGAAGCCTTCAGAACCAGCCGGACCAGAAGTATCAAGTTTCTTAAGATCCAGTGGAGTAACCGTACCGAAGAAGAAGCCACTTGGGAGCGAGAAGATTCTATTAGGACAAAGTTTCCCAATCTCTTTAGTTCCTAGTTTTTGTTGAATCTCGGGACGAGATTCTGTTTAAGGAGGGAAGGTTTATAACATCTCAAAAATAGTAAACAAGCTTATCAAGTTCAAAACACCCAAGAATAGAGTTAACAAAAACTTTATTTCTTAAACCCATATGAGTGCATGTGTGATTTATATTAATGCATGAGAGTTTGCATTTGCCATGATTGATTGCTATAAATGATAAGGATTAGTTTAAAGATGAATACCACATCATCTACGTCAATTCCAAACAAAATCAACTAAAATGAAAATCATATATGAGTCATATGATCAAATGGTCACTTGGGCCAAAATTAACCATTGACCTACTTTGGGCATCTCTAGTAAAAGATTTGCAACAGAAACAATTCTATTTCTTTTCACCCATTGCTAGACCAAGTAAAGATGATCCCAAGCAAACTTTACAGATCTACATAAACCAATTTCAAACCTATTTGAGAGGCAATTCAAAATTGCAAGTATAGGTGCATAGATCACCATTTTGCAAAAACCACTCAAACCAACACCACTTGGAAATCCCTAGCAACTAGAGATACTCAAGCATGTGACCAATACACCCATCAAAATTCATTCAAAAATTTGAATCTTTATCTCATGCGGCCAATTAGTTGAACACTTAGTAGACCGAGTACAAGTTCAACAACTATCTATTGTTTTGATCTATCAATTGATCATCAATTGTACCCAATTCAACTCCACTACTCACCCATGATCACTCTCAGGACCTGGCCATGTAGTGGAGCCTCTCCCCTTCATCGTTGCACCAGTGCCATGTCTTACCCGAGCATGTCCATGCCGATCGACCATGGACAAGTCGCCACACGCCACGCCGCCCTCTCCCATGACCACGAGAAGATAGGCATCACCTCACCGCACCTCTCTGTCCACCCGTTGACCAACGGCGAGCAGTGGAGAAGCCAGCACACCCGTGCCCATTTAACTCATAGCCATGTCGAGAGAACGCCAGAGTGCCGAAGACGCCTCGTGCAGCCACGCCTCGCCTCGCAATCTCCACACATACCCGCACTCGCTGCGTCACCAGCCACCTCCCAGGGACACGACCGCTGGCACGCGACCCGTGACCATCGTACTCGATGACTAACACCGACATACCCGCATAGAGCACAGACCTCTCTCGAGCGACTGAGACCGCGCCTTGTCGCGCCATCATGCATGTGACGATCGCCACAGTCCACCGCATCGACCCATGCCCTTCACCATGCCTATTGCAACCTGTAGCAGCGTCGCCGGTGGGTCCGAGCCATGCCGCCTTGCCTCCATCGCCGGTGTATAAATATGACCCTCCCCAGACCTCAAACGGCACACCATTCCAGTCCTCTCTATCTCTCTCAAAAACCTCCCAGACCCTTCCCTAGAGCAAGGCAAGCACCACGCGCCGGAATTTGGCTAGAGCCTACTGCTGCAGTGAAGGAAGGGCGCCGACGATTGGAGCCACCCCAGGAGCCGCCGTGACCACCATTCGACTCACTGTCGTCTACCAGCCCATTCGCCCACATCGTTGAACCTAGCTAGAGCCCTGGTAAGCCTCTGACAACCCCCACCGTGCCACTAGGTTTCGAATCCCCTATGAGCAGTTCGCCGTAGACAATGAACCTTAGCCGTAGATCTTGTTCTAATCGTAGCACTGTGAATGAATAATACCTCTTCGTTTAGATAGAGCCGCTGACGCGTGGGACCAACCTGTCAGCAGCCCGCTGTGCGCGCGTTGTGTAGTTGGGCTGGCCCAGTTTCGTTCCCGCGCATAGCCCAGTGATCCAAACTTAGCTTTTCTATTTTATTCAAAATCCTATTCAGTAATTGTTTTCAAAATTGAATTCAAAGAGTTGTCCTGAACCAAATTGCATGATTCCAGTTTTGTTAGAAATGTATTGAAAATATCTAATCACTCCCATTGGATTCAAACCATTTTAAATTGTAGATCAGTGATAGTAAAAATAATAAGATAGAGACTTTTACCACTTCCAACATTTTTATAAAATCAACCATAAATGATTTTGAGTTGATTCCAACTCTCAAAATTCACATTTGCCATGATCTACATGAATATGTAACAAGATTTGGTTTTACAGATATTAAACATGGATTAGTATTAAAAGAATGCTACTTGGGCTTTTCTAGCCAGTTGAATATTATTAATTAGTAATATTAATATGGTAATATATGACCACCACTTTAAATCACATTCCCAAGTATTAGAATATGTGTTGATGACATGTGTCAATATGATCCCATATGTTAAGTGTTGTTTGGTGATTGTGTACCTCGTGTGTATTTATAGGTGCTACTACCGACCCGGGCTACGACGAGGATGAGTACTCCGAGGAAGAAGAGAGCTTCACTACTAGGGAAAACCCTACCGAGGCACACCAGGAACCCTATCCGAGGCGCATATGGTATGCGCCTCTAGCGCCGCGCCTCTAGTATTTGTTACGCGAGGTGCATATCACATGCGCCTCCTATACTTCATATACACGAGGCGCATATCAGTATATGCGCCTCGTGTATATGAAGTATAGGAGGCGCATATGTTGTAGTATGCGCCTCTGATAGTACCCTATATGTGCCTCCTATACTTCCCATATGCGCCTCAGATATATATTCGAAATTCAAGTTTTATAGTAATTTTCAAATTACAGTTTACAAGTATTCAAATATACAATACAGTCCAGAATACAGTATAAACAACACAAAATTTTACAGAAACTTGCAATTGGCAAAAGCATAATAGAACTAGCATGAATGCAAGTACATTACACATCAATCGTGACATACAAGTTCATACATCAACAAGTGCCAAGTTTTCACACAACACCAAGTGTTTGTGCCACAATTTCACACCTCCAAGTACAAGTTCATAGTCACATTACAACTCCGAAGACGGACCTCTATCTAGATGAAGTAGAGCACATAAACTACCATGAAGAGCAACAAGGTTGTGATCACGAGGAAGTTCCTGCACTTCTTCCTCACATGCCTCCTCCACTTCTCTTCCGCCACCTCTCTAGTATTGTAGCGTTTGTAGCTGTTGCACGAGAATTTGTTCACTTGCTTCTGGCAGTCTTCCCACTCCTCGTACACACCTGGAACCTTGCCGACGTACACGACATAGCACTTCTTTGCCATCTCCTATACACAAGATAGATGATATTATCTATGTCTGTGGAAAGCAATAGCAGTTCACAAGATAAGATCATGCATATATATGGGTGCCACAAGATATAAGAAATCACGTTCTAATCATCGGCATTTCGAAGAAACACAAAAAAAGAAAACCAAGAATGACTTGCATTAGTGCCTCATACTTAGGTTGGGCATGAAAATAACAATGCTCGCTGTTTGATCTCATGCGGCAAGTAGAGTATATGCCCAAATTACTAGTCTACTTGGCACACGAGATCAAATAGCGGCATAGTCATACACATGATGCCACAACACGTTCTAATCATCGGCATTTCGAAGAAAGACCAAAAAAGGCAAACCAAGATTGACTTGCATTATTGCCTCATACGTAGGTTGGGCATGGAAATAACAATGCTTGTTGTTTGATCTTGTGCGGCAAGTAGAGTATATGCCCAAACTACTACTCTACTTGGCACACGAGATCAAACGGCGGCATAGTCATACACATGACGCCACAACACGTTACATAAGAATTTGCAAGAAAGACCAAAAAAAGCAAACCAAGAATGACTTGGATTCGTTCCTCATACTATTCGTATCGCCAAAGAAAAAAGAAGAGAAATACTTCCACGATTCATATAGCCTAGGCATAATATGTCAATTGGCAAAGCAAGGAAAGGATTCGGTCTCCACGACACAACTCATTTCGAGTTTGGTATGTCTAAAGGAGTCATTTCCATGGACCCAGAACCCTTTCCTTGGCTTGCCACTAAACATATTATGTCCTAGTATATGAATCTCGAAAATATCTGTCCTCTTTCGACTTTGGGGCTATGAGATGAAATAGTTTATCATTTCATTGTATCACCAAAGACGAATAGTGAAGTAATGTCTTTCTTTCGACTTTGGGGCTACAATGAGATATTTGAAACTAAATACTTCACCATTTCATTTAATTCACGCTATCTAATACATTCGTATCGCCAAAGGCAAAAGAAGATAAATAATTCCACGATTCATATAGCATGGGCATATTGTGTCAAGTGGCAAACCAAGGACAGGATTTGGTCTCCATGGCAACGACTCATTTCGAGTTTGGTGTGTCTAAAGGAGTCGTTGCCGTGGACCCAGAACACTTTCCTGGGCTTGCCACTTAACATATTATGTCCTATGTTTATGAATCTCGAAAATATCTTTCCTCTTTTAGGGGCTACGAGATGAAATAGTTTATCATTTCATTATATCGCCAAAGACGAAAGGAAAGAAATAATTCCACGGTTCATATAACAATGTTGCCAATGCTATACGAATAGTGAAGCAATGTCTTTCCTTTCGACTTTGGGGCAACAATGAGATATTTGAGACTAAATACTTCACCATTTAATTTAATTCACACTATCTAATATATTCATATCGCCAAAGACAAAATAAGAGAAATACTTCCACGATTCATATAGCCTCATGAGATGCTTAATGCCTATCAACTTCCGAGAGATGATGTCGAAAAAGTTGGAGAGGCCAAACAACGTTTCACGGTTGTGCTTGTCCATTATACCTCAGATCGCGACCGGGATTACATGCATCATCAGCACGGCGACATCGTGAGACGTCATGCCGCTGAAGCACTGCTCGCCTCGTCTAGCCATCTTCTTATATTCCCCGCGTAGCCGTTTGGAAATTTGACTCCGAGGAGGCACTTCATAAACTGTATGGCCTCCTTCTTACTCAGAGTGAAGCACGAGTCCTTGAGCTTGACCTCGCCCTTCTTGACCTTCTTTTTGCCCTTGCGGCGATGGCTATTCTGTGTTTCCGTCTCCACCTCCTTGTCCTCCTCCTCGTCATCGCTAGGTGGTGGTTGAAGTTCATCCCTGATGCCCATATGCTTCAAGTCGTTCCTTGCCTTCGGCCCATCTTTGGTGTTGTCAGTGTTAAGGAGGGTGGCAAGCAGACTCTCTCCCATGTTCTTCGTCATATGCATGAGATCAAGGCTATGAGGCATGCGGAGGATCTTCCAGTATGGCAAGTCCCAGAAAACAGACCTCGCCTTTCATACCTTCAGCAGCGACTTTGGCTTCTTCTAGGTCTTTCTCGGTGCAGGGAATTCCTTCCAGTTATTCAACAAGTCATAGATTTCCACACCGCTCCTCTGGACCAGGATTCCTCGCAGCTCGACCGCCCCATCAAACAGATCTCCTAGCTTTCTCCATGCTTGATTCTTGGGAAGCCACCTCCAAGCCCCAAGGAACATGATTTTCCCGGACCCGGGATATTTCTGTAGCTGGCGGTACATTGTATTATCTTTGCACCTAATGCACCCATAGAATCCTTGGACCACCTGCCCCGAGAAGTATCAGTAACCGGGATAGTCTTGCACCGTAGTGATGACAGCCGCTCTCATGTTGAAGTAACTTGTCTCGAGGCGTCCCACGTACGGGCTCCTTCTTCCCATAACATGGCCAGCTCCTCTTTCAACAACATGAGATACAGATTGATGTCTGTACCAGGTTGTTTTGGCCCTTGAACCAGCATACTCATGGTTACATACTTCTTCATGCACAACCAGGGGGAGGTTGTAGATCCATACAAACATGGGCCAGGTGCTGTGTGTGCTGCTCTGGCTTCCAAACGGATTGACTCCGTCGGTGCTCACGCCCAGCCTGAGGTTCCTTGACTCTTTCCCGAAATGTTGGTAATATTGGAGGTCCCACGCCTTCCACTAGTAAGCATCCGAAGGGTGCCTCAGCATTTCCTCCTTCTCCAGATCATCGTCTTCCGTCCTCTTTCCCGGTGCCAGTGCGTGAGCTCTGCTTCCTTAGGGTCCACGAAATACCGGTGTAGACGAGGAGTTAGTGGAAAGTACCACACCACCTTTCTAGGAGCTTTCTTGGTCCCTCTCTTGTATCGAGAGGTCTTGAACACCGGACACGTGGTCTTCTCCGTGTCATCGCCCCTGTATATGATGCAACCATTTATGCAGACATGGTATTTCACGTGCGGTATATTGAGAGGGTGCGCCACTTTCTTGGTCTCCGCGATACTAGTCGGACATGTGTTCCCCTTCTTGGGAAGAATATCGTGCCAGAATGCAATGTTGTTGTCGAAGAATTCATCGGTCATTTTGTGTTTCGCCTTCATCTCCATAGCCCTGGGCGGTACATTCAGACGGGTATCCCCGTCGTTGCATCCATAAAACAATGGAGTGATTGCGTCTTTCTTCATTTGCTCCAGCTTAGCTTTCCCTCTAGAAGTGGCTCTGGCGTTACTCGTCTCCTTGAGAAGCAGATCTTGGACATGAGCGCGTTGCAGCCAGCACGAATCATGGTCAACACCTTGATCTTCGTGTTCATGCCCGGTGCCACCTTGATCATCTTCGTGTCCATCATGCCTGATGCCACCCTGCTCTTCTGCCCCGCCGTCGGTGTCTTGATCTTCGTGATCATGACCGGCATCTTGATCTTGACAATTATTGACATCCTCATCATCATCTTCGTCATCACGTATCCACCGAGTGTAGCCATCCATGAAACTACGTCGGAGCACGTGCGGCTCCAGCATTCCAGAATCGTGCCTTATCAGATACATCAGCTTGCAGTCGCGACACGGACATCTTATCTGTGTCTTGTTTGTCCATGCCATATCGGTCCTCGCGCATATCATCCACCTATCCACGAGGGCTTTGCGGATCAGTGGTCGGACCATGATCGCCTACGCGTGGTACAAAGAGCAAGAGAATAATTAGAGCATATATGGACGTCTGGATCACCGATTTTTTTTGCATGATCTCCCCTAAAAAGAGGACATCTGCGAGTGCCAGAAATTCGGCAGAATAGCAATGAGTCGACATTCCGCCGAAACATTGGCATCTCAAATGAAATCCCTTCACAAAAAGAAGCATTCACCACAACACAATCATATAGTCACGGTGTCACCGACAACGCACATGAGCATGCAAGCAATGCCTTCACGCTTCCTCCAACGACGACTTGCTCAAGAGAACCGGAGGAGAAGTAAAGGGACATGTTGTAGATCTAGAGGAGAAAGAGACTTCACTTACATATGAGTGTCAACCAATGGAGATTGTGCAAGCTTCTATGGTTAATCAATGTGGGAAATGAGGTGGGGAGAAGGAGGGGGGCGACCAAATCTGTCCTTTGGTGGAGGAGGAAGAAGTGAGGCAAGTGAGTGGGGTGCATGTGCCAAAAAGGTGCAGAAAAAAGTGAGCCAGGTTATGTGAGGCGCATATTGCACTAAATGTGCCTCCTATATTGTGAACTATCTGAGGCGCATATGCTAACATGCGCCTCGCCTATGCGGCCACTCGGGCCCGCAGGGGTTACTTGAGGTGCACCCTTTTTAATGCGCCTCTCCTATTATCAAGTATCGGAGGAGCATGTGACGATATGCGCCTCGCATATTGGACCATTGATCTCCTCCCGGCCCACCTAACATATGCGAGGCGCATTGTTTCACATATGTGCCTCGCCTATTAACATGTTGGAGGCACGTATTACCAGGATGCGCCTCGCTTAATATGGGGGTGCCAGATTTCGTCCGTACAGATACTAGAGGAGGCGCATCCTACAAATATGTGTCTCGCATGTTTAAGTACTAGAGGCGCATGTCAGGATGGTACGCCTCGCCTATTTTATCAGAGGCACATATAGTATAAATGCGCCTCAAATGTGCATGTCTCCTATAGCCTTTTCTCTAGTAGTGCTTCAATGACTGCACTCAACAAGGCCAGCTATCAGTGCAAGATAACTAATGCAAGCTAACCTATGAAAGATTCCTAGGCATGCTTGGTTATGCAAATTTGATTATACCCATCCCAAGTTTTACTTGCAAGCTTTACTTTTACTTCTACTAAAGTTTTCTACTAAGTTAATGAATTGTGATTAGTGGAAAATAGGATGGATCCCATCAAGATCATAAAACTAGTCTTGGATACTTATACTTGATTAGCACCCCTCAATAGTGATACCCTCAATACTAGTGGCTAGTGATAAGCTAATACTTGAGCACTTTAGATGGGAATACATGGAGAAAAGGCTTATGGAAACCATAGAATGAGGATTCATTCTATTGAAATGTTTTGACATGTGTTATCAAACCCAATGGTTTAATGATGAAACTAAAAGAGGCATGATCCTTCACTTTGATAAAAACTGATGGTTGGGTTTGGATGCGATACCATTCCAATTTTACCGTACACCCATAATACCTTAGTTGGATAGGGCTTAACTGGAAGTTTATATGTCTTAGTATGGGTTCCCTTGCAGAAAGAGGTGAAGCTGAGGCTGCCTCGTGAATATGATTGTCCACCTACGCAGTTCCCGGGATGGCAGTTGGCCATGGCTGGGAGGCCAAGCTCATAGGGGAGGTGCCTATACTAGGGTGTGTAATTGAAAGGTTAGGATTGATTATCCGCATACCAAGTATGATGATTCAGGGTTATCCCTGACGGATGTATCGAATCTTGTGGTGAAAGTGTACCACCTCTGCAGAGTGTCAAACTATTCGAATAGCTGGGTCCACGGTTATGGACAATTGGAATGGCCATATTCAACTATGACTTGGACTTCACCACAACAGGTTTGTGAACATGAAAACTAGATTCCCACTTAAGTAATCTAGAGAACTAAATTAGGTCCTTACTCTTTACGACATTCTAAAATAAACCTGGCTTTTTGCAAACAAACCTAGAGCTTAAGATTCCTACTAGTTTTACCTTACTTATACTAGTGATCGTTTGTGAGTACTTAAAGAGTACTCATAAATTTGTCCCTGGCTATTCCCATGGCCAGACTATGAGGAGGACTACCAGGAAGATGGACAGCAGGAGGTCTATGATAACTAGGATCATCTCCCATAGTCAGCATTGCTTGTGACTATGAAGATGGATTCTACTATGTTATATTTCCGCTGCTCTAATTTGTATTAAGACTTGGTCATGAGATCAACTATTTGTAAGACTATTATGGTTTGTAATGGATGATGTACTGTGGTACCAATTCTGTTATGTCTCGCAAAAATGGTAATCCTGGGATTGCGATGTACGACATAATAGGCATCTGGACTTAAACTCCTGCTTGTCTGCTCTTGGAATTATTGAGGAAGTCGGAAGTAATAGGGGGTGCGCAGATGCAATCTCGCGATAGTGTGGAAACTAGGGTTGTGATTGTCCTCCTTGCCACCCCCACCTAGCCTTCATAAAGATAGGCTAGGTCTCAGGATAGTAGGTCGAGTCGGTTACAAGTTAGGGTTTTCCTTTTTAAAGTTTCTATCTTGAGCTCGCCGTGTGCTGCAAGCAGTCATAGTCTCCTTAGGTCACCCGAATCCTTGATTGGGCCCTTCGTAAGTCATGGGCTTCTGCTAGACTGGACCGTATATGCCAAACTCGAGTACCTGTAAGGTATGTCCATGTCAGCTACACTCGCAACTAGAATACTCGATGAGTTGTATGACAGAATGAAGGAAGATTTTGCTACAGATAGGCACGATTTCTGGGAGGAAAGGTCGTTGTCTAAGATAAACCTAAAGTATGCAGCCATAGATGCTGACGTGACCTACCAGTTGTACGTCCAGTTCCATTACTTTCTATGTTTCCTCGTGTTTTTCCTAATTTGCAAGAGGGAAGACGAGCTTAGGGGATCCCTTTGTACCAAATGCAGTATAGCTAAGCGTGACGCTGCATATACAAAGAAAATGGTTGCATCTGAAGCAGCCGACAGAGAGGCTACAGTTGAAGCAGCAAACAGAGACGCAACATCTTCCACTGGCAACAACTAGGCATGTGATGCACTGCTCATTGTGCCACAGGATGCTGAAGATAGGGAAGCCAAGTCAGCTTCCAGGTGGGAAGAACTTGCATTTGGTACGCTGTGGAAGGCCAATAAGGAAAGCAACAACTGGGATGATGGTAGTTGGTCTCCTAGCAACAATGGCAACCTCAAGTTGTATGTGTCTAGTAGCTTGTCAAGATGGCTAGCACCTCAAGTGTTTTGAAGACAGGTGAATAAAATTTTACTTCTTCATGTTAGGTTTTTGTAATGTGTCTGGTAGCTTGTCAAGATGGCAGCTTGTTAATTGGTGGTTTGAAAGAGCACATTTTTCCTCTCTCGCTAACAGTTATGTTTCTTTTTTCCCAAATTGGTAGGAAATCTAGAGCAGCTTCTCTCTTCGATCATTCGTTCCTTTTGGCCCTATGATGACTGCAAGTGCACATATGATTTGTAGCTAGTTTCGAAATAAAGATATCGACCCTAGGGGGAGCAGGAGTCTTAAGTCTAATAACTCTTTGAACTAAATACTGAAATAGTAATGCTAAGTAACGTTCTAAGTAACAAGATAAAATGTGAGTTTTGTGTAAAAGATATTTTTGGGTTTTCAAATAAGAGAACAATAAGTAAACTAAAGCTCTAAGTAAATAAGAGCATGCAAATATGATTACGAAAGTCTGCAAGATGATGGAAAGAGTTCTCAGGGAGTAGTGGATCCACCACTAGTAATTAGAAAGATTGGTCAAAATTATTATAATGAATAATACCAGTTATGATATGTGTGGGAGGAGCTCCATATATGGACGAATAGGCAGCAACCACTTCTCACATCATCCGTCATAACCACATCAGACAGCAATCGCAATCAATCAAATTACTGCGCCTGTGGGGTCCCCAGATTAATCCTCCGAGAATCCATGTTATGCATACAACCACGATCCCATGATCAGTTAGTCGTGGCACATAACCGACAAGTATCAAAGTAAACATCCAAAACATAATGAATATATGTCATACCTTATTTGCCATTATGGCTAGATCAATCAACATCAACGGAACTCCATTAAGCGTAGAGCCCGATCCATGTCATTTAATAAAAATATTTATTTTTGAAGTTGGAAGTTAGGGTATGATATATGGGTCTCAATTGAGCCAAAAGTTTATGAAGTGTTTTGGCAAAAACAAAACTTTCCTTTATGGAAGAAGTTTTGTAGGTTTTGCCTATTAAAGGAATTTGAATAGTTTTGGTCCACAATAATTATGGATAATTATTTATAAATCTTGGTGATCAAGGTATATGATGTAGACAAGGTGTATCGAGCATTTTCAACCTTGGGATTGGAGAATCCAAGTTGTTTTTTGGTGGAATACCCTAGATTAGGGATCTAGGGTGGTGTTAATTTCATACGATCAAAACATGGTTGTATCTTGGAGTTCAGATCTCCCCATGGGGAATGGGATAGATGGTTAGTTAGACCAAGTCATGTACATCAACATGGTATTGAGGTTTGAGCTTGACCTTGATTGAGTTCACCAAGAATTGATTTCAAACTTTGAATAAAATAAGCCTGCCAAAGCAGATTATCAAGTAGCCTTCAAAACCTTGTAGGTTTAAGAAGCACAAGGATCCACTTCGAACAAGTGAAGTAGATGTTGATATACCCATATGAGTAGAAAACAACCATGCAAGGATTTGGTCCATAGAAGGTTGGATGATGGTGTGAGCTTCTGTCAAACTAGGCATGATGACTAGATTTGCAGGAATAGTTATTCTCTTGCCTGCAAAATCATCAAGAACAAGTAGATTGGAGGATGATCTAACCAAGGTCAAGAGACGTCCTTGGTAATCCTTAGGATGGTTAACAAGATGGTTCAAGTGCATTACCAATAATGCACAAGGGTTGAGAAAGGGAGACATCCAAAAAGATGATGTTGAAACAGATTCCAGACTTAGTCAAATTTGGCAGATTAAGGGTTTTTGAATAGATTACGAGAGGGAATGTTTTTGACGGGTTGCCAGGTACCAAAGCATCATAAAGTGGCTGATGTTGAAGTGTAGAGGAAGAAGAAAGGATCCATTCTTGATATTGGTCTTCATTGACTGGGGAGATTCTAGAAGGGATATCTTCAGAATTGATCTGGTTAAGGGTTTTAGATGATCACCTAGTATCTAGAGATCAGATCCATCTTTGTATTCTTGCTTAGGGTGTGGTGGTTTGGAAACATATTGATCCTAGTGATGAGATCCTAGAGTAGCTCATACTCTCTCCTAAGCAGCAAATCAAGCAGCAGATCAAGGCAATTCATCAGACGTCAGATCAAGGAAACTCATCTTATAAACTAAGCAAACCTACTACTAGGGTTACCATCAAGCTTAGCTTGAGGTAAGGATAGGTATTTTGAAAAGGTTGGAGTGTGAGTAAGGTAAGATTCCTTGGTATCTCTACCAAGAGTATAATTCAAAAGCTTTAGAAGGAGGTTTTGGGAAACCTAGAGATAAGAATAGTTGAAGGTTCTATCTATAAAACATAAGGAGATTATATTATGTATCTCTCCATAGTAAAGCAATGGAGAGAGAGATGGAGATGTTGATGGAGATGGAGATGGTGATGAAGCCGGCGCCCAGTGCGTGGTGGTGATGATGGTAATGGCCTCCTTCTCCTCTTCTTGCTTTGATGGTGTGGAGGTGTCGATCTAGATCTTGTAGGTATGACGGCTATGGAGGCGGCACAACGGTAGGGTTTCGCCATCGATGTCTATGGAGAGGGTTCCCTTCTCCCTTGTCTCCTCACCTCTTTATATAGGCCTAGGGGGGCCCTAATTTCCCCTCCTACGTTACATGTGACCTAAGGAAGGTCTAGTAATGAACGAGAGGCAAAATGGTGAAGAAACACGTTGGCTTTGGGGTTTTTGGTTGTCCAGATCCCACGGTATGGGCGAACGGTATGACCGATCATGCTTGTACTGTCGGTCGTTACATTTGTTTTGGTCGTCATTTCTTCATACAAAATCCGATTTGGGTGTTTTCCAGCTCGTTGGATTTGTATGGAAGAGGCCTACAACACCATAACCTTGGATCTTAATTTGGAGTTTATAGGAAAATCCAGTTTTCCACCTCTCATATGGCTAAGTCAAGTGTCTGCAGCTCCTCCGTATTGCATCCTCTTTGCTCCTCTTGCCTTGCTTTATCCATAGTCAAAGACAGGGAAAGTAATAAAATCCTAACAAAAAATAATAGTTGTGCAACACTCATATGAAAATGAATGATAACCAATAATCATGCATAATAGGCATAGTTGTAGCTAGATATAACATGAGATGAGTGAAAATATGAATAATCTATATTCTTAAATATGCATCATATTTGCACTCATCACCAGGCAAGCCATATTAACCATTTCTCTATATTTATTATGCGTGTGTTCCTATTTTACAAAGTGTTTTTCTATTTCTATCAATATGGTGATGTTTTAGCGAAGCCATATATACATGGCTATTATTAGATTGGGAAATGATCCAGTCTTGATATTAGGAAGCCGCCCAGATACCCCCACTCCCTACCTACTGGACATGATGGGTTTAGATAACCAAACTATCTTAATATACCATTAAGGACATGAAGCTTATCCTATGTTAGTTAACATGATAGGATGATTAATCATATAGCACGCTAAATATGTTGGCATACTCTGGGAGATGGTATGGCCAAGAAATAAAATTGAGAATGATGTTATGGAGGATCAAAATAAGGATGGTATAAAAAATTCTGTGTGTTGGTGTCACTGATATCTAGCCTCACCGTGCAACCACATTACCCCTATATGGGAAGTGGCTTAATAAGTAGTTTGTTTGCTTTAGTATGGGCTACCTCATAACTCCTATAAGAGTATAAATTCTCTTGAAACCGACACTTTCAACAATGGGAAGACCAAACTACTAAAATGGTGGACCGGATGATTACTATGAGTCCCTCGAGTACGATAGGGACACTATCCTGAAATGGAAGTGGGCATGCATCTAAGTTTGAGGACCTTGACTCATTGGATATGTCCCTATACTAGAGTGGACAAGCGAAATGTTCTGTTTGATTATTCGAACCCCACATACTTTTATATGATGATTCGTGGTCTCTCATGATGGGTGTATCAAATTTTGTGGGTAAAATGTATGGCCTCTCAAAGTGTCAAACTATAAAGTAGACGTGTCCTATGATGAGTCCATTGTTGAAGCATATTTATGTCATGTTTTTTGCATAAGTAGAGTTAGGATTTTGGTATTTTACGGTGCTCGCATGCACCTTTTACCCTTGTTTCAACATGATCCCGAATTATTTAGTCTAGGCAAACTTGTTGGTTTGCTTTAGGAGTTTGTATAATGGTGTGGATCTTTCGCCGAGCCGGCTAACAAACCGGCTTACTGCTACAATGCAGCTAGTGAGCCGTTGTACGTCCTTCAGGTGAGTTAGTCTAGATATTTTGAGTATAGCCTTTATCTTGTCACAATTCATCTCTATGCCTCTCTAAGACACAATGAAACCTAACAATTTTCTAGCTAGGATTTCAAAGAAGCATTTCTTTAGATTAAGCATTATGCTGTATTTTATCGATTCGTGAATGTTTCCTCCAAGTCAGAAATTAATGTTTGCTTCTTTTTGGACATCACAACTATGTCGTCCACATATGCATGCACACTGTGCCCAATTTGATCATGGAGGCAACACTGCATAGTGCGCTGGTATGTAGATCATGCATTTTTTAGGCCGAAAGGCATCGTTACATAGCACAAAGTTCCGAAGGGATTGATGAACGAAGTCTTTAATTTATTTGAATCCTTCATACGTATTTGGTGTTAATCGTAATATGCGTCGAGAAAGCATAGGAGTTCTGAGTCTGCCATCGAGTCAATAACTTGATCGATTCTAGGTAGAGCGAACGAATCTTTGGGACAAGCATTGTTCAAGGAAATATAGTTGACACACATTCTTAAATCAAAAGTGTCCATTTTAGGGACCATTATAGGATTATTCGACCACTCCGTGTGGATGAATTCTTCAATAAATCTGGCTAGTTCTAACCATGCTAATTATTTGGCTATATCTTTGCGCCTTTCATCGCCGAAATGTCGTAAGGATTATTTGACGGGTCTAGCGTTAGGATACATATTAAGAGCGTGCTCAACAAGTTCCCTAGGTACTCTAGTCATGTTCGAAGTTTGCCATGTGAAGACATCTTTATTACCTTTGAGGAACTTGACGAGCGTGCTTTCCTATGCTTGATCTAAACCTACCCCTATATGTGTCACCGTGGAGGGGTCATCGTCCTTTAGTGGTGTTGTCTCTGTCTCTTCTGATGCCTTGAATTTCGGAGTTGGCTTCAGCAACTCCTTCACAGCAGGCATCTCGTACAGGTTGGTGTTCTTCTTGATTTCCTGGTACTCCTCGGTGGAAGTACGGCTTCCGCGAAGGCGGCGACTCCGTCTTCACACTCCCATGCTTTCTTCAGGCTTCCCTGGATTGTGATGATGCCATTAGGACCCAAAAGTTTCATCATATTGTAGATGTAGCAGGGTGACTCATAAACTGCCAATAGTCCAGGCACCTGAATATAGTGTGGTATGCGCTCTTAAATGACACTACCTCGAAATATAGTGCCTCAGTCCGATAATTCTCCAGCGTTCCAAAGATAACATCTAGAGTGATTTATCCCAGAGATTTTGCTTGCCTTCTAGGGATAATTCCATGCAAAACCACACTATTGTAATTCAGATTGGTTTCCAATATCCATGTGGTGTAGTGTTTCGACATAGAGAATATTGATGCTGTGACAATCGTCCATGAGGGTCTTTGAAAACTCATAGCCATCAATAACTGGATTGACAACCAGAGCATACTTTCCTTTCCTATGAGGCTTAAGAGGATGATCGCTTCGGTCAAAGGTGATATTCACTTTTGACTAGTCCAGATATTGGGGCACAGTCGGAATAGTTGCGTTAAGCTCATGCATTACTACTTTTTTGACATTTGCGGACATAAGTGTCTTTCTTGGTTGGATAAGCCTTCTTACCATCCGATGTGGGGTTAGTGGTATCCGCTTCTTCCATGCCGGAATCTTCCAAGGACTCCTTATCCTTGTCAGAATTTTTCTTTCCTTCTCTTCGCTTGGCCTTGTATCCAGTAGATCCGCCTTTCTTGATGTCTTGATTAAAGCGACACTTAGTGTTTGTGTGGGAAGAGCCCCCTCTTGCATGCTGGTGGTGTACACATGGGTTATTGGCAATGTTAGCCCAAGAGTAGGTCTTACTAGGCTACTAGTCTCCTTTTCCTTGGACCTAGGAAGCTCCGCGGCCTCATCCCCGGCCACCACCATGCCCTCCTTAGATTCCAGATCTAAAAGTTTCATTTTCAGGTTGACTTTGTCTTTTGAGGTGTTCTTGCGCTTCTGGGTATACTGTTGCTTTGATTGTTTTGCCGAGTTTGGCATAGGCAGGCGTTTGACCAACCCTTCTGAATCATCATCGGCATCAACATATTTTCTTGCCATCTCTATCATTTCCCCCAAGTGAGTAACTTTGTCGCGTTTCATCTGGTGACATAGTAATCTGATTGGGAGCCATGCGATGAAAGCTTCAATCACAGTCTGGTCGTTGACTCCCTAACAGGTGTTTTTAATGTCGATCCATCATCCGAGGTAGTCCTGATAAGTTTATCTGGTTTTCTGAACGCAATGCTACAAGTCTCTAACTGTGCACGGCCTCCTGTATGTACCCTCAAAATTATAAAATAACGCACCTTGCATATTATACCAGTTGTGAATTGTGATTTCGGGAGTTCATTGAGCCACGACCGAGCCGTCTTCCACAACATGAGTGGGAGATATCATACTGCGACCAAGTTGTTTCCTCCTTTGGTGATGTAGTAAGCCTAGAAGACATCCTAGAGCCAAGTATTTGGCCGAGCTACGCCATCATAGGGTTGAATGAGTCTTGAGATAGTGTACCCCTCCGTAAAGTTGGTTTGGCGGACCCTTGGTCTGAAGCACTTTGGGCCCACGTATATATCATTCGAATCATAGAGCCGCACCTTAACGTTTGAGTCGATCCAGTTTCAGGCGTCGCTTCGTAACAAAGAGCACCAACTCAGCATTGTGTCCGCGGGACTGTGGAGCCGAATCTCTGCTTCTTCTACCACCTCCTCTGCCCCGACATCCTCCCTGACTCCTGTGGGGAGCCGTTATGGTCACTGCCTGGTGGGGACGAAGGCTCTATTGGGCTATTTCCGGCTGATCGCCGTCCTCCATTTGGAACATCACGATATCGGCTCCGAGACGGGTCTTCATGACGACGGCCACCTCACCGGCTTGATCCAAGGTGGTTTTTGTCATTCCTTCATCCGGAGTTGTCATCATTAGGGCGAGGCTGAGCCGGACAGCTTGTGTGTCTAGGAGTTGGCATTTGTTGCCGATCTCGCTCCTGACATTGTGCTTCATCTTCTTACATGTGGTTGTTAGATTGCCATTGGACAGGTTGCTATGGAACCAGCTCCACTACAATGTCTCGTGCTGCAACTAGGGTGACATTGCTCCAATCATGCGTGGTTCTATGTTGCTATCCATAGAGCCGGTCCTTGAGTAGGTGTCATCCCAAGGGTCAGAATGATGATGCCAATCCAGCTCCTAACGGGGCCTTAATTCATGTTACTGATCCATGTTGGTGCGACATTGGTTGGATTCCAAGACCACTTTCCTGCTAAAGGACGTGGCAGCCTTCTAATGCTCTAGGTTGTTGTCGAGAAGTGTTGGCTTCAGCAACTCCTTCCTCGCAGCGGGCATCTCGGACAGGTTGGTGTTCTTGATTTCCTGGTACTCCTCGGTGGAAGTACGGCTTCGGTGAAGGCGGCGACTCTATCTTTGCACTCTCATGCTTTCTTCCGGCTTCCCTGGATTGTGATGATGCCATTAGGACTCAAAAGTTTCATCATATTATAGATGTAGCAGGGTGACCCATAAACTGCCAGTAGGCCAAACACCCGAAGATAGAGTGGTATGCGCTCTTGAACGACACTACCTTGAAATATAGTGCCTCATTCCGATAATTCTCCAGCGTTCCAAAGATAACATCCAGAGTGATTTCTCCTAGAGAGTTTGCTTGCCTTCTAGATACAATTTCATGGAAAACCACACTATTGTAATTCAAATGGGTTTCCAATATCCATGCGGTGTAGTGTTTCGACATAGAGAATGTTGATGCCGCGACAGCCATCCATGAGGGTCTTTGAAAACTCATAGCCATCAATAAGTGGATTGACAACCAGAGCATACTTTCCTTTCCTATGAGGCTTAAGCGGATGATCGTTTCGGTCAAAGGTGATATTCACTTTTGACCAGTCCAGATATTGGGGGACAGTCGGAATAGTTGCGTTAAGCTCATGCATTACTGCTTTTTGACATTGCCGGACATAAGTGTCTTTCTTGGTTGAGTAAGCCTTCTTACCATCTAATGTGGGGTTAGTGCTATTCGCTTCTTCCATGTCGGAATCTTCCAAAGGACTCCTTATCCTTGTCAGAATTTTTCTTTCCTTCTCTTCGCTTGGCCTTGTAGATAGTAGATTCGTCTTTCTTGATGTCTTCATTAAAGAGACACTTAGTGTTTATGTGGGAAGAGCCCCCTCTTGCGTCCAGGTGGTGTACACATGGGTTATTGGCAATGTCAGCCCAATAGTAGTTCTTACCAGGCTACTGGTCTCCTTTGCCTTGGACCTAGGAAGCTCTGCAGCCTCGTCCGCGGCCACCTCCATGCCCTCCTCAGCCTCCAGATCTAAAAGTTGCATTGACAGTTGCATTTTCCAGGTTGGCTTTGTCTTTTGAGGTGTTCTTGTGCTTTTGGGTATATTGCTGCTTTGGCTATTTTGCCGAGTTTGGCATAGGTGGGCTCTTTAGCAACCCTTCTGAATCGTCATCGGCATCAACATATTTGCTTGCCATCTCTGTCATTTCCTCCAAGTGAGTAACTTTGTCGTGTTTCAGCTAGTGATGCAGTAATCTGATTGGGAGCCATGCGATGAAAGCTTCAATCGTAGTCTGGTCGTTGACACCCTTGCAGGAGTTTTTAATGTCGATCCATCTTCTGAGGTAGTCCCGACAAGTTTCTCTGGTTTTCTGAATGCAACGCTACAAGTCTCCGACTGTGCAGTTCCTTCTGTATGTACCCTCAAAATTCTAAAAGAACGCACTTTGCATATCATACCAGTTGTGAATTGTGTTTTCCGGGAGTTCATTGAGCCACGACCGAGCCGTCTTCCACAACATGAGTGGGAGATATCATACTGCGACCAAGCTGTTTCCTCCTTTGGTGATGTAGTAAGCCTGGAAGAAATCCTAGAGCCAAGTATTTTTCCGAGCTACACCATCATAGGGTTGAATGAGTCTTGAGATAGAGAACCCCTCCGTAAAGTTTGTTTGGAGGACCCTTGGTCTGAAGCACTTTGGGCCCACGTATATATCATTCGAATCATAGAACCATGCCTCAATGTTTGAGTTGATCTGGTTTTGGGCGTCTCTTCGTAACAGAGAGCACCATCTCAGTGTCGTGTCCGCGAGACCATGGAGCCGGATCTCTGCTTCTTCTACCACCTCCTCCGCCCCGACATCCTCCCTGACTCATGTGGGGAGCCGTTATGGTCACTGCCTTGTGGAGATGGAGGCTCTGTTGGGCTATTTCCGGCTGAGCACCGTCCTCCATTTGGAACGTCGCGATATCGACTCTGATGCGGGTCTTCATGATGACGGCCACCTCACCGGCTTGATCCAACGTGGTTTTTGTCTTTCCTTCGTCTGACGTCATCATTAGGGCGAGGCTGAGCCAGACAGCTTGTGTGTCTAGGAGGTGGCATTTATTGCTGATCTCGCTCCTGACGTCGTGCTTCATCTTTTTACTTGTGGTTGTTAGATTTTCACTGGGGAGGCTGCTATGGAACCAGCTCCACTACAACTGGGGTGACATTGCTCCAATCATGCATGGTTCTGTGTTGCTATCCCAAAGAGCGAGTCCTTGAGTAGGTGTCATCCCGAGGGTCGGAACGATGATGCCAATCCAGCTCCCAACGGGGCCTTGATTCATGTTGTTGGTCCACATTGGTGCGGCATTGGTCAGATTCCGAGACCAGTTTCTCGTTAAAGGACGTGGCAGCCTTCTAATGCTCTAGGCTGTTGTTGAGCAGCGTTGGCTTCAGCAACTCCTTCTTCCTAGTGGGCATCTCAGACAGGTTGGTGTTCTTCTTGATTTCTTGGTACTCCTCGGTGGAAGTATGTTTTCGGCGAAGGCGACAAATCCGTCTTCGCACTCTCGTGCTTTCTTCTGGCTTCCCTGGATTGTGATGATGCTATTGGGACCCGAAAGTTTCATCATATTGTAGATGTAGCAGGGTGAGCCATAAACTGCCAGTAGGGCAGACACCCAAAGATAGCGTGGTATGCACTCTTGAACGCCACTACCTCGAAATATAGTGCCTCAGTCCGATAATTATCCAGCGTTCCAATGATAACATCCAGAGTGATTTCTCCTAGAGAGTTTGCTTGCCTTCTAGGGACAATTCCATGGAAAACCACAGTATTGTAATTAAGATGGGTTTCCAATATCCATGTTGTGTAGTGTTTCGACATAGAGAATGTTGATGCGGCGATACCCGTCCATGAGGGTCTTTGAAAACTCATAGCCATCAATAAGTGGATTGACAACCAGAGTGTACTTTCCTTTCCTATGCAGCTTAAGCGGATGATCACTTTGGTCCAAGGTGATATTCACCTTTGACCAATCCAGATATTGGGGGACAGTCGGAACAGTTGCGTTAAGCTCATGCATTACTTATTTTATGACATTGGCCGACATAAGTGCCTTTCTTGGTTGGGTAAGCCTTCTTACCATCCGACGTGGGGTTAGTGGTATCTGCTTCTTCCATGCCGGAATCTACCAAGGACTCCTTATCCTTGTCAGATTTTTTATTTCCTTCTATTTGCTTGGCCCTATAGCTAGTAGATTCGTCTTTCTTGATGTCTTCATTAAAGCGATAGTTAGTGTTTGTGTGGGAAGAGCCCCCTCTCGTGTCCAGGTGGCGTACACCTAGGTTATTGGCAATGTCAGCCCAAGAGTAGGTCTTACCAGGCTACTAGTCTCCTTTGCCTTGGACCTAGGAAGCTCCGCGACCTCGTCCCCGGCCACCTCCACGCCCTCCTCAGCCTCCAGATCTAAAAGTTGCGTTGACAGTTGCATTTTCCAGGTTGGCTCTGTCTTTTGAGGTGGTCTTACGCTTCTGGGTATACTGCTGCTTTGGCTGTTTTGCCGAGTTTGGCATAGGCAGGCCATTTAGCAACCCTTCTGAATTATCATCGACATCAACATATTTGCTTACCATCTCTATCATTTCCCCCAGGTGAGTAACTTTGTCGCGTTTCAGCTGGTGACGCAGTAATCTGATTGGGAGCCATGTGATGAAAGCTTCAATCGCAGTCTGGTCGTTGACTGCCTTGTAGGAGTTTTTAATGTCGATCCATCATCCGAGGTAGTCCCGACAAGATTATCTAGTTTTCTGAACACAACGCTGCAAGTCTCGGACTGTGCAGGGCCTCCTGTATGTACCCTCGAAATTCTAAAAGTATGCACTTTGCAAATCATACCAGTTGTGAATTGTGTTTTCTGGGAGTTCATTGAGCCACAACCGAGCCGTCTTCCATAGCATGAGTGGGAGATATCGTACTGCGACCAAGTTGTTTCCTCCTTTGGTGATGCAGTAAGCCTGGAAGAAATCCTAGAGCCAAGTATTAGGCTAAGCTACGCCATCATAGGGTTGAATGAGTATTGAGATAGCGAACCCCTCCGTAAAGTTGGCTTGGCAGACCCTTGGTCCGAAGCACTTTGGGCCCACTAATATCATTCGAATCATAGATCCGTGTCTCAATGTTTGAGTTGATCCGGTTTTGGGCATCGCTTCGTAACAGCGAGCACCATCTCAGCGTCTTGGCCAAGGGACCGTGGAGCCAGATCTCTGCTTCTTCTACCACCTCCTCTGCCCCGACATCCTCCCTGACTCCTGTGGGGAGCCGTTATGGTCACTGCCTGGTGGGGACGGAGGCTCTGTTGGGCTACTTCCGGCTGATCACCGTCCTCCATTTGAAACATCGCGATATTGTCTCCGAGATGGGTCTTCATGACGACGACCATCTCGCCGGCTTTATCCAACGTGGTTTTTGTCATTCCTTAGTCTGACATTGTCGTCATTAGGGCAAGGCTGAGGCGAACGGCTTGTGTATCTAGGAGGTGGCATTTGTTACCGATCTCACTCCCGATGTCGTGCTTCATCTTCTTACATGTGGTTGTTAGATTGTCACTGGGGAGGTTGCTAATGAACCAGCTCCACTACAATGTCTCGTGCTGCAACTGGGGTAACGTTGCTCCAATCATGCGCGGTTCTGTGTTGCTATCCCAAAGAGTCGGTCCTTGAGTAGGTGTCATCCCGAGGGTCAGAACGATGATGCCAATCCAGCTCCCGATGAGGCCTTGATTCATGTTGCTGATCGACGTTGGTGCAGCATTGGTCGGATTCCGAGACCAGTTTCCCACTAAAGGACGTGTCAGCCTTCTAATGCTCTAGGCTGTTGTTGAGCAGCGTTACACACTGCCAGACCTGTTTTGGAGTTGTATTATTTGTCAGTATCTCTTGGGCCGTGAAAGTTTTTTCCACCAGCGTGTTGTACACCCAGTTCCCTTTGCTATCGATCCATGTCTATCCTACGACAATATCTATATATTTTTTCCTCGAAGTGGGTCTTATGGACGTTCGCATTTTTGTTGGCCAATACAGGGCCGTTCTGGGTCTTCTAATGTTTTAGGGAGTTTTTTGGTTCCTAGGGGATAAGAGCGCCATCTGCATCCTCCATCTCGATTTCCTTGTCGACCTTTTCTTCCTCTAGAAGATATCATCTCGGAGTCTTGTTCTTGATCTTCTTCTTTTCCTTGTTGGCCCTTTGGGTACAAGTGACAAAGACGGCTTTAGGTCTATTTCCTGGAGATAAACTTCCATCAGTACTTTCGGATATCAGGACCCCGAGATTTTCTCTGAGATCCATATCATCTTGCGAGTAGGGATGCTCATAAATCTTTGTCATAATCCTCGTCCATATTTTTGTATGGATCGGATGTGACCCTTCTCCTTCCTGCGCAGCTCTGGAGTTGATTTCTTCTCCGAATTCCTCTTCATACACCCAAAATCTGCCGACGTCATGGAATCTCCTGGGGAGGCTGGTGTGTTGCTGTTTGTTCCAATGGCATCCAAAACCGAGTCATTGTCGCCTCCAGCATCGGCAGAGCCGGATCTAGAGCTGTCGTAGCCGAGGAAGTCAGATCCATGCGCTCTAGGGTGGCTGAGGCTTTCGGCATTAGCTTCCTCAAACTTCTGATGGTCTCGAGGACTATGTCCAGATTGACATTGGGGTGCATCATCATCTGCCTCATTGTGTGCCTTAGAAGTGATTTTCTTGCTCCAGCATCAGTAGAGAAGGATCCAGACTTGTTGCAGCTTTGGTCTTCTTGAGATTCAATCTCCTAAGAGAGATCTTCTTCAGATCTGACCTTCTCTTTATCCATGATCTTTGCCTCAGGGGCAGGTTGGGATTAGGGTTTTCTAAGATCCGAAAATCCACCGCTTCCACGGACAGAGTAGATCCAGAAGAAACTTCTGCCTCTATCATCACCACTAGGGTGGGTTGGGCGGGTTTAGTGAAAACGAGATAGATATTGATCTCGCCGATTAGCAGGATGGTGTAGCTCGTCATGGCCTCCCTAGCCAGAATCCAGGTCTCGTCGATAAGGACAAGAGGGACATCACTAGCATAGAGGACGCGACCGCTAGTGATTGTCTTGCCGATTCCTGCATGCACAGTTTCCACCTAGAACAAAGATCCGAAGGTCACTTGCCCCACGGTGGGCAGCAACTATCATCGGATTGAAGAAAAGTACGCCATGAGGGGGTCCTCGAGGCGTGGGAAAAGGTGGGGTGTGTGACGTATAGGTGTTCCGGGAAGATGAGCATACAATCTTACCCAGGTTCAGATCTGACTGTGGTGGACAGATCCTACTCCTGCTAGCAATCCAATATATCGGTAGAGCCAGAAGTGCAATAGATTATAAGAGAGGTTTCCCCAATGCGAGTTGAGGTTGTTGTGGTTGGTAGTACATGCCATAAAGGCTGGTCCCTAGGTCAGCTTATACATCCATCCGACCTAGGGTTTATAGGAGAGTCCTATCTAGCTACGATACAGAGTCGGTACTGATTACATCTTGAACTACAAGTATTCCTACAGGCCTAAGTCGATAAGTCTTCTAGGCCTTCCCGTAGCCGGATGGGCCTCCATCTTCTCTCCCTGACCGGGCCGCCTGTGGAGCATAGCTCTAACCCGGAAGTGGTCCACCCTGGTTAGTGAATAACCGTGGGTATACCCGGAAAGTATATCCCTAACACCCTCAATGTTGCTTTAGTGATTACATGATACTAATTCACTATAACACCCCCGATCTTCATGGCCGATGCTATATCTTCGAAGGTAGTTATCTACATATCAATCGCATCATCATGTGACTCATGCTTAACCTTTCAGTCAACTGTGTTCTGAGGCCATGTCTGTACATGCTAAGCTCGCCAACTTCAACAATGGTGTATTGCAGTGCAACACGCCTTACACCCACTTTATTCGAACGTCGATATGTTTGCACCTGATCATCACGACATGATCCATAATGATGGACTTTCTTGGTGGTGCACACTAATGGGAGAACACGGACATTGGAATTGTGAGGGATCATCTTAGGAATTGAGTGTGAGGGATCATCTTATAATGCTACCCTCGTAAGTCTAATACTAGCATAATAAGATACACAACCAATCAACATCATATGTAAATAGTTTATGTGATATGATATGGTCATAGCGCCTTAATCTCCAAAGAGTGTGCAAGCATTGCACCAGGTTTATGGTGCCACCTAGCCTTCAGCAGTTCATCTCATAAACACTTACATTGACCATATGTATCACAAGACCCCTACAAAATAAAGTTAGACACCTCTACTTTATCTTTGCATGTATTACGTGGCTGTTTGGGATTTTGCACGTGAGTTGTTTCTTACCTACGAACATCAAACACAACATGGATTGATTAGTCGTCACTTTAAGTCCATTTTCAAGGCCGTCCTTTGTAAATACCATATCAAATAATGTAGGAGAGATAGAGACCCGCTAGCCACTTATATGATACAAGCCATAAGTTGAGCGTGGAACCAGTCTCACGTAAGCTTATGTGTAAGGTCACTCTGGGAAGCTTCATCAAACATTGTTGAGATATGATCAAGTACACGTGGGAGGGTAATTATGGATCTAAAATATAGCCATCTACGTCGATAGTTAAACTAGATATTATTCATATTTTTTATAAAATATCTCTCTAAACCCTGCCACTAATGCCTAATGATTAAAGGGGTATGCAATCCTTTCTTTCTATTTTTCCCTGTGCAGATAATGACGTTTGATGATGGGATTCACTACATTAAAGTCAAAGATATGAGATTTCCAACAACCCAAAGAAACCAGGAGTCGTGAAGTTGAGACATACCCTTTAATCACCAACTGTATGGCGGGAATAAAATTCTGGCCGTAAAGTTCTGGTCGTATAGTTGTCATCGACACCGCTAGGTCAAACAGAACAACTTTTGTGAAGGGACCCCTATATAAAGAGGCCTCGGGCGACAAGAAAACGAGCCCCCTCCTCTCAGATCATCAGCAGCCTCCAGATCTCCATCCACCACACTGAAGAGCCGTTGGAGGAATAGACTTAGATCTAATCTCCAAACCATTCTCTGACACCATAGCCATATTCCACCACTTGTAATAGTAGATCTCATCTTCGATTGGCGACATTGTAAGACTATTTTCTACCAATCTCATGATTCCCATTGCAATGTTTATGATCTTTGATCTCATCTCTATGTGTGAGTAATTCTCCTTGGGCCAAGGGCTTCGGCCTAGCCATGTAGCTTTTGTGCATGTTATTTATCATAGATGGGATCATGTATTAGTTTGTATGACATGATGATTATTGTATCCTCTCTTGCCTCAATCTAAGGACTTGTTAGGTACCCAAGACCCCAAGGATTGAGGCAGGTATAGGGAGTATGAGTAATGACTAATCTGCAGGTTGGGAACCCAGTGACAGAAGGGATAGTACGGCTGTATGTGAGGGACTTACTTGGGATTAACAGTGACGTCACTACGCATATCATTAGTTTTGTTTCTTCTATGGATGAGACTAGTAGGTTATTGCTATAACCGGTTACAGAGGCAATAGCAATTATGGATGCACTACCCACATATAATTTATCTTGCTCTAACAATTACATGCATACTTTATTTTTATCTTTTATTCCCATCATATGTTTTACACAGCTACAGGTGAAACCGAACACCCTAGGCCCTCTCTCCATCATCGACAACAACAAAAGATGCAAACTCTTGGTCCGATAAAAACACAAAAGGAATTCTAAAACTCTCGAAGGTCCGTTAAAGTAACTTCACTATGCTTCTACTTCCCAAGGATTCCATAAACCAAGGTCTACTAGGGAAAACGAGCTATACTACATCTATAATCCAGATCGAAGGTATCAGGTAACAACTAGAAAGTCAATTCCCACATATTTCTATGTGTTCAATCACACCAATACATTTACACATAGATAAACTCTGACACCACTGAAGGATTCTATAGCAGAAAACATTTTTTTACTAACAACGAGAACAACATAGCTAAGATTTGTCTATGCAGATGTAGAATCACAAGAGGATTTAGTGTTCATATCTTTGAAGACCAAAAGCGGGATTACGTTCCCGTTCAAACGTTGTTGATGAAGCCGAAGCGTAGCCGACCTCAAGGTCGAGTAGGCATCCAAGCGTCCATTACCACAAGTGTCGGTACCTTTGAAGTACTACACACGTCTGGTCTAGAGACATCTCCTAGGCTCTGGTCCAGCAAATTAGTGAAAGAAGAAGATCCAGGCCGACTCCAGTTGCATGACGGTGTGCGTATGGTGGATAAAGCTCTTCTTCGTTGTGCATGTTCCTAACTAGGAAACACACCCGTGAGGAAGAGAGAAGAGGAGAAGAGGCAAAAGCCAATGGGATGAGGAATGGGAGATGGATCTCCCTTCTTATATAGGGGAAATGTGAGCACTACCTCCCCTCCAAGTCCCGAGGGTGGTACTAAACTTGGGAGAGGAGGAGGAGGCAGCAGCCGACTGTAGGAGTAGGCCCCACCACATGCACCTTGGCCTCCTAGGGATGGCCTGCCGTGGGTGGGTGGCCTCCCACCCGGCGCGCCCAAGCCCCTAGGGCCGGCGGCCCCTCATGGGCCCTTTCCCCTTCAAGAAAGGCCCATGTAGATGGGATGCTCCTTCTTTATTAATAAATAATTATATTTAATAATTAATTAAATTAGTTAATATTAATTACTTATTATTTAATATATTTCACTCTGAAACTCCTTTCGGATCCCTCTGAACATCTTCTGTTTCTCCCTGTAATGATTCCGGTTCTCTCTCTTCTATTTCTCTTATGGCCGTGGATCATCCCTAAGCATCTCTACCCTTAGGCGTGACACCCTATTGGTTCAGGAATGCACACACATGATTGAGACACCTCTATGATCAATGACCAATAGCGGAATCTAGAAACCCATGATGCCCCCATGCTTTCCATGAATTACATGACCGCTTGAACCTTAAATGTTGAGTCTCATTTCCTTCGCCCTGCTATACCTGGTTTGTCCAAGATTTGATCTTTGGTATCACCATACCTATTTCTATCTTGTTATCTACAAACACACATTTACTTGTTCTCGGGATACTACATCTGTGTGACCTAGTAACATGTTTGCAAGCTTATTGATGTAATCTCATCGAGTGGGCCCAGAGTATGTATCCGTAACTAGGATAGGAAAATCCCGATATTGATGCACATGCTTCAACATACCCCTCTGGAATACCCAACTTACACCTTTATGATCACCCTATTACGGTGTGACGGTTGATGTAAATCTAAGCAACCTCGGGTGGTAGTGATTAAACATGATCTCACAATTAAAGGAGTGATCTCCTACACTTTGCTTCATATCGCAATGTTGAACTTTGTGACTGTATCACATTGCAATACTATAGTTGGGTGTGTGTCCATCACATCATTCATCTAATGATATGACCTTGTTGTCAATTGACATAAATGTACCATGACCAGGAAACCTCGATCATCGATTTCCCAACAAGCTAGTCGTTTAGAGGATACTAGGGACTTTTTTTGGTTACATACCACAAGTTTATTAATATTTCCTCTTAATACAGTTATAGCATGGTACAAAACTATTATGAATATATGGGATATCACAACAATAAGACAGCTTTATTATTGGCCTCTAGGGCATACCTCCAACACTTTACATGTTTGATTCGATGTCTCGATTAAAAAATACTTTAGTAAAGGTTAAATCATATTAATGATTGACGATACCGAGAAAGGGTTAAGATATATTGTCATGTTTGGTTGCTAGCTAAGTTGTAGGCCCATTAAATATCTTGGTGCCCTAGTTTGTGGATCTAGGTTACATGTGGTTGACATGCAACCATTGTCTGATAAGCTCAAGAAAAATCTAGATGATTGGGTAGGTAACTCCTCTTCGATTGTGGGGAGATGGATCTTTTAAACATCTTTGGAAGGCCAAGCTTCCTCTCAAAATCAAATTTTGATGGATCTTCAACCGTCCATAAGTTATCTGATTATGTGCCAGACGGATCTTTTAAACATCTTTGGAAGTCCAAGCTTCCTCTCAAAATCAAAATTTGTCATTGGCTTATTTAGCATAATGCAATTGCAACAAAAGATAACATGAAAAAAAGGAAATGGGTGGGTAGTTATGTTTGTCATTTTTGTCCTATCGATGAACCAATTAATCACCTCCTTTTCACTTGTCTAGTTGCTATTTACATGTGGAGTATGATTTGTACCGCAATTGGTGCAAAAACTAGGTCTTCCTGTTTTACCCAGTACTTTGGGTGGATAGCTAATTTCCTCCCCTTTGGGGGAAAACATTCATATATTTTGTATTGCTACTCCTATGCTAGTATGTGTGGAAAACTAGAAATCGTGCTTATTTTGAAGGAAAGCTAATTTCATCCTCTTTGTGATTGATTTGTTACATGTGTGCTTTTTTACGTATTTGGGTTTGTATTTAGCAAACGATATAAAACTTTGCTAAATGAAGGGGAATATAGGCTTCACAATATGTCCACCCAGGTGCATGAAATGGTGAGGAGGGTGATGTCTGCAAGAGCACAGATCGTTTGTAGCTAGTTTTGAAGTATAGATATCGATCCCACAGGGATCCCAAAGGTAAATGTTTATGGGTGAAGTCTCTGTCACACCTGAAGTTGTCACTAGTCTTCGAGTGACTGCAAGTTTTGAAATAGGAATGGGGTTTTGATTAAATGAGATGTATTTAAATAGAACTAAAATGTAAACTTCAGAAATATAAAGCATAAAAGTAAAGAATGACATGGTTGTTTGTAGTTTCCTGCAGATGGCAAAAGAAGGCGCGGGGAGATTCAGTCCATGGTGATAGTGAATGTGCCAGGTGGACGAATGATAAATGTAACAATTATAATCTTATAAGTATATGTGTAGGCGAATAACCCATGATTAGCCGGAACTCCTCTTGGTAGATTTCATTCCAACTTCAATAATCCTAATAGCCTGTTACCAAACCATGGTTAGACACTAAACGATTAAGACCCTTCAGGTCACTTAGCGATTAAGCTCCTTGGATCAGACTAATGCAATAAGCACGGTGGTTCCTCGTTATCCTCGAGTCTACTAGCTTTCCATTGATATCCTCGTGTCACCCAGAGGTCGCCGGTCCACTAGCAAACAAGATCTTATCTATGTAGAACAAAGCATCATGTTGTCTAGGCCCTTAATTGGACAACGAGCATTAGGCATCCCACAGATAGTCAAGCACACATAATATAGTAATTAGAATCAATCACAAACTAATGGAAAATATATGAAGGCACATCACATCTCACCAATCCCCTACATCTCCCATGCCCAAGGGTATTACTCACACATGAGAGAAGACCGGATCATCAATATAATTAAATAAAGGGAATTCGTCTTAGTATTACCGTGGAGATCCACAATAAGAATATAAAAATATCGAACACAATTCAAGATGGGAAGAAAGAATCTCAAACCCTAGTCTTGCAAGGTGGAGATCCCTCTCTCTCAAGTACAAGTAGTGGCTATGGGGGTGTATTGTCTACGAGGTCGAAGATTGTGGAGAGAGATTAAGAACGTCTTCCCCTTCTTCTCCGGATCTCTTCTTTCTCCCTTCTGAATGGTATGGCAGCTGCTGTGTTGTGTTTTCGTCCTCGGTCCCTTCACGTAAGTTGTCCCTTTTGACAAGACAGAGGCGGCGACACCTATATGGCGGGAACTATACGGCCAAAAAAATATTCCTGCCGTATAGTTGCTCGTTAAAGCTTCTGTGAGGTCCCCTCGCGTGCTTCCAAATTGAGACTTGCTTGTTTTCTCCAGAATATATTGTTTCTCTAGTTAAAACCTTATGTTGAAGTTTAGAACCTGAAACACACATTAAAAACCAAGTTTGCTTTGCTACCGAAGTATTAGTGTTAGGTAAAGCTAGAAAATGATCAAATCCGGGGGAAAACCATGAATAAAAGCCATAAAAATGTGTCGAATCTCACAGCTATCAACTCCCCCAAGCTTAGATGTTTCTCGCCCTCGAGTGACAAGGAAATACGGAAGAATAGCGGAGGTTCGAGACTGAAAATAAAGGAACTCACAAGTTTTTGAATTGGCGTCAAATTATTTTCTTCACAATCCCTGCAATCTTAAATATGATTACACAAGTATTCACAAGAATGCACTGAGTTCACTTCCTAACCACGTATATCTCGTTTAGCAAATAAATCATATGCCTAAGCAAGTGTCGAAAGTTTAGCTAGGAAAGTGAGACAAATTCTTTTGGCGCCTCTCTTGATGGAGAGATGAAAACTTTTTGTTCTTGTTTGTTTAATCAATTGAGAGTGCTCAAGTGGGCAGTAAAACATTTAATTTAAGAACAACTCATCTACTCCCATGTAAAAATTTCAAGACTATCAAAGCACCTCTTTCTTTTCTTTTGCCTTTCAAAAAATTCAGCTCTTTCATAGAGAAATCATGCCACTATTTTTATCATGTTTAATTGGGATATGTTGTGCACTCATAACCATGCCAATAAATAATTGTTGAGAAATAATTGGCCAGAGGAGTACTACAACTTCACTTGGAACGTGAAACCATGAGGAGACTAATAAATTTACCCGTCATAGCATTGCTGCTACAGACGTTTACATAACTCAATAGCCAAAATCAAGTGGTTTCCCACATTTAGATCGTTCGTTGGCCAGAAGAGCTAATAGTTCCCCATGGAGCATGACAGAGTTGTAGTGACACGCGTAAAGCAATATCTTACGTAATTATTAGAAAACGTAGTGGCATAATTTCTACTACTTTGAAGCATCGATTTATCAAACAATTTCAATCAAGGGTACTATCAAGTCTATTTATATTAAGCTCAAATGGAAGGGAGTAGTTCTAAAATTAAATTCTTTGGGCTAAACATGGACTCAAGTCATATTTAAATGCTTTTTTTATTGTAAAAATGTAGGAAGTATTTTAACCAAGTTCATTGCTCATTGTTTCAAAGCTAAAAGGGAGACACTATCTAAGCAATAGAATTTATAGGATAACAAGCTAAGCGGGGAGTGACTCCAGTGCAAGCGAGTAAATAATTGTAGGATCAATTTAAGATTGCAAAAAGGATGATAAAAGGAATGTGATACCTCTTCTAACATGCTTCATTCTTGTATTTGAGTCGAACCCCCTCTATGTTTCCCTATTGCCAAGTCACCTGAAATTAAGCAACCTACGATAGAAACAAAGAAATGAACTTGCAAATTAAGTTACAACTATTTTTTTGTGTATTTTCGGTTTAGAAATGCAAAGCTAAAAATAAACATGCAAATTTTGAAGAAATAAAATAAATAAAAAGAAGAAATAAAAACATGAATGCAAAGTTTGGAGGTTTTCAAGCCTCCCCCAAGCTTAGGCTATTGCCAGCCTCAGTTGTTGCCATCATTTGGCGGTTGGTGCAGAAACTGCTGGTAGTAGTCGGGGAAATGGGTCATGAAGTGACTGAAGTTGTGAGTCAAAGTATTCACATCTTCATTCCCTTCCTGGAGAGTGTGGTCGATCTCCCCAATGCGCTGGTTGAGCTGTTGGAACTCCTGATAGGGGACGTAGTTGTACCCCTGCTGTGGCTGGTTGGGCCACGGGTCCCAAGCTCTCCCTTACTGCCTCTGTTGTCCCTCCCAAGCAGGGTTGTGTCCCTGCTCTTCCTCCTACTCCTTCTGCTACTCATCCTGTTGCCCTCCTTCTTCATGTTCCCCTTCCTCGGGCTGGAGCTCGGCCGAGATCTCCGTCACTTGGTCCTTGGTGAGGATCCAAGTGTCCTTCTCCACAATCAAGAAGGCTTGAAGGCAGGGCAACTAAACCTGCTCACCTTGTGCATCACCAAGACAATTGAATTAATATGCTCGGAGCCTCCGGTTAGCATGGTAAACACCAAGGAAGCCACAAGCAGTCAAATACTTGACGTCCATGAGTTTGGAGCCGTTAATAGGTTCCATAACAGGTAGTATAATATTTAATGCATCGGCAAGGTGGGTTACCAATCCACCAATGCAGATATCACCTTTGGTCTTGTTGCTTTGGTGGCGAAAGTGCTGGATGAGTAGAGCTGCAGGTGACGAGGGTCTAACTCGTCAATGCCCATTGTTATGGACTTGGGTTTTGGAGAAGGAGGGAGCGCTGGAGGCATCAATTGGCTAGAAAACAAGCACACTGGGATGCAAGGTTTACCCAGGTTCAGGCCTCGTAGAGGTCCCTACTCTTGCTTGTCTGCTCTTGGAATTATCGAGGGAATTGAAGATTACAAGGGTGCGCAGATGCAATCTGGCAATGGTGGCGGAAACTAGGGTTGTGATTGTCCTCCTTGCCGCCCCCTCCCAGCCTTTATATAGATAGGCTAGGTCTCGGGTAGCAGCTCGAGTCGGTTACATATTAGGGTTCGTCCCTTTGAACTTTCTATCTTAAGCTCCTTCTTGTGCTGCAAACAATCGAAGAGTCCGTGGGTCACCTGAATTCTATATTGGGCCTTGGCAACGCCGTGGGCTTCTACCGTATCTGGACCGTATATGCCAAGCTCGAGTACTTGTAGGGCATACCCATGTCATTAGCCCCCTAGTGTCTAGTGGAATCGCAGATTCGACTAGAGACTTTATGAAGTCTTTCGAGTGCATGATGGTCATTTTTTTTAGTGTTCTGTTTGTGTCATAGGGATTGTCGATATACGTGCCTAATTTATCTGATGTATCGGTATCAGTTAACTGCCTTAGGGAAAAACAATGCAACGTACTCAAACTCGAGTCCCCGGACTCGAATTCGGAAAAGTGCTGGCGTAATTGGACTCAGGCCGCGGAGGTCTTACATGAGTCGAATTCTAGTGTATAAGTGTGAGCACTCGACGCGTGTGTCAAGGCATGTTCATCGTACCTGCAGGCACGGATATATTTCTGGTAGTGCGTAGCAGATGCGTTGCCAGGCCTTATTCAGGTCTTGTCTTCACGCTGCAAGCGCGGCATCCAAAATTTTAGTCATCGCGGAGATGATTCGGGTGGCCTAGGAGACGTAATCATTTTGTAGGGAAAATATAATGCGGAGTCGTCATAGCATTCGAGTGTGGATGTTATCAACACACAGTATTATGTACAAATAATCATAGGGTGCGCGACCAGCGCTCCCTATGGGAGTAGCCCCTGAGTGCCTATTCGACTCGTAGACTCGAGTGGGGACTAAAAACATTTTCCGACTGCTGTCGTCTTTTGTTGCTTGTTCCAGTCGAATGTGCTTCTAGCCCTCCCTATGGAAGTAACCCAGAGTCCACAATCGAATCGTAGATTCGAGTGAAGGTTTTGTCTTGAATGCTCATACATCTGTATAAAAATTCGTTCGGGTGTGCTGCCAGCGCTCTTGTTAGGAGTAGCCCCCAAGTGCTTGGTTGAGTCGAAGACTCGATCAAGAACTAAAGTAGTCAAAATCTTCTTTTGCTGGAATCAATGACGTCAGTGCTAACGATGTGATGACCTCAGTTGCCCGCGTGAGCGGCTTTGACGGGACATGACGAGTGGTGGGTCCCACCTTCTGACTTCGATTTGACTGGGCATGTGTAATCTTCTGTTTTTTTAACTGCGTCTCCTTGATTTCCGCGTGTAATGGGAGTAGTGGGGGACGGTTCATGGTTCACCCTCGCCACGTGTCGATGGCGATGTGTGCCATGCATTCAGTAGGGTTTTTGCTGGCCGTTGGATGACACCTACGAGGAGGTTAAGTAGCAGCGCAACTGCGGTAATTTTCCCCATCTCTCTTCTTGCTCGTGCCTCCTTCGCCATTACTGTTCTCTCTGCTTCCTTGCACGCTTCCTCTTTGCGGCACTGGACCAGCTCCGTGTTTTCCCTAGTTACTTTCTCCGTTTGCATCACCATCGAAAGATGGGCAAGAAGAAGGGAGGCGACACTGCTAGATCTGCGGCGACCATTGCCGCGACCAAGAAGAAGGGTGACGCCACCATCGTGGGCACCAGGGCTGCCAGCACTTGGAAGAAGAAGGGTACATGCACCCGCGTCACCAACGGCGCCAGGCACGCGTCCATCATCAAGTCCTATGAGCTGCACCTTTATCGTCAAGATGGAGCTCTTCCGCCCGCAAATGATGACTCGCGGGTGCCTGGTGATGAGGTAATCCCTCGTCCTCCTCCAGGTTTCCGGGTGACGTTCCTTGCATTCATCATTCGAGGTCTCTCTCTTCCCCTGCATCCTTTCTTCAGGGGTCTTCTTTGTTTCTACGGGCTCCAACTGCACCAGCTATCCCCAAATTCCATTCTGCACATATCTTGCTTCATCACACTTTGCAAGTGCTGGCTCAGAATCGAGCCACACTTTGGCCTCTTCAAGAGGCTTTTTAAGCTCAAACGTCAGTCGGCGTCAGTCGGTAGTCTATGACGTAGGAGGCTGTGGAATCCACGTCGACTCCTCCACCGTCTACTTCGACATCAAGCTCACCGCATCTGTCCAAGGGTGGAGAGACAAGTGCTTCTACATCCACGACCAAAAGTCCAACGGAGAGCACTACAGACTCACGACCTTCGACCATGTGGCAGCTTGTAAGAGGAGGCGTTCCTGGAAGAACGTCGTGATGCCTAGCGAGTCCGAGGAAATGGAGGTGCTGTATCAGCGCGGCTGTGACCTCGAAGGCCGCATAGGCAAATAAGAGGGTGGTGCCGCTCTCATTCACACGTGGTTACGCCGCCATGTCCAGCCTCTACAAGCTAGATTCCATCCTATGTTCCGCTGGACCGGTGCTGGCGATGTCACCCGCATATCTGCCGAGGGTATTTCTGTGGGTGGGGTAGATAAGAGGTTGCGATTGGTTACCAAGTACACTGCCAAGGAGGATCTCCCAGGCGAACCAGTCGTGCCTCCTTTCGACGCCTCTAACCCTCCTCCTAAGGTAGAACTGTACTGTGTAGTAGTTTTCTTTGTCGATTGCCACCAAGTACTTGATATATACTGATGTATCTTCTGATTGTAGGACTGGAGTGTGGCTGCCAGTTTACCTCCTCGGCCCAAAGGAACTATTCCGTGCGAAGCAGAGGAAGAGGACGAGTCGGAATCGACTGTCCCAATTTAAGAAGAGGAGGGAGCCCTCGAGTCCAGTGGCCACGACACTCGCAAGCGGTCCTGCAGCGAGGATTCTGACGCTTCTTCGCCGACAACACCCGAAGGTCCCTCTGCTGCTGTAGAGGAGCCAATCCCCGCCGTGCCTGTGAGCTCCATGGCTCCTCCTGCTCCGAAGAAGCTACAACTGCCGAAGGAGTCGTCGGATGACTCCTTTGACCTCGACAAATTCGCTTGGTAAGCTTTTTAATCCTCGTGAGTCCGTCTTGCTTTTTATGAGGTTGCTTTTTCTGAAGTGGCACTGTGCATGTTTTGTAGTCAAGCGGCGTCGTCGTCTTCTAACGAAGTCCAATTTGTTAAAGAGTCTAGAGTCGCAGACTCCAAGACCAAGGAGGTGGCCGAACAGCCTCCTTCTCCTCTAGTGGTGGCCCACTCCGGCGCCAATTCTTCGAGTTCCCCACATGCTGGGGAGCATCAGATGGTTGCACGGACGACTGCACGACAGTCATCTTCGGAGTCCCTGGAAGATCATGCAAGTGCCCTTTTTTGCTGTTTTGGCAGTCGAATTTATACTTTGTGTTGCCGCCGAATCTTTGTTTCCCTTTGGTGTAGCTCATTGTGAAGGAAGCTGCATGCCTCGCGGAGCAAGTTCTTACTATGGGTCTACAGCACGCCCTGCTGGTTGTGCTGGAGCTCAGAGGGGGAGGGAGTGGCATCTATTGCAATTAATCTCACATGTTTGTCTCTCTCTCTACTTCTCAGTTCCAAGCACATGGGACAAGGGATTGCTACAGTAGCTTTGCTACAGTGATCATGACCAGGGGAGTATTGGTTGTTGTGGAGGAGTGGTTGACAAGCTTTGGTGATAGTTTGATCTTGATTTAGCTTAACACTAGCTAGATTTGCCAAATTGATTAAATAGGTGCTTGTAAAGGAATTTCAAAATTTTGCATAGGACAAGGTGGTAAGATGGTACTGGTAGATAGATGATATCAAGGTAGATATCCAGGAATTATTTGGGATTTTTCTAAGGATTTTAAGTACCCTTAAAATCATTTATTCAAAAAGTATAGAAGTAGTTTCTAGTAGCTCATTTGACAAATTTACATTGGACCATGTTTGATTTTGATGTGATATGGTCCCAAATGTGAATACACACTTAGGGGAATTTTCCCAAGATTTATTGGAAGATAAAAGTATTTAAAGCAATTATTATTCCAATTCAGCCATTTAAGAAAATGGGCAAAAATAAATAATAAAACTCTTCAGAAATATTTATTTTTGAAGTTGGAAGTTAGGGTATGATATATGGGTCTCAATTGAGCCAAAAGTTGAGGAAGTGTTTTGCCTATTAAAGGAATTTGAATAGTTATGGTTTATAAATCTTGTTGATCAAGGTAGATGATGTACACAAGGTGTATCAAGCATTTGCAACCTTGTGATTGGAGAATCCTAGTTGATTTTTGGTGGCATACCCTAGATTAGGGATCTAGGGTGGTGTTAATTTCATACCATCAAAACATGGTTGTATCTTAGAGTTCAGATCTCCCCTTGGGGAATGGGATAGATGGTTAGTTATACAAAGTCATGTACATAAACATGGTATAGAGGTTTGAGCTTGACCTTGCTTGGGTTCACCAAGAATTGATTTCAAATTTTGAATAAAATAAGCCTGCCAAAGCAGATTATCAAGTAGCCATCAAAACCTTGTGGGTTTAAGAAGCACAAGGATCCACTTGGAACAAGTGAAGTAGATGTTGATAGAACCATATGAGTAGACACAACCATGCAAGGATTTGGTCCATAGAAGGTTGGATGATGGTGTGAGCTTCTGTCAAAGTAGGCATGATGACTAGATTCGTAGGAATAGTTATTCTCTTGCCTGCAAAATCATCAAGAACAAGTAGTTTGGAGGATGATCTAACCAGGGCAAAGAGTGGGACCTGGTAGTCCTTAGGATGGTTAACAAGATTGTTCAAGTGCATTACCAATAATTCACAAGGGTTGAGAAAGGGAGACATCCAAAAAGATGATGTTGAAACAGATTCCAGACTTTTGACTAGATTACGAGATGGAATGTTTTTGATGGGTTGCCAGGTACCAAAAGCATCATCAAGTGGCTGATTTTGAAGTGTAGAGGAAGTAGAAAGGGTCCATGCTTGATATTGGTCTTCATTGACTGGGGAGCTTCTAGAAGGGATATCTTCAGAATTGATCTAGTTAGGGGTTTTAGATGATCACCTAGTATCTAGAGATCAGATCCATCTTTGTATTCTTGCTTAGGGTGTGGTGGTTTGGAAACATCTTGATCCTAGTGATGAGATCCTAGAGTAGCTCATACTCTCTCCTAAGCAGACAAATCAAGCAGCAGATTAAGGCAATTCATCAGAAATCAGATCAAGGCAACTCATCTTATAAACTAAGCAAACCTATTACTAGGGTTACCATCAAGCTTAGCTTGAGGTAAGGATAGGTATTTTGAAAAGGTTGGAGTGTGAGTAAGGTAAGAGTCCTTGGTATCTCTACCAAGAGTAGAATTCAAAAGCTTTAGAAGGAGGTTTTGGGAAACCTAGAGATAAGAATAGTTGAAGGTTCTATATATAAACATAAGGAGATTAAATTATATATCTCTCCATAGTTTTGTCAGTAGAAGCTACTAAAATGGTTTTGGTTACATAAGCATCTTGGCTCAGGTTTTGAAATGCCAGAACATTTGAGAATATGGAAATTAAGCCAAGACTGTTTTGAGAAGTAGCTTCGGTCAACTGGTGTTAAGGTAAGGAGTATATCATCTAATACACATTCATATGCATAAGCATATCCAAACAACAAGCAAGCACTTGAGCAATAAACAAGAATTTTTTTTTGTTCCCCCTGATTTTTGCATTCTTGACAACTAACCAGGGTTGCTGAAATTGGGATGTTACAGCGCCATTAAGGGACTTTACCCCGTAGGATGTATCCCATCGCATGGACAATGTTCTGTGAGTTCTCCTCGGTTCCGAAGTTGATACATAAGGAATGACAACAGCTTTATATTAACCGTAAGTGCTATCATTCCTCCGTCTACTGATACGTTGGAAACGTATATATAATTTTAGATGTTCCATGCTTGTTTTATATCTACTTCTTATGTTTTGTCCACAATTTGGAGTATTTTTACACATTTTCTGGAACTAACCTATTAAAAAGATGTCACAGTGCTAGTTGCCTGTTTTCTGCTCTTTTTGGTTTCAGAAAAGCTGGAAAATAAATATTCTGGGAATTGGACCGGACAAAAGCCAAAGTCGATATTTTACCGGAAGACACATGGAGCCAGAAGACGAGACGGAGATGGGCCAGGGGCTGGCCACAACATGTGGTTGCGCGGGTCCCCTTGGCCGCGCCACCAGGTGGTGTGGGCCCCTGGTCCACCCTCTAACAGTGCCCCTTCGCCTATAAAATCCCCCCGGGACGAAAACCCTAAAGAATCTAGCCTCCAGCCACGAAAAGTTCCGCAGCACCGCCGGCACCGAATAGGAGATTCAGGGGACAAGAAGATATTTATATGAGAGAGTTCACTAGAGAAAGTATGATCCCTAGGCCTTGTTTCTAAACATTGAAACACCATTTGCAACTAGATCTGTTACATGTTTGCTTGCTTCCATCTTTTTTCCTTTAGTATTTTCCTCCCGCCAAGCTCTTTTCTGGCACCATTGTCTTATATCCATACCACTTGTATTTCACTATCTCTTTGCCGAACTAGTGCACCTATACACCTGGCAAGTGTATTGGGTTTGTTGGGGACACAAGAGACTTCTTATATCTTAATTGCATGGCTGCTTGAGAGGGATACGTTTGACCACTTCCTCCCTGAGTTCGATAAACCTTGGGTGATCCACTTAAGGGTAACTTGCTGCTATTCTACAAACCTCTGCACTTGGATGCCCAACAACTTTCTACAAGAATAGAAGTGCATAGACATCAAGCTAATTTCTGACACCGTTGCCGGGGAGGTAAGGTAAAAGGTACTCACATCCTACGGTGTGAGTGCTCGAAGTTATTTCCTTTAGATTCTGCAATTTTGTCTTTTTGTTTCTTGTTTTCACTAGTTAGGATTAATGGAAAACAACAACAAAATAGAGAGCTTTATAGTATTTATCTTGAGTTAGGACATGAAGTGTTTTAAGAGAAAATTAAAAAACCTATGGAACTTTATTTGCATGGTAATAGCAATATTATTAGTATGAATTCTTTGAACACCATTATTTCTAATGCTATGGAAAAGTCTAAGCTTGGGGAAGCTGGTTTTGATGCGCATGATATTTTTAGTCCCCCAAGCACGGAGGAGAAAATTTACTTTGATGATACTATGCCTCCAATATATGATGATTACAATGATGAACATGATAATTTCAGTCCACCTACTATTGAGGAGAAAATTAACTATGATTACAATATGCCTCCTTTATTTGATGATCATGGTGATGAGAATAATAATGATAGCTATTTTGTTGAATTTGCTCCCACTGCAATTAATAAGAATGACTATGTTTATTTGGAGGGTATTAATTCTTTTATGCATGTGGCTAATGATAAGAATGTTTTATGTGATATTTATATTGTAAATTTTAATAATGATGCTACTTAAAGTTATTATGAGAGAGGGAAACATGGTTTTATGTATCTCAACAATATTAAGTTTCCCCTCTTTATGTTGAATTTTTTTAAGTTGTACTTGTTTTGCTTTCCTATGCTTGTTGGTTTGTGCTTTCATGACTTGTTTCTTTACAAGATTATTTTTCATAAGAAGTGAGTTAGACTTACATGTTCTTTGAATTTGCTTCTTGATGCTCTATTTTACTTCAACTCATATTTCTTATGTGAGCATCTTCTCAAACTATCATGCCTAACTTAAAGGCGTTAAAGAAAAGTACTTCTTGGGAGATAACTCAATAGTTTTCTTGAGTCTTGGATGTTATTACTTCTTTAATAACCTCTCCTTATACTTTTTTATTTGACTTTTGTGCCAAGAATAACCTCTAATCAGAGGGAAGTAAGATTTGGGGAAGTGCTGTCCCGCAACAGATTTTTGTGCTTCACTATAAAAATTCGTCAAAAATCTTTATACGTCGGTTTGAGCTGTAATTTTTTATGCTTTTGCCCAAGTTGTTATCCAACTTTAGTTAGTTCAAAGCTTTTCGATTTGAGCAACAGAAGGTCTTCAAAAAAATCAGTTTCTACCTGTTGGTCTGGTTTGACAGATTTCTGCCATTATTTGCATTTGCTTCTTATTGATACCTTTTTGGGTTCCTTTTGGGGAAATTGAGCTTTTTGAGGGAATTTCTACAGTAACTTATGTCTTTCGTGAAATTTATGCTATTTTAAATCTAAAACCCCAAAGGTCTATGATCTTTTGAACATACTAATGTTGCTAATGAAGATTGTGTGAAGTTTTCTATGAAGGAAAATTTTTAGGTGTAGGGAAGAGTAATGGAATGAGATGAAGAATGAACAAAAACTCAAGCATGGGTATGCCACACCATGTCACCCCAAGAAATATTCAAGAAGTACAAGTGTCAAATCTTGGCGATGCCCAAGGCATCCCCTTCTTCATCAATAAATATCTCAGGTTTCTTCCAAACACTTCATTTTTATTGTTTCATTCACAGTTGTGTTGTTCTTGGAGCGTCTTCGTTTATGTTTTTGGTTTCGTTTGCTTGGTTTGCTTAGTTTGCTTGAATAAATTGGTTGGACCCCCTCATTCATGGATTAGATTTCAAATAAGATTGGTTTGGATTGGAAAAGAGTAGGAAAGTTCATGCTTAAGTGGTTGAAAGGAGCTTATTTTTGACTGTGGCTTAGACTTTATCATGTCATGCTTGATATTTTTTTTGGCTTTATGCTTAGTGATTTTTTCTGTAGCATGACATGTTATAAACAATTGAGATTCCTTAATGTGCCTTGAAAGAATCATGTCTTGTTTTAGCATATTAAAGCATAGTATTGTGGTATTATCCTTTGATGCTTTATTTGGGTTGATTTGGCGCATGCTCACACCATGTTAAAACTATCCCAAGTCACCATATCCTCTATGATCCTTTATTTTTTGACTTTTCGTACTACTTTATTGTTTCATTGATAATATTTTGTCACTCTGCATGATTATGGCCATTATTGCTCTCTTAGTTGGTCGCTCCTAGTCTTTTGCTAGCCTCCATACCAAGTATGAGTTCCACTCATGTATCCAACTCCAAATAAAACCACGTTATTCTAAAGAGTCCACCATACCTACCTATTAGCATTTGCTATTCCAAGTATATTCATGTTTTTATCTACCTTCCGAATTAAATTTGTTATGAGAAAACTAGTGATTAAAGCTCTCACGAACTTGATGGCACACTTTACTTTCTTGCACTTAATAATCTTGAACCATTGTGTCCATCTTTGTTGCATATATGCTTGCACTTTATAAGTTGAAGTTAGCATAACCATTTATCATGGGGAACGCTTTCAACATTGCCCTTATTATTCCATTGATATCATGATTCTTTTGCTTATGGATCCCGGCGGTGTGAAATAAATGGGGAACTTGTAAGATCATGGAGTTTGTATGTGTGTTAGAGAAACGCCTGGGCTGCTAGTCTAATCCATGCCTAATGATGGTGGAAACTTGCAGCATAACCATAATGAGAATTCAATGAAGCATCCTCAATAAAAACCTATGCAAATAGCAAATAAAAAGACCGCTGAGATGCTCATTATCTACTTGCCTTGTCATTTTGGTTATGGAATAGCTCCTGTATCATGTGCAAGGGTACCCCATTGGCGGTTCTCTATGATACATATGTACTTACAATGACAAGAATTTACTTGTGACTGAAGTTGAGTAGCATGAGGTTCGATACTCGTAAGTAAGGGGCATGACATTTCAACTTATAACTTGTCAAGCATATCCTCTTAGTTGTGTCACTTTAACCTTAATCACCTAAAGATTCTTATGATAGGGGCAATGAGAGCTGAAAGCTAATAAGTACCATAATTTTTGGAAGCTCTTTATGAGACTTGAATCCCTGCTTCCCTCTACGAAGGCCTTTCTTTTACTTTTATGTTGAGTCTCCATCTTCTATCTTTATGCACCTATTGAGAGAGCATAGTGGCCATTCTTAGTTTAATGTGCATTGTCCCAAAACTTGTTGATTGATTCATAACTTTGATATTGCTTGTTCTTAAACTATTTCTATGTAGACACCCTTATGAACTTTGAAGGTGTCCTATGCATTTATGTTTTGCTACACTATGAGGGACAAGCTGAATACCATTCTCATTATGTTTTCTATATGTGAATCAAACAAATGTCTTCTAAAGCATTGTTATTCATGAATCTTTTGTTTGTACCTTTTCATGTTATAACATAGTTGTTATGTCTTAGTATTAGAACTATATCTTTCATGCTATGTTAAAGTACTATGATCCCAGCTATCAATGTTCTACAAATACTTTGATGAAGATTATGATGGTGCATGTCACCTCAAAAATTATTCTTTCTTTTTATCACTTACCTACTCGAGGACGAGCAGGAGTTAAGCTTGTGGATGTTGATACGTTGGAAACGTATCTATAATTATTTATGTTCCATGCTTGTTTTATATCTACTTTCATATGTTTTGTCCACACTTTGGAGTATTTTTACACATTTTCTGGAACTAACCTATTAACAAGATGCCACAGTGCCAGTTGCCTATTTTCTGTTGTTTTTGGTTTCAGAAAAGATGGAAAAGAAATATTCTCGTAATTGGACCAGAGAAAAGCCAAAGTCGATATTTTACCGGAAGACTCACGGACCTAGAAAACGAGACGGAGAGGGGCCAGGGGCTGAGAACACCATGTGGTGGCGCGGGTCCCCCTGGCTGCGCCACTAGGTGGTGTGGGCCCCTGGTCCACCCTCTAACATCGCCCCTTCGCCTATAAAATCCCCCCGGGACGAAAACCCTAAAGAATCCATCCTCTAGCCACGAAAAGTTCCGCAAAACCACTGCCACCGAAGAGGAGATCCGGGGGACATAAAGTCTCTTATCCGGCACCCCGGAGCCATCTCCATCGATTTCCACCACCATCTCCATTGCCATTGCTGATTCCCATGATGAGGAGGGAGTAGTTCTTCCTCGAGGCTAAGGGTTCTACCTGTAGCTATGTGTTCATCTCTCTCTCTTTGCATTATCATATTGTGATCATGAGCTTTGTAATCAAGTAGATCTACCTTGCTACTCATGTGCTTTAATAGATCTCTGGCTCTCCCCATGTGTGTAAAAGTGATAGTGTGCCCACCATGGTGGCACTTAGGCTAGAGATTACAAATACTTGTTATGAGTTATATTTGGAGTTGGGTGTCTCTATGAAATTGTGGTTTTTGTTGGAACCATCTAGCGCTCAAGGTGATAGTGAGGGGTTATCTAAATGGGGAAAGCGGACTTTGAGGAGTGCTATTATATCCCTACCATTGATTAGAGTGTCCAACCGAAGAGTAGTTCAAAGTAGTATCATGAAGAGAAGATATTTATATGAAAGTGTTCACTAGCGAAAGTATGATCCCTAGGACTTGTTTCTAAACATTGAAACACCGTTTGCAACTAGATCTGTTACATGTTTGCTTGCTTCCATCTTTTTGCCTTTAGTCTTTTCCTCCCGTCAAGCTCTTTTCTGGCACCATTGTCTTATATCCATACCAGTTGTATTTCACTATCTCTATGCCGAACTAGTGCACCTATACACCTAACAAGTGTATTGGGTGTGTGGGGGACACAAGAGACTTCTTGTATCTTAATTACAGGGTTGTTTGAGAGGGATACCTTTGACAACTTCCTCCCTGAGTTCGATCAACCTTGGGTGATCCACTGAAGGGAAACTTGCTGATGTTCTACCAACAAACAGTTCCCTCCATCTAGTCCTCAATGAGGCAAATATTGAGTGCCGCAATTTACCAAACAACAAGATGAAGGAAATCTAACACAGACACATAATGAACAATATCACATAATAATCTTTATCTCAATTCAATCCCATACCAGGGTTTCTCCATCTCCCCAAGAACAAATGGAACTACTCACACATGAAGGCAATCAACATCATGGATAGAATATGGATGAAGTATGATGATAGAATTGAAGACAAGTGCAAATACAAGATTCAATCTAGAATCACAACAAGTAACTAAAGGGGATCCGTGATGCAGATATTGTTGATGAAGATGACAATGTAGATCGATGTGGAGGCCTTCAAGATCCTAGTCGCTTCTCCTCTTGTGTGATGGTTATGGTGTAGATCTGATTGGAGGCGGCTATGGCAGTAGCACGGCGGCAGGGCTCCTCCGCGGTGGAGCATATGGCTTGGTGGCTCTCTCTTTGGTCCTCCCTCCTTTATATTGGCCTTGGGGGTGCCCTAGGTTTCCCCCAATACCGTCATATGACTTAGGGAAGGTTCTAAGGCTTCTCTAAGGTGAAATCCATCGTTTGCGACATTTTTTCGCAACTGTACGGGTGCAACTATACGGCAGGAAAAATGCTTCCGGTCATATAGTTGGTCGTCAAACCGTTTTTACCCTTTAGTATTTTGGTCGCCATTTCTTCATACGAACTCCATTTGGGTGTTCTTAGACTCGTTGCGTTCATATCATCGAGGGCTACAACCATGTTGTCCTGGATCTTTATTTTGAGGAGCTGGGAAAATTGACTTTTCCAACACCTCAAATAGCTAAGTCTGGTCCCTCCAGCTCCTCCATACTATGCTCTCTTTGTTATTTTTGCCTTTGTTTTATCCATAATCATCATCAACACCTACACACATGTCATAGACAAGGAAAGTGATAAAATTCTACCTATAATACTAAATGTGCAAAGCTCATATGAAAGTAAATGAGAACACGAACTCATGCATATAAGGCATAGCTATAGTTGGAAGAAACATGATATGTGATACGTTGCTAACATATCTATAATTTTTGATATTCCATGCTTGGTTTTATCTACTTTCTTATGATTTGTCCACACATTGGAGTACTTTTTATACACTTTCCTGGACTAACCTATTAACAAGAGCCACAGTGCCAGCTGCTTGTTTTCTGCTGGTTTTGGTTCTAGGAAAGTCAGAAAATGAATATTCTCGGAATTGGACGGGACAAAAGCCAAAGTCAATTTCTCACCGAGGGGGACACGGAGCCAGAATACGAGACGATGAGGGGCCAGGGAGGCGCCACACCACCTGGCCGCGCGGCCAAGCCTAGCCCGCGCCAGAGGGTCGTCTGGCCGCCTTGGGCACCCCCTCCACCTCCTCTTTTGCCTATAAGATGCCTCCAATATAAAACCCTAAGGAACCGATCCAAATTCCACGAAAGAGTCTATAGCCGCCATCAACTCCATCCCTACATCAGGAGGGATCTAAAGCTCTTTCCTGGCACCCTGCCAGAGGGGAGAATTCACCCTGGAGGCCTTCTTATCACCATGCAAGCCTCCGATGTGATGGGTGAGTAGTTCATACTTGGACTATGGGTCCATGTAGTAGCTATATGGCTGGTTCTTACCCTTTGTGCTATCATGTTTAGATCTTGTGGGCTCCGTTCATGATCAAGATCATCTATTTGTAATTCCTACATGTTGTGTTTGCGGGGATCCGATGGATATTGAGATGCTATTTCAGATTGATTATTGATTCTATCATGTCTTTGTTATTTGTGATCTTGCATGATTTCTGTTGTTAGTAGCTATCTTGGCCAAGTAGATGCTAGCAACTCCAAGAGTTAGTATTTATGCTCGATAGTGGGTTCATGCCTCTAGTAATTTGGGGAAGTGACAGAAATCTCTAAGGTACTAGATGTGTTGTTGCTACTAGGGAGAAAACAACAATCCTTTCTTCATAGAACAATCGTATTGTTTACTTTACACGCAATGCATAATGCAATTATCTATTGCTTGCAACTTAATACTGGAGGGGGTTCGGATGATAACCTGAAGGTGGATTATTAGTCATAGGTGCAGTTGGATTACGAGCTATGTGTAATGTTGTAATGCCCAATCGAATCTCAAAGGAGTCAAGATGATTAGTATATGCATGTATTGCTTTCTCGATGTTTATCAATTGCCCCGCTATAAATTGTTCACTCAACATGTTATCTATCTTAAGGAGAGCCACCACTAGTGAACTATGGACCCCGGTCCTTTCTTTTCCCATCAATCTACAACTGTTTACTGCTTTCTGTTTACTTTCTGCTAACTATTACTATCTTCCACACAATACGCTTAATTCTTTGTTTTCAGCAAAACCGGTGAGATTGACAACACCACTATAAGTTGGGGGCAAAGTTCTGTGGTTGTGTTGTGCAGGTTTCCACGTTGCTGCTGGCACAGGTAGTGCGCCCTACCAAAGTCCAGCTAGCAACACCTTGGAGGTGTTTCCTGGCTCCTACTAGATTGATAACCTTGGTTTCATAACTGAGGGAAAACTTACTGATGTCCTCATCATACCTTCCTCTTGGGGTTCCCCAACGAGCTCGTTAATACACGAGTCAGCAAGTATATTTTCTGGCACCGTTGCCGGGGAGTCAAGGACATCTTCACAAGGGGAGTCCCTCAAAACCAAACTCTTTACTTTGTTATTTTTGTTTTGCTTAGTTTATTTCTTCTTTGTTTGCTTGTTTCTTTATCAAAAACACACAAAAAATAGTTGTACTACTTTGATTTCTTTATGAAAAACACAAAAAAATGACTACTCTTGAAAACACTAAGTTGTGTGACTCACTAGCACCAACAACAATGATTTCATGTGCACACCTATTGCTCCACCTGTTCCTGAAGCTACTTTCTTTGAAATTAAACCTACTTAACTCAATCTTGTTATGAGAGAACAATTTTCTGGTATTGGTAATGAAGATGCTACTGCTCACCTAAATAACTTTGTTGAACTTTGTGAGATGCAAAAGCATAGGGATATAGATGGAGATATTATTAAGCTTAAGTTGTTTCCTTTCTCTTTGGGAGGAAGAAGCTAAAGAATGGTTGAATTACTTAACTAGAAATAGTATTGATTCTTGGACTAAATGCAAAGATGCTTTCATTGGAAAATACTATCCTCCTGTTAAGATTATATCTATGAGAAGTGAAATAATGAAGTTTAAACAATCTGATATTGAACATGTTGCTCAAGCTTGGGAAAGAATGAAATCTTTGGTAAAGAATTGTCCCACCCATGGACTAACTGCTTGGATGATTATCCAAACCTTTTATGCAGGATTGAACTATTCTTCAAGAAGTCTATTGGGTTCTACTGCTGGAGGTACCTTTATGACCATTACTTTGGGTGCTGCAACAAAGCTTCTGGATAATATGATGGTTAACTATTCTGAATGGCACACTGAAAGAGCTCCACAAGGTGAGAAGGTAAATTCTTTTGAAGAAACCTCCTCCTTGAGTGATAAAATTGATGTTATTATGTCTATGCATGTTAATGGGAAGGCTCATATTGATCCAAATCATGTTCCCTTAGCCTCTTTGGTTGCTCAAGAAGAGCAAGTTGATGTGAACTTTATAAGAAATACCAATTTTAGCAACAATGCCTACAGGAATAATTTTGGTAATAATAACTATAGGCCATATCCTTCCAATAATGGCAATGCTTATGGAAATTCCTACAACAATAATAGGAGTGCTCCCTCTGAACCTGAAGTTATGCTTAAAGATTTTATTAGTAAACAAACTACTTTCAATAGAACTATTTAGGAAAAACTCTCTAATGCTGAAAGAAATATAGCATCATGGGCTAAAGCACAATTTCTTTGAATAAAATGGTCGCTAAACCTGAAACTATTGATAATCCCTTTGCTGCTACTAATGCCATACAAGTTAGAATTGATGAAAATGTTAGACTATTAGCTGAATTGCATGCTAAGTGGGAAAGAGAAGATGAAATTGCTAGAAACATTAGTGTTTCTACTATCACTACCACAAGTGTTGAGGCTAGTAATAACTCCACTACTTTAGATGATAATTATGATTTTGATCTTGATGGTTGCAATATCTCTGAAGTAATTAAGTTCCTACAAAATCTTGCTAAAAGTCCTAATGCTAGTGCTATGAATATGGCCTTTACAAAACACATTACTGATGCTCTCATAAAAGTTAAAGAAGAAAAGATGAAACATAAAGCTTCTATTCCGATAAAAAAAGAAGATGGTTGGGAACCCATCATCAATATGAAAGTGAATGATTTTGATTTCAAAGCTTTATGTGATCTTGATAGTAGTGTTTCTATTATGCCTAGAAGGATTAATGATATGCTTGATTTGCCACCATTGGTAGATTGTTATTTGAATGTCCCACTTGATGATAATGCTAAAAAGAAACTCATGGGGTGTATTAATGATGTCCTTATTATGGTTAAAAAGGCCTATGTCCCCGTTGATTTCTATGTTTTGGATGTTGAATGCACTGCTTCTTGTCCTATTACTTTGGGAAGACCTTTTCTTAGAACTATTGGTGCCATTATTGATATGAAAGAAGGCACCATTAAATATCAACTCCCACTCAATAAAGGTATAGAACACTTCCCTAAGAAGAGAGAGAATATTTCTTTTGCCTCTCCTATGAAAACAAAATTTGCTCTTAATGCTTCTTCATTTAAGAACACTTGATTCTTTTTCTTGCTTCTTATGCCTAATCAAAGGCGTTAAAGAAAAGTACTTATTTGGAGATAACCCAAAAGTTTTAGATGAGTCTTGGAATTTGTTACTTCAGTAATAACTGTTCCTTATCCTTTTTATTTTCTTTTTGTGCCAAGAGTAACCTCTAATGAGAGAGAAGTAATGATTGGGAAAGTTGCTACCCCAAAACAGATTTTTGTGCTTCACCGTAAAAATTCGTGTAAAATCTCTGTACGTCGTTTTCAGGTGTAAATTTTTGTTCTTCTGCCCCAGGTTGTTATATAACTTTAGTTAGTTCAAAACTTTTTGATTTGAGTAACAGAAGGTCTTCGAAAAAATTGGTTTTTACCTCCTGGTCTGTTTTGACAGATTTCTGCCATTATTTGCATTTCCTTCTTGTCGGTTCCTTTTTGAGTTCTTTTGGGGAATTGAGCTTTTTGAGGGAAGTGCTACAGTAGCTTGTGTTTTAATGGAAGTTTTATTTCTGTTGAAACTGAATCTAAAGACTTATTATCTTGAGTGCACTAATGTTGCTAATAAAGATTGTGTGAAGTTTTGTATGAAGGAAAAATTTCAGGTGTATGGAGAGAATGATGTAATGAGATGAAGAATGGACTAAAGCACAAGCTTGGGGATGCCACCCCGTGTCACCCCAAGAAATATTCAAGAGGTACAAGCGTCAAAGCTTGGGGATGCCCAAGGCATCCCCTTCTTCATCAATAAAAATATCAGGTTTCTTCCAAACACATTATTTTTATTGTTTCATGCCCACTTGTGTTGTTCTTGGAGCGTCTTCATTTATGTTTTTGGTTTTTCATTTTCTTAGTTTTCTAAATAAATTGGTTGTACCCCCTCTTTCATGCATTGGTTTTCAAATAGTTTGGTTTGGATTGGAAAAGAGTAGGAAAGTTCATGCTTAAGTGGTAAAAGGAGCTTGTTTTTGACTGTGGCCTATGCTTTGTCATGCCGTGCTTGATATTCTTTTGTCTTTATGCTTAGTGATATTTGCTGTAGCATGACATGTTATAAACAATTTAGATTGCTTAATGTGCCTTTGAAGAATCATGCGTTGTTTTAGCATATTAAAGCCTAGTATTGTGGTATTCTCCTTTGATGCTTTATTTGGGCTGACTTGGCACATGCTCACACCATGTTATGACTATCCCAAGTCACCATAGCCTTTATGATCCTTTAGTTTTCGACTTGTAATATCACTTTATGCTTTAATTAATGATGTTTTATCGCTCTGCATGATTATGGCCATTATTGCTCTCTTAGTTGGTCGCTCACAGTCTTTTGCTAGCCTCCATAACCAAGTATGAGTTCCACTCATGCATCCAACTCCTAAAACCAAGTTATTCCAAAGAGTCCACCATAACTACCTATTAGCATTTGCTATTCCAAGTATATTCATGTTTTTATCTACCTTCCGAATTAAAACTTGTTATGTGAAAATTAGTGATTAAAGCTCTCACGAACTTGATGGCATTCTTCACTTTCTTGCACTTAATAAACTTGAGCCATTGCGTCCATCTTTGTTCCATATATGCTTGCGCTTTATAAGTTGAAGTTAGCAGAACCACGTATCATGGGGAACGCTTTCAACATTGCACTTGTACATTGTACCTACTTACTTGATATCATGTTCTTTTGCCTATGGATCCCGACGGTGTGAAATAAAAGGGAAACTTGTAAGATCATGGAGTTTGTATTTGTGTTAGATAAACGCCTGGGCCGCTAGCCTAAGCCATGCCTAATCATGGTGGAAACTTGCAGCATAACCATAATGAGCACTCTATGAAGCATCCTAAATAAAAACCTATGCAAATAGCAAATAAAAAGATCCCTGAGATGCTCATTGTCTGCTTGCCTTATCATTTTGATTATGGTATAGCTCATGTATCATGTGCAAGGGGTACCCCGTTGGCGGTTCTCTATGATACATATGTACTTACAATGACAAGAGGTTACTTGTGACTGAAGTTGAGTAGCATGAGGTTCGGTCTTCTTAAGTAAGGGGCATGAGATTTCAGCTTATAACTTGTCAAGCATATCCTCTTAGTTGTGTCACTTTAACCTTAATCACCTAAAGATGCTTATGATAGGGGCAATGAGATCTGAAAGCTAATAAGTACCAGAATTTTTGGAAGCATAACTTTGATGCACCTACTTTGAGAGCATAGTGGCCATTCTTAGTTCTATGTGCATTGTCCCAATACTTGTTGATTGATGCATAATTTTGATATTGCTTGTTATTAAACTATTTGTATCTAGTCACTCTTATGAACTTTGAAGGTGTCCTATGCAATTATATTTGCTACTCTATGAGGGACAAGCTGAATGCCACTATGCTATGTTTTCTTTATGTGAAACAAACAAAAGTCTTGCAAAGCATTGTTATTCATGAATCTTTTGTTTGTGCCTTTTCATGTTGCAACAGTAGTTGCTTTGTCTTATTGTTAGAACTTTATCTTTCATGCTATGTTGATGTACTATGATCCTAGCTATCAATGTTTTACAAATACTTTGATCAAGTTCATGATGGTGCATGTCACCTCAAAAATTATTCTTTCTTTTGATCACTTACCTACTCGAGGACAAGCAGGAGTTAAGGTTGGGGATGTTGATACGTTGCTAACGTATCTATAATCTTTGATGTTCCATGCTTGGTTTTATCTACTATCTTATGTTTTGTCCACACTTTGGAGTACTTTTTATACACTTTCTTGGACTAACCTATGAACAAGAGCCACAGTGCCAGCTGGCTTTTTTCTACTGTTTTTGGTTCCAGGAAAGTCAGAGAATGAATATTCTCGAAATTGGATGGGACAAAAGCCAAAGTTAGTTTTTCACCGAGGTGGACACAGAGCTAGAATACGAGACGGAGAGGGGCCAGGGGGTGCCACACCACCTGGCCGCGTAGCCAAACCTAGTCCACGTCAGGGGGTGGTCTGGCCGCCTCGGGCACCCCCTCGACCCCCCATTTTGCCTATAAGATCCCTCCGATATAGAAACCCTAAGGACCCGACCAAAATTCCACGAAAGAGTCTGTAGCCGCTGTCATCTCCATCCCTAGATCGGGAGGGACCTGAATCCCTTCCCGGCACCCTGTCGAAGGGGAGAATTCACCCTGGTGGCCTTCTTCATCACCATACAAGCCTCCGGTGTGATGCGTGAGTAGTTCATCCTTGGACTACGGGTCCATGTAGTAGCTAGATGGCTGGTTCTTCTCCTTTGTGCTATCATGTTTAGATCTTGTGAGCTCCGTTCATGATCAAGATCATCTATTTGTAATTCCTACATGTTGTGTTTGCGGGGATCCGAAGGATATTGAGATGCTATTTTAGATTGATTATTGATTCTATCATGTCTTTGTTATTTGTGATCTTGCATGCTTTCCTTTGTTAGTAGCTATCTTGTCCAAGTAGATCCTAGCTACTCCACGAGTTAGTATTTATGCTCGATTGTGGGTTCATGCCTCTAGTAATATGGGGAAGTGACAGAAATCTCTAAGGTACTAGATGTGCTGTTGCTACTAGGGATAAAACAACAATCCTTTGTTCATAGAATAATCGTATTGTTTACTTTACACGCAATGCATAATGCAATTATCTGTTGCTTGCAACTTAATACTGGAGGGGGTTCGGATGATAACCTGAAGGTGGATTATTAGTCATAGATGCAGTTTGATTACGGTCTATGTATAATGTTATAATGCCCAATTGAATCTCAAATGAGTCAAGATGATTAGTATATGCATGTATTGCTTTCTCGATGTTTGTCAATTGCCCCGCTGTAATTTATTCACCCAACATGTTATCTATCTTAATGAGAGCCACCACTAGTGAACTATGGACCCTGGTCCTTTCTTCTATCATCAATCTACAATTGTTTACTACTTTCTATTTACTTTATGAAAAATATTACTTTCTTCCACACAATACGCTTAATCCTTTGTTTTTAGCAAAACTGATGAGTTTGACAACCTCACTGTAAGTTGGGGGCAAAGTTCTGTGGTTGTGTTGTGCAGGCTTCCACGTTGCTGCTGGCGCCGATAGTTCGCCCTGCCAAAGTCCGGCTAGCAACACCTTGGAGGTGTTTTCTTGCTCCTACTAGATTGATAACCCTGGTTTCATAACTGAGGGAAAACTTACTGTTGTACTCATCATACCTTCCTCTTGGGGTTCCCCAACGAGCTCATTAAGACACGAGTCAGCGATATGAGAGATAAATGTCTCATTTTATATGGCTAAAAGAGGTGGTATTTCACAACCATAATCTTCCCCAAGCTAGACCTTGCTCATCCTCAGGCAGGAAGGGTCGATAATAAATTAATGGTTGTGAAATAGCTTATCATTGGAAATCAATGCCTTGCATCCTTATTTCTTCTACAAGCTTGAAGATAGAAAACATGTATTCGTACAAGGCATCACAAGCTCAGTTATAAAGACCACTAAAGATTCATCAAAACTTATATGCTCCATGTTAGCAGTGAATCTAACTTGCAGACAACTATTGATCCTCTTATTGCACATTTTGTATAACTTTTCATATCATTATTTTTTATAAGGCAGAACTTAGTCACAAATAGATGTCAAGCAGAAATAGGAATAAAGTCTACCCAATCATCCCATCTAGTTAAGGCTCTCAAGTGCAAACATCAGTTATTGAGTTTTCAGAAAGTTTATCTCTTAGTAACGATATTTATGCCAAAAGGAAATGCGCGAACATGTCAAAATGAGCATAGCATTAGAGTGTCTCATTTGGTCATCCACGTCAACGAATCATGGCTAGCAAACACTCATTTTCTATTCTTTGTCTTTCTAAAACTTTAGTTCATCAGTAATGAGATCATGCCAAAACTTAGTGTGTTTAATCAGACTGTGTAGGCTAAGAATGGATACTCGTGACCATTACCAAGGTTTCCCTTTTCGGTTTAAGGATTTCTCATAACGGTCAGATGAGTATTCTCTCTTTTGCTTTGAACGTTGACCCATGAGAGTACCAATGCATACCCAACTAGAGCATTTCAGCTACATATGTTGGGCAACTCATAGCCAAACTCCAAGAGTTTCCTATTTTTGGATGGTTCAAAGGCCAGTGTAGTTGTTAGCATCCTAGTTGTGCGACAGTGGTGCAGACACGCATAAAGCATTATCATACTTTAATCAACAGGTGAAGATTTGGCATGCATCTCAATTATCGCTAAATATTAGCTTCTTCAAACAAATCCTTTCAAAGAGTACTATCAAGTGGATCATCACATATATGGTGTTGAGTACCTTTAAGGTTAAACTCTTAAGACAATTAAACAACATCTTATTTTGCATAGAACTCAAAACTTCGAAATATCATTTCCAATTGACAACTCCTTCCGTAAGCAAACTATCAAGTCTATTGTTTTGATATTATGGGGTCAAGCATAACCTATTCATTTAAGACAAAGCTATTTAGTGACAACCAACAAATTTCAAAAGATCTTGATCAAGTATTCATTCTTTCCAAGTGTAGAGATAGTGGCAATGTTTTCTAGAGGATCACAAATAGTGTCACAAAATTGTAAACAATATTGCAAGATGCATACAAGCTCTAAGTCAACTCCTATGGTGCCTATCATGAGCAAGTGTATCCCCATATGAATATAGAACTAGACTTACTTAAACAAGCATTCCAAAACAGTGAGATACATGATTGCATGAAACATTGATCAAATACGAACATTGCACAAGACTCTACACATGCAGCAGCAACTTCCCCAATCTTAGAACTTTGCAAGAACGAAACTTGAGTATATTACCAAAAGAAAAGGGAAAATACAGTTTCCAAAAGAGAGAGTGATAAGTGGTTACCTCCCCAAGCTTAGTTGAAAACAAGGGTGACACACTTTACCATTGAGGTACAAGTAACCTCTCTTTTGATGGACAAAGAACCTTTGCTTCATCATGTATTTCTTGATATGGCCTGGTGTGCCTTCCTTAAGGACCTGCTTAAAAACATAAAAGAAAATGATTTTTTTTGTGTTTTTTAAGACAAGGGTTTAGCTCACAAGTGATAAAATTACAAGTCCCACTGAGTCGGTTCATCAACCTAAGCACCACGCTAAAGTCAACAAACTAGTTCTAGAAGATGCCTCTCCCAGATTGTGATGAGGTGCAAGCGAAACAGGATACGAGACACGAGTGTGCAGCCCCTATGCGCTTATTAAAGAGGTTCATGTTGGAAGGTTTTACCAGACATTGATTGTCGAAGCGTTGAATTGAAGAAACCAAGTGGCTCATGTGAGTGTTTGCACGGTCGGCATTACCGTACACGTCATCACACAAGGTTCAAGTCCCTGCGAAAATAACACACAAAATGAAATGCATCGGTTTCGTATACGAACATAGTTCGTTTACCCCACCGATAAAAGAAAAGTAATAGAAAACATGAACTTCTATAGAGAATTACAGTCTAGGTGGTTTTTGAGGTAGAATTTTATTGCTTACATATGCTCGGCTTACCTAGATCATGGGAGAAGCTCCCATGTGGTGTTTTGAGGTTTTTAGAAGAAGAAAGAAGAACAAAGAATAAAAATTTGAGCAATGGTTACATTCCAGTTGGCGTTTGAGGGGTTTTCTCAACTATACGGGTGCAACTATATGGCCGGACCAAAAAGGTCCCTCCGCATAGTTGGTCCTCAAAACTTCTATACTTGGAAAAGAAACTTTATGAAGGCATTGATATCTATACAGCCGGAATTTTTATCCCGCCGTATAGTTGGTCGTTATACCTTCACTACCCTGGAAAAGAATTTTAACAAAGGCATCGATAACTATACGGCCGGAACTATATGTCTGGAATTTTTATTCCCATCGTATAGTTGGTCGTTAAACCTTCTGCACCTAGGAAAGAAAAAAAATTGATGGCAAAGATATCTATACAGCCAAACTATACTGCTGGAATTTTTTATTCCCACGATATAGTTGGTCATTAAACCTTCAGTAGACATCGAAAAATTTCTATTTCTTCGAGAATTCTTTCTTATCATTAAACTTAGCGAAACACCTTGTTTTGATAGTAAAATAACAACTTTAATTTTCGAGCAACAACATGTATATAACGGGATTTAAGTACAACCGAGTTATGCAACACATAGTAACAATAAATTCTACCTTTTGAAAACTACAACAAGATAACTCGAATAACAAATCATGCAAAGAATAAAAATGCCAATGCAACATGAATGCATCAAGACTCAAGACACAAAACTGAGAAAGACACCTAATGACTCCCGGGTTGCCTCCAGGGAAGCGCTTTCTTATAACCAAGTAGCCAGGCTTTTCTCCAATATGATTTCAATAGATAAGAGCTAGAGAATTATTTATTCTTACCTCCAAAAGAGGTTTGGAGCACTTACTATTATAGCCTGGTCGAAGTCTCACTCGCTTGTGGTGCATCGGAGTCTTGTACATAAATGTGTTATTACTCAAAAGGGATGATTGATGCACCATGTGTGGTGAGCATACTTCCCTAGATAGCTTCAACAAAAGGATTAGCTATTTACATGTAAAGTCAAATATTTTACCTTTGATAGCATCATCAGGATACAATTCATAGTACTCTTCTTGGGGTACACTACCACGAGGAAACACTTCATAATACTCACCTTTAGCAGCAGGGAAAAATTCAAAAGTGTCTATATTCTCTAATTCATCACCCTTACTATCAAGTTCATCAGTTCTAGAGTTATCAATCCAATCACAAAAAGAAGCATCATCAACAAATGTTTCCTCAAAGATGTGCTCTCTCAAAATGTGCTCATTAATACTACAAGGATTTATCTCCAGTTCATAATTATTAGTGTTCTCCAAATGAGTATCTAGGCATAAAGCCTCCGCAGATAAATTATCTTCAGTTTCAACAGAATAAGAATCATTACTAGAGACTAAGGCATCATAAACTAACTTATTATTAGTAGAATGATGTTTGTCTTCAACCTCACCTTTTTGGTGTTCCTCCTCGTTATCTAGTGGTTCCTGCAAAATGTTAGTTTTAGGAACTATTGTTTTATAGCTCTTTTCTCTTTATGGCAAGTGCATTCCCACAGTAATTAACAATATAATCCATAATATTATGATACCTTGCTAAATCCTCATTATCGCTACTTTTCATAATAATACCAATTTTCCTAAGCAGCTCAAGAGACCCTTCATAAACTATGTATTCCAAGAGTTTTACATTATTACAATTTAAGTGAGTATTGGTTCATAAAATTTTTTAAAGAGAGGAATGAATTCATAATCATAAAGCTTGTTAGGCTTAACATTATATTGCCTCATCCCTTCGAATAAATTTAACAAATTACCAGAACAGTAATCCACCTGCTTCCACATGTCTAGTAGTTGCATATCCTCAATAATTAGCAGTTCTTCTTCATGTTCATCCGCTTCTTCGGAAGGCGATTCTGTTGGGCCACGTAGAGATAAACAAAACTTTTTCCCTACGTGGTGATCCCAAGATCCAGCTCAGGTAGAAGGCCACGAGGATTACCACTAGACGCGCAGTTGCGGAATTGATGAAGCACGTCGCTTGATGCAGTGCAGTACTCCCGATCCGTTCCGGTTCCACTATCCACGATCCGTACTTTCTTCATGATCATCGAAGTTCTAAACGTAGAACACCACCACCGGTATCCACACATACGAGGAGGAGCGCCGACGATGGACTGCTCGGTCCGGTACGGCGGCGACAGGACAAACTTGGGCTAGGGTTTCCAACACATGGAGTGACCTAACCTTGTGCTCTAAGCACCTGCGCCCGAGCTTATATAGGGAGTGAAAGTGGGCTCCACTCACTTGTGGCCCATTCACTAAAAGGCCTATATTAGCCACTACAAGTCTCACTTGCTGACTAAGTCCATGTCTCTATTTGGGTTTAACCCAAATAGATTTCCTGTTTTGGGTCTAACCCAAATTGCTCCCTCTCTTAAGTGTGTGACCCGACAGGCTCATGGTAAACCGGACACGATTTCGAGTCTCACTCGTGATCAATCAGTTGGTAGCGACTCCTAGCAGAACGTGCCAACTCCCAAGTACCAATAAGTCATGACGACATACCTTTCCAATGCGAATTTCGTCTGAGTCCCTTTTGCCTCACGATATACCTTGCCGGACTATAGGCGAATGATCATTATCCCTTAAATAGTCCGAATCTCTTTCTCGATCCGAGATAAGTGATTCATCCCACTAACTCTTAGTCGGTTGCCTCGGTTAACACTTAACCGAGACGCGCATGGCCATGCTTTCTGAATCATATCTTCCGAGAGGGCCCAGAGAATATCTCTCCAGATGGAGGGGAAAAATCCCGTCTTGGTAATTTACATCATGCAGCTTGATTCTCAGTCGACCCGAACTCCGCCTTTATAACTGCCCAGTGACGGAACAGCGTTTGACAGAAGCTAAGTCGGAGATCCTCAACTCGGATTGTGCAATAACCTCGGGTATAAGGATTACATTGATTGAGATATGCAAATGACGACTTATTCGTTGCATCACAATATGGGTCAGTCCAACTCACTAAACTTTTTAGCCGAATCTGTGTAAGTCGGAATAGCATCTCCATGCCCATGACAAGTGGAACCTAGTCATCTGCCGACTTTCACATTGGTCTAAGTTGTATGTCCGGCACAACCTCGATGACCAAGGACAATTAGTATGAACAACATGAATATGTAGTTCCACAATCGAATCACATATTCAATGATACATATCAGTAGTTCATACATGGACCATAACCTTATGAATACACAGGAATAACATCATACATGATTGCCTCTAGGGAATATTCCCAACAGTCTCCCACTTGCACTAGAGTTAATCTTCCGACATCACATGTCTAGGCATCTAATGCCCATTGCTCTCAGGTGCGCCTAATGCTTCGGCTGTGGAAGTGGCTTTGTCAACGGATCTGCAATGTTTGTATCCGTGTGTACCTGGCATAACTTGATATCACCTTGATCCACGAACTGGCGAATAAGGTGGTACCACATGAGTTTATGTTTGTTCTTCTGGTGTTGTCTAGGTTCCTTGGCTTGTGCAATAGCACCATTGTTGTCACAATACACGTCTAACGGATTGGACGAGCCCTGAACAACACCAAGATCCATGAGGAAATTCCTCATCCAAACGGCTTCCTTTGCCGCCTCGGAGTTAGCAATATACTCAGCCTCTGTCGTAGACGCAGACACCGTTTCTTGCTTGGAACTTTTCCAGCTCACAGCCCCTCCGTTTATCACAAACACATATCCGGATTGTGAACGGGAATCATCCGAGTCAGTGAGATAACTCGCATCCATGTAACCCTTTACACTGAGTTCATCCTCACCTCGATAAACCTGGAACATATCCTTAGTCCTTCTCAAGTACTTGAGGATATTTTTAGCCGCCGCCTAGTGGATTTCTCCAGGGTCAGCCTGGTACCTGCTCACAACACTTAGAGCATAGGAAACATCCGGCCTAGGACAAATCATAGCGTACATGATGGATCCGATTGCAGAAGCATACAGAATCGCACTCATCCGACTTCGCTCATCAATTGTCGAAGGACACTGAGTCTTGCTAAGTTTTACGCCATGGGACATTGGTAAGAACCCCTTCTTAGACGATTCCATGTTGAACTTCTTCAACACTTTGTCCAAATATGTACTCTGACTCAATCCAATGAGCCGCCTTGATCTATCTCTATAGATCTGGATTCATAGTATGTAAGTCGCCATACCCAAGTCTTTCAACGAAAAACTCTTTTCCAATGATTCCTTGGTCTCTTGGAACATCTGGACATCATTTCCAATCAGTAATACGTCACCCACATACAAGATTAGAAATTTTACTTTGCTCCCACTAAACTTCTTGTATAAACAAGAATCATGACCACTCTTGATGAAGCCAAACGATTTGACTACCTCATCAAAGCGAATGTTCCAACTCCGAGATGCTTGCTTCAACCCATAAATGGATTTCCGAAGTTTGCATACTTTGTCACCATTAGCCGGATCGACAAAACCCTCGGGCTGTATCATATACACGTCCTTGGTTAAATTTCCATTAAGGAAAGCCGTCTTGACATCTATCTGCCATATCTGAAAGTCCAAATAGGCTGCTATAGCTAACATGATCTGAACTGATTTAAGCATCGCTACAGGAGAGAAAGTCTCATCGTAGTCAACTCCTTGAACTTGTCGGAACCCCTTCGCGACAAGCCGTGCTTTATAGATAGAAACATTTCCATCCATATCAGTTTTCTTCTTAAAGACCCATTTGCACTCGACGGGTCTTGCACCGTCTAGCAGATCAACCAAGTTCCAAACTTGATTTTCATCCATGGAATTTAACTCGGATCTCATGGCTCCAAGCCATGACTCGGAATCAGAAACCACCATCGCTTCCGAATAAGTTACCGGCTCATCGCTGTCCAACAGCATCACATCACGAACACTTCGCAATCTGGCCGATCTTCACAGTGTCGGTGCAGTTTCTGGCTCAAGTACCACGTCTAGCTCAACCTCCAAGGCTTTTGCCGACTCGCTGCTAGCCGGTATCTCTCGAATTTCTTCGAGATGCACCGTACTCCCACTGACTCCCCGACTGAGAAACTCTTTCTCAAGGAAGACACCATTTCGAGCGACAAACACTTTGCCCTCTTCTCGGTTGTAGAAGTAGTAACCCAAGGTTTCCCTCGGATATCCCACAAAAATACACTTATCCGACTTAGTTGTAAGCTTGTCCGACTGAAGTCGCTTGACAAAAGCTTCACAATCCCAAATCTTGAGAAAAGATAAACTCGGCTTCTTGCCAGTCCACATCTCATGTGGTGTCTTCTCTACCGACTTTGATGGTACTATGTTTAGTGTGAACGCTGCAATTTCTAGACAATAACCCCAAAATGATAAAGGCAAATCTCTCCGACTCATCATTGATCGTACCATGTCCAACAAGGTTCGATTCCTCCTTTCCGACACACCGTTTCTCTGCGGCGTTCCTGGAGGAGTGAGCTGGGGAACTATTCCACAACTCTTTAGATGCTCATCAAACTCATGGATCATGTACTCGCCTCCCCGGTCCGACCGAAGAAACTTTATTTTCTTGCCAAGTTGATTTTGTACCTCATTCTGGAATTCCTTGAAGTTTTCAAAGGCTTCCGACTTATGTTTCATCAAGTAGATATATCCATGTCTACTCAAATCATCAGTGAAGGTAATGAAGTACTCATAACCACCTCTGGCTGTCGTGCTCATTAGGCCACATACATCACTATGTACTAGTCCCAATAAGTCGGACGCCCTTTCACAACTCTTTCCAAAAGGTGTCTTGGTCATCTTGCCGAGAAGGCAGGATTCGCATGTCTCGAACGACTCCAAGTCGAACGAAGTTAGGAGTCCATCATCATGGAGCTTCTTCATGCGTTTCCTTCTTATATGACCAAGCCGACAATGCCAAAAGTAAGTCATATTCAGATCATTTGGTTTCAAACTTTTCACCTTTATGTTATAAACAGATTCACTATCAAGATTCAAAATAAATAACCCGTCCCGGATGGGTGCAAAGCCATGAAACATATCATTCAAATATAAAGAACAACCATTATTCTTAATATTCGACTCATAGCCCTGTCTCATCAAATATGAGGCGGAAATGATGTTTCGACTAAGCACTGGAACATAATAACAATTATTTAGCTCCATTATGAATCCAGAAGGTAAATGAAGTTGCATTGTGCTGACTTCCAACGCAGCGACTCTCGCTTTGTTTCCGACTCTAATGTCAACCTCGCCTCTTGCAACGCTCCTAGTTCTTACCAGTCCCTGCAACGAGTTGCAGATGTGAATGACTGATCCGGTATCATATACCCAAGAACTACTATGCGCATCAGCAAGATAAATGTCTATAACATTGCAAACAAGTGTACCTGAGCCAGAAGTCACACCTCCACTCTTGGCTTTATCAGCCAGATACTTGCTGCAATTCCTCTTCCAATGGCCATCCTACTTGTAGTAGAAGCGAGTGGATCCGGCTGCTAGAGATGGCTTAGTCCCTGAGGAAGCGCTTTGGACTAGGTCCTCCGCCTTACCTCCTGACTTTGCCTTCTTCTTCTTAGTCCAAGAACTGTTCTTGAACTTAGCCTTGTTTTGTACCATCAACACTTGACTGGCACCTTTCTTGAGATCCGCCTCAGCCTTCTTGAGCATCCCATGTAATTCAGTGAGCTTCTTATCCATACCATGCATGTGGTAGTTCTATATGAATTGACCATACGCACTAGGAAGAGAGTTCAGAATTTTGTCTGTAGCAAACTCTTCGCTTATGGGGTAGCCAAGTATTTCCAGAGACTGCACGTAACCAACCATCTTGATCACATGCGGACTCAGTGGATCGCCATCCTTAAGCTTGCAGCTCAACAAAGCCTGAGAGACTTGATACCTCTCAGTCTTTGCCTGAGCCTGGAACATACTTTTGAGGCTTTCGATCATATCGTAGGCCTCAACATTCTCTAACTGCTGCTGCAAGTCCGCTTCCATGTCAGCGAACATAAGACAGCTAATCTCCGTGGATTCATCATAAATCGGACGGTAGGCATTGGTGGCTGCGACAGTCGCATTCTCATCCGGCTCAGCTAGAAGTGGGTTGTCTAGGACACGATCCCTTTTTTCTTGTTTGAGAACAATTCTTAGATTACGATACCATTCTCTAAGATGGTACTCAAAGCAAAACCGGAAATCTGAGGAACACTGCTAGGTGCCATTGATCTACAACAGAAAATATGCAAAACACTTAAGACATGTATCCATAAAGAGCAAGCATATTAAACACTTTAATATTTATGCTCCCATTAGAACCAACACCCCTCCGATGGTTACTTAGTGATTCAGGACCCTAAATAAGAAAGTCGACTAGTGAGCTTTAGCATCACTGCTAGCCTTCAAGTGATCTAGGTAGAGAACTCCTTGTCAATCGTATCTCATACGACTCCTGTTGGATGGGTGTCATCACATGCCCCGGCTCCCATCTGACTTTTCCCTAAGTCCCACAACCGTTGTGATAGACCTGTCTAGATTACCAAGTGCTTCCGCTGTAAGAGTCCGACTCGAACCCACCTAGTCGGAAAGAATTGATAGCACCTCAATTTTATGAGCCCACTACCAAAAATGTCTGACTTGTGATGGTGCAGCACTGGCAGGGAAACCGACTAGACCTTCTTTGAGGGATTATTTTCTACCAACTATCTAATAGAGGTAAAACAGAGACATAACAATAACACAAAATAAAGAAATTATAATGTGAAATGGTATGGATCTCTTCATGGCGATCTCCATCTCCATAAAGCCTGTAATCCGACCCGTGTCAACTCTTGTCACGTGCCGTCTTACACCATGTAGCCGACTTGTACACCGACTTGCATGCCATCCAGATTCTCCAAATAGCTACACTAGCTTGTAATGCAAATTACACAGAGAATCCGACACGTAGGTCGTTATACAATAAGTTGACAGCACCTAGGCTCTAGCCGGCTGACAAAATCCATGATACGCAGAATACCCACATCACATGCACATAAGCCATACCATTCACAACATCATCCTGCAAAAACAAGTTATGCATAGATATGATATCTACCGGCGTTGTGAAACTCGCAACGACATCTAAGGCGCTACGACAGGGTGAAGCCGGCGGTCCCGCTAGCCGGATAGCGGGCGGGGATCGAAAGGACAGCGCCGCACGATTTTTCCGAAAACGCAGATCTCATCTGCATTTCGGACATGGATTTTACCATCGGATAAAATAATTTTACCCAAATCCGATCCGGACTCCGATTCGACCAAACTCTTTGATCTTCGATAAGCGCATCTGGGTTTACGTGTCACAGTCTACCCCGATGGCGGAAACCGACCGGTAGGGGTATGTCGTTCCACGACCTCAGCAGTTAGATCACGGAAACCAGATCATCCATTCCCCCGAGTACAGTTGATCCAATCAACTTTGTACAAAACCAATCTTTCTCATAGATCGACCACCAAAACTACAATTACATCCAATCTAACACGAACCGCATATCACATATGCACGATCTCGAGCCTAAAACTAGAAGCTACCGCTCTGATACCACTGTTGGGCCACGTAGAGATAAACAAAACATTTTCCCTACGCGGTGATCCCAAGATCCAGCTCAAGTAGAAGGCCACGAGGATTACCACTAGACGCGCAGTTGCGGAATTGATGAAGCACGTCGCTTGATGCAGTGTAGTCCTCGCGATCCGTTCCGGTTCCACGATCCACGATCCGTACTTTCTTCATGATCGTCGAAGTGCTGAACGTACAGCACCTCCGCCGGTATCCACACGTATGAGGAGGAGCGCTGGCGATGGACTGCTAGGTCCGGTACGGCGGCGACAGGACGGAGAGGGGCTAGGGTTTCCAACACATGGAGTGACCAAACCTTATGCTCTAAGCACCTGCGCCCCATCTTATATAGGGAGTGAAGGTGGGCTCCACTCACTTGTGGCCCATTCACTAAAATGCCTATATTAGCCACTGCAAGTCTCACTTGTTGACTAAGTCCATGTCTCTATTTGGGTCCAACCCAAATAGATTTCCTCTTTTGGGTCTAATCCAAACTGCTCCCGCTCTTAAGTGTGTGACCTGACAGGCTCATGGTAACCCTGACACGATTCCGAGTCTCACTTGTGATCCATCAGTTGGTAGCGGCTCCTAGCAGAACGTGCCAACTCCCAAGAACCAATAAGTCATGACGACATACCTTTCCAATGCGACTTTCGTCTGAGTCCCATTTGCCTCACGATATACCTTGTCGAACTATAGGCGAATGATCGTCATCCCTTAAATAGTCCGACTCTCTTTCTCAATCCGAGATAAGTGATTCATCCGACTAACTGAAAGAACTTTTCATGTTTTCCTTTGTTTTGCGTGTTAGATAACAATACTATGGAGGCTTTTTACGTGTGCTAAGTGTGCAGGAAGTTTTGGGGGTGGGGGCGATAATCCGCCCCTCCAAGGGCCGGATAATCTGGCCTACCTCATCTCTCAAGGAAGCCAAGGCGCGTCGCTCTGTGTGCAGTCGGATTTTCTCCCAGAAAATCCGAACTGGGCGGTTTTTCCTCCCCAGGCCGGATAATACGGGTTTCGCAAGGGCCGGATAATCCGGCCCCCAGTTTTAGAGCAAAAGGAGCCAAGGCGCGTCGCTCGGTATTCGGTCGGATTTTCTCCCGGAAAATACGAACTAGGGCGGTTTTTCTTCCCTAGGCCAGATAATCTGGCCTTCGCATAGGACCGAATAATCCGGCCCCCAGAAGATGATCAAGGCCAAGATCGGTGCGTCTCCCTGGGAGGGGGCGGATTTTCTGCCGGATATTCCGAGTCTAGGGCGGAGTTTCCCTAGACCGGATAATCCAGCCCCCAAAGTGTGCAACGGCTGGTTTTTGGAAGGGGTATAAGTACCCCTTCTTCCCCAACGTCCAGAACTCTTGATTCACTCGAATTTGACCAGACCTTGTGCAAGAGCTCTAAATCTCGATCTCCCATTTCAATCACCCGAAGGTCTTGATCTTTGGTGGAATTGAAGGAGGAGAAGTTCATCATCAACATCAAGAATTAAGCGCTTCAACTCCTCTCCATTCACTTGGAGAAATCCCCGATCTAGTATTCTTGTTAATACCTAGATCTTGTTATTGTATTTGACAACTTTGTTCATGTGGCAGCTTGTTGTCATTTCGGGAGCCTCCAAGTTGTTGTGGAGTTGTTGCCCCGCTAGTTGTGTAAAGGCGCCGGTGCCCGCCTCGAAGGGTACCTGTAGTGGAAGGTGGATCAGGCCTGTTGTGGTGAGATCCATCGAAGAACAGGGTTAGGCCTTTTGTGGCATGGTGGTCTTAGTACCGGCCACCCCTCCAACGCAGACGTACTTCCCTTAACAAGGAAGGAACTGCGGTCAAACAAATCCTGTGTCTCTGCGTGCTTCACTTTGGTTCACTCGTTCCTCTTCCACTCGCTCTTTACTCGCTAGTAGATAGGTTTGCATATAGGGAAATTCCACACATTAGTTTATCTAGAGAATTTACCTTTGTGTTAAGCCTAAAATTGAAAATGAATTAAAAATTGGTGTAGCACCTATTCACCCCCCCCCCTCTAGGTGCCCATACGATCCATTTCAATTGGTATCAGAGCCCCGACTCTTAATTCGGGCTTAACCGCCTAAGAGTAGTATGGGTACCAGGGATGATGGAAATGAGACTGTGGATAAGGTCACAAGGCATGATCTCAAGTCGTTGGAAACAACGTTGTTGAAATCCTTTGAGGCCAAGATGGAGGAGATGAATCAAATGATTGCTCACCTTAGATCCTCCATAGCCCCATCTCCACCCTCCTCTGAGGCTCCCACACCATCATCTAAGGAAAAGGGTAACACCGGATCAAAGGATGATGATGTGGAAGGTGAAAAACTAAATGGCTCCACCTCCAAAAAGGGAAGTGGCAAGGAGGAATATAGTGAGGTTTGCCACGTATATTCCCCCGACCCACCTATCCCTCATCCTCATATAAACAATAGGGGTGATCCACCCAAGATCACTGCATCTTCTTTTCACCAATGGCAATTTCTAATGAAATATCATGTTTGCAGCTCCTCTATTGAATTGTGGAGGATTATTGAAGAAGGTCTTCATATTGGAGATCAAACCAATCTAACAAGAAGGGAAGTTGTGGATAGCCAGTTGAATGCCACTACTCTCCACATGATACAGCTAGGTGTGGGTCCCAAGGACATGCCACACATTGAACACCTCAACACAGCTAAAGAGGCGTGGGATGCTCTTACAGACCTTTTTGTTGGAAATGAAAGCATGAGAAGAAACTGGTATGATGCCCTTAGTAACGAAGCTGAGGGATTCTACATGTTGGATGCTGAAAACCATGAGGACATGTATAGAAGACTCAAGGGCATCACAACAACATTTCGGAAGCATGGGGCCACTCACATTGATGATGCATGGATAAAAAGAAAGTATGTGAGTTCCTTAATGCCTTTCGAACCAACGGATTTGAAGAGCTTGCAAGGTAGACACAACTATCATCAAATGACATCCAATGAAGTCATGCAAGAAATGGCGTCATTCAAAGTGGTGGCAAAGAATGTTGAAGATGCCCGTGCTCTGGCCATTGGAATGCAAAAGGGTGTCAATGCGGCTCTCAAAGCTAATGTTGTTGAGCAAGAGGCCGATGAAGGAGTTTTTGAGAGGGAATCCATGGACTGCCCCAATGAGGTCAAACGTGCTCATGGTGAGTACATGGCATTCTATGCAAGGAACTTTTGGAAGGACCCTGCCAAAGCCAAGTCTGAACTTGAGCGCAAGAATGGGTCAAATGGAAGAAGAGAAAGTGACCCAAGATTGAGAACTTGCTTCAACTGTGGAGATATACTGCACTTTGTAGCCGAGTTTCCTTATTAAAATAGAGAAGACAATGGTGGCAGGCTCATTCTCAAAGAGAAATCTAAAGCTCCGAAGAAGAAGCCGTTTGCTAACAAGAATGGCCCTTTCAAGAAGCAACCCAAGATGGACCTTGTAGCTCAAGAGGAATACTCCTCCGCAAGTGAAGATGAAGAGGATGATGATTGTTCCCGCGAAGTGGCTGCTATAGCCACCACATCGACTCCCTCCTCTCTCTTCGACTCGCCGAACGAGAACGCCATCAACAACAATGCCACTTGTCTAATGGCAAGAGGATCCAAGGTATCAACTTCTAACTCCTCATTTCCTAAGACTAGCATAATTTTGGATATGGATGATCATGACAGTCTTGAAATGAAAGAAGAAGTTATTACCTTGGATACTTTTTTCACTAACCTACAAGGTGAGCACAAACTCCATTTTGATTCTATTATGAGTCAACTTGCTCAAGCCGAAGATCTCCTTGAAGAAAAGGGCAGAATTGAAAGAGAAGATTCCTTGGAGATAACCTCTTTGAAGAATGCCTTGGAAGAGGAAGAGGAAACTCTAGTTTCTTTGGAAGAAAGACTCGAATCCCTAGAGGAGTCACAAGAAGAAGCTGTAGCTCAGCCCATTAAAGAACGTGACCATACTCTTGCCAAGGTAAAGAAACTAAAGAAAGAAAAGATTGATTTTGGGGCTATTCATGCTAGACTTTTGGAGAAGTTTGATGATCTTGAAAGTGCTCACAAGGCATTGAAGAGTGAGAATTCTACTATAAATGAGTCTCAGACCAGCTCCAAACTCAATTGAAACGGTATGATGTGCCAAGTACCTCCTCTTCATCCTTTGGAAAAGAAGATCTTGCAAGGAGTTCTCAACACAAAGGTAAAGGGGTTATTGATGAGATACTGAGCAGGCAAAGGACAAACAATAGTAAAGAAGGTCTTGGTTACATACCCAAGATAAAGAGCAAGCAAAACAAGAAGAAGAACAAGAACAAGACTGCTCAATCGAAGACTAGCAACATTACCAATGACAAGACTAATTATGATGGTTTTGCAGGGATCAACAATCCTAACTTCGAACTATATTGTGATTCTTATGGTGATGTTTATGCTCGTTATGTAGGGCCTTATGATTGTTACAATCCTTGGTCTATTTGGGTTCCCAAGACCCTTGTTACTAACATGAGAGGACCCATTGAAAAATGGGTACCTAAAACCAAGAAGTAATTTTCTTGCAGGGCTATGCTTCCGGTGGTTCTAAATGGGTACTCGATAGCGGTTGTACGAGTCATATGACCGGAAGCAAGGAGATCATCACGGAGATGCGGCCAAACCTTGATCACATTACCGTCTCCTATGGTGACAAGTCAAAATCTGAGGTATTGGGTCTCAGCAAAGTTGTGGTGGCTCACGATATCTCTCTCGTGGACGTCATGCTTGTTGAGACCCTCGGGTATAACTTACTTTCAGTTCGTGCCCTTGGTAAGATGGGCTTTGCAGTATACATTGATGCTGATTTAGTGGTACTCTTGTGGAGAAAGTCTCTAAAATTCGCTTTCGTAGGATATGTCGAAAACAACATATACGTGGTGGACTTTTCGGGGAAAACCACTACAGGTCCGATATGTCTTTTAGGAAAGGCTGACACGGGTTGGCTATGGCATCGCCGACTAGCCCACGTCAATATGAGAACTTTGCAAAGTCTCCACAACGGTGGCCACATTCTTGGACTAAAAGAAAATGTCTCTTTTGCCAAAGATCGTGTTTGCAGGGCATGTGTTGAAGGGAAAATGCATGATTCTCCTCATCGAAGGAAAACTATTATCTCTTCAAAAAGGATTTTGGAGCTCCTTCATGTGGACCTTTTCGGACGTCCATCTCATGCAAGCCTCGGTGGGAAGAAGTATTGTCTAGTGATTGTTGATGATTACTCAAGATACACTTGGGTTTATTTCTTCAAGTTGAAGAGTGAAACTCAAAAAACTGTCATCGACTTCGCCAACGAGCTTCAACGTCAACACAACGTCCCCATTCTGGCTATAAGGAGTGATAACGGCTCAGAGTTCAAGAACTACACCTTAAATGATTTCCTAAGTGAAGAGGGGATAAGACATCAATATTCCGCTGCGTACACCCCTCAACAATATGGTGTAGCCGAGAGGAAGAATCGAACTCTAATGGACATGGCAAGATCAATGTTGGCCGAATTCAAATCTCCATATAATTTATGGGCTGAAGCAATCTCTACTGCTTGTCATTCATCCAACCGTTTATACCTCCGCAAGATTTTGGACAAGACTCCGTATGAAATACTTACCAATAACAAGCCAAACATCTCATACTTTCGGGTATTCGGGTGTAAGTGCTTCTTTCTTATTAAAGGAGTTCCTTTATCTAAGTTTGAATCTAAGGGTCTAGAAGGTATTTTTGTTGGTTATGGTGCCGAATCCCACACTTATAGAGTCTACAATAAGCTCTCCGGAACTGCTGTAGAATCTTGTAGTGTGGTGTTCGAGGAAAATGACGGTTCCCGTGCGGAGCAAGTTTGTGTTTGTGATGCAGATGTTGAAATACCCCAAGATGCCATAAGAAGAATGGGCGTGAGATTCTTCCGCCCCATTGAGGAACCCCTTGTGGAGGACCGGGGAGGACAATGCTCTACTCATATAGAGCCCTCATCTACACATACACAACATGCTCCAACCACGGGGGCAACTTCTACACCATCTCCATCAACTGCTGAAGGTCAAGATGCTCCAGAAAGCTCCAGGCCGGATTTTCCAGTGGATACCGGATAATCCGGCCACCCCGCTCCAGCTGACCATGCAGCTCCTGGTGGTGAAGATATCAATACAAGCTCCAGGCCGGATTTTCCGGCTGACCCCGGATTATCAGGCTCCTCGCCAGTTCAAGCAAGTCCCAGGCTTCCTGATGAAGCTGCTGCAAGTTCTCCCAGGCCGGATTATCCGGCCTCTTCATCGGCCGAATTATCCGGCCCTGACTCGCCAGTTCTGCAGCCTCCTGTTATGGCTTCGGATTCACCTCAAGGGCATGCATCTCCACCACCGGCTACTGATGTTCCAGCTACTGATAAAGGCAGAGAAAATGCTTCCAATGAAGACTCAAGTGATGAATCTTCTCGACCAAGAGACAACAAACTTATTGAACTTCGTCGGAAGGCTCGGGCTGATCGTAACCTTGAGTTGCAGGGTCACACTCTCCACAAGGTTGTTGGTGATCTTCGACGAAGGGTGTCTACAAGAAGAGAATTGGCCAGTTTTGGTGAGCATCAAGCTCATATCTCCATGGTGGAACCTAAGAAGGTCTTTGAAGCTCTTGAAGACCCAGACTGGGTTGTTGCTATGCATGAAGAATTGAATAATTTTGTGCGCAACAAAGTTTGGAAACTAGTGGAGAAACCCAAAGAGTGTCGCAATGTTATCGGCACCAAGTGGATTTTCAAGAACAAGCAAGATGAGAATGGCATTGTTGTGAGGAACAAGGCAAGACTTGTGGCACAAGGTTACTCCCAAGTTGAGGGCATCGACTTCGGCGAGACCTATGCTCCTGTGGCTCGTCTTGAGTCCATCCGCATCCTACTTGCTTATGCTGCTCATAACAATTTCAAGTTGCAGAAAATGGACGTCAAGAGTGCCTTCCTTAACGGTCCTCTACATGAGTTGGTATACGTAAAGCAACCCCCAGGGTTTGAGGAACCTAACTTCCCGAACCATTTCTACAAACTCGATAAGGCACTCTATGACCTTAAACAAGCCCCACGTGCGTGGTATGAGCACCTTAAAGAGCTTTTGTTAGATCGTGGCTTCGAAGTTGGGCAAATCAACCCCACTCTTTTTACTAAGAAGGTTAAGGGGGAGCTCTTTGTATGCCAACTATATGTAGACGATATCATTTTTGGTTCTACTAACAAAGCTTTTAACGATGAATTTTCAAAGCTTATGACTGATAGGTTTGAGATGTCTATGATGGGGGAATTACGGTTCTTTCTTGGATTCGAGATCAAGCAACTTAGAGAAGGAACCTTTATTAATCAAGCAAAGTACATCCAAGACATGCTCAAGAGATTCAATATGACGGATCTAAATGGTGTCGCTACTCCGATGCAAACAAAGTGTCATCTCGAACTCAACCCTCACGGTAAAGATGTGGACCAAAAGGTATACCGGTCCATGATCGGCTCTCTTCTTTACCACTGCGCATCTAGACCCGATATTGTGTTGAGTGTGGGAGTGTGTGCAAGGTATCAAGCAGCTCCTAAAGAAAGCCACTTAGTGGCGGACAAGAGGATCTTTCGATATTTGGTTCATTCCCCCAACTTTGGTCTCTGGTATCCCAAGGGCTCCAATTTCTCTTTATGTGGTTATACTGACTCAGATTGGGCTGGTGATAAGGATGATCGGAAATCCACTTCTGGAGCTTGTCAATTCTTGGGAAGATCTCTTGTATGTTGGTCCTCCAAAAAGCAGAATTGTATATATCTCTCCACCGCCGAAGCTGAATATGTTGCTGCTGCCAGCGCTTGTACTCAATTATTATGGATGAGGCAAACTTTAAAGGAATACGGTGTCAATTGTGACAAAGTGCCTCTTTTATGTGATAATGAAAGTGCTATGAAAATTGCGTATAATCCAGTTCAACACACAAGGACGAAGCATATTGAGATTCGGAATCATTTTATTCGTGACCATGTTTGTCGAGGCGATATTGATCTATCTTTTGTGAGCACGAAGAACCAACTGGTGGATATCTTTACAAAGCCACTTGACGAAGCAAGATTCTGCTATTTGAGGAAAGAGCTAAAGATCATTGATTCCGGGAGTTTGTCTTGATTACCCATGCACTCACTCGTATGTCTCAATCCTTGTTTGGTCTAGGTGTGGGCATGGATATAGGGGGAGTGTGGTCCTAACTTATTGGGCTAACCCTCCCCCCATAATGCCAATATCAAGTTATATCATTTCTCTTAATATCATGTTGTGATATGTGAGCTTATTGATGAGTATTGGTCAAGAACCCAAGATATATCTTCGCGGTGTCACACCATACACTCCAACAAGGTGTTCGGCCATCGCCCTATCCCTTGTGGAGAATTGGATCTTTTTGGATGTTATTTTCTCTCTCATGTTCTTATGGGAATCACACTCAATCTTGGCTTTTATTTGATTTGGATTTTGCAATTTTGAGTGTCTAGTACCATCTCAGTTTGGCTTTCTCAATCCTAAGCCTTCCCTACCCCTAAGCCATCTATTCTTGCACAAAAGTCCCTTGTACACCTTGTGGGGGTGTTGTTTGGGGACGTGCGGGCCTGGTTCTATGTATAACAGAATCCCAGAATTTAGGCCGGATAATCCGGCCCAACTGTTGGCCGGATAATCCGGCCCTGGCGGATTCGATCTTAAAGGGCAGGGCTCGAGGGGAAGGGCTCATATCGAGCAGCACTTCTCCCCCAGCCCTCTCCTTCTCCCCAGCCACCGCCTGCCGCCCCTCACCCTCCCCGGAGCCTCTCTAGCCACCGGATTTTTCGGGCCTCCCCGGATCTTCTTCTCCGTGCCTCCGGGTACCTTCTCCTCCTCGTTCTTCCTCCAATGAGTGAGGGTGGTTCCGGTGTTTCCAAGACCTACAAGCTCCGTCCTCGCGCCAAGTACTTTCGGGACGACGGTCAAGGTAACCTAGTGGACGAAGTTGAATTGTGGAGAAGGAAGAACGAAGAGAGGCGCATGGCTGAACAATCCAAGAAGACTAGGAAGGCTGTGTCCATGAGGAAGAGCATGAAGAAGAGGACGAGGACGAGGACGAGGACTATGATGAGTGATCCCATGGGGCGCTAGCATCGCTCTTCTCCCTTTTTGGTGTCTCGATACCAAAGGGGGGGAAGTAGTTCTATTAGGTTGTCCGTGGATTTGCATGGGTCGGGCATAAGCACATGCACTTTTTTATTCGTTATTTCTTGCTTATGCCCATTTAGCGTTGACTTTTAAATTCGTGGTTTGTGATTTGTGGTTGAGACTATATGTGGTTGTCTGGATGATACCTATGGACTTCATATCATGGATTATGCTCATGGCTATATCTATTCATATCCTATTGCTGGAGGTTTATCACGGAAGGCGCGCGCTCATAATGGTTATCCAATAATAATTGTGATTTTTGTCAAGGATGCCTATTCTCTACTTCGGTGGTATGTGTTTTGCCTTATGTCTACGGAATAGATTCACCTATCTGTGTGCATTTGTATTCCAATGCTAAACTCTATTATGCACACATTGAGGGGGAGTCGCTTTCGTAGTTATCTCTGTTTGTCTTGTGTCTTTCTCCTGCAAATCCTGGTGTTGTCATCTAACACCAAAAAGGGGGAGATTGAAAGAACATTTCATGTTTTCCTTTGTTTTGCGTGTTAGATACCAATACTATGGAGACTTTTCATGTGTGCTAAGTGTGCAGGAAGTTTTGGGGGGGCGGATAATCCGCCCCTCCAAGGGCCGGATAATCCGGCCTACCTCATCTCTCAACGAAGCCAAGGCGCGTCGCTCTGTGTCCAGTCGGATTTTCTCCCGGAAAATCCGAGCTGGGGCGGTTTTTCCTCCCTAGGCCGGATAATCCCGGTTTCGCAAGGGCCGGATAATCCGGCCCCCAGTTTTCGAGCAAAAAGCCAAGGCGCGTCGCTCGGTATCCGGTCGGATTTTCTCCCGGAAAATCCGAAATGGGGCGGTTTTTCTTCCCCAGGCCGGATAATCCGGTCTTCGCATAGGACCGGATAATCCGGTCCCCAGAAGATGACCAAGGGAAAGCTCGGCGCGTCTCACTGTGAGGGGCGGATTTTCTGCCGGATATTCCGAGTCTGGGGCGGAGTTTCCCTAGACCGGATAATCCGGCCCCCACTTGGGCCGGATAATCTGGCCCCCAAAGTGTGCAACGGCTGGTTTTTGGAAGGGGTATAAGTACCCCTTCTTCCCCAACGTCCAGAACTCTTGATTCACTCGAATTTGACCAGACCTTGTGCAAGAGCTCTAAATATCGATCTCCCACTTCAATCACCCGAAGGTCTTGATCTTTGGTGGAATTGAAGGAGGAGAAGTTCATCATCAACATCAAGAATCAAGACGTTCAACTCCTCTACATTCACTTGGAGAAATCCCTGGTCTAGTATTCTTGTTAATACCTAGATCTTGTTATTGTATTTGACAACTTTGTTCTTGTGGCATCTTGTTGTCATTTCGGGAGCCTCCAAGTTGTTGTGGAGTTGTTGCTCCGCTAGTTGTCTAAAGGCGCCGGTGCCCGCCTCCAAGGGTACCTATAGTGGAAGGTGGATCACGCCTGTTGTGGCGAGATCCGTCGGAGAACAGGGTGAGGCCTTTTGTGGCGTGGTGGTCTTAGTACCGCCCACCCCTCCAACACAGACGTACTTCCCTTAACAAGGAAGGAACTGCGGCCAAACAAATCATGTGTCTCCGCGTGCTTCACTTTGGTTCACTCGTTCCTCTTCCACTCGCTCTTTACTCGCTAGTAGATAGGTTTGCATATAGGGAAATTCCACACATTAGTTTATCTAGAGAATATATCTTTGTGCTAAGCCTAAAATTTAAAAGAGAATTAAAAATTGGTGTAGCACCTATTCATCCCCCCTCTAGGTGCCCATATGATCCATTTCACTAACTCTTAGTCGGTTGCCTCAGTTAACACTTAACCGAGACGCACATGGCCATGCTTTCCGAATCATCTCTTCCGAGAGGTCCCAGAGAATATCTCTCCAAATGGAGGGGCAAAATACTGTCTTGGTTATTCACATCACGCAGCTTGATTCTCAGTCGACCCGAACTCCACCTTTATAACTGCCGAGTGACGGAACAGGGTTTGATAGAACCTAAGTCGGAGATCCTCAACTCGGATTGTGCAATAACCTCAGGTCTAAGGATTACATTAATTGAGACATGCAAATGACGACTTGTTCGTTGCATCTCAATATGGGTCAGTCCGACTCGCTAAACTCTTTATCCGAATCCGTGTAAGTCGGAATAGCATCTCCCTTCCCATGACAAGTGGAACCTAGTCAACTGCCAACTTTCACATTGGTCTAAGTTGTTTGTCTAACACAACCTCGATGACCAAGGACAATTAGTATGAACAACATGAATATGCAGTTCCACAATCGAATCACATATTCAATGATACATATCAGTAGTTCATCCATGGACCATAACCTTATGAATACACAGGAATAACATCATACATGATTGCCTCTAGGGCATATTCCCAACAGATTCATCCTTCTCCAATGCGATTTTCTGCCCCATGTTAATAGCATCACAATATTCACAGAAATATTTATTTTGTAGTTGCTAACCGAAGTCCCCAAAATCACTGTCTAGGAACGAATCCTCCTCAGAACAATCATCATAAGTTTGGGACTTATAGAAATCATTACTAGATAATGAGATATCGTTTGCATTTATACTATTTGTGTGTGGAAAGTTATTTTCAGAACTAGGAGATTCAAGTAGTCGATCAAGTTGCTCCTCTTCATTCTTACTAAGATAATTCCTGAGTAGCTCAGCGATAGTCTTACCTTCGGGGTTATGTTCCACTAGTTGAGAGGGTGCGACATCAAGTGCCACCTCTTTATTAGCAATGTGTTCAGGCGATTTCGGTGGAGGTTCTTCATATGATGTTGCCTTCTCTTTAGCTTTTTGATCGTGCAAAAGGCTAGGCTTTTCCATGTGGGCTGAAATCCGCTCATAAACAGTGCAAGCTAAAACATTATACATAAAGTACTCACAGCAACATGAATATATGTGATAAACTTCTTCAATTATTTAATCAAGCTCCTGACATCTTTCTCGAATATTTTTGTTATAGAAGAAAGCAATTCTGAACAACCAGTATAAAGCGCAAATTCTAGAACCTCCATATCAACTATGCTTTTAAACTCATTTCTATTATAAGATTCTAATGCGGGATCAATGTTATACTTATATTGGTAGGTGATATGATATTTGGATCCGCAGAACCTACAAGCAAACCGGTATGAGGCACATAGCATGGATGAATAATCATTCACTAGAGCCAGCCATTGATTCAGTATTTCTCGCAACTTCTCCTCCCTTGCGAGCTTCTGAGTAGTCTCCTTGGAAGACATGATTAGTAAAAAATATTTTTATTAGATTTTGGTGTATAAACAAAAGTAAAAATACAAATGCAGGAAATAAAGAAAGCTTAATACAAAATCTAGAAAAACTAAAATAAATAAAAAAAGCTAAAAGACCTACATCGCTTAGCTCCCCGGCAACGGCGCCAAAAAATAGCTTGATGACTGCAAGTGCACAGATCATTTGTAGCTAGTTTTGAAATAAAGATATCGATCCCACAGGGAGTAGGAGTCTAAAGTCTAATAACTCTTTGAACTAAATACTGAAATAGTAATGCTAAATAATGTTCTAAGTAACAAGATAAAATGTGAGTTTTGTATAAAACATATTTTTGGGTTTTCAAATAAGAGAACAATAAGTAAAGTAAAGTTGTAAGTAAACAAGAGCATGCAAGTATGATTACGAAAGTCTGCAAGATGATGGAAAGAGTTCTCAGGGAGTAGTGGATCCACCGCTAGTAATTAGAAAGTGTGATCAAAATTGTTATAATGAATAATACCATTTATGATATGTGTGGGAGGATCTCCATATATGGACGAATAGGCAGCAACAACTGCTCACATCATCCGTGATAACCACAGCAGATAGCAATCGACAACAATTGAATTACTGCTCTATTAAGGGACTTTACTTTACCCCGTAGGATGTATCCCATGGCATGGACAATGTTCTGTGAGTTCTCCTCGGTTCCCAAGTTGATACGTAAGGAATGACAACAGCTGTATAGTCACTGTAAGTGCTATCATCCCTCCGTCTACCAAAAAGTAGTTACCTCCAACTAGTCCTCAGTGTGGCAAATATTGAGTGGCGCGCTTCACCCAACATCAAGATGAAGGAAATCTAACACAAACACATAATGAATAATATCACATAATAATCTTTATCTCAATTCAATCCCATACTAGGGTTTCTCCATGTCCCCAAGAAAAAAGGAAACTAATCACACATGAAGGCAATCAACATCATGGATAGAATATGGATGAAGTATGATGATACAATTGAATACAAGTGCAAATCTAAGATTGAATCTAGAATCACAACAAGTAACCAAAGGGGATCGGTGATGGAGACGTTGTTGACGAAGATGATGATGTACATCCATGTGGAGGCCTTCAAGATCCTAGTCCCTTATCCTCTTGTTTGTGGTGTAGATCTGATTGGAGGCGGCTATGGTGGTGGCACGGCGGCAGGGCTCCGCCTTGGTGGAGGATATGGCTTTGTGGCTCTCTCTTGGGTCCTCCCTCCTTTATATAGGCCTTAGGGGTGCCGTAGGATTCCCCCAATACCGTCATATGAATTAGAGAAGGTTATCGGGCTTCTCTGGGGCAAAATCGCTTCGTTTGCGACCCTTTTTGCAACTATACTGGGGCAACTATATAGCCAGAAAAATGCTTCCGGTCGTATAGTTGCTCGTCAAACCGTGTGTACCCCTTAGTATTTTGGTCGCCATTTCTTCATACGAACTCCGTTTTGGGTGTTCTTGTGCTCATTGAGTTCGTATCATTGAGGGCTACAACCTTGCGGTCTTGGTTCTTTATTTTAAGGAGTTGGAAAAATTCACTTTTCCAACAGCTCAAATGGCTAAGTCTGGACCCTACAACTCCTCCGTACTATGCTCTCTTTGTTCCTTTTGCCTTTGTTTTATCCATAATCATCATCAAAACCTACACACATTTCATAGACAAGGAAAGTGATAAAATTCTACCTAAACTACTAAATGTGCAAAGCTCATGAAAGTAAATGAGAACTAGAACTCATGCATATAAGGCATAGCTATAGCTGGAAGAAACCTTATATGAGAGATAAATGTCTCATTTTATATGGCTAAAATAGGTGGTATTTCACAGCCATGACCCTCATTTTGGCCTGATCTGGTAGCAAGTCTAGAGAAGCAAATTACACCGATAGAATACATACATTCAGAAACAAAACAAATGTAGACATAGATGTGCGCAGCTAAAAAGGATATAGCAATAGAAAGTAGGTTCCTTAATGAGGTTTGATACATTCGCTGCTCAGCAGCCATCACACAAAATATACAAAAGCAAAAGAAGCTTCTTAGTAGCAGCAGTAGCCGCAGACACGTTCAACCCCTCCTTGCATGCGCCTCCGCCTCTTCCCTCTAGCGCTTCCTCCACTCCTTGCTTCCCAATACCTTGATCGTGGGGACCTTGGGCTTGATCGGAGGCATGCAACCCTCTTTGATGGACACCTGCTGGAGGTTACGAAGGTGAATGCCGAGTGCCTAGTGTTCAGCAATGCAGGCGTTGATGTTCACTGTCTGGCTAACTTTGGGGGTGCCTGGCTCGAGCCCTCAACATGCATCACTATGCAGTTGAAATCGGTCCGGGAAAGCCTTGTCTTGCAGAAGGGGCAACTGTAGACGCCGCCAGTGAAGAAGGAGTCGTACTGGCCAGCCTATAGCCTCCTTAGCACCTGACGAGTCTTGGCGTGCCTAGATTCGTCATCGCTGCAGACGTCGCTACCATACACCTATTGGAAAAAAAGATAATTAGATGATGTAAAAAGATCGAGCAACCGAAATGCAAACAACCGAACGCTAATAAACCAATATCTAACATCCAACGATGGGAATGTGAGAAGAAACAGGGAAGGGGAGCAAACTCTAGTTACCTCCGGCCATGGGTCGTTGATGCCGGTGTCGTGGGGGTTCATCGGAGAAATGTACTCCTCTAGATTGTAGGGGTCCCAAACGAGCTGGATCTGCCCAGGACCGGTTGGGGCCTCTTTGGCAGCGGGGGCCTCCTTGTCGGCGGCTCTGTCTAAAACGAGGACGTGGGCCTGGATAGCGAAGGTAGCTTCCATCGATGCCTCGATAGGGGCCTAGACAGGGACAGCGGCTTCTTTCAACGCCTCGAGGTGGGCCGGAACAGAGACGGGGGCCTCCTCGCTGGTGGCCTTGGAGGCAACGATGGCCACCACATCCTCTTTCGCCATCGCCGGTGTGGTTGGGGTTTTCTCGGGAGTTTCTAGAACATGATGGGACAGTGGAGACGGTTGCATGAGGAAGTGAGCGAGAGTGAGAGTGGTATGCGGAGAGGGAGAGAGAGAGGGGCTCTATAGTTAAGGTGAAGGGAAGGGACGTTTCTTTGCACCACCATGCACCACGCCACGTAGGCTACTACACAATGCAGCGCAACACACGTACGGTATGTCACGTTTTTTCCCGGGCCATGCATGGTAGTTTTGTATTCAGCCGCATGGAAAGGGCGCAGACACAATTTCTAAGTACGAAGGTTGACACGGCCATAAAATTGATGATAATTAAAAGGGGAAATGTAGAGGAGAAGGTAGGTGGCTGTACGATGAGATTTGTGGGGTTGTGCTAGATCGGGCAAAGGGAGGTGTGGATGAGTGTGAGGGACTCGATGAAGGCGGAGACATTAGGTCTCCTTAAGGGGACCCCTCCTCGAGACCCATTTCTAAGCTCTTCTGCCTCCGGCTGACGTGTGGAAGTTTCTTGCGGTAGGGCCCAGTTGGAAATGAAATTGAGAGCGCGCTGCGAAAAAATGGGATATGTCTTATTAAAATCTAGTGGCGAGAAATTACAGCGCCCGTCGATGACCATGCACTTGATGACCCTATTGCCCTATGCATGTGTTGTGGCATAGTACTACTAGTAGGATTTTTAGACGTGATTAAACATGCCATGACCACTCGACGACTTTTTTAATGTATGGCTTTGTGTTCCTTCTTGTAGAAGTCTCGCTGAGAGATACGTCCATGTTGTCTCACGATGTACTGTGAAGGGCACGAAGTGTGCAACGATCCGCGTTGGATCACAGAGGATCAATGGTTGTTGCACACGATCCGCATGACAACTATGTCAACCAATCTGGGCGTATTAGCCAGAGTAAGCACAAGCTTGGGCTTTTATCTTATTTGTGATCGAGAGAGAGGGAAAAACTGAGTAGTATCAAAAAACCAAGGGTAAAATAGACTAAGGGATTCAAATACCAACTAAAAATGGAAAGTGAGTGTCTTACACAATGAAATACATCTAAGCATACATCAAATTATGCCAAGATGGGACCACTAGAGTCATTGCATGTGTGTTCTTTACATAAACCAGATGGATACACTAGATGTCATTGCATGTGTATTCTTTTTATAAACCATATGGATCCACTAGATGTCATTGCATTGCTAGGATTCAACAGCAACATCCATGGTATCACCAGTTTGAAAGATGCTGCATCACCACACCCACTTGGAGGTGTGTGTGTGTGTGTGTGTGTATCAATGTCCATCATTGTGGTATTGGAAAAGAACACATGCAATGATGCCACTCCAGAATCTGTCCAACCATGTCTAGGAACCCTAGCAGCATGTTGGGATTCAACTGCAACATGCATTGTATCACTAGTTTGAAATGTGCTGCATCACCACACCCACTTGGATGTGTGTGTGTGTGTATTAGTGTGCATCATTGTGGTTTTTGAAAAGAACACATGCAATGATGCCACTCCAGCATATGTCCAACCATGTCCAGGAACCCTAGTAGCATGTTGGGATTCAACTACAACATGCATTGTATACCAGTTTGAAAGATGCTTGTCGTTGTATTGTGAACGGCAGTACCTAATAAGGTTAGATAGAGGTGTGGGGACTAGCAGGGAAGCTATCGACGGCGTCCACAGGCGCGATTGGATACAAGCGAGCATAGCTGGACGTAGGAAGTACCCAGGTTCGGAGCCCTTGCGATGAGGTAAAACTCCTACTCCTGCCGGATCTGACTATGAGGGGTATACAAGCTACAAGTGCTCCTCGACCTGTATTCTCTAGCTACTGCCTTAAATGCACTGAGACCAACCCTTACTACTGAGGCCTTGCCTCTCCTTATATAGGAAGAGAGGCAACGGTCTCACTGGCCAGTACGACTGGCGGGCCCCACAGGCGGGTCATAGCCGACTGGTAATCTACAGTATCCGGTACGGTATGTCCCATCGGAGTACGAGCGGTAAGGCTGTCGTAGGCACAATGGACGTCGTGCGAGCCTATCGTCACCATCGGGCCACTATTCCTGCGTCATCCGCGCAAAGTCTTCGGTATGGCCGAGTAGTTGCCGGTCTTGTCATCGTACAGGGCATACCGTGCACCGATCCACACGTCGTCATGTCTCCTTCATTGGTTCCGGCTACGTCGATGTAGCCGGCTGCTTCTTGCCGATCCGGCTACCACGCGATAGCCGGCCTGTCTTGCCTTGTCCGGCTACGTCTGGCCAACCGGACGCTATCCGACTGCCCTGTTTCTTGTCCGGTTGGGGTCTCTGGGTATCATCCCCTCGACACTAGCCCCCGAGCGCGTGTGGATTCCACCCTTAGGACAAATGTGCGCGCGCTCCCTCTTGGTTTTGAATTTGTGACCGGCTATGCCTGGCGATTGAGCTACCCATGACATCAGTGCTGACGCCGGCCACGCGCGCACGCGCCATCATTGCTCTACGGCGGGCAATGTAACGTCCCGTTGCACGTCGCCTCGGGAACCTGTCGTCTGGCGCTTCGGTTCCCGCTCTTGGATCTTCTGCGTGCCTCGCGTCGGCACACGGGATATGTGCGGCGGTTGGGGTGAGGGTTGCCTAGATGAATGCCACGTGGCGCCGCGGACGGTTGCTCTTCCAGCCCTTTAAAGGGACGTCACAGGAGAAGCAGTTCCATTCCTTCGCTCCCCCGCTTCCTGTTGCCCTCTTCCCTTCCATGCTCCTGCCCTCTACGCTCTTCCTCTGCTGCCGCTGTAGCCCGTTGCGCCGCTCGTTCGTCGTCGTCGGCGGTACGGGCCACCGCCACTCCTCTGCCGCCGCGCCTTCCTGTCAGCCAGAGATGGCAGCCGAGCACAGATCCTGGTGTGGCTCCTTCGTCATAGAGGACCACATCCAGAAATACCGTGCTACCTGCGTCCTTCCGCTGGAGGAGGAAGTGGCGGTGCGGCTAGCGCCAGCGGGAGAGGTGTCGCCGCACCCGACGGAGGGAGAGCGGGTCATCTTTCTCTCGCATCTGGCGCGCGGGTTCGCGTTGCCGGTGCACCCCTTCTTCCTCACGTTCTTGGCCTTCTTCGACCTCCGCCTCCACCATCTCGGCGCCAACACAATCGGAACGCTGGCGCACTTCATGAGAGTAGGGGATCTGCTGGTGCGTTTGGCGGCGCACACAGATCAAGAGAGCAAGGGCACTATGCGGTGGATCACATTGGCTTGCTTTTGAATGTATAAAGGAGCAAAGGCAGCTGGCGTGTGGTACATGGATGGACTCAAACTAGTGCACCAGAGAGTCGATTTTGATGGTATGTTGTTGATGCAAGAGATACAAGATGGAAAGAAAACAATAGCGCAAGGTATATATCAACACTGAATCAGACATGGACAAGATGAAACATTAAGGTGAAAGAAATATGATATAGACTTGGATCCAAATCTGTGGGGTAAAGAGAACTGGCCGATGTGGAAAATAGAGAAAAGAGGGGAATTTAGATCTAGGGATTTGGCTCAGGTTTTGGGGCTAGGGTACAGGGAGGGAGAAGTAGAAGAATAGACTATTTATATAGCCCAAAGTAGACTAGATGAGACTAGTTTTAGGCTAAAATTTTAGACGATTATCATTATTATTATATTACAAGAAGCAAACTTTATACGGACCCAAAAATATATTGCTTGAATTAAAGAAAATAGAAGAAGGATGGATAGAAAGAAACGATTACTGCAAGTTTAAAATGAAACCATCCACTTGTCATATTTGATATAATAAAAATAATATGTTTGCATTAAAATATCAGGAGAGGGAAATGCTGCAAATGGGACAACAAGAAGTATTATTTGTATTGGAGAGTTTTAAATAGAGGTGAAAATAGATAGGATTTTGGGGTTCGCAAATAAACACACATGCACACCTATAGCTTGTTAATCCAGAACAAATACAAAAGATAGAGAGAACGTTTATTAGCACTTAAATGGAGACGAGAGGGAACACGAATAGCAGCGAGAGAGGATGCCCCATAAGACAATTTGGGCATTTTACAAGATTTAAACAATAGGACTAAAACAAAAAAATACAGATAAGTATTAAACCCAAAAACATTTGTATTCTAAATAATGAACCCTTCCATTAAACAAGAGGAATCTCTTGATTTACAAAACCAAATAGGAGATAGAGGAAGAGGGACAACACCACCATATAATGATATCACAAAAGATGTAACAAGGTGGAGAATGACACAAATGCAATGCAAAGACAAACAACAATGCAACAATCTTAATATGATGCTCAATTTCAATGAGGCATGATGACATGCGCATGATATCATGATGATGCACAAAGTTAAAACAACAAGCGATTTTCTATTAGTGGTTTTACCGGGGTGCTACATTTCGACACCACTAACAATGGATCTCGCCCTCGAGATCCGCCTCATGGTACGGGGAAGGAGGAGGATGGTTAGTTTCTTCTCGCTTCGTGTAGATCCTCGCGACACCACTAACAAGGGTTATTTCTCCATCTTGAAATCGGTGACACCACCAACAAGGGGTCCTTGCTCACGTTCGATGAGAGAACACTCCGGAGAAACACAAACGAAGGTAGAGGTCTCAAAAGATAAGGCCACCACTAACTTCTGTGGAAGGAGTAAAATTGCATTGATCCACCAATTCAATGTAAAAAGCGAATGATATGAGTAGTCGGATGGGGATCAGTCCATCGCGCACCGAAAGCATTACTCTGCACGTGAATCGGAGAATTATGCAACCAACTCTCAGAATTAGACTGAAGGTCTCGATAAGCGAGCTTCGGAAACAAAGGAGTGATGCAGGGTTTCATCGGATCTGATGTAGATGAGGTCATCATGTTGGAAAACACCAGAAGGCACAAGAAGGAAAAAAGAGAAGTCCAACAGGTGAAGGATTCCTCAGATAGCATGAAAACCGAATGTAGAACCACCGTTGCCAAAGGAGGAAGCGAAACCATGAAGGTACAACGGAAACCCAAACACGAGAATTCCTGGACTTGAAGAAAAGAGAAGAGTAGATTCAAAACACGCAGAGATAAGGGGAGAATACCATATGGGTAAAGAGTAAAATCAGACCTAATCAGATCTATCCAACCGATTTGGCAAAATAGTTTTGACACTCTACAACCTCCGTTAGCTAGGTTATCCTACAGGCTGGACCAGTGGGGTATCGCCACTGCTGGGCTCTGATACCACTCTGTAACACCCTCAAATCGGCCCTATGCAAGTTTTAGCCCTTTCGACCAAACCCGCATAGAAGCGATTCAAGGACGCCCACCAGGCACTTTCATGCGGGTGGAAACCGAAGTAATACCATTACAAAACAGTCCTCGATGGAACCCACATAACAGATATATATACAGCACGACTCCATGAGTCAAGAATACAGATATACACTCCAAAGATCCAAATCACCTTGAAAACGATACAGCGTCCGAGTACGGACAAGATGCAAATGGGGCTAAGAGCCCTGAAGAATAACCAATGGCATCCATAACCCTGCCCAGGACAAGCCGGAAGGGTAACCCTACTACCGACGTCGATCGCAAACCTGCTAAAACAAAAGGGGGTGCCGACAAAGGGTAAAGGAAAAAGAGGAGCGTCAGTACTGAGGCCAGTACACGGCGAGGCTAGAATTCGGCGGCTCTCGCCTACATAGGTATGGTGCACTGAAGCGGCAGCGAAGCATGCACTAAACAACCTATAGAGACTCAATTCAACTATCGACTATTAGAGAGGGATAAGAAAGACCTATCTGGATCCAACCTGATAGTAACACCAAACATACCCATCCTGGTATTCCCCCTCGAGACCAACCGAGGAACTCACACCGTTGGCAGTTTTATTCATTCGATTATAGTTGAAGCACTTACTAGTCAGATATAGATAGCATGAGTCATCCTGATAGCATAAGTAGTGGACAGTTTTAATCACCATTCCATTGTAGTTGGAATATTTACTAGTCAGATATAATTGTCCTGAGGAATCCCAAAACCCAGCAATTGTTGGCACTTTTATCACATTCCATTGGAGTTGCAATACTTACTAGGCAGGTATAGCATGTCACAAAACAACCCCTGATCCACCAGTTGTTGGCATTTTAATATCCATTCCATGATAGTTGAACCTGATTACTAGTCATATATTAAGTCAAGTTTATAGCACTACTTTAGTTATGCTTGTCTATGATCGAGATACTGTGCTCCAAGTCATCCATAACCGCGGACATGGCTTTCAGAAATATTTACCCTGTAGAGGTGCACAAATAGCAACACACACACGATCAACCTCGGAAAAACCAACTCAAAACCCAACGAGGCTTTCACGACAAAGCAATCACAGGATTCATAAAATATTTCAGGGGGCCACCCCATTAAGCTACACGCAACGAAGTTGGCCGGCTCTGAGATGGACCCAAGGTTTGCGCCAATGGCTGTAAACGACTGGGAACCCGAAAGTGTGACTGGGCTTGTCGATACCACGAAAACACTCCGCAATCCTAAACAGTACAGGTGCTCCACGCACAATCGTAAATAAAGCAGTAAAGCATGGCATAAGTACAGGATAATAATAAAGCACCAAACTAGTTTGTGGCCTCAAGAAATATGAAATGAATCAAGCTCTGGCTAAGGGGGATCCGTAGGGTCTCCTAGATGTGGATAGTGCGAATAATCAAGGAACAGGTATCAAGTACTCAGGGCCTACGGGACACAAGTGGACATGAAAAAACCAAATAGCATATATTGCCCACCGGTGCCTCTTTCATTAGTTATCCCACCAATTTGATAGTTGTATTTAAAGTCATGAACCTCTCCACCGTAAAGCGTATGACAACATTCCAACAACTGTGTGATACTTCACGACACGGGATCACACCTGAGCGAGCGACTACGACTCGCAAGACCATCTATCTACCAAACAACAGGTAATAGGAGGTGTCCATGGCAATATAAAGGCTGCACGGAATATATCTGGTACGGAACACTAAAGCATCACGACACGGATAGCAATAGATCAACAAGAGGAAATAAAGACTATAAACGCAAAATAGGTAGAAAGGGGGAGAATGCTCGCCTGGGAAACATTGTCGAAGGTTCTTATCTGGAGAACTTGTCGATACTCGCATCAACTCATCGGCCTAATCCACGAAGAAGCAAACACTAGAAGAAACACCAGATGCAATATTTAATACTACGGTAGAAGATCCGGCATGCTTATGATATGATGCATGGCATGACACAGATACGGTGCAATTAGGCAATATTAAGCGGAACCAGGGTCCCGACAATTAATCATATGGTTTATGTTGTTTAGATACCACGCAATTTAAATGTTGTGTTAACAAGGCAAAATATGTCACCAGTTCGCTACACAAAATTAAATGGAGCCAATATGAGACTAGATTTGGCTGCATACGGTCTTCATATTTAATTATAAGGTGAATCGACAAAGTACCCGAATTGCAACATATGTATGCTAGCATGAACAACAATTTAGTATGCAACGAGGTATATAAATTTGTAAAATAGGGTTTTAGGAAAGGTGTCAGACATTGGATTTCGGTGATCTTGTGTTTGGGAATGGGGCTTCGGGTCTTTGAGTTGAAGTTTGAAGTCGTGGACGTCGCGGAAGTAATCGTATCGACACCTTCTGGATATCAAAATCAAAGTGGACGAATTCGACACTGGTAAGATAACCCACGATCAAAACTTACACGGGAATTTTAACAAACAGGTTACATGCGAGGCCGAGCATGAACACTACCTTCAGCTAGGCGACGAGCGGACAATGGAGCAGGGCACAAGTGGTAGGCGGCGTTGTGGTGGCCTGTAGACGTCTCTCCTTGCTCGGGAAACGAGGTGGCTAGATAATCTCAGTTGCACCAGGATCGCACAGATGCACGCACAGACGGACATGGATCTGTGGCCGACGGGGCATCAGTAGCGGCAGGAGGGCCAAGCTACATGCGGCGTGGCGAGCAAGGCCTCGGCAGGCTCTGCCTGGCAGGTCAACGCGCAGGCGGCCAAGCTGGCTCTTGCGCGCGAGAAGGGGCAAGGCGGCGAGCGCGCGTAGACTGGATTGGGTGGTGCGTGTCTGGCGCAGGTAGCGAGGATGCTCAGCTGCTGCGTGTGGTGAACAAGAGGACAAGACGGATGAGCTATGTGCATCGATTCAGCTGGCGACGGCGGCGGCAGGCTCCTGCAAGCAGGGGATCTGCTGGTGCGTGTGGCGGCGCACACAGATCAAGAGAGCAAGGGCACTATGCGGTGGATCACATTGGCTTGCTTTTGAATGTATAAAGGAGCAAAGGCAGCTTGCGTGTGGTACATGGATGGACTGGAACTAGTGCACCAGAGAGTCGATTTTGATGGTATGTTGTTGATGCAGGAGATACAAGATGGAAAGAAAACAATAGCGCAAGGTATATATCAACACTGAATCAGACATGGACAAGATGAAACATTAACGTGAAAGAAATATGATATAGACTTGGATCCAAATCTGTGGGGTAAAGAGAACTGGCCGATGTGGAAAATAGAGAAAAGAGGGGAATTTAGATCTAGGGATTTGGCTCAGGTTTTGGGGCTAGGGTACAGGGAGGGAGAAGTAGAAGAATAGACTATTTATATATCCCAAAGTAGACTAGATGAGACTAGTTTTAGGCTAAAATTTTAGACGATTATCATTATTATTATATTACAAGAAGCAAACTTTATACGGACCCAAAAATATATTGCTTGCATTAAAGAAAATAGAAGAAGGATGGATAGAAAGAAACGATTACTGCAAGTTTAAAATGAAACCATCCACTTGTCATATTTGATATAATAAAAATAATATGTTTGCATTAAAATATCCGGAGAGGGAAATGCTGCAAATGGGACAACAAGAAGTATTATTTGTATTGGAGAGTTTTAAATAGAGGTGAAAATATATAGGATTTTGGGGTTCGCAAATAAACACACATGCACACCTATAGCTTGTTAATCCAGAACAAATACAAAAGATAGAGAGAACGTTTATTAGCACTTAAATGGAGACGAGAGGGAACACGAATAGCAGCGAGAGAGGATGCCCCCATAAGACAATTTGGGCATTTTACAAGATTTAAACAATAGGACTAAAACAAAAAAATACAGATAGGTATTAAACCCAAAAACATTTGTATTCTAAATAATGAACCCTTCCATTAAACAAGAGGAATCTCTTGATTTACAAAACCAAATAAGAGATAGAGGAAGAGGGACCACACCACCATATAATGATATCACAAAAGATGTAACAAGGTGGAGAATGACACAAATGCAATGCAAAGACAAACAACAATGCAACAATCTTAATATGATGCTCAATTGCAATGAGGCATGATGACATGCGCATGATATCATGATGATGCACAAAGTTAAAACAACAAGCGATTTTTCTATTAGTGGTTTTACCGGGGTGCTACAATTCGACACCACTAACAATGGATCTCGCCCTCGAGATCCGCCTCATTGTACGGGGAAGGAGGAGGATTGTCAGCTTCTTCTCTCTTCGTGTAGATCCTCGCGACACCACTAACAAGGGTTATTTCTCCATCTTGAAATCGGTGACACCACCAACAAGGGGTCCTTTCTCACGTTCGATGAGAGAACACTCCGGAGAAACACAAACGAAGGTAGCGGTCTCAAAAGATAAGGCCACCACTATCTTCTGTGGAAGGAGTAAAATTGCATTGATCCACCAATTCAATGTACAAAGCGAATGATATGAGTAGTCGGATGGGGATCAGTCCATCGCGCACCGAAAGCATTACTCTGCACGTGAATCGGAGAATGATGCAACCAACTCTCAGAATTAGACTGAAGGTCTCGACAAGCGAGCTTCGGAAACAAAGGAGTGATGCAGGGTTTCATCGGATCTGATGTAGATGAGGTCATCATGTTGGAAAACACCAGAAGGCACAAGAAGGAAAAAAGAGAAGTCCAAAAGGTGAAGGATTCCTCAGATAGCATGAAAACCGAATGTAGAACCACCGTTGCCAAAGGAGGAAGCGAAACCATGAAGGTACGACGGAAACCCAAACACGAGAATTCCTGGACTTGAAGAAAAGAGAAGAGTAGATTCAAAACACGCAGAGATAAGGGGAGAATACCATATGGGTAAAGAGTAAAATCAGACCTAATCAGATCTATCCAACCGATTTGGCAAAATAGTTTTGACACTCTACAACCTCCGTTAGCTAGGTTATCCTACAGGCTGGACCAGTGGGGTATCGCAACTGCTGGGCTCTGATACCACTCTGTAACACCCTCAAATCGGCCCTATGCAAGTTTTAGCCCTTTCGACCAAACCCGCATAGAAGCGATTCAAGGACGCCCACCAGGCACTTTCATGCGGGTGGAAACCGAAGTAATACCATTACACAGCAGTCCTCGATGGAACCCACATAACAGATATATATACAGCACGACTCCATGAGTCAAGAATACAGATATACACTCCAAAGATCCAAATCACCTTGAAAACGATACAGCGTCCGAGTACGGACAAGATGCAAATGGGGCTAAGAGCCCTAAAGAATAACCAATGGCATCCATAACCCTGCCCAGGACAAGCCGGAAGGGTAACCCTACTACCGACGTCGATCGCAAACCTGCTAAAACAAAAGGGGGTGCCGACAAAGGGTAAAGGAAAAAGAGGAGCGTCAGTACTGAGGCCAGTACACGGCGAGGCTAGAATTCGGCGGCTCTCGCCTACATAGGTATGGTGCACTGAAGCGGCAGCGAAGCATGCACTAAACAACCTATAGAGACTCAATTCAACTATCGACTATTAGAGAGGGATAAGAAAGACCTATCTGGATCCAACCTGATAGTAACACCAAACATACCCATCCTGGTATTCCCCCTCGAGACCAACCGAGGAACTCACACCGTTGGCAGTTTTATTCATTCGATTATAGTTGAAGCACTTACTAGTCAGATATAGATAGCATGAGTCATCCTGATAGCATAAGTAGTGGACAGTTTTAATCACCATTCCATTGTAGTTGGAATATTTACTAGTCAGATATAATTGTCCTGAGGAATCCCAAAACCCAGCAATTGTTGGCACTTTTATCACATTCCATTGGAGTTGCAATACTTACTAGGCAGGTATAGCATGTCACAAAACAACCCCTGATCCACCAGTTGTTGGCATTTTAATATCCATTCCATGATAGTTGAACCTGATTACTAGTCATATATTAAGTCAAGTTTATAGCACTACTTTAGTTATGCTTGTCTATGATCGAGATACTGTGCTCCAAGTCATCCATAACCGCGGACATGGCTTTCAGAAATATTTACCCTGTAGAGGTGCACAAATAGCAACACACACACGATCAACCTCGGAAAAACCAACTCAAAACCCAACGAGGCTTTCACGACAAAGCAATCACAGGATTCATAAAATATTTCAGGGGGCCACCCCATTAAGCTACACGCAACGAAGTTGGCCGGCTCCGAGATGGACCCAAGGTTTGCGCCATTGGCTGTAAACGACTGGGAACCCGAAAGTGTGACTGAGCTTGTCGATACCGCGAAAACACTCCGCAATCCTAAACAGTACAGGTGCTCCACGCACAATCGTAAATAAAGCAGTAAAGCATGGTATAAGTACAGGATAGTAATAAAGCACCAAACTAGTTTGTGGCCTCAAGAAATATGAAATGAATCAAGCTCTGGCTAAGGGGGATCCATAGGGTCTCCTAGATGTGGATAGTGCGAATAGTCAAGGAACAGGTATCAAGTACTCAGGGCCTACGGGACACAAGTGGACATGAAAAAACCAAATAGCATATATTGCCCACCGGTGCCTCTTTTATTAGTTATCCCAGCAATTTAATAGTTGTATTAAAGTCATGAACCTCTCCACCATAAAGCGTATGACAACATTCCAACAACTGTGTGATACTTCACGACACGGGATCACACCTGAGCGAGCGACTACGACTCGCAAGACCATCTATCAACCAAACAACAGGTAATAGGAGGTATCCATGGCAATATAAAGGCTGCACGGAATATATCTGGTACGGAACACTAAAGCATCACGACACGGATAGCAATAGATCAACAAGAGGAAATAAAGACTATAAATGCAAAATAGGTAGAAAGGGGGAGAATGCTCGCCTGGGAAACATTGTCGAAGGTTCATATCCGGAGAACTTGTCGATACTCGCATCAACTCATTGGCCTAATCCATGAAGAAGCAAACACTAGAAGAAACACCAGATGCAATATTTAATACTACGGTAGTAGATTCCGCATGCTTATGATATGATGCATGGCATGACACAGATACGGTGCAATTAGGCAATATTAAGCAGAACCAGGGTCCCGACAATTAAGCATATGGTATATGTTGTTTAGATACCACGCAATTAAAATGTTGTGTTAACAAGGCAAAATATGTCACCAGTTCGCTACACAAATTTAAATGGAGCCAATATGAGACTAGATTTGGCTGCATACGGTCTTCATATTTAATTATAAGGTGAATCGACAAAGTACCCGAATTGCAACATATATATGCTAGCATGAACAACAATTTAGTATGCAACAAGGTATGTAAATTTGTAAAATAGGGTTTTAGGAAAGGTGTCAGACATTGGATTTCGGTGATCTTGTGTTTGGGAACAGGGCTTCGGGTCTTTGAGTTGAAGTTTGAAGTCGTGGACGTCGCGGAAGTAATCGTATCGACACCTTCTGGATATCAAAATCAAAGTGGATGAATTCGACACTGGTAAGATAACCCACGATCAAAACTTACACGGGAATTTTAACAAACAGGTTACATGCGAGGCCAAGCATGAACACTACCTTCAGCTAGGCGACGAGCGGACAATGGAGCAGGGCACGAGTGGTAGGCGGCGTTGTGGTGGCCTACAGACGTCTCTCCTTGCTCAGGAAACGAGGTGGCTAGATAATCTCAGCTGCACCAGGATCACACAGATGCACGCATAGACGGACATGGATTTATGGCCGATGGGGCATCAGTAGCGGGAGGAGGCCCAAGCTACATGCGGCGTGGCGAGCAAGGCCTCGGCAGGCTCTACCTGGCAGGTCAACACGCAGGCGGCCAAGCAGGCTCTTGCGCGTGAGAAGGGGCAAGGCGGCGAGCGAGCGTAGACTGGATTGGGTGGTGCGTGTCTGGCGCAGGTAGCGAGGATGCTCAGCTGCTGCGTGTGGTGAACAAGAGGACAAGACGGATGAGCTGTGTGCATTGATTCAGCTAGCGACGGCGGCGACAGGCTCCTGCAAGCAGGGGATCTACTGGTGCGTGTGGCGGCGCACACAGATCAAGAGAGCAAGGGCACTATGCAGTGGATCACATTGGCTTGCTTTTGAATGTCTAAAGGAGCAAAGGCAGCTTGCGTGTGGTACATGGATGGACTGGAACTAGTGCACCAGAGAGTCGATTTTGATCGTATGTTGTTGATGCAGGAGATACAAGATGGAAAGAAAACAATAGCGCAAGGTATATATCAACACTGAATCAGACATGGACAAGATGAAACATTAACGTGAAAGAAATATGATATAGACTTGGATCCAAATCTGTGGGGTAAAGAGAACTGGCCGATGTGGAAAATAGAGAAAAGAGGGGAATTTAGATCTAGGGATTTGGCTCAGGTTTTGGGGCTAGGGTACAGGGAGGGAGAAGTAGAAGAATAGACTATTTATATAGCCCAAAGTAGACTAGATGAGACTAGTTTTAGGCTAAAATTTTAGACGATTATCATTATTATTATATTACAAGAAGCAAACTTTATACGGACCCAAAAATACATTGCTTGAATTAAAGAAAATAGAAGAAGGATGGATAGAAAGAAACAATTACTGCAAGTTAAAAATGAAACCATCCACTTGTCATATTTGATATAATAAAAATAATAAGTTTGCATTAAAATATCAGGAGAGGGAAATGCTCCAAATGGGACAACAGAAAGTATTATTTGTATTGGAGAGTTTTAAATAGAGGTGAAAATAGATAGGATTTTGGGGTTCGCAAATAAACACACATGCACACCTATAGCTTGTTAATCCAGAACAAATACAAAAGATAGAGAGAACGTTTATTAGCACTTAAATGGAGACGAGAGGGAACACGAATAGCAGCGAGAGGGGATGCCCCCATAAGACAATTTGGGCATTTTACAAGATTTAAACAATAGGACTAAAACAAAAAAAAAAGATAGGTATTAAACTCAAAAACATTTGTATTCTAAATAATGAACCCTTCCATTAAACAAGAGGAATCCCTTGATTTACAAAACCAAATAAGAGATAGAGGAAGAGGGACCACACCACCATATAATGATATCACAAAAGATGTAACAAGGTGGGGAATGACACAAATGCAATGCAAAGACAAACAACAATGCAACAATCTTAATATGCTGCTCAATTGCAATGAGGCATGATGACATGCGCATGATATCATGATGATGCACAAAGTTAAAACAACAAGCGATTTTCTAGTAGTGGTTTTACCGGGGTGCTACAGAACTCATGCAATGATGCCATTCTGGCATGTGTCCAACCATGTCTAGGAACCATAGCAGCATGTTGCGATTCAACTATAACATACATTGTTTCACCAGTTTGAAAGATGCCACATCACCACACCCACTTGGATGTGTGTGTGCATAAGTATGCATCATTGTGGTTTTCCGAAAGAACACATGCAATGATGCCTCTCCAGCATGTGTCCAAACATGTCCAGGAACCCTAGTAGCATGCTGGGATTCAACTAGATGTCATTGCATGTGTGTTCTTTTCATAGACCACATGGATCCACTAGATTCATTGGATGTGTGTGTATCAATGTGCATCATTGTGGTTTTGGGAAAGAACACATGCAATGAGGCACTCCAACATGTGTCCAACCATGTTCAGGAACCCTAGCAACATGGTGGGATTCAACTGCCACATGCATTTTATCACCAGTTTGAAAGATGCTGCATCACCACACCCACTTGGATGTGTGTGTGTATTAGTGTGCATCATTAAGGTTTTCGAAAAGAACACATGCAATGACATCTAGTGTGTGTGCGTGGTGGCCGTTAGATCGAGTCTTCTTGAAGGCACGCCCCAAGACACTCGTTCTGCATGATGATTGTTACAGACTATTCAATTGGGGAGCTTGGACGATTGTGATGGTTCATCATAAGAGAGATCCATGAGTAGGCTATTCTACGACATCATTGGGCATTCTTACTGTCTGCTTTCTCTTGACAAAATGGCAACACCACGCGCTCCAACTTGCCAGTGTCACGTGTTCCGTGGGCCCACCTGCCAATGTCATGTCCCTTTTACTTCTCTTCCTCCCCATACTTCTCTTCCTTCCCCTCGAAGCCACTTTCCCCACTTCTCTTCCATCCTGCTGTAGCCGCAAGCCGACGACGCCTCCAGCGATCACTCCTGCAGCCACCCTAGTCCCCCACCCCCCTTTCGCCATAGGTTCAAGGGGAGATGGTGAGGAAACGCGTCGTCACGATAGTGACGGTGATTTCGATGTGAGTCGTGTCATCTCTAACATATATGGCCATTTACCTATTTTGAGCTAGATTTACTCTGATTACGCATGCACGTATGATGTGTTAGGCCAACCAAACGTTGTACAACTCCGACTACCACGGTTTAGCAGAGGAAGACAGTCCTCCACTATGTGAACATGGAGATGTTCCCGCTAAATTTGTAGCGTTCAAAGGACGAAACGCAGGTAGGAGGTTTTTCGGGTGTCAAGGACAGGGTGCAATGTTGCCACGCATAAGTTAAGATATTGTCAAATGGGTAGATCCAGAGTGGCCCAAATTGATGCAGAAAAAGCTGGACGAACTATGGGATATGATTGTTGAGTTGAAACAATCCATAGTCAGCTCTATTATGGAGAGTGCTGAGATGATGTTATTTGACCATGTTGACACAACCAAGCTTCACCGAGATCTCAAGAGTCTGCAAGACAAGGTTAGCAAAGTCGAGAAGGAGAGGGACGTCATGTTGGCCCTAAAGGATAAAGCAGAGTAAGAACTGACTCGACCAACGAATGAACTTCACTAGGCCAAAGTCTTGCAGTTCACAAATACGAGTATTGACAAGTGCATGAGGATAAATGCAGACAAACAATTGAAGTTGTACAAGGAACATGACAAAAGGATGGCGCAGACGATTTGGTCCTTGCTCTCGCAGGAAGATGCGTAGTGGGCTAAGATTAGGAAAATATCAAGGAGATGTGTGATATCTAGTTCTATTTAGCTTGAGCTGCTTACTTTTTTAATTGTAATAGTATTACTTGTTGACCTAGCGGTCTGAACTAGTGGTCTCGGAGTCGTGGGAGAAAAAAATTGGTCGCCAGTTAATCTTTCTTAGCCCTCCATTACTTTCTTTTGTCTGATGATGGTGGTATTTTGACTTTGGTGGTTTGTTTAAACGTAATCTACGTGGATTTTGCCACATGCAAATGGAATAGCCACAATTTATAAAGTGTAAGCACGTACACCCTGTTACTGGAGAGCCGGGAGCTTCACCAGATGCAGGGGATGCAGGAGCAGGGAGGTCATGAGATTGACGGGCTCAACATTAGGCCGACAAGTGGTACAGATTTCCTCATTACCTGGGCATTATTGGTTGCCATTGTTGTTTATGTTGCCATGTCGTTGTCTAGCAGCTGAAATAAGTTACTTCTTTATGGAGTGTAGCAGGTTAAATAATTTATTTTGTGCCACTAACAGTCCATCGAATTTGGAGACCTCTTGCCCCTCAGCAATCATAGTCCCAGTGCTACGTGTTCTCAGATAGTAGTGGAACAATCAAAATTTCGGATTCAACTAGTGACTCGGCCATTTCCAAACCTAAAGTCGCGATACATTTTACTCCGAGAACATGGGTAGATTGTTTCACCTTACAAGTTCTACACATAGAGCTCCAGCATATAACAGAATTACACATATAGGTTCAAGTTCAACACATTATTATGCATCTTCATTGCCAGCAGCCTTGTAATCCTGCCTGGGTGCCAAGCCTTCACGTCCCACTGGCTTCTCCATTTCCTGCCTTCTTCCTCTTTCTGGGTGCCAATTATTTTAGCTTCATGCACTCTACATCACCGAGACAATTAGCACTAGAATCGTGTCCAGCATCATCACTCCACTCATTTTCATTTTCTTCCAGTAGCAAAATGACTAGCATGGCAGTCATGTTTCTAACCTTGCGACACTTCCTGCCAAAGAAACAGAACACGGCTAACTCCCTAATACCTACAGAGTAAACAAAAAAAATTACAACTCAGCAACCACAAGAGACTTTTGCTTACCAGGAGCAAGGGTTCGAGTGACCACCCTGTCCAAGAATAGCAGGGTGACTTCTAGTTGCAGGAGCTTCCACATCCAGTACATCACAATTCAGCGTAAACATGGAAGCCCAAGCATACCTTTTCATCAATCCAATTAGCTGACTGACACATGTTAGAGGAACCATGTTGCCTCGTGCATCCATAAAGCTGAACTTTGCAGTCTGCTTCGGCCCTATTTCAGCATGTTTATGCAGGGCAGCAACCATACGAGGGATAGTGCAGATCTGCGCAGGCGCTTCTTCCATCGTGAGATAGTGGTGTCCATACCACTTAACAGAAAACTGTTGACAAAAATTGTTTGTCAGCGTTGGGCTAGCAAACAATTCTAGGTTCAGTAGCTAGCTAGCACTTATAGTTAGTGCGAATAGCAAAGAGAAGAGTAACTCACCCGCATGTAGCGAGAACCTCTTCTTCCTTGGTAGTAGGATCTTCCATCCTTCGTGTTGCTCAGCTCGTCGGCTGCGGAGGCGGGCTAGAGCCTTGCAACGGCGGCTACGGCATGCAGCATTGGAGCTCGAGATCAGCGAATGAGCGCAACAACTTGGCTCCAGAAGTCAAATGTCCTAAGGGATCGTTCTTCTTGGAGGGTGGATTTCAAAGCCACCGGTGCTAGGGTTCATGCGAAAGGAGGGAGTGGATTTATGAATTTGGTCAACGCACCAAGCCCCTTAATTCCTCGATTTGCCTAAGAGTTTGCCGCATTGGCGCTCGCATCACGGATAGATTACTAACATGTGGGTCTTGACCGTCTACTTCATGGGGCAGTTTAACGAAATGTTTGAGTTTGGTAGGGGTGAGATGAATTTTCCTCAAAATGGTCCCTCTTGGTAGTTGGCAGCCCAACTTTGCGAAACACGGCAATTACAGGCAAGTCGGGCCCCGCGATGCACTCGCCTAGGAACTTTGGGGTTGCAAACGAACAAGCCCATGATTCATGTGCGCAAATAAATTTTCCTTATGTTTAACTACACTATGTGACATCTGCAAATATGGTGAACATGTTATCTCACCTTTAAGGACTTTGTTTTGTTGATGATATGTTTTCTTGAACACATAAATACATATACTTGGAACTAAATCAGCAGTTTGGTAGAGATTCCAAGGGATATTACTGTATGTAACATGTTTAGATGAAGCAACATTTTTTGAATAAATGATACTCATTACTTAGTGACATTAAGTTATTGGTTCGCATTCATGTGAGCTTGAAATCTTAATAACTATCAATATTATTTAAAATTTCATACGATTACATGTGCAACCAAATAATCTTGGAAGGTTACACGTGTGCACGAGGTGAACAAAGCCATGTCCGAATGAAAGAACGAAGATGCTGAAAATATAAACAAATATCCATATGATTTAATCCAAATAATTAATTGGTAAAGCATGATCATATGAACAGTTATAAAACTAATCATGCAGAATAACAAAGTAGATGAACATATTACATATAAAAACGATAAACCTGTCACGTATACACCAAACGCTAGAACTAGACGCTCTAGCATAATCTGAAAGAGATATATTGAAATCACATACGACGCGACTTGAACAGCCCGTGCAACATCAGCATCATTGGTGGTGTTGTAGCCAATGCTGAGGTTGCCAAAGAGGTTGTTGATGTCCACAAAGAAGTTGTCGTTCAGGAACTCCACGTCGGATGACATTGCTCTAGTGCGCTCCCCAAAAACCTGATGACCCCTCACTCGTACAGGTTCATAAGAGGAAGCGTTCTATAGGCCTATTGTCCCAATTTGCAGTGCACACGGCAAGCCGGGAATGGGGAAGACGAAAGTGGCGGCGTAAGGTTCTGGAAGCAGGCGCATGTAATTGGTACTGATTAGGCTTAGCGTGTACATTTATAATTTTCCAGAACAACAAAATAAAACTTAGCTCGGCGAGATTCCCACGCAAGAGTTGTTCCCTTTTCTCACTCTTTACTTAATGGTAGAACAACCTAATATATAAGATGGTGTAAGTCTCCCTCGAGTAGCAATGTGGGACTAAACTTTACCTCATCTTGCACAACCAAGCATGATTGGGCCAAAGAGAATTTCAGAATTTGTATTCACTATGGGACCAAAACCCAACATGCAAATACCTGAAATTCCAATGATCCCCACAAAGTCTCATTGGCACGTCACATCACTTTTATTCTAGAACATTGTTTTATATATCAGTGTTTAGCACTGACAGTTAAGTTAAACTTCCCCTTTAAACTTCATGCTACACTAGCTTGCACTTGAATACTGGACTATGCCCTGTACAAGTTTTTTGTACACTAGTTTCACACAAAGCCTAAACTGATACTGGACTGTTGTATGCTTCGGAAAAGCATACCCAACAAAAAGGCATACAATTATATAAAATGTGCATGTGCACATGAAGCACACCAAGCTATGCGTACCATACTCTACTACACTACCGTACTGGGGCTTAGAGCATCTCCACTCATTCCCCCCATATGGCATCCGACGGATGGCCTTATGGGGGTGCTGGCGCCAGTTTTTTAATGGGGTGGCTCTGGCTCCCAGTCAGAGCCCCTAAACACATCCCTCCAAACAGATTAGCAAATTGAAACATAACAAGTCCCCGATCACATAGTTTTGATGCCTAAAACCGATCAAATAGTCCTGACGGTCACGTCGTCGCAAATCAATGTGGATCAAATCCTAGCAAACCAAAAAGGGTACATGTCAGCCAACCTCACGTTACATAGCCACGAAAATTTGATGGCCGGATCATTCATCGTGGTAGAAGGCACCTCCTTTGGGGTAGCCGTTGGTAGGGTATAAGGAACCTCCTATGGGGTCGCCGATGGCGGGGTACATGTCACCAGTGAAGCCTCAGTCCCCGGGGGTCTCTACATCTAGGGTTGCTATCACTGACGAAACTCTATTCTCGGACATGATTAGGACGCGGTCAACGCACCATGACTTCATCTTGTCATACATGCCCTGATGGTGATGTGTCGACCATCAAGATCTCCAAGTCCCCCTCCTTTTCTTTGCTGCCACATTGGCCTTGATCAGGCCAAGCTTGATGTCCTATCTTTCGATTATCGACATCCACCTTTCCGTAGCAAACTATTCCATCTTGGTGGCTTGCTCGGCCCTGATCACGATGTTGTCCGTGGACGCCCTGATGGCCAAGTGCAGCTTGCCGATAGTCAGCATGGAATCCCTTAGAGACTTGGACTTCTTATGCCCAATGGGGTTTGTAGGCAGACGATGGCATCGCGCTAGGGTCGTAGCCAACACCGTTGTTGGTAAGAGTTTTCTGTGTCTCCCTCCACTGGGCGCACGTCTCAATTCGGGCGAAGACATGGACGAACTTGAACTTGACATCGAAGTTATCCTCACGGTAGGCAGTGATCAGGGTGCACATCTACAATGCAATTGAACATAATAAAACCAAGCAAACATAGGGGGCCAATGGTCATCGGCTAGGGTTTCTTACTTGATCATTGAAGTTACTGTCGCTAACATGCACTCGCAGAACCTCCTACATGATGCCGTGCCACTTGTTGCAAGCTTGTTGCATCAACGCCCAACGATCTGACATGATCGAGTCATTGTGATCATGGTGCAAACTCTTGAAATAGGTATCCAACAAACACTGTTCGTCGAACGCCGCTGACGTGGGGTCACCATGTCAATGCCTGTAGTTTATGGACTAGGGTTTGAGAAAGTGGGGAGCGCTGGAGATCTCGTTCGGGTAACAGGCAAGCAATGCAGGGACACGATATTTACCCAGCTTCAGGCCCCCTTAGGGAAAACCCTACTCCTTCTTGTCTGCTCTTGATTGAAGAATAACCAAAGGTTACAAGGGTGCCTTGATGGCGTTGGTGTGCAGATGTAATCTAGCGGGTGTTTGTGCTAGGATTTTCATAGGTCCCTCACGGTTCCCTCCCAGCCTTTATATGAGGAGGCCGGGTCTCAGGATACCACCGAGTCGGTTAGAAATTAGGGTTTCCTTTAATCATTCTATCTATTCTTTGTTGTATCCTCAAAGGAGTCGCGTCCTCTATGGGCCTAGGCCACCCGAGCCTTCATGGGCTTCAACGCTAGGCACGGCCTGTTTTGTTAGGCCTCCCTTGCGTGGAACCGAGTAGGCCAATATTAGGAATCCATAGGGCATACCCATAACAGTAGACCCTGAGTGTCCATTCGAATCGTAGATTCGAGTGGAAACTATGAAGTCTTTGATTTGCTAAAGTGGGTGCTCTTCATCCGAAAGATTTATCGGGTCACATTTTTTGGGTCATAGGGATTGATGATGTACGTGTCTGGCTCATCCAACGGATCGAGTCCAGTTAATTGCTCTTGGGAAAATACAATGTCATCTACTCAAATTTGAGTCCTCGAACTTGAACTCGGAAATTGCTGGCGTAATTCGACTCATGTCGCAGATGTATTATTTAGTCGAATTCTAGTGGTAATGATCATGTACCCAACGAGTCCGTCAGGATTTTTTATCATACCTGTTGGTACGGTACTTATCTAGTAGAATACAGTGGATGGGGGTACAAATGATATCTGGAGGTCTTATCTTTACATTGTAAATGTAGCATCCTAATGTTTTTCCACCGTGGAGGTGATTCGGGTGGCCCAAGAGATGTCATCTCTGAGATGGATTTCATAGTAAGGCGGAGTCGCCACGGGATTTGATTGCATAAGCGTTGAACCCACGTTGCGGATGCAGGAGTTTGGGTGAATGAATATCCTCATGTTTCCTTGTTTTCATAGGGTGCGCGACCAGCGCTCCCTATGGGAGTTTCCCCCGAGTGCTTGTTCGAGTCATAGACTCGGACAGGGACTTTACAGTCGCATAACCATGCAAATGCAGTCAGCTGCCATATTTGTCAAATATGAGGCCAACACTCCCTATGGGAGTAGCCCCGAGTCCATAGTTGAATCGTTGATTCAATAGAGGAGTCGAAGTGTAATATTATGAGATTATACACTAAACTTGGAAGTTCATCTCGGTTACACAGCAAGCGCTCTATTAGGAGTAGCCCTTGACTGTTTGATTGAGTTGCGGACTCGAACAAAAACTGAGCATTTGCCAGCAACTGAAGAAAATACATTGTAAGTTATTCATTGGTGATGTTGATGTCATTGATGATGAACGATGAGCTCAACCATCAATGTGAATAGTGTGATAGGACCTGTCATTCTGGGCTCCAAATGCTGAAAAAGATTTGACTAGTCACTGTGTAAATTGGGTTATTTAACCATGTCTCCTCGATTTCCGCACATAGTGGGGATAGTGGGACAATGGTTCAGTTTGCGTGCCTCCGTGCGTTCACACCGATGCTCTCCACGAGTCAGAGGGTGAGATTTTAACCCCTGGATTGCATCTCCTCTCTACTTCAGTAGCAGGTTGCGATAGTAACCATCTTCTTTCTTCATCATGTTCTTCCTCGCAACTCTGCCTTTGCGTCTCTACACCCCACACCATTGCTCTTAGTATAGTTTCTTGCGCTGGACATACTTCGATTATTTCCAAGTGTGTTCTTGTGATCTCATCGAAGGAGGAAGATGGGAAAGATAAAAAAGCCGCCGGTGCTGCATCGAGCAGCACTGCCGCCACCGCCCCTAAGAAGATGGGTGTTGGGACTCACATTACCAATGGCTCATGGCGCCGCTCCTCAGTGAGGGCCTACGAACTGTGGCCCCTCTTCCAAGCTGACCTTATCTCGGTGTGTGAGGTTGATTGCAAGATTCCAGGTCCAGAGGTAATCCCTGATCCTCCTGCCCGATTCCAGGTGAAGTTTGATACATTGCGAAGGTATCTATAATATTCGATGTTCCATGCTTGGTTTTATCCACTTTCTTGTGTTTTGTTCCAACTTTGGAGTACTTTTCATATGATTTCTTCGACTAACCTATTAACAAGAGCCACAGTGCCAGCTGCCTGTTTTCTGCTATTTTTGGTTCCAGGAAAGTCAGAAAATGAATATTCTCAGAATTGGACGGGACAAAAGCCAAAGTGCCTATTTTTCCGGAAGTGATCAAGTGCCAGAATACGAGAAAGAGAAGGGCCAGGGAGCCACCACACCACCTGGCCACGCGGCCAGGCCTGGCCCGTGCCCGGGGGTGGTGTGGCCGCTCCCTACACTCCCTCGGCCTCCCCTTCCGACTATAATTTTCCCTCGGGACGAAAACCCTCAGGACCTGATAAAACATCCACGAAAGAGTCTGTAGCCGCCGTCATCTCCATCACTAGATCGGGAGGGATCTGAAGCTCTTCCCGGCACCCTGCCGGAGAGGGCAATTCACCCTGGAGGCTATCTTCATCACCATGCAAGCCTCCGGTGTGATGCGTGAGGGGGTTCGGATGATAACCTGAAGGTGGATTATTAGTCATAGATGCAGTTGGATGGCGGTCTATGTATTATGTTGTAATGCCCAATCAAGTCTTAGAGGAGTCAAGATGATTAGTATATGCATGTATTGCTTTCTCGGTGTTTGTCAATTGCCCCGCTGTAATTTGTTCACCCAGCATGTTATCTATCTAAGGAGAGCCACCTCTAGTGAACTGTGGATCCCGGTCCTTTTTCTTTACATACAATCTAGAATCTTTTAATGCTTTGTGTTTACTTTCTGCAACCTTTTACTTCTTTCCATTCGATACGTTTAATCCTTTGTTTTCCGCAAAACACGGTGAGATTGACAACCTCATCGCAAGTTGGGGACAAAGTTCTGTGGTTGTGTTGTGCGGGTCTCCACGTTGCTACTAGCACCGGTAGTGTGCCCTGCCAAAGCTCAGCTAGTAACACCTTTGGGGTGTTTCCTTTCTCCTACTGGTTCGATTAAACCTTGGTTTCATAACTGAGGGAAGACTTGCTGCTGTATTCATCGTACCTTCCTCTTGGGGTTCCCAACAAGCTCTACGTCGAAAGTCGAGCGCATCAAGATTTTCTGGCGCCGTTGCCGGGGAGTCAAGGACATCTTCACAAGGGGAGTCCCTCATAACCAATCTCTTTACTTTGTTGTTTTTGTTTTGCTTAGTTTCTTTTTGCTTTGTTTCCTTGTTTTGTTCTTCAGAAAACACAAAAAAAAAGTTCCTTTCTTAAGTTGTCTTTATGACTAGCTTTGCTCCAATCACTATTTGATTATGGACAGCTCACTCAGTTTCCTATTTGGGAACAATTTTATGACTGCTAAGGTAATAGATGAACCACCGCCTGCTAGAACCTCATTAGAAGAAAAAATTGCTGAACCTGAAAGCTCATTAGATGAAAAAGAGGAGAGTGATGGACATAAGGATGAGGAATGGATCTAACCATGCCTACCTTCTAATGAGAGTAACTCTTTATCCCTTACATTATTTGATTGTCCCCCATTCTTATCAAAGGAGGGTGAATGTTATGTTCCCGAGGATTCTTTTGAAAATATTTATAATAAAGCTCTAGTGCTTGTAGATCATGAAAAGCATGCCTTATGAGATAGTTATATTGTTGAGTTTATTCATGAGGCTACTGAAAGTTATTATGAGAGAGGAAAATATGGTTGTAGAAGTTTTTATGGTAATGAAACACCTCTTTATGTGCTAAAAGTTTTGAAGTTACTTTTGTTTTATCTTCCTATGCTTGTCACTTTGTTCTTTGTGCATTTATTTGAATACAAGATTCCTATGCATAGGAAGTGGGTTATACTTAAATGTGTTTTGAATTTTCTTCTTGATGCTCTCTTTTACTTCAATTCATATTTCCTATGAGGGCATCCTCTCAAATTTTTATGCCTAACTTAAAGGCGTCAAAAAAAAGTACTTGTTGGGAGATAACCCAAGAGTTTTAGATGAGTCTTGGAAGTTATTACCTCTGTAATAACCTCTCCTTATCCTTTTTATTTGCTTTTTGTGCCAAGAGTAACCTCTAATGAGAGTGAAATAATGATTGGGAAATTTGCTGTCCCGAAACAGATTTTTGTGCTTCACCGTAAAAATTCCTGAGAGAGTTCTGTTCGTCGGATGGAGCTGTATTTTTTTGGGATTCTGCCCCAGGTTGTTATCTAACTTTAGATAGTTCAACACTTTTTGATTTGAGCAACAGAAGGTCTAAGAAAAAATTCGTCTTTACCTGCTGGTCTGTTTTGACAGATTTCTACCATTTTCTACATTTGCTTCTTGTTAGTTCCTTCTTGAGTTCTTTTGGGGAATTGAGATTTTTGAGGGAAGTGCTACAGTATCTAGTGTTCTAATGGAAGTTTATTTGGTGTTAGAACTGAACGTTGAGACTTATTTATCTTAAGTGCACTAATGTTGCTAATGAGATTGTGTGAAGTTTTGTATGAAGGAAAATTTTCAGGTGTATGGAAGGAATGAGTAGTGAGATGAAGGATGGACTAAAGCTCAAGATTGGGGATGCCACGCGTGTCACCCCAAGAAACATCCAAGAAGTACAAGCGTCAAATCTTGGGGATGCCCAAGGCATCCCCTTCTTCATCAATAAAAATCCCAGGTTTCTTCCAAACGCTTCATTTTTATTGTTTCATGCACAGTTGTGTTTTTCTTGGAGCGTATTCTTTTTCTTTTTTGTTTTGGTTTTTAGTTTGCTTTGTTTTCTTAGTTTTCTGAAAAATTGGTTGGACCCCCTCTTTCACACTTTAGTTTGCAAATAGTTTGGTTTGGTTTGGAAAAGAGTAGGAAAAGTTCATACTTTTGTGGTAAAAAGAGCTTGTTTTTTACTGTGGCCTATGCTTTGTCATATTGTTCATATTGTTTTGGCTTTATTCTTAGTATTCTTTGCTGTAGCATGACTTGTTATAAACAATTGAGATTTCTTAATGTGCCTTGGATGAATCATGCATTGCTTTAGCATATTAAAGCATAGTATAGTGGTATTCTCCTTTGATGCTTTATTTGGGTTGACTTGGCACATGCTCACACCATGTTATGACTATCTCAAGTCACCATAGCCTTTATGATCCTTTAGTTTTCAACTTGTAGTATCACTTTATGCTTTGATCAATGATGTTTTGTCGCTCTGCATGATTATGGTCATTATTGCTCTCTTAGTTTGTCGCTCCCAGTCTTTTGCTAGCCTCCACAACAAAGTATGAGTTCCACTCATGCATCCAACTCCCTAAACCAAGTTATTCCAAAGAGTCCATCATACCTACCTATTAGCTTATGCTATTCCAAGTATATTCATGCTTTTGTTTACCTTCCACTTGTTATGAGAAAACTAGTGATTAAATCTCTCATGAACTTGATGGCACACTTTACTTTACTTGCCCTTAATAAACTTGAACCATTGTGTCTTCTATGTTGTATATGCTTGCACTTATTTGTTGGGAATTATCAGAACCATGCTTTCATGGGGAACGCTTTCAACATTGCACTTGGTACTTGTACCTAGTTGATATCATGCTCTTTTGTATATGGATGTCATCGGTGTGAAATGAAAAGGGGAGCTTGTAAGTCCATGGAGTTATGTATATGTGTTAGAAAAACGCCTGGGTCGCTGGTCTAATCCATGATGACATGGTGGAAACCTACAACGTAACCATAATGAGTTGTCTATGAAGCATTCTTCTTATAAAAATAAAAAAGAGTCTTATACTGAGAAAAAAGAGAAAAAGAGAAAAAAGAGATACTATGAAAAGAGGAAAGAGAGAAAAAAGTACCATATTCCCATGGTAAATAAGAAGAATGTTGAGATGCTCGTTGTCTGCTTGCCTTGTCATTTTGATATGGGGATTCTTCTGTATCATCGGGCAAGGGGTACCCCGTTGGCGGTTCTCAATGATACACATATACTTACGATGACAAGAACTTACCGGTGACTAAACTTGAGTAGCATCAGGAGCGGCCCTCTTATACAAGGGACATGAGATTTCTGACTTATACTTCGTCAAGCATGTACACCATAGTTTGTTCACTTCAACCTTAATCACTTCAATTTGCTTATGATAGGGGTAATGAGAGCTGAAAGCTATAAGTACCATATTTTTTGGAAGCTCTTTATGAGACTTGAATCCCTACTTCCTTTTACAAAAGGCTTTCCTTCAACCATTATATTGAGTCTCCACCTTCTACCTTTATGCACCTACTTTGAGAGCATAGTGGCCATTCTTAGTTCTGTGTGCATTGTCCCAAGACTAGTTGATTGATGCATAACTTGTTATTGCTTGTTTGAAACTATTGTATCTAGTCACTCTTATGAACTTTGAAGGTGTCCTATGCATTTATATTTGCTACTCCATTGCGGGACAAGCTGAATACTTTTATGCTATGTTTTCTTTATGTGAAACAAACAAACGTCTTGTAAAGCATTGTTATTCATGAATCTTTTGTTTGTGCCTTTTCATGTTGCATCTTAGTCTCTCTGCGTATTGCTACAACTTTGTCTTTCATGTTATGATTGAAGTACTTTGATCCCAGTTTTGAATGTTTTGCAAATACTTTGATCAAGTCTTGGATGGTGCATGTCACCTCAAAAATTATTTCTTTTTATCACTTACCTACTCGAGGACGAGCAGGAGTTAAGCTTGGGGATGTTGATACATTACAAATATATCTATAATTTTTGACGTTCCATGCTTGGTTTTATCCACTTTCTTGTGTTTTGTTCCAACTTTGGAGTACTTTTCATATGATTTATTGGACTAACCTATTAATAAGAGCCACAGTGCCAGCTGCCTGTTTTCTGTTGTTTTTGGTTCCAGGAAAGTCAGAAAATGAATATTCTCGCAATTGGACGGGACAAAAGCCAAAGTGCCTATTTTTCCGGAAGTGATCAAGTGCCAGAATACGAGACGGCTAAGGGCCAGGGAGCCACCACACCACCTGGCCACGCGGCCAGGCCTAGCCCGCGCCAGGCGGTAGTGTGGCCGCTCCCGGCACCCCCTCAGCCTTCCCTTCCGACTATAAGTTGCCCTCGGGACGAAAACCAAAGGACCCAATCAAAAATCCACGGAAGAGTCTGTAGCCACCGTCATCTCCATCCCTAGATCGGGTGGGATCTGAAGCTCTTCCCGGCACCCTGCCGGAGAGGGGAATTCACCCTGGAGGCTTTCTTCATCACCATGCAAGCCTCCGGTGTGATGCGTGAGTAGCTCATCCTTGGACTACGGATCCATGTAGTAGCTAGATGGCTGGTTTCTCCTCCTTTGTGCTTTCATGTTTAGATCTTGTGAGCTGCGTTCATGATCAAGATCATCTATTTGTAATTCATACATGTTGTGTTTGCGGGGATCCGATGGATATTGAGATGCTATTTGAGATTGATTATTGATTCTATCATGTCTTTGTTATTTGAGATCTTGCATGCTTTCTGTTGTTAGTAGCTATCTTGGCCAAGTAGATGCTAGCAACTCCAAGAGTTAGTATTTATGCTCGATAGTGGGTTCATGCCTCTGGTAATCTGGGGAAGTGACAGAAATCTCTAAGGTACTAGATGTGTTGTTGCTACTAGGGAGAAAACAACAATCCTTTGTTCATAGAACAATCGTATTGTTTACTTTACACACAATTCGTAAAGAAATAATCTGTCGCTTGCAACTTAATATTGGAGGGGGTTCGGATGGTAACCTGAAGGTGGATTATTAGTCATAGATGCAGTTGGATGGCGGTCTATGTATTATGTTGTAATACCCAATCAAGTCTCAGAGGAGTCAAGATGATTAGTATATGCATGTATTGCTTTCTCGGTGTTTGTCAATTGCCCCGCTGTAATTTGTTCACCCAGCATGTTACCTATCTAAGGAGAGCCACCTCTAGTGAACTATGGATCCCGGTCCTTTTTCTTTACATACAATCTACAATCTTTTACTGCTTTGTGTTTACTTTTTGCAAACTTTTACTTCTTTCCATTCGATACGTTTAATCCTTTGTTTTCCGCAAAACACGGTAAGATTGACAACCTCATCCCAAGTTGGGGACAAATGTAGCATCCCAATTGTCTAACAATGGTAATGCTACTTGGTCTAGTAATATAATGGCTACTTCCTATATACAATTGTTGCGTCATAATTATATCATGCTCATGTCATCATGCCACCTTGCATTTGAGCATCATCTAAAACCCTCTTTCTTTGGTTCTTCTCTTATATGCATTATTATTTGTATTTGCCTCTTGATATTGTATTTGGTTATTGATATACTGCTTGATGCCCAAGTTGAGCTGGGGGCATATCTTTTATTCAACTCCATCACCTTTCTTTTCACCACCTTATAATTCCACCATTCCATTCCATGAGCTTGTATTTCTTTTTCTTTTGATATTTATTCTAGCTCATGTGGGTGGGTGGATCTAATTCTTTAAATTCTTTTGCTTGGCCTTATTCCACTTCTTGGGGATGCATAAGTATAATGCCATACCATTATTATTGTTTTCACAAGAATGGAACATGGCATTTAAGTATCATGCATGGGCCATGCAATAGCAGCACCACCTTTAGCCCATTTGTTTTCTTTTTGTTTTAGTGGTTCATTATTTTTGGAATCTCTCCATCTTTTCCACCATCCCCATGTTCCCCAACCAAAAACCCTTTCTCCCTTCATGTATGAACAAGTGGGATTTTTCCCTTTGATTTTAACACCCTCTCTCCCTCTCTCTTGTAGTGCTTTCCTCACCATCAACTTGTGCTCAACCACTAAGCCCCACCTCACTCCATAGCCAGCTCTTTCTCTTTTATTTCAAATTTACCAAAACTTCCAAAAGGGGGTATTTTTGAGCTTGTTTAAACCTGCAACAAAACAAAAATCAAAACAGTTATTTAAATAAAAAGAAAAACGAGTTAAAGAGAAAAGCCCAGCAGCAGCAGCCCTTACCTGGACGCAGCCCAGCAGCCCCGGCCCGTTCCTCCTTTTTCCTCCTGGGCCGGTCCTTTCCTTCTCCTTGGCCCGTACCCCTTCACTGACGCCATCCTCTGTTCCTCTTCTTCCCTCCGTCTGACGCCGTCTCGCCCTCCTCTCTCCTATGCTCTGACGGAAGCGGGCAGGTAGCCGTCTCCGCCGTCTGCCGCGTCAGCTCGCGCCGCCCGCACGCCACCTCCCCTCCGTCTTATCCTCGCGCCGAGCCGGGCTTTTCTCTCAAACCCTAGCACCCTGCCCTGTTCCCCTCTCCCTCTTCTCCACCGTACCATGCCACCGCCAGTCAGTGCATCACCACGACGTTGCCGTCTAGCCGGTGACCGAGGCCTCGCCGGGGAGCACCACCGCGGTCCGTGGAGTCGTTTCCACCCGCTGGGAGACGCCAAGCCCGCCCGGAGCTGCCCCTCGTCAGCGAACAGTACACCACCGCCGCAACCTCGTCGTCCCCCTCCGCTCCGGCCGTCCCGTCCTCCGATTTCAGTGGGAATCAAACGAGGTGAGTGCCCCCTTTCGTTTCTCTCATGTTCCCTCCCCTCCGCGCGGCCCCGACGCCCGTATTTGGCCCCTGTCGGTGAGGTGCCCCGCTGACGCACAGACCTAGCCCGGCGATCCCCCTCTATTCCCCGATGCGCCCCGTCCAGTACAGCCCACCGGCAACAAGCCTCCCTGAACGAGATCTGTAGCTAGAGCCTCCCTCTACATTTTTCGTTTTGGCGGCAAGTGCTATCTCACCGTGGTTGCGTCGCCATCCTCGCTGGAAAACCCCGCCTTCGTCAGGTGGTCGTCGCAAATTCAGAGAAGCGTCAGGTTCCATCCAGGGCTCGGGCTCCGTTTCGCGAAAAGACCCTCCTGCGCTTTTGTCGATCACGCCCAGGTCCCTAGCAGCCCCAGCGACCCCACTAGCCAGCCACGGCGCAATCTTGCAAGCAACCCCCCCAGCTTTCCAGTCCCTCAACCCGCACTCCCCTCACTGCGCCACGTGGTCCACTCATGCCCCTCGCTGTCACGTGGGACCTACTTCTCCGTCGGGCCCGCACGTTAGCCGCCTGGGCTAGCTAAGGCCGAGGTGAGAAAAGAAATTTTCCGCGCGCGTGGCCCCAGTTTGCACCGGACCCATCTGTCAGCGGCTTGGGCTGGAATATCCTGGGTGTAAAAATTCCTGGCCATTTCTGTTAAAATAAAAATATTTTCAGTAATTGTTTAAAATCAAATTCAAGTCAGATTTTAATAACTTTTAAAATACAAATCCAAATAATACAAATAATATATGTTTTTGAATCAGAAAATGTGAGGATTTCAAATATGCCATTCAAAATATGATTTGAGCACTTTAAAATTTCGAGAGGATTAAAATTACAATAAAATGCCCTTTTCCTTAATTAATTAATAACTTTAATTCTATAACTCCAAATTTGACAAATAATATGTCTAAATCGATTAGCATGACGAGCCCGTTCTATCTATGTAGTCCTTGTTCTGAATTGAAGCATGCATCGTGTCATTATTAAAAATCTGAACTGTTTATGGCAATATAACTTGACTCAACAAATAATAAAATGCTTTATTCTTGTACCCCACACCTCACCATGCCATGCTACTTTAATGCCATGTAAATTGTGCATCATTCATCATGGCATGCTTGTTTGCTTGTCGCATATTAATTCATATGCTTGTGCACTTTATTTATGTTGGCCCTTGTTTGTTTGGTTCTTCTTTGAATAGAGGCCCAGCAGGGGAATTACCAGGAACCACAGGAGTACTACCCAGATCCATCTCTCGCTTCAACTGAGCTGCCAGGCAAGCACTACCACATGCTTGCATACATATAGTACCTATTGCCTCTATCTTATTCTTGCATCATTGAGTCGCGATTGCATTAAATTGAATCCCAAGTACTGCATAGCCTTTACTTTTAAACCCCACCAAAGCTTGTTCCTCCATCCCATGAGCCATTACTACAGGAGTTGTTTCAGCCATGCGAGTCGTAGAAAAGCATGTGTAGGGTATGTGAGTGTCTGGTGGATAACGAGGTACCTAAACAACTTAACCTGTGTAGTAATGGGATAACTAATGAAAGAGGCACCGGTGGGAAATATCTGCTATTTGGTTTTTCATGCTCACTTGTGTCCCGTAGGACCCCGAGTACTTGATTCCTGTTCCTTGTTTATTCGCACTATCCACATCCGGGAGGCCTTACGGACCCCCCTGAGTCAGAGCTTGATTCATTCTTATTTCATGGGGCCACAAAGTAGTTTGGGGCTTTATTACTATCCTGTACTTATGCCATGTTATTACTTTATTAAGATTGTGCGTGTAGCACCTGTACTGTTTCAGATCGTGGAATGTTTTCGCGATATCGACAAGCCAAGTCACATTTTCGGGTTCCTAGTCGTTTACAGCCATTGACACAAACCTTGGGTCCGTCTCGGAGTCGGCCAACTTCGTTGCGGGTAGCTTAATGGGGTGGCCCCCTGAAATATTTCTGAATCCTGTGATTGCTTTGTCGTGAATGCCTCGTTGGGTTTTGAGTTGGTTTTTCCAAGGTTGATCGAGTGTGTGTTGCTATTCGTGCACCCCTCCAGGGTGAATCTTTCTGAAAGCCGTGTCCGCGGTTATGGACGACTTGGAGCACAGTTCCTCGATCATAGACAAGTATAACTAAAGTACCGCTTTTAATTTGACCAAGTGCTTGAGTAGTAAATAGTGCAATACTCATGGATAACGGATGATGGGGGTTGTTTGTCCGCTTCCTCCTTGGTAAGCGAGGAGGAGGATGGATCTGTTAATTATACTATTATAACTGCTGTTCTTAATCCACGGACATCCATCTATCATTGGTTAGGCAGATGGTTAGCGAGTATCTATAGAATTGCTAGGCTTTATCTTTTGCTACAATTGCGTCACCCCAGGTTGTGTCCCCTTTAGTGGCATAAAGACTTGCTGAGTACCCCTAGGGTCTCACACGATAAATTCTTTGATTCAGATGAACATGTGTACTCGTAAGAGGGATACTGGGTGGAGGAGACAGATGATGTTGGCAACGACCACTCGGTTTAGAGATTCTGGGAACGGGGATCCGTGAGATCTGTGGGCAGGATGTGTTTATTTATGTGGCATCTTATGCCGATTTGCTTCTTATCCGTACTTGGATCTTGTTTTCCGCTTCCGCCTGATACTCTGATGTTTGTTGTATGAGGAGCTATCCTAAATTATTATCTCTATCTAGGATATTTTAGTCTTCCTGTATGCCATTGCAATATTTCTATTTCTTTTAGATGGAATGACTCTGAGGGCTGTTGTATGTGGCTTGCATACATACTCATTTGTGTATGTAGTTGATCCCTTCGCCTGCCAATTACGCCGCTCGTTCTTGTCCCGATGTTCTGAAAGTGGTTAGGACGGCCGAAAGGTCTACCGTGAGTGGCCCTGGGCCCCACGGTACTATTTTAACCACTTTCGATCATCCATGCATGTAACTAAGAGCGTAAGTCACCGAGGTAGTTACAACAAAGTTCTGTGGTTGTGTTGTGCAGGGTCTCCACGTTGCTACTAGCACGGGTAGTGCGCCCTGCCAAAGCTCAGCTAGTAACACCTTTGGGGTGTTTCCTTGCTCCTACTGGTTCGATTAAACCTTGGTTTCATAACTGAGGGAAGACTTGCTGCTGTACTCATCGTACCTTCCTCTTGGGGTTCCCAACAAGCTCTACGTCAAAAGTCGAGCGCATCAAAGTTCCTTTCCTTTCTTCTCCATAGACTTTCTCTTCCCCTCCATGAGTTCATTCGTGTCTTGGTTTTTTCTACGAGGTTCAACTTCATCATCTAACTCCCAACTCAATTCTCCACATAGCATGTTTCATTACCCTGTGCGAGTGCTGGCTTGGCATTCAGCCACACTTTTTCATTTTCAAAAGCATTTTTCGTTTGAAGAGGCAGTCGGGTTCAAGGTTTGTGGTGTACGACGTTGGTGGGTGCGGTATATCCGTTAGGCCAAGTGTGGAGTACTTTAGCTTCAATTTTGTTGACTCTACTCATGATGGAGAGACAAGTGGTTCTACATCCGAGATCAGGAAGTAGGAGACCAGAAATTTGGCCTAGCTCTGTTTGATTCGAGTGCTGAGATGAAGAGGAAAATGTCCTAGAAGAACATAGTCATGCCAGGTGAAATAGACAAAGTCGAGGTCTTGTACCAGCAAGTGCGAGATCTTCAACTTTTTCGAGGTAAGGAGGTCACCGGTGTATACATCATTCAAACCTTCCTGCAATGTCAAGTGCAGCTGTTCCTGGTCAAAGGTTACCCAATGTTCCTATGGGCTGGGAAGTCAGACCCAACATGTGTTTCTTCTCAAGACTTGTCATCCATGGAGCTTGAAAGTAACATTAGGTCATTGACCAAACTTACTGCGATGAGCCTCTCCCAATAGAAACAACGACTAAGATGTTCAGTGCCATCAATCTTTTGTCAGCAGTACTCCTCTATCGTATGTTGTCCTGCCCTTGTGACTATTTTACTAAAGACCTGATTGTGATATTGCCTTTGTTTCAGGATCAGAAAGTTGAAGGTATGATGCCTCCCCTACATGAGAGCTTGCACGCTCCTGAGGGCACATAGCTAGGTGAATCAGACTCGACTACCCCTGCTGCACAATCACAGGAAGCCCCCGAGATTGGTGAAGATGACACTCGCCAACGAGGGTGTCGAGAAGATTCAGATGCTTCAACGCTGGAGATGCCGAAGGGTCCTTCTCATGAAGCACGCGATGTTGATCCATTTCCAGCGGTACCTCTCCAGACTGATCTACCTCCTCCTCCTACCAAGAAACAAAAGGAGGATGCAGAGTTCTTTTATCTGGATCGATTTGGCTCATAAGTGTTTTCGCCTGCTCTATACAATTCTTTCTTTTATTTATTGATGTTCACGCTTGTTTTCCTTGTTGACAGAGATTCGGATGAGGCTACGAGAGATGAAACAGAAGACAAAACCGTGGACTCCAAAGCCATGAGTGTTGAAGTATCCATCGCTTCACCAAAGGTGATGGCTAATGATGGTGATAGTTCTTCAAGCTCGCCCAAACTAGGCCGCCGTAGATTTGTTGCCCAAATACCCACACAGGATATCGTGAAATCTTGGGTGATCATGTAAGTTTCATGTGTCGTCCATGCACTACATCCCTCGAGTCTGCTCTGCTAACCGCGGATGGTTTCCTGCAGCCGTTTCTTCAAAGCATGACACAAATGGGTCAGCAATACGTGCGATTGGACACAGATTAGAAACAACTTCAAGGTAAGATGCTTCAGTCCCTGCTTCTTGAATTGTAAAGTGCTCGAGCTTACTCATAAACTGCCTCATGCTTGTTTTCCTAGATGACAACAATAAAGTTCTTCGTTGCTTGGAAACTCTTCAAAAGAAAACTGGCATGGCAGAGAAGAAAGAGAAGAACACAGTGAAATCCCTCGAGCGCTTTTAGGATAAGTCGAAAATGCGCGAGGAGGACCAAGCGGCTGCCACAGCGGAGTGTGAGAAGACCTTGGTCGGGCAACTTATGGCAGCCTCATAGGCCCTATCTAGTAAGTCTTGGTCGCCGTGCTGCTGGTATGCGTGCTTCTAATTTTGTCTTGTACTAGATTAGTGATCAATGTCCATGCATCTACAGATGTTGCTGGAGTGGACTTCGACCACCCTGTGCTAGGGCATGATGATGCGCTAGTGGGTGCCGTCGTTGCAGTCGAAGACCGTAGAACCTATGCCAGGGATGTTCTTCTAAAGGCCAAGACCACCCTTGGTCATTTCCACCAGGAGATATTTCTCAAGGTCGTGGCAATTGACGATGTCGAGGGCCTTGTGAAATCCTTGATGGGAGACGCACCCCAGGAGTACAAACAGACATAGAAGGCCGTGGGTGCGTCCCTCGGGTTGGCGATGGCACAAGCCTGCGGCGCCAACTTGTACCTCAGCAGGATCACCTCCAAGATGTCAGTGACGGCGGAAGGCAAAGAGGTATCTTTCACTCCCTTTGCAAATCGCTGCAAAAATTATGGCTCATGGCTCATTGATTTGATCGTGAAGTATTCCGTGGAGTAGGCCATGAGACAGTGCCGGAGGCTGCTACGGGTACATGAAGCCTTCAGATGCCACCTTGTAGAGGATGTTGTTGTTTCTTTCTTTTATATTTGGATAGATTTTAAGACTTTTGTAGCTCTGTTCGTAGCCTGGCAGATGATGGCTGCCAGTACTTGTGTGGATTTCCCTAAGACCATGATATTTTGGTTTTCCTATTGATATTGATGTTGGTGCTACTTTGTGTGAAGTTCATCTATTTGTTACTTTGTCAAATGGTGTGCTCATCTTCCATATTTTTCCTTCTATAGGGTTCTTCGAGTGCGAAGTTGGATGCTCCATCTTCTGCGATTCCCCCTCCTTCCACAAGTTCGAGGGTCGATGAATTGTCTAAGCTCCTAGTGCTTCGTGACCATGTAAAGGACATAGAGAATACTGTGGCTATCATCCGAGGCCATGCCGATGTGTGGAAATCAAAGGTAGAGAAAGCACTCAAACGGGAAAAGTATCACCTTGGCGAGGTAGCTCAGACCAGTGAGCAATTGCAGTGTAAGTACCCTTGTCTGATTTTGTCCTTTCTAGTTGTTGCTTATTGTATGTAGTTGAATCTCATCACTTTTATTGGTGTAGTTGTCAACCTCATTCCATAGGAGGAGAAAGAGCACGTCCGTATCTGATTGAACTACCTCACTCAAGCAGAACTAGAGGCTGGTGGGTTCTTCTCGAATGATCGAGGTCGAGCGATCGTGCTGGCGACACTGAAGGATTGTGTTGCTCGAGTTATGCACTACTTGAAGAAGGCACAATGGGCTAGCGTCCTATAGCTCCTGTGGGGTGGAAGCATCAACCGGCCTAGCAGCCTCGTCCACATGGGACGGAACATCTGTCAGGGGTTGCGAGTCAGGTACGCAGCTGACCAGGTCAAGTTCCCTCTACACTTCATGGGCCGGCAAGGAGGCTTCCATGCACTCTAGAGGCGGCACACAAATGGCCAAGTCGTCTGAACTTGGCGTGGATCCAGGGGAGTTGGAGCCACTACCAACCAAGGGGGAGTTACCAGCTAGCCTTCCAGGATATTCTCGATCCGCCTCGGGATCATGGTCCACAGGAGCGGGAGGTGGGTGGGTCGTGGCGGCACTTGTCGGGGCACGTTGTCGGCTCTTTCTCCGCCAAAACGGTGCGTCTCTTGGAGTGTTGTGACGGGCCCACCGGACCCCTCCTTGACTTGACTAGACCCCATCTTGACTAGGCCAGGGTCCCATGGAACGGGTGGCGGCGATGGCATGGAGGGGATGACATCGAGGCGGTGACACGGGCTGGCGAACATCAGACTAGTGGGGATCAACGGCCAGGCCATCAGCGCGTGGGTCAGCCGTCGCAACGACGCGGGTGACTGCATCCATGTGCATGGCGGCATTGTGGCCGGCCGGCGAGGCCGCGGGGTTGTTCGTACACCGTCGCTTTCTAGCGCATGGCCATGGAGCACGCCTGTTGCCGCGGTCCTCGTGCTCATCATTGCCGAGACCGTCTTCGTCTTTGCCACGGTCGTCGCACCAGTGGTCCGTGACATGCGTCAGGGCGGCGTCGATCAGCTCGCTGGATGCCAAATGAACTGTCATGGGGTAGGTTAGAGTGTGGACAGAAGGCGCCTGAGTTAGGAGACGCGCTGAAACCAGCTCCACTATCTTCAGGACAACATGGCAAGGAATGGCGTCTAGGTCGTGCATACGCTCTGTGAGCTGGAACGTGATCAGGTCAGTGCAGGAACGTGTCGCCGGGCTGATGTCCTCCACCCAGCAGCTACCCTGGAGCAGGGCCTCAACTGACAAAAGGTGCTAGGAGTTTGCCAGGATGCCGCGGAGCTCAAGCTTGACGCGGTAATCCAACCGGCCAACTCCCGCGTGGGCATTACGAGAGGGGCACAGCAAGCGGGTTAAGCCCGCAGCACTATTGCCGATGAAGTGGTCGCCGGAGATCTTCTCCTTGATACACTAGGACTTGCAGATGGCGAGGAAGTCATCGGGGTGGTGCAAGTGGACGAAAAAATCATCGATTTCCAGCTCAAACTTGTCACATAGAAGGTTCGGCACGGCGTCCGGCGAGACCTCGGGCCTTGTGCCGGTGATGGAGGCCACCATCGCGTACCTGAGAACCACCTCACCCTCCACGGTCTCCACAGTGCGCGGGACAATGACCCTGACGGTGGCGTTGTCCGTGGGTACCTGTGGCGCGGCCAACAGGGGAACTAGCGTAGGGGCAGGGGTTAGGAGCAGGCCGTTGCGAGATTGTGGCGATGGGGGAGGAGCCTAGGGGGCCTGACGGTGCGGCGGAGGAGGCGTCGTGGCCGTGGCCATTAGGTGGGACAGGGCACGGCTCTCCGGTGGCAGACACGCACGCATACGGTCGAACTCCCGTTGCTTAGGGGTGCACTGTCGGGAGCTGTGTCCTGAGAGGAGGAAGCGGAGACATCGCACCTCACTGATGCACTCGCGGACAGGGTGCCCAGGCTCGAGGTAGCGGAAGAGGAGACCCGAATCCCGATCCAGCATGGGGCTGCGTGGCAGTGGCGAGGTGATGATTGCAAGTGAACAGATCTTTTGTAGCTAGTTTCGAAATAAAGATATCGATCCCACAGGGAGCAGGAGTCTGAAGTCTAATAATTCTTGAAATATTTATTGCAATAGAAATGCTAGATAAAGTTATAAGTAACAAGATAAAATGCGAGTATTATGTAAAAAGGTGTTTTTGGGTTTTGGGTATAAGAGCAATAATAAAGTAAATCAAAATAACTTAATACATAAAGTAAGTATCGCCTATCTAAGAGAGATTGGAACTGCAGTAGGGAAAAGACGTTCTCAGGGAGTAGCGAATATACCACTAGTATTGTAAAGATCTAAGATAAATATTATCATCATGAACATTCTCAACTATGTATGTGTGGGAGGAACTCCGTATGTGGAAGAATAGCAAAGAACCGCTACTCACATCATTCTCATAACCACGACAGTCAGCAATCGACATCAATGGAATTACTGCGCTATTAAGGGACGTAATCTCATAGGACGTATCCCATGGCATGGATAGTGTTCCGTGAGTTTCCTCGATTTCCCAAGTTGATACGTAAGGAGTGCAACAGCTTCATTGCCATTGTAAGTACTAGCACGCCTCTGTCTACCAACAAGTAGTTCCCTCCATCAAGTCCCCATGAGAGGCAAATATTGAGAGGTCGACTTCTCTCAACATCAAGATGTAGAGAATCTAACATATGGTCATAGGGATGAATATCATAATAGACTTTATCTCATTTCAATCTCATACTAGGGTTTCTCCATCTCCCCATGAACTAATGATCTACTCAGACATGAAGGCAATCAACATCATGGCAATGATAATGGAAACAATCATAGATGAATAGTACTTGTATAAATACACAACGAGTATAGGAATTACAACAAGATATAGACAAGATGTAGATGGGATGGATGGAGATGGTCTTGATGCAGTGGTGGATGATGAAGATCGATGCCTTAGCCTCCTGGATCTATGTACGGCCAAGATGGATCCCTTGCGAATGAGTTCCCCCTCCAGATACCTTCTGGAGGTGAGGTTTCTGGGCGTTCTGTATGTCGTTTCGTTGAACCAATTGCACGGGGTGAAACTATTTGACAAGCCAGAGGTGGCACCAACTATATAACCGGAGATATACGGGCTGAAGTGTTGTTCCAGCCGTATAGTTGTTCATTGGGATCTTTGCGTCCTTTGTTCACTTCTAGTTTTCTTCTGGTATTATTAATATTTCCCAAATAAGCGATTTACGTTGTTTTTGACTCCTTTTCTCCATAGTACAACTGCTTCAATAATTGTATCCATTGGATCCATCATCTGTCCTAATTCTGGTGAAAATAGACATAAAATGTGCGCACAAGCGCTGTAAAATACCAAAATCCTACATCTACAATGCAAAATAATAATGTAAAACATGATGCAAATATGCACTCATCAACTTCCCCAAGCTTAGACTCTTGCTCATCCCGAAAAAGTTTTTAGCTTAATGGATGTGATCCTCATATTCATGAAGCTGAGTCGATAAAATAAATGAGGCAATTGCATCATGTGTTTATCATGTATGATACAGGGGAACAAGTTCATGAATAGTACCTTACTGGAACCATCTGAATAGTATTGGAAGGCTTCCACACCTTAGTTATCAATAGTTCATAAAAGATGAATCTCAATAAAATGTAAAAGAATCCGGTTCAACCGAATGAGTTAACGAGATAGTGTCAAGTGTTTTAGGATCAACATATTCACTTGGGATTCAAAAACTCAAAAGTGTCTCTTTGTTATACTACAATACAGCAGGATATGCCAATTTTCTTAGTGCACATTCGCTCTTTTCTTATTCCTTTTTGTTTTCTTTTGCATATATGATCAGACTTTTGTTTTTAGTGTTGTGCAAAGGAGCTAGCCATATATTCCACCTTATGTAGGAATTCAAAGTTCAACGATCTCAATTATCAAATTCCAACTGTATATGAAGCATTCTTATGACTTGAGATTCTACCACGACCTGTTCTCACTCTATTTGATAGCACTTTATTTTCCTTTGTTCAAGGTTTTCTTTTTCAACTTAATTGTATAGATAATTTTCTTTGTGAATCAAACCGTAGACTTACAACATATTGACCAAATTATCTTTATGTGTTCCATTAATACCAATGGTGTGAAAGACTCCTATTACTATCATCAAGTGCAAGTAAAGTCATACTCAAGCATTTCATATATCAATAAAGCAAACACAAACTCAATATTGCTCCATATATAATAATAAACTCGGAATTTCATAAAAGGGGTTGATTATTCCTGAAGGGAATTCTAATGATGAAAACTTTATTTCTAGTTTGAACTAATGCAAAAATAATAATAATAACTTATAAGATAGATTACAATGTCTTAAAGATCTCCCCAAGCTTGGAATCAAGCCAGGCAGGATCAAATAATCCCTTGTGATTATTTGATACCGTGATTGTTGTAGATCACTGGGGCACCATGGCATGTAACACCGCAGTGCGTAGATTCTTGTTGGCCTCCTCTAGAGTAGTTATGTGGTTGTAGCACCTGCGGAGATCAGATTGCAGAGTGTCCACTCTATCTGCGAGATTGGTCACCAATGGAAGGAGGTCTTCCTTCTTGTCCATCTCATTGAGACAGTGATGGACTTTGACGCGATGGAGTAGCTCCTGCTTCTGATATATCTCTAGTGCCTGCATGCGATCATTGGTCCTGGGGACAACTTCTTCTTCCTCATCCATAATTGATGGATCGGGGAAGTGGAAGCCGTACCTCCACTCTTCTTGAGGCTTAACCTTTATACGAGCACCAATGGTTGGCTTCGAGAGTGGAACCTCCCCTTCCTTGCTAGCACCTACACCAATATTAGATAATTCGTTATGCTTGTGTAGCCTTGGATCTGTGGTGATGAACTTGACCGTCTCCACGCGCCCTTTTCCATGTGGCTTGTGATCTTCTCTCTCTTGTTGAGCTTTCTTCATCACTGCCCAGTTGATCTCCGATGGATCATAGATGTCATGGCGGATGTAGACGTCAACCACATCATCATCAGAATTATTGTTGAAGTAGCTTGTCCCTGGAAGGAGAAATGAGCCCCATGGGTTTCCCATGGGCTGGGCGGGATAACGCATTGCTAGATTGGTTTCTGTAGATTGCGATTAGAGAGAGAGACAATGGCAATATATAAGAGGGGTCAGAGGTCGGTAAAACTCGAGAGAAACACCAAATTGCCGTCCAAGAAAAGAATCCAAACGAAACAGGGAAAGAAATCATGGATTTGGAAGTGTCCTGCCGCGTGACGACCAACTATACGGGCGTGGCCCATATAGGTCCGGCCGTATAGTTGGTTCCGGGCAGATATTTCCAAATATCTCTAGTCCAGGTTGATAAAATCACAGCTCGGAATCGACAATAATGTTTTTAATGAATATAAAAGAAAGATCAAATGAAAAGTGTCTAAGAGTTTAACGACCAACTATATGGCCGGAATTTTTGCTCCAGTCGTATAGTTGCGACCGTATAGTTTCAAACACCAAAAATCGATAGTGTGTAGGACTTTAACGACCAACAATATGACCGGAATTTTTGCTCCGGTCGTATAGTTGCGACCGTATAGGCTCAGATATCAAAAACAATTTCAATAAGATGATACAGAGAGTTTAACAACCAACTATATGGCGGCACCTGCCTCTCCGGTTCTATAGGTCTGCCCGTATAGTTGGTAAAACCCCTCTAAAACTTCAGAAAAACACAAGGAATTCGAAAATAGAATTTTCAAGAGTAAAAATTGTGAAAATAAACCACTTATTTGAGTAAGAACACTTACCTTGCACTTACCACACATTTAATCGGGGATGAAAAGTTCCTCCCACAACAAGGACTCCTTCTCTCTTGGACAAATTGACTTTAGTTCATTAGATAATTCCCGTCAATGAAAATCACCAGGACTAAAGTTCCTCTCAATAAGAGTGGTGTCTTCCTAGGAAAACATGGACATTGAATCTAAATTTTTTATTTCTGGCCTCTGCATAATCTGCAACTCAATATGGCTTATGTTCTTTCCTCTCAAGGAGTTCTTTTCAACCATCACGATCCGTATGAACTCTCACCTTTGCATCAACTATGTAAGAACGGAATTTATCACAAGAGAAAAGTATAGCAAACAGTTCCTTTTCTTCCTTTGGGTAATTCTTTTGAGCACCATTGAGAGTTCTACTAGCATGATGTATAATATTAAATCTACGACCAATATGTTGTCCAAGAGTTACTCCTACAACATCATTGCTAGATTCACATATTAAGTCAAAGGTTGTATCCCAAATAGGTGGTTTAATGATGGGAACTCGAGTTAAAGCATTTTTAAGTTTATCAAAGGCTTCAAGACACTTATCATCAAAATTAAATCTCATTCCCTTTTGCAAGAGTTTATTCAAAGGTTTAGATATCCTAGAGAAATTTCTAATGAACCTTCTGTAAAAAGCCACATGACCAAGAAAACTCCGTATATCTTTAATATCCCTAGGTTGTGGCATTCTCTCTATTGCTTCAACCTTAGCTCTATCAACTTCAATTCCCTTACCTGATACCTTGTGTCCTAGGGCTATACCTTCTTTGACAATAAAGTGGCACTTCTCCCAGTTTAGAACAAGATTAGTTTCTTCACAATGCTGCAAAACTCTCTTGAGATTATCTAAGAAACTAGTAAATGATGTTCCATAGACATAAAAGTCATCCATAAATACTTCCATTGTAAGTTCTATAAAATCCACAAAATAGCAGTCATACATCGTTGAAAAGTAGCTGGAGCATTACATAGACCAAAAGGCATAGGTCGGTGTGGCATCCCGCAAAAACCACTACTAGAAAATCGCGTTGTTTTTGTGCATTGCATCGTCATGACCGCATGCTCATGTCATCATGCCACCTTGAATTTGAGCATCGTCATGTCATCATGCATTTGTTTGTCTAAAACTATTTCGAAAAGACTGTTTTTGTTTTCGAAATGCCCCGTCTTTATTTTAAATCAAAACCCAGGTCTCCGGATTATTTTGTTTCGTCTATCAACGGTTTTCAAAAGACCCGTTTTAAATAATAAAATTTTCTTTTATTTTTAGGAGGCAGCCCGCCAGGCCCGAAAGCCTGACCGGCCACCTCCAAAATTCCTAAAACTACCCAAACCTAACCTACCCAGCCCCTCCACCTCACCACAGCCAATCACGGCTCGCCACATCACCCTGGTCCAAGACCCACCCAACCAGCCGCCGCCACCTGCCCACACTCCCTCCCTTTTCCCGCCTAGCACGCCACCTGAGCCGCCAGCAGGGCCCCACCCTGGACCCGCTCCCGACCAAACCTCCCCTAGCCTCGTTTTCCAACCCGCCTGGACCCACCCAACGACCGACAACGCGCCCGCGCCCGTCGCCCCACCTCGCACCCCGCGCCCCTCCTCCTCTCCCCACCTGCTCGCATCCCCTTCCCCGCCTGGCGCCGTCCTCCCCCACCAAGTCCCGCCGCCGCCGTCCCCGTCCTCTGCGCGGTTCCCCGCCTCGCCGTCCTCACTCTCCCGCCGCCTCCTCCCACGCCGGGGCCACCCTCAAGCCGCAACCGCCTGCCCCGCCCTCCGTCTCCGGCCCTGCCTTTCCCTGACCTCGATGGTTTCCTTCATGGGCCTCGACACCGAGCGCCGCCCGGTCACGGACCCCACCTCTAGTCTGAGCCGCCGCCGGCCACCTCTGCAGCGCGCCGCTCGGCCTTCCTCTGCTCCTCTCTGCCCGCCAGGCCGTCGACCGCCGCCTCACCGCCCCAAGCCCCTCCCCATCGACCCGGCCGAGATCGATCCCGTCGCTCTGACGCCGGCCCTCCTCGCGCCGTCCTCGCTGCGTCGCCCCTATCTCGCGCCCTCGCGCGCCAGGGCCAGCCTCTTCCCCATGACCCCTTCAAGTTGACGCACGCCCTCACCTCATCGTTAGTCGCAAGTTAGCGCAGTGGTTTGTGCCATTTTAACCAATCCTGCAGATCCCTGGTTCGAACCACGTTCAGGCTGATAAGCCAATCTTTTTGCCTGTTTTCCCTAGCCTCTGACAGCTGGGTCCCGCCCGTCATAGACCGATCAGGCCAGGCCAGCAGGCCACCAGGTCTTCATCAGACGACGACGGGCCGGACCACCTGTTTCCTTCGCCCAGTGCGGTAGGTAGCGAGTTAACTCTTAGACCCGGCCCATCCCCCGTTTTTTTAATGAATTCCAGAATATATCTATATCTTCTATAAATCATAACTTTCTTTCGGTAACTCGAAATAAAAAGTATTTTATATGAAAGTTTATTTGATTGCATCAAGTATCTTGTGGGTTGGTCATAGATGCATAACACCTATTAAGTAACATATGGAGTAATTTGGGAAATGCTCATAATATCTTCCCGCGCCATTTAACTTTGATGTAGATCACCCCTGCCATGCTTTACCTTATCAATTCAACATTTAATTTGCGGGGTTTTAAAACAACTTGAACCATATAATTAATTGTCGGGATCCCGGTTCCGCTTAATATTGCCTAAATTGCACCACACCTGCATCATATCATAAGCATGCCGGATCTTCTGCCGTAATATTAAATAATGCATCCGATGTTTCTTTTAGTGCTTTGCTTCTTCGCAGATTAGACCGACGAGTGGATGCAAGTATCGACAAGTTCTTTGAATATGAACCTTTGGCAGTGTTTTCCCAGGCGAGCATCTCTCCCCTTCTACCTATTTTGCATTTATAGTCTTTATTTCCTCCTGTTGATCTATTGCTATCCGTGTCGCGATGCTTTAGTTTCCGTACACCAGTTATACCCCGTGTAGCCTCTATATAGCCTTGGACACCTCCTATTACCTGTGTTTGGGAGATAGCTGGCCTTGCGAGTCGCAGTCGCTTGCTCAGGTGTGATCTTGTGTTGTCGAGTACCACAGTTGTTGGAATGCTGGCAGATGTTTATTGGTGGAGATGATTATTGGTGGAGATGGTCATGACTTAAAATACAACTATTAAAATGCTAGATATAACTAATGCAGTGGGCAATAGATGTTATTTGGTTCTTCCACGCTCACTTGTGTCCCGTAGGACCCTGAGTACTTGATACCTGTTCCTTGATTTTTCGCACTATCCACATCCAGGAGGCCTTATGGACCCCCCTGAGCCAGAGCTTGATTAAAATTTCTATTTCTTGGGGCCACAAGTAGTTTGGGGCTTTATTACTATCCTGTACTTATGCCATGCTACCGCTTTATTTTAGATTGTGCGTAGAGCACCTGTACTATTTTGGAACGTGGAACGTTTTCGCGGTATCGACAAGCCCAGTCACACTTTCGGGATCCCAGTCGTTTACAGCCATTGACACAAACCCTGGGTCCGTTCTGGAGCCGGCCAACTTCGTTGCGGGTAGCTTAGTGGGGTGGCCCTCTAAAATATTTTATGAATCCTGTGATCGCTTTGTCGTGAATGCCTCGTTGGGTTTTGAGTTGGTTTTTATGAGGTTGATCGAGTGTGTGTTGCTATTTGTGCACCCCTGCAGGGTAAAACTTTCTGAAAGCCGTGTCCGTAGTTATGGACGACTTGGAGCACATTATCTCGATCATAGACAAGCATAACTAAAGTAGTGCTATAAATTTGACTTAATATATCTGACTAGTAATCAGCTTCACTATAACGGAATGGATATTAAAAATGCCAACCACTGGTGGACCTGGATTGTTTTGTTATACCTACCTAGTAAGTATTACAACTCCAATGGAATGTGATAAAAGTGCCAACAACTGCTGGGTTTTGCGATTCCTCAGGACAATTATATCTGACTAGTAAACGTTCCAACTACCACGGAATGTTAACTAAAACTGTCCACTACTTACGCTATCAGGATGACTCAAGCTATCTGTACCTGACTAGTAAGTGCTTCAACTATAATGGAATGAATAAAATTGCCAACCGTGTGAGTTCCTCGGTCTGACTTCCTCGTTTGGTCTTGAGGGGGAAATACCAGGATGGGTTTGTTTGGTGTTACCTTCAGGTTGGATCCGAATAGAACTTTCTTACCCCTCTCTAATAGCCGCCAGTGATACCGAGTCTCTATAGGTTGTTTAGTGTCGCTGCGCTGCCGCTTCAGCCCACCATACCTATGTAGGCGAGAGCCGCCGAATTCTAGCCTTGCCGTGTACTGGCCTCAGTACTGACGCTCCTCTTTTTCCTTTGCCCTTTGTCGGCACCCCTTTTGTTTTAGCAGGTTTGATATCGCCGTCGTTAGCAGGGTTACCCTTCCGGCTTGGCCTGGGCAGGGTTATGGACGCCATTGGTTATTCTTCAGGGCTCTTAGCCCCATTTGCATCTTGTCCGTAGCCGGACGCTCTATCGTTTTCAAGGTGATTTGGATCTTTGTAAATTATATCTGTAATCTTGACTCGTTGAGTCACTGTTGTATATATATCTGTTCTGTGGGTCCCATCGAGGACTGATGTGTAATGGTATTACTTCGTTTTCCACCCGCACGAAAGTGCCTGGTGGGCGTCCTTGAATCGTTTCTATGCGGGTTTGGCAGAAAGGGCTAAAACTTGCATAGGGCCGATTTGAGGGTGTTACAGAGTGGTATCAGAGCCCAGCAGTTGCGATACCCCACAAGTCCAGCCTGTAGAATAACCTAGCTAACGGCCGAAGTAGAGTGTCAAAACTATTTTGCAAAATCGGTTGGATAGATCTGATTAGGTCTGTTTTTACTCCTTACCCCTCTACTATTCTCCTCTTACCTCAGCGTGTTTGATTCTACTCCCTTACCTTCTTCTAGTCCGGGATTTCTCGTGGATGGGTTTCCGTCGTACCTTCAGGGTTTCCCTTCCTCCTTTGATAACTGTGTTTCTACCTCCGGACCTCGTGCTATCTGATTGATCCTTTATCTGTGGTACCATTCTTTGTTCTTTGTTTGTGCCTTCCGGTGTTTTCCGACGCAACGACATCATCTACGCCAGATCCGATGTAGAGTCTGCTCCCCTCCTTTGTTTCCGAACCTCGCTTGTCGAGATCTTCAGTCTGAATCCCGAGAGTTGGTTGCATAATTCTCCTATTCATGTGAAAAGTAATGCTTTGAGTGCGGGATGGAGTAGCTACCATACCACTACTCTTATCATTCGCTTTGTACATCGAATCGGTGGATCCAGTAATTTTACTCCGTCCATGGAAGCTAGAGGTGGCTTTATTTGTGGATACCTCTACCTTCATCTTTTGTTTTCGGAGTGTTCTCTCGACAATCACGGAGAACAACCTCATGTTAGTGGTGTCGTGAGGATCTACATGAAGCGAGAAGTTTCAGATCGCCGATCTTCTTTCCGGTACCATGAGGCGGATCTCGAGGGCGAGATCCATTGTTAGTGGTGTCGAATTGTGGCATCCCGCAAAAACCACTACTAGAAAATCGCGTTCTTTTTGTGCATTGCATCGTCATGACCGCATGCTCATGTCATCATGCCACCTTGCATTTGAGCATCGTCATGTGATCATGCATTTGTTTGTCTAAAACTATTTCGAAAAGACTGTTTTTGTTTTCGAAACGCCCCGTCTTTATTTTAAATCAAAACCCGGGTCTCCGGATTATTTTGTTTCGTCTATCAACGGTTTTCAAGAGCCCCGTTTTAAATAATAAAATTTCCTTTTATTTTTAGGAGGCAGCCCGCCAGGCCCGAAAGGCTGACCGGCCCCCTCCAAAATTCATAAAACTACCCAAACCTAACCTACCCAGCCCCTCCACCTCACCACAGCCACTCCCGGCTCGCCACATCACCCTGGTCCAAGAGCCACCCAACCAGCCGCCGCCACCAGCCCACACTCCCTCCATTTTCCCGCCTAGCACCCCACCTGAGCCGCCAGCAGGGCCCCACCCTGGACCCGCTCCCGACCAAACCTCCCCTGGCCTCGTTTTCCACCCTGCCTGGACCCACCCATCGACCGACAACGCGCCCGCGCCCGTCGCCCCACCTCGCACCGCGCGCCCCTCCTCCTCTCCCCACCTGCTCGCATCCCCTTCCCCGCCCGGCGCCGTCCTCCGCCACCAAGTCCCGCCGCAGCCCAGCCGCCGTCCCCGTCCTCTGCGCGGTTCCCCGGCTCGCCGTCCTCGCTCTCCCGCCGCCTCCTCCCACGCCAGGGCCAACCTCGAGCCGCAACCGCCTGCCCCGCCCTCCGTCTCCGGCCCCGCCTTTCCCTGACCTCGATGGTGTCCTTCTTGGGCCTCGACGCCGAGCGCCGCCCGGTCGCGGACCCCGCCTCTCGTCCGAGCCGCCGCCGGCCACCTCTGCAGCGCGCCGCTCGGCCTTCCTCTGCTCCTCTCCGCCCGCCAGGCCGTCGACCGCTGCCAGGAGCCGGCCGTGTACTCGTGTCATCGCCGGCCGCCAGTGTCCCGCGCGACCTCGCCGCCCCAAGCCCCTCCCCGTCGACCCGGCCGAGATTGATCCCGTCGCTCTGACGCCGGCCCTCCTCGCGCCGTCCTCGCCGCGTCGCCCCTATCTCGCGCCCTCGCGCGCCACGGCTAGCCTCTTCCCCATGACCCCTTCAAGTTGACGCGCGCCCTCACCTCATCGTCAGTCGCAAGTTAGCGCAGTGGTTTGTGCCATTTTCACCAATCCTGCAGATCCCTGGTTTGAACCTCGTTCAGGCTGATAAGCCAATCTTTTTGCCTGTTTTCCCTAGCCTCTGACAGCTGGGTCCCGCCCATCATAGACCGATCAGGCCAGGCCAGCAGGCCACCAGGTCTTCATCAGACGCCGACGGGCCGGCCCACCTGTTTCCTTCGCCCAGTGCGGTAGGTAGCGAGTTAACTCTCAGACCCAGCCCATCCCCCTTTTTTTAATGAATTCCAGAATATATCTATATCTTCTATAAATCATATCTTTCTTTCGGTAACTCAAAATAAAAAGTATTTTATATGAAAGTTTATCAGAAAAATGCGTAGAACAATAATATGACATCCTCATATTTGATTGCATCAAGTATCTTGTGGGTTGGTCATAGATGCATAACACCTTTTAAGTAACATATGGAGTAATTTGGAAAATGCTCATAATATCTTCCCGCGCCATTTAACTTTGATGTAGATCACCCCTGCCATGCTTTACCTTATCAATTCAACATTTAATTTGCGGGGTTTTAAAACAACTTGAACCATATAATTAATTTTCGGGACCCGGGTTCCGCTTAATATTGCCTAAATTGCACCGCACCTGCATCATATCATAAGCATGCCGGATCTTCTGCCGTAATATTAAATAGTGCATCCGGTGTTTCTTTTAGTGCTTTGCTTCTTCGCGGATTAGACCAATGAGTGGATGCGAGTATCGACAAGTTCTTCGGATATGAACCTTCGGCAGTGTTTTCCCAGGCGAGCATCTCTCCCCCTTCTACCTATTTTGCATTTATAGTCTTTATTTCCTCCTGTTGATCTATTGCTATCCGTGTCGTGATGATTTAGTTTCCGTACACTAGTTATACCCCGTGCAGCCTCTATATAGCCTTGGACACCTCCTATTACCTGTGTTTGGTAGATAGCTGGCCTTGCAAGTCGCAGTCGCTTGCTCAGGTGTGATCTTGTGTTGTCGAGTACCACAGTTGTTGGAATGCTAGCAGATGTTTATTGGTGGAGATGCTTATTGGTGGAGATGCTCATGACTAGGTATAACTAATGCAGAGGAATCGGTAGGCAATAGATGTTATTTGGTTCTTCCACGCTCACTTGTGTCCCGTAGGACCCCGATCTTGATGTATAATTACTTGATACCTGTTCCTTGATTTTTCGCACTATCCACATCCGGGAGGCCTTATGGACCCCCCTGAGCCAGAGCTTGATTCATTTCTATTTCTTGGGGCCACAAGTAGTTTGGGGCTTTATTACTATCCTGTACTCATGCCATGTTACCGCTTTATTTAAGATTGTGCGTGGAGCACCTGTACTGTTTTGGAACGTGGAATGTTTTCGCGGTATCGACAAGCCCAGTCACACTTTCGGGTTCCCAGTCATTTACAGCCATTGACACAAACCCTGGTTCCGTTCCGGAGCCGGCCAACTTCGTTGCGGGTAGCTTAGTGGGGTGGCCCCCTGAAATATTTTATGAATCCTGTGATCGCTTTGTCGTGAATGCCTCGTTGGGTTTTGAGTTGGTTTTTCCGAGGTTGATCGAGTGTGTGTTGCTATTTGTGCACCCCTATAGGGTAAAACTTTTTGAAAGCCGTGTCCGCGGTTATGGACGACTGGGAGCACAGTATATGGATCATAGACAAGCATAACTAAAGTAGTGCTATAAATTTGACTTAATATATCTGACTAGTAATCAGCTTCACTATAACGGAATGGATATTAAAAATGCCAACCACTCGTGGACCTGGATTGTTTTGTTATACCTGCCTAGTAAGTATTACAACTCCAATGGAATGTGATAAAAGTGCCAACAACTGCTGGGTTTTGGGATTCCTCAGGACAATTATATCTGACTAGGAAACGTTCCAACTACCACGGAATGTTATCTAAAACTGTCCACTACTTACGCTATCAGGATGACTCAAGCTATATGTACCTGACTAGTAAGTGCTTCAACTATATTGGAATGAATAAAATTGCCAACCGTGTGAGTTCCTCGGTCTGACTTCCTCGTTTGGTCTCGAGGGGAAATACCAGGATGGGTTTGTTTGGTGTTAGCTTCAGGTTGGATCCGAATAGGTCTTTCTTAGCCCTCTCTAATAGCCGCCAGTGATACCGAGTCTCTATAGGTTGTTTAGTGCTGCTGCGCTACCGCTTCAGCCCACCATACCTATGTAGGCGAGAGCCGCCGAATTCTAGCCTCGCCGTGTACTGGCCTCAGTACTGACGCTCCTCTTTTTCCTTTGCCCTTTGTCGGGACCCCTTTTGTTTTAGCAGGTTTGATATCGCCATCGTTAGCAGGGTTACCCTTCCGGCTTGGCCTGGGCAGGGTTATGGACACCATTGGTTATTCTTCAGGGCTCTTAGCCCCATTTGCATCTTGTCCGTACTCGGACGCTGTATCGTTTTCAAGGTGATTTGGATCTTTGGAGTGTATATCTGTATTCTTGACTCATGGAGTCGTGCTGTATATATATCTGTTCTGTGGGTTCCATCGAGGGTTGTTGTGTAATGGTATTACTTCGGTTTCCACCTGCATGAATGTGCCTGGTGGGCGTCCTTGAATCGTTTCTATGCAGGTTTGGCGGAAAGGGCTAAAACTTGCATAGGGCCGATTTGAGGGTGTTACAGTCGCTAAGTTTGTATACCATGAAAGTTGTTTTAAGTTGGTCATCTGGATGAACAGCTATTTGATATAAACAAGAGTATCCATCTAAGTAACAAAAATAAGTATGGTATGCTAACTTTTCTAAAGTTTGATCTATGAACGGTAATGGATAGTGATCCTTACTAGTTTCTTTATATAATTTCCCGAAGTCTATGCACATCATGTTCCCAACAATAGTTCTAGTAGGTATTAGTTCAATGTTTTTATCAGGAACAATGGTAAAACCGCCCTTCTTATAGACACAATGAACAAGACTTAGCCATTCACTCTCTTTAACATGATAAATTATACCTGCTCCAGTAGGCGTACAATTTCTTTTCTTACCACTTCTTTCATTTCATGTTTTAATCTTCTATTAATTCCACAACTGGTTTTGTACCTTCCTCCATGAATATTCAATGGACGGCTATCATGGGACTAATCCCCTTCAAATCATCCATTGAGTACCCAAAGGCTTGGCGATGCTCCTTAAGTATCCTCATGAGTTCTTCTTCTTCTCCTGAAAGTTTAGCACCAATATTAACAGGAAATTTATTGGTATCATCTAGAAACCTGTATTTAAGATCATCTGGTAGAGTCTTCAACTCTGGGGGTGGTAATTCCTCGTCCCCTCTCTTTTCTGGTGCTTCAAAAGCCTCATCAGTTGGAGGTTCCAAAATAGGAAGTGAATCAAATTCATCTTGTAGTTCTTCTAGGGACTTGTCCTCCATAACTATTTCTTCATTTATTTCTTCTTATTTCATTACCAAAGAAAAGAGCCGCCATTTCCTCAATAGTTCTCTCTTCCTCTTCTTCTTGTATTTTTGGAGGTCTATCTTTAAATTTGGAAAAATGGAATTTATTTTCCTTTCCCCCAAGCTTAAGAGACACAATATCCTTCTTGAAATTAACATAGGCACCTATATCACCCAAAAAGGTTCTTCCAAATTTAATAGGGGAAAAACTATAAAATAGATAGGAAATTTTTTGTTGCCAATTGTGACGGTTGCATTGTCAACTTCTCCCATTGGAATTCTAAGGTTTTTATTGTCTAACATAATTGTTATATCTGTATTTTCAATTGTAGCCGGTTATATTTCATCTTTTATTTCTAGGTAGAAATCATAAGATATAACATTAACTTCGGTGCCAAGATCACATAAACCATAATGAGAGGTTTCTTTAATATGCATGGGAAGAATAGGCTTACCCACATCTTTTACCTTTGTTTTACCTTCAACCAATATGGAAGTCTCTACATCAAGTTCAACTATGTTACAGTGTGAGTACATAGCCATAATTGCTTCCTTGGTTACCTCTTCATCTTTGGTTTCCTTCAGATGTTCCACAACCTCTGGCATGCTTTCCTCTTCCTTCTTTTCCTGTACTTCCTTGACCTGTTCATATTCAAAAATATGCTTTTGCCTAGTGTTAGGGAAAGGTACTTCATATATTTGTTCTATAGAGGCCAGTGTTGATTTATCTTCTCTTTTCTTTTCTGGTTCGGGTGGTGGATCATACTTGACTGGACCCTCCTTTCGAGCTTTAATATGTTCTGTAAAAGCTTTAACAACTTGCAACACAAGATCTGAATCCAGATAAAGTTCTTTAGATAATTCTTTAACATGGCCTTTTTATTATAGTCATGAATACAATCATGCTCTATTCCTACGCCTCCTTCACTTCCTAGACCAAAATTCCATGAAACTCTATGATCACGAATTCTGTTAAGTAAATCCCAAGCTTTAGTTATAGGAAGATTCATAAAGGCTCCTTCCGTGAAAGAGTCTAGTTCAATTTTATTAGGTTCAATTAAACCGCCATAAAAGATATGTAGTAAATACCATTCAGGCAAATCATGATGAGGACATAGTCGTAGTAAATATTTAAATCTAATATAAGCTCTTACTAATCCTTCATTAGAACAATTCTTCCAAGCCATTATAAGACGCCTGGTTCCAAAAGATTATGATAATGGATAATATTTTGATATAAATTTACAGGCTAAATTATCCCAAGTAGTAGTGGTTTCGGGGGTAGAGATCTATACCATGAGAGAGTTGTACTTGTCAAAGTTTGACTAAAAAGTTTAACCCTTACCTCATAAGTGGTATATCTCGTCAATAGAAAAGTGCCACATATATCTTTAAAACATGCAATATGCTCACATGGATCAGGATCTTCTACATCTCCAGTAAACTGCTTCTTATGTAGAATTCTAAGTAGTAGAGGATTTATTTCAAACCCCCTTGTCTTCTCATTGGAGTTATCTCTTTTATAAATATCATAGGGCTTCCCAAAGTGGTTGAGTGGGTTAGCTCTAGTCATATGCTCAAACTCCATCAAGTTGGTGGAAACGTGTAACTCAAAAAAAAATTAGCAAGACAAAAATAAATAAGCAAAAACTAAAAGACCTACAACGCTTAGCTCCCCGACAACGGTGCCAAAAAATGTCTTGATGATTGCAAGTTCACAGATCGTTTGTAGCTAGTTTCGAAATAAAGATATCGATCCCACAGGGAGCAGGAGTCTAAAGTTTAATAATTCTTGAAATAGTTATTGTGATAGAAATGCTAGATAAAGTTGTAATTAACAAGATAAAATATGACTATTATGTAAAAAGGTGTTTTTGGGTTTTGGGTAATAAGTAAAGCAAAATAACTTAATACATAAAGTAAGTATCGCCTATGTAAGAGAGATTGGAACTGCAGTAGGGAAAAGGCGTTTCAGGGAGTAGCGGATACACCAATAGTATTGTAAAGATCTAAGATAAAGATTATCATCATGAAGATTCTCAACTATGTATGTGTGGGAGGAACTCCGTATGTGGACGAATAGGCAACAACCACTGCTCACATCATCCTCATAACCACAATAGTCACCAATCGACATCAATCGAATTACTGTGCTATTAAGGGACGTAATCCCGTAGGACGTATCCCATGGCATGGATAGTGTTCTATGAGTTTTGTTGATTTCCCAAGTTTAGACGTAAGGAGTGCCATCAACTTTATAGTCAATGTAAGTGATAGCACGCCTCCGTCTACCAACAAGTAGTTCCCTCCATCAAGTCCCCACGAGAGGCAAATATTGAGAGGTCGACTTCTCTCAACATCAAGATGTAGAGAATCTAACACATGGTCACAGCGATGAATATCATAAGAGACTTTATCTTATTTCAATCTCATACTAGGGTTTCTCCACATCCCCAAGAACTAATGATCTACTCAGACATGGAGGCAATCAACATCATGGCCATGATAATGGAAACAATCTTAGATGAATAGTACTTGTATAAAGCCACAACGAGTATAGGAATTACAATAAGATCTAGACAAGATGTAGATGGGATGGATGGAGATGGTGTTGATGCAGCAGTGGATGATGAAGATCACTGCGTTAGCCTCCCAGATTTGTGCAGGGCGAAGATGGATCCCTTATGGATGAGTTCCCCCTCCAGATGCCTTCCGGAGGTGAGGTTTCTGCGATTTCTGGGTGTTCTATATGTCGTCTGCTCGAACCATTGCACGGCGTGAAACTATTTGACAAGGCGGATGCAGCACGAACTATAGGGCCAGAGCTATACGGGCAGAAGAGTTGCCCCCGCCATATAGTTGGTCGTTGGACTATCTTCCTCCTTTGTTCGCTTCTAGTTTTCTTCTAGTATTATTAAGATTTCCCAAATAAGCGATTTACATTGTTTCTGACTCCTTTTCTGCATAATACAACTGCTTCAATAATTATATCCATTGGATCCATCATCTGTCCTGATCCTGGTGAAAACAAACATAAAATGTGCACGCGAGCGCCGTAAAATACCAAAATCCTACATCTACAATGCAAAATAATAATGTAAAACATGATGCAAATATGCACTCATCACTAGGTCACAGGGGTGGGAGGTGGGGGAGTGTGCATCTAGAATCGTTCGGGCTCGTCCTCTAGTGCTCCCTTCAACTACTCTTACCCCTAGGTTTTCCAACACCTTTTATAAAACCTTGAACTCTACTATTGGTAGAAATACCAAGGTACTCTCATCTACTTAAAAATACAACTCTTTTAAAAATACCCATCCTACCCCAAGCTAGGCTTGGAGGTATCCATATTAGTAGGTTTTTTTGCTTGTAATATGAGTTGCCTTGATCTGTTGTCTGACTTTTTTGCTTTGGAACTAAAGTGAGCTAACCTAGGATCTCATCCAATAGGATCAAACTAAATCAAGATTACCAACCCTAAGCAAGAATATAGAGCTGGATCTGATCTCTAGCCACTATGTGATAATCTAAAAAACTTAACAAGATCACTTCTGAAATTAACCTCTTCTAGAAGCTTCCAAGTCAACAAAGACCAAATCAAAGCATGGATCCCTTATAATCAACCTACAATTCAACATCATCCTTTTGATGATGATTAGGAACCTTGCAACCTATCAAAAACATAAACACTTGTATTCTAGTCAGAATCCTTAAATCTGCCAAAAATGACTTAAGTCTAGAAAAGTGTTATCATTATCACATGTTTAAGTCTCCTTCATTTCTAAACACTTGTGCACTTTGGCAATACACTTGAACCATATTGTAGACCATCATAAGTACTACCAAGGCCCACTCATTACCTTGGCTGGAGAATCCTCCAACCCTCTTGTTCTTGATGGTTTTGCAGGCAAGAAAATAATATTTTCTGCAAATCTTCTCAACATGCCCACTTTGGCAGGAGCTCACATCTTAATACAATCTTATTTTGACCAACCGTTGGTATGGTTATGCTCTAATCATGAAGGTCTATACATACCTACTTCACTTGTTTCAATTGGTGCTTTGTGCTTCCAAAACACCCATGGTTTTGAAGGCTAGTTGATAATCTATTTTGGCAACCTTTTTTTATTCAAAGTTTGTCATCAATCCTTGGTGATCTCAACTATGATCAACCTCAAACCTCTATATCATGGTGATATACATAACTTTTTATATCCCACCATAAGCCCATGTTCCAAGGGGAGTTCTGAGGTCTAAGATCCAACTAGGTTTTGGTGGCATAAAAACAACCTTGCCCTAGATCCTTTATTCCATGTTTTTATCCAAAATAAAGTATGATTCTCACAAACCAAGTTTGAAAATGATAGATACAATATGTTGACATCATCTCCTTGGAAATAGAAATTTATCAAATATATTCCATAATAGTTTTGACCCAGAAACAATTAATTTCCTTTCTTCTAACAAAATCTCAAAACACCCTCTATAAAAGAAAGCTCAAATTTATCCAAAGAACTTGCCAAACTTTAAGAACATTTGGGGCCTATATATCACATCCTATCTTCCCACTTCAAAAATAAATATTTTTGAAGAAGTTTAATATTTGTTTTTCCTATTTCCTTAAATGGCATAAATGAGAAATAATGGTTTAAAAATAATTTTCCTTCACCATGAATCTTGGGAAAATTCTCTAATGTAAGACTTCATATTTGGGACCATATCAAACCAAAAACCCCACTTATTAAATTCAAATTTATCAAATGAATTCAGTAAATTCGTTTCAGTAGTTTTTGAATAATCGATACAAAGTGGATCAAAACTCCTCAAAGAAATCCCAAATAAATCCTAGAGGTACACCTTTACCATACTCATCCACCAACATCATTATCTCATAATTTCGAGATCAACTTGTGTGAAGTTCTTCATGATCTATAGTTAAGAAAAATCATGAATAATGATCCATCCTTGATCAAAACCCGATCAAACCACAAACCATGCCCACGATGATCACCCACAACACTATAATACCCCTCTAGTCGTGTGCCACTGTAGAGCTATAGTACCAACTCTCTTGTTTTGTCCTTTGCACTTGGAGTGAGTGAGACAAAAACACATGTTGCCAAATACTTGCTTCATAAGTGTGTTGTAGCCACCCCACCCCGCTGATGCACTAGTGGAGCAACCCCAACCATATACCCTACCTCTCCACTTTCCCTTCCTTATGGCTGAAAGCATGTGAATACACCCAAGCTTTCCATGCACTGTTCCCCTGCCCCACCTCTATCTCCATGCAGTCACCCACGATCCTCTGCATTGCCTATGGTTCCCAATCCACGGATGCAACCTTCTATCCCTCTTCTCCTTGCACCAAGCTCACCATGGAACATTTTACATCTGTTTATAAGGCAAGAGGCCACCCTAGCCTCGGTCGTACCTCATTTCCACCCCACAGCATCCCTCCCCTATTCCCCGAGATCATCACCCTCTACCCTGCCTTTTCCGAGCCAAGAAACGAGGTAGAGAACCACCTCAGGTGTTCTCAAGAATCCAAGCTGTATGCTCGCTACTATGCTCCCCACCATGTGCATGTGGAATATCTGAGATCTGCATCTCCCTGATTCTAACCTTGTGCTCACCTTGCCCTAGGACCATCCTTGGACGTGTTTCTGACGATGCACCAAAGCGAGCTCCATCAGAGGAGACGCGCACGACACAGTCTAACGTCAAACCCCATCTTTCTGGCCATCGTTGAGATACCCGCATGATGTTGCATCTCCTCCACCACCTCCCCATCACTAGCACACCGTTGGCTGAGCTCCCTGCAATCGCCGCCACCCGCTAGGGTTTGCCCTCTACCCTCCCTAACCAAAGGAAGAAGATGGAGCTGGAGCCGTCAGATCCCCTTTGATCCACTGGTGGCCAGCATGTTCATACCCCTTCGTACCCAGCGTCTCTGACCCTGGGGCCCCGTGCCGCATGTTTGAGCACTACTCCTGCGCGTTGGTTGCCCGGATGGGCCGAAAATCTCTCTCCCGGCCTGTTTTCCTTCTGAATCTAGTCCATGAGGCAGTATTACTTTTGTTTTAGGATTTCTTGCCAGATATGCTTTTATCCAGTCAGTTGAAATTAAAATGAAATTGAAAAATAACTGCAACTGCCCATATCTAATTTTTCATAGTTATCTACATATTTTCCTTAACATGGAGTACCATCTATTGAGCTAATCTCTATCCAGATTATTTCTAGTAATTCCTCTACCTAAATGTACCATTTTCATTAATAAAATTTGTCCAGAAAGTTTCACAACTCTAATTGGAGTAAAACCTTTGGGCACTGAAGGCTATCTGAGATATCCTGCATTTCACCCTGGCCCCATCTTATTTTTCTTCCTATCTTGAAACTAGTAAATATAACAAAAACAAGTGATTTCATAACTTAGGAATTTCTCCAGGGAAACCAAAGGTGGTATTGACCTAATTCCAACTCCCAGATCTTATAAACTAACTTACCCTTCAAACCCAAGTAGCCCAAATATTAGTGAGCCATGGTTGATTTATAATGAATAAAACTATTTTGTGTATGGTTATTTTACTAAATAATTCATTCCAGTAGTTATGTATACCCAAAAATAGTAATTCCAATTTCTATAGAAATATATTTAAAATACCTAGCATGTGGCTTTGGTGTCTCATCAAAATTCCATGTAGTTTAAATCTGTTGAAAAAGACAAATACCTTGCAGAACTGCCTTTGGGATTTTCCCAAGGGCATTTTGATAATTATTCTGAAGTGATTCCAACTCTTAGTGAATCAGCACTCAAAATACTTTCTAACCATCCAAGGAATTAATTGTTGGACTCACAGATCATTTGATTTATTCCCTAAAACTAGGGTTTATTTCACTAGAAAACCTATAACTAATTAAAGAAAATTGATAAAATAATAAAACCACTTTTGATAGCCTTGTTTTAGCGAAAACTATCAGATGTTACTATTTTTGCATATTAATATCTTACTAAACAAGGCCTTGGTTAAAACTCCCTTATTGAAGTAATTCTAGGCTAATCAATCATATTAGGAGTGCCTCTAACCCTCTTAAAGTATTCCACTTGCTATGGCACCCTTTTTATCCATACCTAATGCATTTTAGTGAAGCCTTGTTCATTGATTGTTGTATTGCTTGAGTGCTTGTTTGCCTTGTGTTGATTGTGCCCTTGCTTGTTTGCATGTCTGCCCCTTGACAATGATAGTTGCGATTATCTCGGAGATTAGAAGAAGATCGTTATTATTGGTATTTATGGTATTCTAAGAAGAAGTCCAGGGAAATATATTGCCAAATTGTTGAACTTAGGCAAGCCACCTTCTTGCTCATAAGACTTGTCCTAATGCTTTAATTATGCATGTTTTACCTACAGTTTATGAAATCTACTTTATTTTATTATATGATGATCTATATCCGGTAGTGGTTTGGATCCTCTAAACCATTACACTTTTGTACTACTAAGTACAACCCCCTTAACGACATCTACTTCTCCCTAGTATAGTAGATGGTGTATAACACCGTACTTGTTTGGAGACCACATTTTAGTCGAAGCAAAACTATAGGATGGGAAGACCCCAGAAAAGTTTTACAAAAATGTTTTATGGTAAAACCTTGGTGAGGTTTGACCTACCAAGAGATGTTTGGGAAAGGAAAACGGTTTTGTTGTACAAAATGCTGAAGGAAAGATGGAGGAGAAAGGTTTACAAAAACACACCCGTTTCTTTGCAGTTTTGCCAGAACAGTTAACCCGTGCAACCACATTACTCTGGAATGGGACAGGGCTGGACTTGAAGTTTGCTACTCTGGTGTGGGAAGTGTCACAACTACATATAAGGGATCATCTCCCTCTAACGTAGGGGTTCCTTTACATAAAGGTTCAACTGTTAGACAGCCACCTGGAGGAATTGCGAACTGCTCTATGGAGGAGTCGGACGATACTATGAGCCTCTCATTGAAAGTGCCCACTCTCGAGGAGTCAGATTGCGCTCCGGTTGGTCTTTGGCCTGGAGGTCTCGGTGTTGAGGGGAACAACTCATAGTTTAGGTCCTATACTAGAGTAGCATAAAGACAGTATTGATCGGTTACTCGACCCATGATCCGTAGGTGATCAGGGTAGGGTACCCGGATGGTGTGGGTAAAGTGTACAACCTCTACAGAGTGTAAAAATATTCAAATAGCCGTGTCCACGGTCATGGACCGTTGGGAAGGTTGCTGTAGAGCGGTGTTGGTTTTGATTTAAAAAAGGATTTACGGAAAAGCAATGGCTTTGGAAATGTTTTAACCATGGGATGGTCGGAAAGGAAGGAAAGGAGTTTGGTCATGGGATGACCGGTAGGAAGAAACGAACGGGTCTCCCAGTCCTAGTCTTTTCGAAAACTTTTCAAAAAGACTTTCTAAACATTTTACAAAAGTTTCCAACAAAGAAATGTAGATGCTATATCTACAAGAGAAACTATTTAGAAAAGTAACTCTCATGGAGCCCTCCTACTACCACAATCATAGTGCATACCCTCTTTTTATTATTATTCTCCTAAGGTGGTTTGCGAGGACATTCATAGTACTCACTGGCATTGTCCCTGGCTATTAACTTGGTAAGATATTGAGAAGAAGTTGAAGTTGATGACTATGCGATCTAGGTTGTTTCCCCTAGTCAGTTGCCTATAGGTTAAGGCATGGCTTGGGCTCTGCGCTTCAATAGAGTTCCGTTGATGATGACTAATGCATCCATAATGGCAATTGAGGTATGACTTGTATCCGCTTAATTAATGGATATTTACTTTGATAATTGTCGGTTATGTGCCATGACTAAATGATCATGGGATCGTGGTGTATTGATGAGTGAAAATTTGCATCATGTTTTATATTATTATTTTGCATTATAGTTGTAGGATCTTGGTATTTTATGTTGTTCGCGTGCACATTTTATGTCTGTTTTCACTAGGATCAGGACAGATGATGGATACAATGGACACAAATCTTGGAGCTATTGTATTGGGGTGAAAAGGAGTCAAAAATAACTTAAATAATTTATTTGGGAAATATCAATAACACCAGAAGAAACCCCGAAGCAATTGAACCATCCAGAGGGTTTAACGACCAACTATACGACCGGAATAATTTTTCTGGTCGTATAGTTCTAGTTGTATAGTTGGCGCCGCCACCGCCTCCTCAAATAGTTTCACCCCGTGCAACTGGATCGGGGAGACGGCATATAGAACGCCCAAAAATCGCCAAAAACCTCACCTCCAGAAGTTATCTGGAGGGGGAATTTGCCCAAGGGATCCATCTTCTCCCTATGCAGATCTGGGAGGCCAAGGCATCGATCTTCATCTTCATCAACTGCTGCACCATCATCATCTCCATCCATCCACTCTTCACCCCATCTAGATCTTGTTGTAATTTCCATACTCGTTGTGGATTTATACAAGAACTATTCATTTACATTTTTTCCATTACCATTGCCATGATGTTGATTGCCTCCATGTCTGAGTAGATCATTAGTTCTTGGGGATATGGAGAAACCCTAGCATATGATTGAGATGAGATAGAGATTATTATGTTATACATCATTATGTGTATGTGTTAATTGTCTTCATCTTGATGTTCACTACAAGAATCTGGACGATCCGTCACATTTTTTATGACGCGACCTAAAAACGTCATGGATTCCTGACGTTCTAGAACATTTCGTCCCAACGAGCTCCAGCCCAGTTATCGATGACGTTCCTTGTTCGTCGTGGTAAATTCATCGAAGATTTTGTCCCAGGCCCTGAAGCCTAGTTTGCCATTTCGGCTGGTGCCAAATTCGTCGTGGATTTCGTCACCGCACATGTTCAACTCTTTTTTTCCATCGACCAACTCCTCTGTGCTTCAACCCCACATCTCATATCAGTGTCGACGGTACATACGTAGTTATTGCACGGTAGTGCTAGGTTCGACGCTACTTCGTGACGTTTTCTGCTGGCCCCAGCTATCAATGCGTTTGATAGAAATTAAATAACAAAAAAACATTTCGAGCAGGTAGACAGAATCGTCAACGAATCTTTGGCAGAACTAACTTGCAACCGATGCAACTTTATTCTATATAACATACCAGCTCTCAATCAAAGGAAAGCAACAACATGAACACAATCAACCAAAATATGTACATATCATAATATCGAGATAATATTACTTAGCATGTAGAGCACTAGGTTGACAACAAGTTCCTTACCACTACAAGTTGACTCACAACATATTACTTTAATGGTTCATCCAACACCAACATAAACAAGCAGATACTTTTTGTCCTCACTACAGAGCATTAACACAACCCATGAAGCCATGTAGCCCCTTATTCGAAAAGGTGAAGATGCACACATTCCCCTCCATTATTCCAGCGAGTTCGAGAACATTAGACCAACCTCTTAACATCTGGGAAGCACCATTCATACATTGGAACATGTTAACATGCTCAAAAGTGGTCTTGTAGGAGCATGTGAGTGGTAACACCTTTGGGAGATAGCGGTTGAGGTGTGCGCGGTTGTAGCTAGCTGAAATGTACTGTAGGAGAAGAATAATATTAGTTGTTGGCTAGATTTCACCATGCATAATAAAATTTAAATATTGAAATGTCAAATTTTAACCATTTTGGCCTTCCCATGGATGACATTTGACTTGTTCATCTTGCACACATAGTATGGTATAGATGGCTTGTTTTGTTTAACTAAATCTTTGAGGGAAGCAACTTGGTCAGAAGTCAATTCCAAATTGTTTCCAAACACGCAGTGCTCATCGAATTCCTCAACCCCCATCATACTTAGACCTAGAAAGAATATATTAGAAAGTAATAATCTGTATTTGCATATATATAAATGTAGCAAAACATGTATATAATGCCACAGCTCTAGGAATAAGGATCCTCGGTTTCTCAACTACTCTAAATCTTTTCATATAAGCCTTAGCTCTTCGCCTTGCTATCTTAGCTTTCATCTTGCAAAAAACTACAGCAGCATGTTTCTTCACATCATCATCAGATGAGACATCGATGATGACATCATCCTTCGTAGCCTAAATTAGACATTGCACTAATTAGAATGTTTAGTTTTTATGCCATATATAGTAGTAGTGCCAGTAGCATCAATTTTAGAACCTGCTCATGTATCTCCCTGGCCTTCATCTTACCTGCCCTAAAGATTAAATACAAGAATTAAGTTAGAATACAATTCTAATTAGTGAATTATTACGAGAATCAATTTCAGTGAGTAAACTAAAGGGTGCTTCGAGTGAACTAGATTGAGCATTTCCCATAAGCAGCAACATCGACGCGCGGAGCACTAGATTGTGAGTACACACGCGCTGCCATAGAACAAGGAGGCAACATATCAAACTAGAACTAATTAAACAGCAACATCAATGTGGTGTCCTAGAACAAGGAGGCGATGCGTCGAACTAGAACGAGGAGGCGACCACATCGCCAGCTGGTTAATGAAGAGTTGACACGGTGAAAGGGCGCTAGGTTGAGGAGCACTTACACATCAGTTTGCAGCCTCCGCTGCCACCTTCGTCGCCGAGATTTGGTCGTCCGCGGGAAGGGGAGAGGGTTTTCTCTAGCGCAGATTTGGGGAAAGTGGTGTGCGATTTTGGAGTGGCATGGAGGGGAGAGGGTTTTTTTCTAACTGCTATGACAGGTGGGTCCCATGCGTGACGGTTTTGGTTCACACTGGCATCGTCTAGTAGGCTGACGAATGGGTCCCACGCGGACTGAATAACAGCACAAGTTTTCTACCAGGAAAAGAGCTTTTGTTCAAGCAAGTTGATAGACAGAATAATAGTATAATGTTTTGGCTAGTTTTCCCAATGAATAACTATTAATTCCATGAACTAAAGGACAATCATATTGATCAGTTCAAAGGCATGCACATAACCATTAGTTCAACACAAAGCATGCAACACAGGCATGCACACAACAATTAGTTCAAGCATGCACCACAAAGCATGCACACACGATCATCAGTTCAGCACACGCATGCACACGTCCATTAGTTGAAGCATGCAACACAAATCATCCAACACTCCACCACCATAAGCTGGAACTACTCTTCATATGTATCATCTTGTACTTCATATTCTTTGTCACTTCAGTACTCCTCAATGGTGTCGTCTACTTTAGGCTCACTGTAAACTTTCTCCTCTTTAACAACTTTCCTTTTGCATCTAATACGATTGAACGCTGATGCATCTATGATGCGGCCTCCGTTAATAGAGGGTTGACAGTTCCTGAAAGGCAGAGCCTCAGATACAGTCTCATTGTTAGAGCCTACAAAGTGTTGGAATGCTACATCAGTATGCTCCACCTCCGCCTCCTCCTTCTCTCATTCAGCAACATCAAACTTATGTCTTTGAACTATTTGTTGAACCACCTGCCAGTTTTTGCCCTTGGCTATGTCTGGCACGTAGAACACTTTTGTAGCCTGGGTTGCCAAGATGTAGCTGTCATCTTTGTACCAAAAATTGGTAATGTTGATAGTCTGGAAGAGTTTATCATACACCATCTCAGTATCCTTGCGACCGTCAAGCTGATACCAATCGCAGTTGAATAACACAACTGATCATTGGTGTTCCAAATCAGAGTTAAAATATAACACCTTGATATCCTTGAGGACACCATAAAAATGAATATCCTTCTCCAAGTGAAAACCTTCAGTAATTACTCCACTATTTTGTGTTTTCTTGCCCTTCTCATGATCAGCGGTGAGGAACCAAACACCATCCACAATACAAGCTGAATATGTTCTTACTCGGAAGTCTGGGCCACACACCAATGCAAAAAGCTCTTCATCCACAACTTCTGGATTGTCCTGTTGCTTTTTCATGATCTGTATGTACCGCAGCAGAAATACAATATGGAAAAATCATGCATTGAAATGCTATATATGAAGGACAGAGATAAATGCAAAAGGAAACTAACATGGTCCTTGAACCATCTTTGAAATCCCTACTCAAGCCTTCTTTCCACATTGGGCATCCCATCGTTCACCAGCTGTTCTCGGCGAAGACTACAATCCAGAGAGTAACTCGGAATTAAAATCTTTAGGTGTATGGCAATATTGGATTCATAAGTATGGGAGATCAGAACATACATGATATATGGCTTAACCTCCTCATAGTTGTTTAGGGCATACCAAGTCATCTTGTGTAGCTCCCTTTGGAGGGTCAAATCAGTATCATCGCTTCCTCCATAGCAGGTGACATGGCTTCCTCCAATCAAATTCACACCATGGTGAAACACATCGAAAGCTGATTCATGTTGGTCACCTGCATTTCTCGTTGGTCGATTGAATCTTGTCACAATATCATCAAGGTATCTAGAAAAAAAGTCATGCCCTCGGCAGCAATGTAGCCCTCTACCACTGAACCTTCTGGACGTGACATGTTCCTGACATATCTCTTTGAGTACACAACAACCTCTCTATTGGATACATCCACCCATAGTTCATAGGTCCTCGGATCATTGCCTCATCAGGTAAATGCACATCCAGGTGGACCATCACATCAAAAAATGATGGCAGAAAGATGTGTTCAAGTTTGCACAGAATTACTAGGATTTCTTTGAGCCTTTCCCAGCTCTCCAAGTGTCGTGTAGATATCGGGATGCAAATACCCTTGCATGCTAGTAGCCAATATTCCCTGCAACAGGATGTGGCAGTCATGGCTTATAAGTCTCATGATCTTGCGTGTAGGAACGCTGACAGATTTGCCCATGTTTGAACAAACCCCATTAGGAAAAGTGCAGTCCCATAGATATTGACAGAAACCCGTTTTCTGTTCCTTATTCAGGTAGTAAGGTGCATATGGACATAGTGAAGGGAATATGCCCGAGAGGCAATAATAAAGTGGTTATTATCTTATTCCTTGTTTATGATAAATGTTTATTTTGCATGCTATAATTGTATTGATTGGAAACGTCAATACATGTGTGTCCAATAAACAAATAAAAGGTTCCTAGTTATGCCTCTCTTATAGAGTAGATCGTTGATTAACAAGATGATCAAGGTTTCCTGATCATGGACATTAGATGTTGTTAATAACGAGGTCACAACATTTATGAAATGATGTGATGAACATTCATCCGAAGTACATTACGATCAAAGTCATTATGTTTATATTGCTATAACATCATACGAAGTAATCTTAGTCCTTAGAGCTTGAGATCATGTTAATTGCTAACACCGGAAGAGTAACTCGATAACATCAAACGTCACACCGTAATAGGGTGACTATAAAGGTGGGTTCAGTGCTACGAACGTGTAATGTTGAGGATCATGGATCAAGAGTGGGATTTGTCCATCCCGATGACGGATAGATATACTCTGGGCCCTCTCGGTGATATCACATTGAAATAACTTGCAAGCAAGTGATGTGATCACTAGAATGTTATATCACGAGAAATAGAAAAGAGTGCATGTCGGTAACGAGATCAAACTAGGTATTTGGATGACGATGATTGAATCTCGGGTATGTAGTACATCGCGAGGCAAAGGGATTTAGTTACAAAGTTAAAGGTTCACATGATCACAAGAGTCATCGTTGAATATGTGGGAGTCAGTACGGATCTCCAAGTCCCGCTGCTGATTATTGATCGGAGAGGGGTCTCGATCATGTCTGAATTATTCGCGAACCGTAGGGTGACACACTTAAGGGATACCGACACCATTTGGAGCAAATATGTTTCAAATAAATATTATGAAAGCGCTGGAATCATTTCGATGAAAACCGGAATTGTTTCGAGTGAAATTGCTGAAACTGGTTCTGCATGTGATATTGAAATGTTGTAGGGAGTTTTATGTGAATGTTTGTTAATTAAAGTAATTAACAAAAATTCTGAATAAAATAAATAAAAGTGTTTTATTGAAAGAGAAAATGCATTTAATTTGGTGGACATTAAATGCAAAGTGAGTGGAGTTGAAATTGATGTGAGTGGGCTTAGTGGAAGCTCCACCCACATGAATGAGGGAGAGGTGGGGGCACCCACCATGGCCGGCCAGACATAGCCTTGGGGTTGTGCCCCCTCCCCGATAAAAGGAGCCCCATGGCTCCTCTCCTCTTGCCCCACCTCCTCGTGAAGGTTGTCTTCTCCCTCTAGTTATTCCCCATGGTCTCGGATTAGCGAGATACATGTTCCCGGTGGCTTTATCTGGAAAGGAGTTGCTGCTTCTGCTGCATCGCTAGAGCAAGGAGGCGGAGGTTGTTCGGTGTACCGGACGTGTGTGCGATCACGGAAGCACCGCTACTTTGCGGTGCTGCACTTGATGGTGCTGGACCTGATGGTGCTAGAACTGCTAGACCTGAAGGACTTCATCACGATCTTGAGATCGGCAAGTGTACGACTACATCATCCATGGGTTCCATCTCATTAACAAAGCTTTGTTGTCTTTGAGGGTAAGTTCTCTATGGATGTATATCCACCCGTTGCTTGTATCTGGTAGATAGATCTTGGCGTATAGTTCCCATCGTAGGAATTTTTTTGTTTTCTATGCTGCTGATGTCTACGCACTTCTATTCTTGTAGACAGTTGTTGGGCCTCCAAGTGCAGAGGTTTGTAGAACAGCAGAAAGTTTTCCCTTAGGTGGATTACCCAAGGTTTATCGAACTCAGGGAGCAAGGGGTCAAAGGTATTCCCTCTCAAGCAAACCTGCAATCAAGATACAAGAAGTCTCTTGTGTCCCCAACACACCCAATACACTTGTCAGGTGTATAGGTGCACTAGTTTGGCGAAGAGATAGTGAAATACAAGTGGTATAGATAATTATAAGTGGTAAGGGTGATAGAAAATAGTTGATGGCGTGGAAGAGACTAAAGGCAAACTGAAATAAAGATGGAAGCAAGCAAACACGTAACAGATCTAATAGCAAATTGTGTTTCAGTGCTTAGAAACAAGGCCTAGGGATCATACTTTCACTAGTGAACACGCTCATATAAATATCTTCTCTTTATGATACTACTCTTAACTACTCTCCGATTGGACACTCTAATCCATGGTAGGGCTATAAAAGCACACCTCAAAGTAAGCCTTTCCCATCTAGATAACCCCACACTGTCACCTTGAGTACTAGATGGTTCCAACAAACACCACAATTTCATAGAGACATCCAACTCCAAATATAACTCATAACATGTATTTGAAATCTCTAGCCTAAGTGCCACCATGGTGTGCATGCTGTCACTTTCACACACATGGGGAGAGCAGAGATCTATTAAAGCACTTGAGTAGAAAGGTAGATCTACTTGATTACAAAGCTCATGATCACAATATGATCACGCATAGAGAGAGATGAACACATAGCTACCGGTAGAACCCTTAGCCTCGAGAGAGAACTACTCCCTCCTCATCATGGGAATCAACAATGGTGATGGAGATGGTGGTGGAGATCGATGGAGATGGCTCCGGGGGCACTTCCCCGTCCCGGAAGGGTGCCGAAATAGAGACTTTCTATCCCCCGAATCTCCCCTTCGGTGGCGGCGGCGCTGCGAAACTTTTCATGGATTTCTGATTGACTATCTAAGGATTTTGCCTTGGGAGGACTTTATAGGCGAAGGAGGCAAGGTCGGTGGCCAGCCAGGGGGCCCACACAATGCCCTGGCACGGCCTGGGCTGGCCCGCACCAAGGGGGGGTGTGGCCACCCTGTGGCCCCTCTCCGACTCTCCTTCTGGCTCCGTGAGTCTTCTGGGAAAATAGCAACTTTGGCTTTTGTCCCGTCCAATTCCGAGAAAATTCATTTTCTGACTTCCTGAGACCAAAAATAGCAGAAAACAGGCAACTGCCACTGTGGCATCTTGTTAATAGGTTAGTCCAAGAAATCATATGAAAAGTACTCCAAAGTTGGAACAAAACACAAGAAAGTAGATAAAACCAAGCATGGAACATCAAAAATTATAGATACATTTGTAATGTATCAGCTGTGAACCCAACACATAGAAGGTCCTTCTCTATGTCTGTGGGTTGCACCTATAGATCTCACCTAATGGCTAGGGCTTCACAATCATACCTAGCCTTCATGGTGTCCTTATTCTTCTAGTCAAGTTCAAGTAGTATGCCAATCAAGTTGTCGTAGATGTTTTTCTCGATGTGTATCACATCAAGATTGTGCTGAAGTTTCAACAATGCCTAGTAAGGCAAGTCCCAGAAACCATGCCACCGGTTCCAGATCGGTGAAGGATCTGTTCGCTTCCTCTTTTTGCTCCCAGGATCACATCTAGCTCCTGGTTTAAGATGCCTAACCTTCTCTAGCTCGGCTTCTAACTTAACTGCAGTAAATTTGCCAGGCTTCGAGTGGTCATCATGAATGCCGGCAAGCTCCGTGTCTAGTTGCAAGAGGTGCCGCTTCGGAAGGAAACAATGGTGCCCAATGTAGCATATTTTGCTCTTTATGGATTTGGACAGTGGATTTTTTTCACAATGCAGGCATGCATAACAACCTTTTGTTGTACGCCCAAACATAGTGCTGCAAGCTGGGTAGTCATGGGTACACCAAAGAACCACTGCTCGAAGATCAAACGTTTTGTTTTGAAATGCATCATAAGAGCGCACACCCTTCGAAAGCTGTTGCAAATCGTCCAGCAGAGGATTAATAAAGAGATCAAAGTCCTTTCGAGGACTTGATTTGCCAGGTTCTAGAAGGCAAAGCATGTACTTTGATGCATTCATACAATCCCATGGTGGAAGGTTGTATGGCAGGGCAAATACATGCCACATATTGTAGCTCGTGCTCATGGTTCCATAAGGATTAAAGCCATTGGTGGCAAGGATGAGCCTTACGTTTCTAGGGTCAGCTGAAAATTCCTCCCATGTTCTATCAAAATCCTTCCATGATTCACCATCAGCCGGATGACTACATGTTCTCCGCTGTTTTCCTCGAAGAGAACAATCTCTGCAGGCGTGGCGCCAAAGGAAAATGACGTAGCACTTTGTCAGCCAACGACCTTCTTTCCAGATATTTCCACCTTGAGGCACCACACCTAACGCAGTTATCCAGCTTGTCATTGTCCTTCCAGAAGAGCATGTAGTTGTTTTTGCACACGTGTATGCTATCATAGGAAAGTCCAAGCTCCTTCAGATAAGTTTTTTGCTTCACGGTATGATCTTGGCAGGGTATTGGGATCCGGCAGTGCATCAGCAAATAGCTTCATCCAATTATCGAAAGTAGTGTTGGTGATCCGGTGATATGACTTTTGATGAAGGAGCTTCACAACAAATGCAAGCCTGGAGTGTTTACTTCCTGGGTAAAGCTTGCGCTTTGCCTCTTCCATCAATTTCGTAAACAATTTCCCATGTTTATCGTCAGTTGGGACATTAGCAGCAATCTGGTCTACAATTAATGCATCGCATGCGTGCTTAAGGTCTTGCAACATATCTGGAACATGGTGACCTCCATCATCATCGCCTTCATCATCCATATACATATTGTCATTGTCATCACCGGCATGACCACCATTGTTACCACCATTGGACGTATCTTCAATAATAGCAAGATCAAGTGGCTCTCCATGATGACAAATCTGACAAACTATTTCAGGCCAGCTTTTTAGGGTTCAGTAAATAGTCTGCCATGAACAATCCAACTCTTATCCATTTGTTAAGAATTGAATTAACAAATCACACTTTCAGAACAGGCTAGGGATTTTTTAGAATAGTTTTATTTACAATGACCAAGCCAACTCATATCCATGTGTGGAACAATTAAAACAACAAATCTCATTTTTAGAACATGCTAGTCATTTTTCAGAACAATTTACTTTACCATGCAACAAATCCAACTCCTATCAATCTGTTGGAAAATTAAACACACTAATCACATTTTCTGAGAAGAATAATCCTTTTTAAGAAGATTTTTCGGTAGATGAATAATCCAAGTGATATCCATGTGTTGAATAATTTTTTTACATTGGCAGACACGGAGATGAGAGAGTTGAGCACGGAGATGGAGCCCAGAAGGGGAGGGGAGACCTAGCAGATAGCCTTGGATTGCAGACGCCGAAATGGACGGGGAGACACTTCCGCCGCGTGTGGTGGACCGGCAAATGAAGCGATGCCCTAGCCGCCGCCGTGTGTGGTGGACCGGATTTCAGATCTGATTTTGAAATCTCCCAGGTGGAGTTCAGGTGAATGTGTGGGCGACACAGAGGCGGGCCCCACAAATTAGTGAAAGAATCTTCACTTGTCCAACTAACACGTGGGGTTCATCGTAGGTCGGTCCACCGGTCAGGGTCCTCGTGGTTGCCTATTTGAGACCTAGAGGTTTCCATTTTATTGAATTTCTTTAGACTTTATTTTTTCTCCATTTTGTCGGAACTGAAGAGGCACGTAGAGAGAGAGTGGACAAGACAAGTGTAGCTAGAGAGAGAGAGAGAGTACCCAGCGCTGCCTCCGGCAAGGTGCTCTCTAGCGAGCTTTCACCGGAAGCAGGTGCACAACTTATATATTCTCCAATCTCCGGTGAGCTTCCTTCCCGTATATATAGGTGTGTGGTGTGCCGCCCAATCTCACGTATTTTCTAGACGAATGCAGGGGAGTTGCAGCAACCACGGGCGCGCGCGAGGACAGCACAATGAGGGACGCAATCTTCCATGGAATAACCGGAGGCGAGGCTCTACAACAGCGGTAAGAATCCCCTTCACCGGAGTATAACTAGCGGCAGAGATCATTAGCAGCTGTAGCGCGATGAATCTCTAGGGTTTTCAGAGCTGTGTAAATAGTACATGTTCTTCATCGAATATGTAGCGTTTTCTCTATGATTGCTTCATCGAATCTATAGAGTTTTCTCTAAGATACTTCATCGAATCTCTTGTGTAAATCTAGGATGTGCAGATTATGTTGGGTTGAATTTCTACAGATTTTTTTGTTGGTACAATTTGTGCTGATATTTTTTGAATAATAATCTTCAGTATGTGTATGTAGAACTGCAGATTAGTATAGTATGCACATCATTAGTTGTATTTTTGCAGGATTATCTATGTCGAACTATAGACTAGTTGTATTTCTGCACATATATAGTACTAGTTGTCGTTAGTAGTATATATATACAAGATAAAGTAAAATGTAATTAGTATCATTAATATTCTTAGCTTGGGTATAAATCCCATAATTTTCCTAGCTTGGATAATGTAGTTTTTTCCTCAAAAGATCATTGCTGCAAATTTAGAGTTTAGTTATGATGTTTTTAACTACACTATTAGTAGTGATATTAGTAACATCATACCATTTATATATTTCGACACTAGTAGTAGTGTTCGGTGATAATATTAGTAAGTTCATATCATTTATTTTCCTGATCTTTTGTTATTTTTGTGTTCAAAAAAAGGAATATGGCTCAAAACGAATGTGTGACATGTCAGCAGCAACCTGCCTATTGTGGGAGTGGAAACACAGACCATGTGATGTATTTTAGAATGAGGGTGAGATCACTTTTTTGTAGAGGGATTTGTAAGTATTCTCGGTTTTCATTTACATATCTTATTTTAAATTTCCATATAAATTGCTTTATGTTCATGATCTTATGGGTTTTTTCTGTTTCACAAATTTATGCAGGTTATTCCTTGTTGTTTCGCTGAGAGTATGCGACAATTCACTCTTGGTCCACACCTAACATGGATCCTTGCTCAGAGTGAACGCCATGATTAAAAGAGAACAATTGATGAATACTACTTCTATGTGTTGTATGGTGGGAATTTTGGGAGGTCTGTAGCATTATGTGGGCCATATTGGAGGGGGTTCTATGCATCTTATAACATTCAGCAGAATGATGTTCTAACATTTTCATACAATAAAGTAGACATGTGCTTTATTGTTGAAGTGTCAAATGCTGATAATGTTGTCAAACCTTGGGTTGATCAAGACCTGTGTATGTATTGACTTCTTTGCATTGAAATGGTTTTTTCCTTACACACATGACTAGTTTATTAATTATATATGTTCCTTACACACAAACCTTCTTAAATTTCATATGCATGATCAGGGTGTTATAAGATCGAAGATTTTTGCAACGTGACACTAGATAAATCCAAATTTCAGCACCCATGAAATGTCAGTTGCTCTAAAATGAATTCCATATCTTGGGCATTCTACAATTAGTTTTTAAGAGACATGGATGGAGGTCTTTGAGATCCTTCAGTTCTTGGTGCACCGGGTGCAGGATGAAGATGATCTACATCAGATGGTTAGTTAATCACTTTTTCATATGCTTTTCCTTCTTATTTTGTAAATTTATAAGGATGGCCAGTTAACTAAGATCTATTATATATTTTAGTTACTCAGGAAATTCCTTTGAGATGCACAAGGGAACACCAAATCCCAAAGAAAGGGTTCATTTGTGTATGCATGAAGAATAATTGTGCCAAAGGCCTGAAAATCTTGGGGCGATATCGCATATCGGAAGTATATGACGATTGCATTGAGTTCACCGACCCCTGGACTGAATTCTGTGTTGAAAACAGAATTTTCCTTGATAATCTGGTTGTCATCCATGTCAAGCTGATGAGGCACTATATCAAGCTGATTATTGAGGTGGTCACCGGTCCAGCAAAGGAACATGAGGATGCAGAAGACGATAGCGATGAGCAGCAGGAGGAGGACGAAGACGAGAGCATTGCCTCTGTGATGTCGGGTGTAGCTTAGAACTTCTGAATAAATCATCAGAATTTAAATTTCAAGATGCATGATCAGAAACTTTTGTATTGTTGTATGTTAAAATAGCAAATCTCTTTTGTTCAAATATCTAGGGCTGTACCAACTTCATTATGTTTAATTATGAAAGACAAAATATAAATGATTTCTCTCAATTTCTCGCATAGAAAATTCACAACTAATTCCATATTCTTGCAGGAATCGGCCCCACTTGTTGAACCGGCGGCACTGCCACGATCTCCACGTAACCACGATGAGTTCTCGAACCAAAGCTACAATTACCACATTTCTTCTTCCTCTTCCTCGGACGTTCCTCTATAGTTATTCCTAGGCGCTTCTTCTTCCTTTGTTCTGGAACCGTTAGTTCATCTTCTTCTTCCTCTCGCAGGCAGTTCCTTGCAGGTATTTCCTTTCACCCATTTCCTTGCAGGCATGGACGATGGGAAACGCACAGCAGAGACCCACTTGGTCCCTGCCCATGGCACCACGACTTTGACAGTGGTGTACACAAATGATGAAGCGACTGTAGAGACAACTCTCGCCAGGTATGAGCAATTGATTGAGAAATAGAAGGACAAGTTCGTGGGGCTAGACTTGGAGTACACGCTTGCAAATAAGCGAAAATATCATCCACAAGAGATCACCGTCATGGAAATCGCCATACATGAGGAGGTCCTTATTTACCACTTCTGCAGGTATGTGAAATTTAAATTTGAGATCACCACTTCTGCATCCCTTGTTCCCTTACATCCATAAAACCATCTAACTGCAGGAGTAAACAAACTGAGATGCATTGTCCGGCTCTGGTCAAGTTCTTGTGTAGGAAAGGGATAACTTTCACTAGAGTGGATATCACAAATGACACAATTATGCTTTCTCGTGCATTGATAAAAATCCCAGATGGGTACCACATCGACATCCAAAATCTGTACAAGATCAAACAATACCCAGCGAAGGATGGCATGGGTGATCTAGCAGCGGAAATCATTGACAGATCCTATGCAAAACTAAAGAGATTGAAGCGAGTCGAGCACGATTACTGGGAGTGGAAGCCGATGAGCCAGGTGCGCCTCGATTATGCAGCCAGAGATGCCTACATGGCGTACGAGTTGTACAGTAAGCTCATTACCATGAAATATGGGATGGTTAAGGCGGGGGTTTTTGCAACAGAGCTATGCCCTGGTTGCAAGCTAGCCCACGAGAAGAAGCGCAAGGAGGACAGAAAGCGGTACGAGGACTGATACATTGCAAATGTATCTATAATTTTTGATGTTCCATGCTTGTTTTATATCTACTTTCTTATGTTTTGTCCACACTTTGGAGTATTTTTACACATTTTCTGGACCTAACCTATTAACAAGATGCCACAGTGCCAGTTGCTTGATTTCTGCTATTTTTGGTTTTAGAAAAGCTAGTAAGGAAATATTCTCGGATTTGGACCGGACAAAAGCCCAAGTCAATATTTCACCAGAAGGAATACGGAGTCCGGAGGGGAGACGAAGAGGGGAGCCAGGCCGGCCACACCTGGTGGTGGCGCGGCCAGCCCTAGCCCCGCCACCAGGGGGTGTGGGCCCCCTAGCACTCCACCGACCTTGCCCCTTCGCCTATATATTGCCTCCGGGATGAAAACCCTAAGGACTCAATCAAAATTCCATGAAAGAGTTTGTCGCCACCGTCATCTCCATCCCTAGATTGGGAGGGATCTGAAGCTCTTCATGGCACCCTACCGGAGGGGAGAGATCATCCTGGAGGCCTTCTTCATCACCATGCCTTCCTCTGGTGTGATGCGTGAGTAGTTCATCCCTGGACTACGGGTCCATGTAGTAGCTAGATGGTTGGTTCTTCTCCTTTGTGCTACCATGTCTAGATATTGTGAGCTCCGTTCATGATCATGATCATCTATTTGTAATCTACATGTTGTGTTTGCGGGGATCCGATGGATATTGAGATGCTATTTCTTATTGATTATTGATTCTATCATGTCTTTGTTATTTATGATCTTGCATGCGTTCTATTGTTAGTAGCTATCTTGTCCGAGTATATGCTAGCAACTCCAAGAGGGAGTATTTATGCTCGATAGTGGGTTCATGCCTCTAGGAATCTGGGGAAGTGACAGAAATCTCTAAGGTACTAGATGTGTTGTTGCTACTAGGGAGAAAATAGCAATCCTTTGTTCATAGAACAATTGTATTGTTTACTTTACACTCTTTGCTTAATGCAATTATCTATTGATTGCATAATACTGGAGGGGGTTCGGATGATAACCTAAAGGTTGATTATTAGTCATAGATGTAGTTGGATTACTGTCTATGTATAATGTTGTAATGACCAATCAAATCTCATAGGAGTCAAGATGATTAGTATATGCATGTATGCTTTCTCGATGTTTGTCAATTGCCCCGCTGTAATTTCTTCACCCAACATGTCATCTATCTTAAGGAGAATCACCTCAGGTGAACTATGCACCCCGGTCCATTCTTTACCATCAATCTACAAGCTATTTACTATTTTCTGTTTACTTTACGCAAGGAATTACTTTCTTCCACACAATACGTTTAATCCTTTGTTTTTAGCAAAACTGGTGAGATTGACAACCTCATTGTAAGTTGGAGGCAAAGTTCCTTGGTTGTGTTGTGTAAGATTCCAATTTGGAAACAACACCTTGGAGGTGTTTCCTTGCTCCTACTGGTTCGATAACGTTGGTTTCATAATTGAGAGAAAACTTGCTGACGTGCTCATCAAACCTTCCTCTTGGGGTTCCCCAATGAGATCGAATATATTTTGAGCCATCAAGCTATTTTTCTGGCGCTGTTGCCGAGGAGTCAAGGACATCTTCACAAAGGGAGTCTTTCACAACCAATCTCTTTACTTTGTTTTTTTGTTTTCCTTAGTTCCTTCTTTCTATCAAAAACACACAAAAAAATCCTACTATAGTTATTATTTCTGTTGGTCTGTTATTATCTTGCTTTATCATGATTTCTATCAATGGTGGGTTTCTTTGAAACTAGATCTTATTGGCAAGATGGGTTCATGGAACAACAAAAATATTATGAGGAACACCGCTTATCACAAAAAGGTAAACTCTTATGGGAACCAATTGGTAAATTGTGTACCATTGCTAGAAACATGTTCTCTACTTATAATGTTACTTATTTTTTTGATTAATCTTGTTGCTTTAGGAGGTATAAACACCTCCCTTTTCAATGTGACTATAATGATGATGTTACCATATCTTCTTATCTTAAGGGAAATCATGACTTTTATGATGTGGAACAAATTGAAGAATTTATTGTTTCAAAGGGTGCATTTGAACTTGCTTATTTGCTTGAAAATACTGATGATGCACCTTATAATATGAGGTTTATGGTATACTTAAATTTTCCTTTGATAATTACAAGGTAGAGAATGGATATATTATTGAATATCTTAATAGATGCTCTCCACCAACGGAAGAGACTAATGCCTTGCAGGAGCCTATGCAAGAATAAATTGCTGAAACTGGAAGCTCATTGGATGAAAAAGAAGAGGAGAGTGATGATCAAGAGGAGGAAGAATGGATCTACCCATTCCTACCTTCTAATGAGGATGAATGTCATGTTCCTATGGATTATTTTGAAAAAATTATAATAAAGCTCTAGATGATGGTCCTATATTGGTTGATAATATTAATTGTACTACTATTGAAAATGAGATTGATCAGTCATCTTGTTATAAAATTGTTAAAAGTGGGTCTGAAGGTTTTAATCCCACTATTTTTGAGCTTGGTAACAATTATATGTTTGGAGATCATGAAAAGCATGCTTTATGTGATAGTTATATTGTTGAGTTTATTCATGAGGCTACTAAAAATTATTATGAGAGAGGAAAATATGGTTGTAAAAGTTTTCATGGTACTGAAACACCTCTCTATTTGCTGAAAGTTTTGAAGTTACTCTCGTTTTATCTTCCCATGCCTATCACTTTGTTCTTTTTGAATTTATTTGCATATAAGATTCCTATGCATATGAAGTGGGTTAGACTTAAATGTGTGTTGAATTTGCTTATTAATGCTCTCTTTTACTTCAATTCATATTTCTTATGTGAGCATCATCGAAATTCTTATGCCTAGCTCAAATGCAAAAGAAAAGCACTTATTGGGAGATAACCCAAATTTCTTTAGGAATCTTTTGTTGAGTCTTGGAAGTTATTGCTTCAGTAATAACCTCTCCTTATCATTTTTGTGTGGTTTTTGTGCAAAGAGTAACCTCTAATGAGAGAGAAGTAAGACTTGGGAAAGTTGCTGTTCCGAAACAGATTTTTGTGGTTCGCTATAAAACTTCTTGAAAAATCTCTGTACGCCGGTTTGAGCTATAATATTTTGTGCTTCTGCCCCTGGTTGATATCAAACTTTCGTTACTTCAACACTTTTCTATTTAAGCAACAGAAGGTCTTCGAAAAAATTGGTTTTTACCTACTGGTCTGTTTTGACAGATTTCTGCCATTATTTGCATTTGCCTCTTAATCTATTTCTATTTGAGATCTCTTTGATCATTTGAACTTTTTAAAGGAAGTGTTATAGTATCTTTTGTTTTAATGGAAGTTTTAATCGTGTTGAAACTGAACCAAAAGACTTATTATCTTGAGTACACTAATGTTGCTAATGAAGAATGTGTGAAGTTTTGTATGAAGGAAATTTTAAAGTGTAGGGAAGAGTAATGTGATAAGATGAAAAATGGACAAAAGCTCAAGCTTGGGGATGCCACCCGTGTCACCCCAAGAAATATTCAAGAAGTACAAGCATCAAAGCTTGGGGATGCCCAAGGCATCCCCTTCTTCATCAATAAAAATTTCAGGTTTCTTTCAAACACTTCATTTTTATTGTTTCATGCACAATTGTGTTGTTCTTGGAGCGTCTTAGTTTTTGTTTTTAGTTTTCATTTGCTTAGTTTGCTTGAATAAATTGGTTGTACCACCTCATTCATGCATTAGTTTTCAAATAAAGTTGATTTGGATTAGAAAAGAGTAGGAAAGTTCATGCTTAAGTGGTAAAAAGGAACTTGTTTTTTACTGTGACTTAAAATTAATCATGTCATTCTTCATGTTATTTTGGATTTATTCTTAGTGATTATTGTTTTAGCATGAATTGTTATAAACAATTGAGATTGCTTAATGTGTCTTGGAAGAATCATGCGTTGTTTTAGCATATAAAAGCATAATATTGTGGTATTCTCCTTTAATTCTTTATTTGGGTTCACTTGGCGCATGCTCACACCATGTTAAGACTATACCAAGTCACCATAGCCTCTATGATCATTTAGTTTTCGACTTGTAGTATCACTTTATGCTTTAATTAACGATGTTTTGTCGCTTTGCATGATTATGGCCATTGTTGCTCTCTTAGTTGGTCGCTCCCAATCTTTTGCTAGCGTCCATACCAAGTATCAGTTCCACTCATGCATCCAACTCCAAATTAAACCAAGTTATTCCAAAGATTCCACCATACCTACCTATGAGCATTTGCTATTCCAAGTATATTCATGTTTTATCTACCTTACAAATTAAACTTGTTATGTGAAAATAAGTGATTAAAGCTCTCACGAACTTGATGGCACACTTTACTTTTCTTTCCCCGAATAAACTTGAACCATTGTGTCATCTATGTTGTATATGCTTGCACTTATACGTTGGGATTAGCAGAACCATGTTATCATGGGGAACGCTTTCAACATTGCACTTGTACATTGTACCTAGTTTATATCATGCTCTTTTGTTTATGGATGTCGTCGGGGTGAAATGAAAGGGGAGCTTGTAAGTCCACGGAGTTATGTATGTGTGTTAGAGAAATGCCTGGGCCAATAGCCTAAGCCATGCCTAATCATGGTGGAAACTTGCAGCATCACCATAGTGAGCAATCTATGAAGCATTCTTCTTTAAAAAAGAGATGGAGATTGAGAAAAAGAAAAAAAGATGAGAAAAGAGGAAAGAGAGAAAAAAATACCATTTTCCCATGGTAAATAAGAAGATTACTGAGATGCTCATTGTCTGCTTGCCTTGTCATTTTGATGATGGGATAGCTCCTGTATCATTTGCAAGGGGTACCTCGTTGGCGGTTCTCTTTGATACACATGTACTTACTATGACAAGAACTTACTGGTAACTAAACTTGAGTAGCATGAGGAGCGACCCTCATATTCAAGGGACATGAGATTGCCAAATTATACTTTGTCAAGCATATACTCAATAGTTTGTTCACTTTAACCTTAATCACTTCAAGATGCTTATGATAGGGCAATGACAGCTGAAAGCTAATGAGTACCATAATTTTTGGAAGCTCTTTATGAGACTTGAATCCCTACTTCCTTCTATGGAGGCCTTTCCTTTACTTTTATGTTGAGTCTCCATCTTCTATCTTTATGCACCTATTGAGAGAGCATAGTGTCCATTCTTAGTTTAATGTCCAATGTCCCAAGACTTGTTGATTGATTCATAACTTTGATATTGCTTGTTCTTAAACTATTTGTATCTAGTCATCCTTATGAACTTTGAAGGTGTTCTATGCATTTATGTTTTGCTACACTAATACCATTCTCATTATGTTTTCTATATGAGAAACAAACAAACATCTTTCAAAGCATTGTTATTCATGAATCTTTTGTTTGTACCTTTTCATGTTATAACATAGTTGCTATGTCTTATTGTTAAAACTATATTTTTCATGCTATGTTAAAGTACTATGATCCCAGCTATCAATGTTTTACAAATACTTTGATTAAGATTATGATGGTGCATGTCACCTCAAAAATTATTCTTTTTTATCACTTACCTACTCGAGGCCGAGCAGGAGTTAAGCTTGGGGATGTTGATACATTTCAAACCTATCTATAATTTTTCATGTTCCATGCTTGTTTTATATCTACTTTCTTATGTTTTGTACACACTTTGGAGTATTTTTACACTCTAGAACTAACCTATTAACAAGATGCCATAGTGCCAGTTGCCTATTTTCTGCTGTTTTTGGTTTCAGAAAAGCTAGTAAGGAAATATTCCCAGAATTGGACCAGACAAAAGCCCAAGTCAATATTTCACCAGAAGGAATACAGAGTCCGGAGGGGAGACAAAGAGGGGAGCCCGGCCAGCCACACCTGGTGGTGGCGTGTCCATCCCTAGTCGCGCCACTAAGGGGTGTGGGCACCCTGGCACTCCACCAACCTTTCCCCTTCGCCTATATATTGCCTCCGGGACGAAAACCCTAAGGACCCGATCAAAATTCCACGAAATAGTCTGTAGCCGCCATCATCTCCATCCCTAGACCAGGAGGGATCTGAAGCTCTTCCCAGCACCCTGTCGGAGAGGAGAGATCACCCTGGAGGCCTTCTTCATCACCATGCCTTCCTCAGATGTGATGCATTAGTAGTTCATCCCTGGACTACGGGTCCATGTAGTAGCTAGATGGTTGGTTCTTCTCCTTTGTGCTACCATGTCTAGATCTTGTGAGCTATGTTCATGATCAAGATCATCTATTTGTAATCTACATGTTGTGTTTGCGGGGATCTGATGGATATTGAGATGCTAGTTCAGATTGATTATTGATTCTATCATGTCTTTGTTATTTGTGATCTTGCATGCTTTCCGTTGTTAGTAGCTATCTTGGCCAAGTAGATGCTAGCAACTCAAAGAGGGAGTATTTATGCTCGATAGTGGGTTCATGCCTCTAGGAATCTGTGGAAGTGACAGAAATCTCTAAGGTACTAGATGTGATGTTGCTACTAGGGAGAAAAAAACAATCCTTTGTTCATAGAACAATCGTATTGTTTACTTTACACACTTTGCTTACTGCAATTATCTGTTGCTTGCAACTTAATACTGAAGGGGGTTCGGATGATAACCTGAAGGTGTATTATTAGTCATAGATGTAGTTGGATTACGCTGTATGTATAATGTTGTAATGCCCAATCAAAGCTCATAGGAGTCAAGATGATTAGTCTATGCATGTATGCTTTCTCGATGTTTGTCAATTGCCCCGCTGTAATTTCTTCACACAACATGTCATCTATCTTAAGGAGAATCACCTCTAGTGAACTATGGACCCCGGTCCATTCTTTACCATCAATCTACAAGTTATTTACTGTTTTGTGTTTACTCTCTTCAAGCAATTACTTTCTTCCACACAATACGTTTAATCCTTTCTTTTCACCAAAACCGGTGAGATTGACAACCTCACTGTAAGTAGGGACAAAGTTCTATGGTTGTGTTGTGTAGGATTCCAAGTTGGAAACAACACCTTGGAGCAGTTTCCTTGCTACTACTGGTTCAATAACCTTGGTTTCATAACTGAGGGAAAACATGTTCATGTGCTCATCATACCTGCTTCTTAGGGTTCCCCAACGAGCTCGAATATATTTTGAGCCATCAAGGACGAGCAGGGATCTTAGAACGGTGGCGACACCAAATGGTTGAAGGGGAAGGAAGTCAAGGACGACAACAAGTGGTGGTGATATATTATGTGTTTGAACTAGATTTTAGTTTATAGTTTATTTTGTGTATGTAGTATATATTTTTGGATGTACAGATTAGTTTGGGATCTAAGCGTTGGAAGAACTTGCATGCATATGTATGTGTTTTCCTATATGATACATATGTACAGAAGTGCGATGGCTTGTTGAGATAGGCATTATATCTAGGCCCCTGGTGAGAATATGATCTCTCACATATATCGGTCGATATGCATGTGCATGATCTAGCATCTTCTTAGGCTCAAACTTTGAGATAGGTATCATCTAGGCAACTTCAGTGGATTTTCTGATGCACCTTTTCCTTTGTGTTTTTGGTATCTGTGTGAGACCATATGGTTTCACACATGGATCCCCTAGAGTCATTAGTTGCATTTGTGTTCTCTTCCTAAACCACATTGATATATCCACTATATAGAGTCGTCGATCCACATGACCACATTTTCATGTGTTCTTTTCCAAAACCACGATGATATCTACATGATGCATGACCACACACACATGCTCCATTGGATTATTCCGTGATGCATGCAACTTCTGTCACTAGTGCAGCATGTAATGTGGAAGCTGCTTTCCTATGTGTTTTTGGTCTCTATGACCATGCATGGTGTTTAATTTGACATATGGATCCCCTAGAGACATTGCATGATGTATTGTGTTCTTTTCCTAAACCTACACACTGATGTATATATATATATATATATATATCTACGAGAGTCATTGGTCCACATGACCACATTGCATATATATGTACACTGTTCTTTTCCAAAACCACAATGATATCTCTACACATTGATGGTGCAACCATCCATGCAATGATATACAATGATATACATGACCACACATGCATATACTACTCAAGTGGATTATGTGATGATGGTGCAACCATCCATGCAATGTGTGGAAGCTCCTTTATTTAATTCCTATGTGTTTTTGCTCTCTATGACCATATGGATCTCTCCTACAGTCATATTGCATGCATGTGTGTTCTTTTCCATATTGCATTATTGCTGATATAGATCCACATGATGACCACATTGCATGTGTGGTATTTTCCAATAATACCACATTTTGATATATCTACATGACCACACATAACTCTGTGTGATGAGGCAACTTTTGTCACACTAGTGCAACATGCAATGTGTGGAAGCTTCTTTTCCTATGTGTTTGGTCTCTATGACCATGGTTGTACACATGGAACCCCTAGAATCATTGCATGTGTTCTTTCCTAAACCACATTGATATATATCCACACTGCTAGCTTCATTGATCCACACATGACCACATTGCATGTGTTCTTTTCCAAAACCACATATCTACATGACCACACACACTAGGGGATTCTGTGATGCTACTTCTATCATACTGGTGAAACATGCAATACGTTGCTTTCCTATGTGTTTTGGTATATGCATGTGACCATGCATGGTTTAATTTGACACATGGATCCCCTAGGGACATTTCATGATGTGTGTTCTTTTCGTAAACCAGTACACACTAATATATATCCACTAGGGCGACTGATCCCATCACATGACCACACATTGCATATATGTACATTGTTCTTTTCCAAGACAACAAGATGATGATATATATGTCTCTACATATATGCATGACCACACACATGCATATACTCAAGTGGATTATGTGATGATGCACAACTTCTGTCACACTGGTCCATGCATGCATGAAATGTGGAAGCTCCTTTATTTAATTCCTATAGCTATGTGTTGTTGGTCTCTATGACCATATGGAATATATATCCTATAGAGTAATATTGCATGCAAGTGTTCTTTTCCTAACTCCCACAATGATATGGCCACCATAGTCATTGATAGATCCACACATGATGACCTAACTCCCACATTGTATGTACATTGTGTTGGAAATATGCCCTGGAGACAAATAGTAATAAGGACTATTATCATATTTCATCAAGTTTATGATTAAGTTTTATATCATGCTATACTGTATTGAGTGGAAACATCAATACACGTGTGATATATAAACAACCAGGGGTTCCCAATGAAACTCTAGTCACTGGTTCGTTGGTCAACAGATGATCAAGTTTCATGATCATGTGGCATTTATGCCAGTTGTAAATGGAGTCAACTCATTCTGAGAATGAGATGATGAACCAATACCCAACCTAAACATCATGACCCGATCATGTCACGAAGTTCAAGTTACGATGATTAGAAATGGATCCTCGTACACTATTTCTTAGACTGTGAGGCTATATCAATCACTGCCTCCCGAGAGTGCTTAGATAGCATCAGGTGCCACTTGGTAATACAGTGGTTATAAAGGTGTGTTCAGGTACTCGGAGGAAATCGTAGAGGCAATATATATCAAGAGCGGGATTTGTCTGTCCACATGATGGAAAGATACTCAAGGGCCCACTCGGAGAAGTTATATCCAATAGTTGCACAGCGTGTGATTTTATCACAGGGATATCACTTGTCAGAACGAGTCATGTAGCATTGTTTGGTAACGAGATTGAACACGACATGGTGATTTTATTGATCAGATATCGGGCAATACAAGTATCGAGAGACAAAGGGAATAAGACACGACTGTCCCGGTTCAAATGACGAAAGATCTTCGTGGAACGCACATGGGTCACATGGACATCTAGGTCCCTCCGTTGATCATTGGTCCGAGAGTGTCCCGACCATGTCTGGAGTGTTCCCGAACCGTAGGGTATCATGCTTAAGGGTTTGATGATTCTTAGAGAGTGTCTATAGGATCGATAGATTCGCTGAAGAATAGTAGAGAGAAAACCAGAAGGGTTTTAGTAAGTCCGGAGGATGTCCAGAGTGAAGGTGGAAGGTGTTCGATAGCCACGGAGATTGAATAATATGTAAATGAACATTAAATATTGATTTAATGATTTATTCATAATTATTTAATAAAACAGAAAATCAATTTAAAAGGTCAAAAGGCTTAATGGTCCAATTCCCAGAGGGGAAAGGGCCCAAGAGGGGGCCGAACTTTGAGAGAGGTAGTACCTCCCCACCCCCTATATATAGTGGGGGTATTTGGCCAGATAAATACACACAATAGTCAATAAAGGTTTCCTCACTTTTGGGGAGACCTCCAATTGATATTCTCTCTCTCTCATGACCGTGGTCCCAAGTTCGGACTGCGCGAACGAGAGACATCTTCACCGCGGAGCGCCATCGCGCTACGGGATTCGGATCCAGGAGCTCTACTTCCGCAACTGCTGCTGGATCGGGGAAGCGGGAGTCATCGTCAGGCACCAGACGTGTGTAACTCCCCGTGAGGTGTCACACTTGAGGCACTCAAGTCATTGGAGCCAAAGGAGTGCAAGGACATCATCACGACCTTGAGGTTGGCTTAGGCTCTTCTACATCAACCACGCTCTCCTGAGCGTTGATAACGCTTTTCGGTCTTCAATGGTAAGTTCGCAAAAATGCCCTCCCGTTAGTGCATTACTAATAGATAGGTCCTGGCAACATCAGGGGTTCAGGGGCGTAGGGTAAAAATTTATTGTTTTCATACGCGGAACCCCTACAATGGTATCAGAGCTAGATCTATGCGTAGTAATGCTAGTACGGGTAGAACACACGAGATGTAGCCTGTGGACATTGATCTTTTAGTTATTACCCTCCCACGTGTACTTGTGTATACCGCGGTAATGCTTGATGAAGCGGCCCCCAACCGACTTTACGCGTTCATTCGTGAGACTGGTCCACGCTTGACATACGGCTTAGGGGGGTGTCTGTTTCTCTCGCATTAGTTGGTATGCCATTTGCAATGGAGGGCCCCGAAAGTGTTGTAGTAGAGACACTTGATCAGCATTGTGCTGAAAGTTCGTAGGTAAGAACGGTTCTTGTGCGAAAGCCCATTCAGCCATGTAAAACATGCAAAGATAAAGTAGAGGCGTCTAACTTTGTTTTGTAGGGGGGAAATTCTTTGTGATATGGTTGTGGCAAAGGTTAAGTGATTACCTTATGTTACGTAGTAGTAGATATTCACAGAGGTGACGGACTACCATGCCTGAAAGACACCAGTACCCTGGTGTGTACGGCGCCTGAACCCTGGCGCCGGAATGCGGTGAGGACGGATGGAGATCACAACGTGAAGGACCATATCACATCGCATTTACATTCAATGTTATTGTTTGTATATCTTATTGTGTGCTAGTATTAGATACTCGACGGTAGCCTAATAAGATGATCCCTGTTAAAATTACCAATGATTGTGTTCCCCTTAGTGTGCACCACCAAGAAAGTTCTTCGGTATCAGGAGACCCATGGTGAGTGGGTGTCAGACATATCTATGTTCGCATACAGTGGGTGTAAGCCATGTTGCACAGTGAATACACTAAGGTTGAGTTGGCGAGCCTATCACATTATAGAGACGTGGCCTCGGAACGCGGATGGTCAAAAGATCGAGCACGAGTCGCATAAATGATGTGACCGATGTTTAGCATCCACCCTTAAACCCACATTGATGGCCATGATGATCGGGGGAGATGTGGGGAAAGGGGTCGTGTTATCACTAGGAACCCTTCATGGGATAGGTGTTTCTGAGTGGAGTTATTATTAACTCATTTAATTATAAACTTAGTGTAAATTACTTTTGCAATTATAAATGTATAAAAGGTTCTCCCTAATGCCACCTTTCCTGTTGACAATTGATTGGTTAGAAGGAGAGAATCTCAGGCTAGATGGATTAAATTTCTCCATGTGGGTTGCACGTCTCCATGTTCTCCTTAGCGAGAATGACGTGGTCAATTACATACTCGATGAGATGGATTTGGATCATCTCATTGCCCTAGAGACCCCAAAACTGCGGAAGGACCGCTATTACCATTGTGAGATGTCCACCTTCATATTAGTTATAATGTGCTACGGGATTGTGGATGACTTGTGGCTAGTCGTGGGTAATCTTGACCCTCGTGCGAATATGGTACAGCTTAGGACACATTTCGTGGAACAAGCTCGCATATGGGAGCATGAGCTGATGGGAGACTTCCTCTCCATTAAGATGGAGGAGAAGTCATCGCTTGACGACCACTTGGAGTGCATGCATGATGCGTACATGAGGCCTGCATACTTCCTGGATAGCTGGATGTCGAAATCTTTTGCAAATGCAATTATGTTCTGGTCGCTGCCACCAAGATACCAAGCACAAGTCAGGACTTGCATTATGAGAGGCGACGCGGAAACACAGAATTTCCACAGGTTCATATCACATATCAGGAATGTGATGGTTGAACCTGTTGTCGCTGAGGTCATCAATGACAAAGGTATATATTTGATATACAATTTTATAAATGTTATAATCTTGCGAACACATTTGTAGTGGTAAGTATATTTGATACTATCGTCGGATTGATGACAAGTACGCCATGACGGGGTCCTTGAGGCGTGTGGAAGAGAGGGGTGTGAGTCGTACGGTATTCCGGGACAGTGAGCACACAAGTTTACCCATGTTCGAATCCACCGGCTTTGGCTGGATCCTACTCCTGCAAGCAATCCAGTAATACGGCAGAGCCGGAATATGGGTTACAGGAGAGATCTATCTGGCTACGACTAAGAGTCGGTTACAGAGTACATTTTGAACTACAAGTAACATTATGGGCCTATGTCGGTAAGTCCTCTGGGCCTTCCCATAGCCGGATTGAACTTTGTCTCTTCTCCCTGACTGGGCCACTCGTGAAGAAAAGCTCTAACCCGAAGTGGGCCAACCTGGTCAGTGAGGAACTATGAGGATACCCGGAAAGTATAGCCCCAACAGTAGCCCCCGGAAGTCTCTAAGATCCAAAGTCGGATTCATCATCATCTAGCTTGATCTTCGGCTTGCAGAATCTTGAAGGGTTCCTGAAACTTCAAAACAAAAGATATGATCTGGGGCTCAAAAATAAGTCGGACCTATCAGTACGTTAGTCGTGTTTCCTGCTCGTAATTCAAACTAAGCCGGAACTTGGTGTCTGACGTAGCCTGACACCAGTCATGGTCAAGTCACGTCACTGACAGACATTTCCTGTCAGCACGACCGTTGGTGGGTCCTCCTTTCGTGGAACCGAGGAGACATTTCAATGCGTGTGTGGAGATCGAGGCGGCATAATCATCGCATGGAGGTTTCCTCGTCCTTTCCATGACGCGTGGCACGTTTACTGTGGCACTTGCACGAATCTTGGCACAGCTGGCGGTTATAAGGGGTGAGGATTTCTTTTCCTCATCTATTCCAGCGCCTTTTCCTTCTCCCCTACTTCTCCCACGCGCACAGATCTCCCTTGCCTCCAAAAATTCCCAGCGCCCCCTATCCAAGGTCACCGGTGCACCGGAAAAATGGCTTCCACATCATCCTCCGGCGCAGCAACGGCGGCAGCGACAACAATGGAGGCGGAAAAGGAGAGAAATCACGGATCTGGATCCCATGCGTCCTCGACGACGACAAGTTCCACGGCGTAGAAGAAGAAGGGCTCCTCCGTGCCGGCGACTGGCGGAGCAGCTTCAGCGAAGCCATCCCCAACCCTCGGAACGGCGAGCGAGTGCACTTCGGCACTCACCTGGACAGAGGTTTTTCCTTTCCTCCCTCGGATTTCTTTTCTGAGGTGATAGATCATTACAGTATTCAACTCCACCATCTCCCCCCGAACTCCATCTTAGAGTTGAGCGCTTATGCATCTTTGTGCGAGGGGTATCTCGGCATTAGGCTGAGTCTCACTCTTTTCGGGTACTATTTTCATGCCTGGAGAAATTCCATCACCACCGGTAATCCTTACATTACCGGTACGATTAGTTTTTTGGTTAGGCGTGAGCGTGTTTACCCTCTGATTTTAGCTAGTGAGTCGATCAAACAATGGCCGGCTACCTTTTTCTATCATAAGTATATTCCCGCTCTCGGCAAAGCTACTGCTTTGCCGGCTTTCGTCGATGGAGCCGCCATGCCCCGAGCGTCTTGGGACGAGGTTGCTCTAGCTCTCAGTGATCTGCTTCTCGCCAAGAGACAGATCGAATACCTGATGAAGCACAAGGGCCTGAAAGGGTCCGACTTAGTTCAATGCTGGGTGGCACGCCGAATCCAACCTCTCCAACACCATGGCGACCGATTGATGCATTCCATCATGACGTCGAAAAAGGACTCCCTCTACATTAGCTCCATGGGCTTAAAGCCGCAATATTATATATGACAAATCAAATGGCTGATAAGGGAGCAGATTGAGAGGAAGATTCCGGAGCTATCCCTAGACATGCATACAGCGGAAGATCCTGTCGTGCTGGTAAGCTTTAGCAGCAACCATTTTATGTGTTTCACCTTTAAGTTATTTCGCAATACTGAGATACTATCTTCTTTTCAGCTTGCCGACCTCCCCGAGTCGGAATTAGCTCCTATCGAGGGATATCCTCCCGAGTTTTCTCAGGAGGAGTAATTGGTCCCAGTGCCAGACGTGTGCCTAGAAAGCACAAAGCTCCGACAGTGGCTATCGGCACAAAGGAAGTGCAAGTTGTGAAGAGGTAACTTTCCTCACTACTTCCGCCTTTGTACTTGACTCGTGATTTCTTACGAGATGTAATGTTCTTCGTCCTATTACCTTCTCAGAGCTAAACAGCTTATCAAGGGCAAGGGGAAGGGAGCTACTTCTAAGCCCCTGTATCAGACAAAGTTAACTTTGGCTTCTCCGGCCGTGGCTCCTCCGACTCCTGCCCCTCAGCCTTCTGCAACGTTGGACATTACTCCATCTCCGATCGTTGCAGAAGATCCGGCTCCCTCAACAGAGCCAGCGATCCTAGAGTCGCAGACTGACGTCACCATGGGTGACTCAGGTTTTGATAAGGGTGAACCCTATTCGGGTAATGATCCCTCGACAGAAGTTATCACTGATAACCTCCTGAGCAATTGATACATTGCAAATGTATCCATAATTTTTGATGTTCCATGCTTGGTTTTATCTACTTTCTTATGTTTTGTACACACTTTGGAGTACTTTTCATATGATTTCTTGGACTAACCTATTAACAAGAGTCACAGTGCTAGCTGCCTGTTTTCTGCTGTGTTTGGTTCCAGGAAAGTCAGAAAATGAATATTCTCGGAATTGGACAAGACAAAAGGCAAAGCTATTATTTTACCGAGGGACCCCTGGAGCCAGAATATGAGATGGAGAGGGGCTGGGGCCCGGCCACACCACCTGGCACCCCCTCGGCCTCGGCCCGGCCAGGGGGTGGTCTGGCCGCCCCAGGCACCCCCTCGGCCTCTCCTTCCGCCTATATATTGCCTCTGATACGGAAACCCTAAGTACCCGATCAAAATTCCACGAAAGAATCTGTAGCCGCCGTCATCTCCATCCCTAGTTTGGGACGGATCTGAAGCTCTTCCCGGCACCCTGCTGGAGAGGGGAATTCACCCAGGAGGCTTTCTTCATCATCATACAAGGCTCTGGTGTGATGTGTGAGTAGTTAATCTCTGGACCACGGGTCCATGTAGTAGCTAGATGGCTGGTTCTCCTCCTTTGTGCTTTCATGTCTAGATCTTGTGAGATCCGTTAATGATCAAGATCATCTATTTGTAATTCTGCATGTTGTGTTTGCGGGGATCCAATGGATATTGAGATTCTATTTCAGATTGATTATTGATTCTATCATGTCTTTGTTATTTGTGATCTTGGATGCTTTCCGTTGTTAGTAGCTATCTTGGCCAAGTATATGCTAGCAACTCCAAGAGTTAGTATTTATGCTCGATAGTGGGTTCATGCCTCTGGTAATCTGGGAAGTGACAGAAATCTCGAAGGTACTCGATGTGCTGTTGCTACTAGGGAGAAGACAACAATCCTTTGTTCATAGAACAATCGTATTGTTTACTTTACACGCAATTCGTAATGCAATTATTCGTTGCTTGCAACTCAATACTGGAGGGGTTCGGATGATAACCTGAAGGTGGATTATTAATCATAGATGCAGTTGGATGGCGGTCTATGTATAATGTTGTAATTCCCAATCAAATCTAAAAGGAGTCAAGATGATTAGTATATGCTTGTATGCTTTCTCGCTGTTTGTCAATTGCCCCGCTGTAATTTGTTCACCCAACATGTTATCTATCTTAAGGAGAGCCACCTCTAGTAAACTAGGGACCCCGGTCCTTTCTTTTACATTCAATCTACAATCAAACTGTTTACTGCCTTGTGTATACTTTCTGTAAACTATTACTTCCTTCCATTCGATATGTGTAATCCTTTGTTTTCAGCAAAACCGGTAAGATTGACAACCTCATCGCAAGTTGGGGACAGAGTTCTGTGGTTGTGTTGTGCAGGTCTCCACGTTGCTGCTGGCACCGGTAGTGCGTCCGGCAAACATTTAGCTAGCAAAACCTTTGGGGTGTTTCCTTCCTCCTATTGGATTGATAACCTTGGTTTCGTACTGAGGGAAAACTTGCTGCTGTGCTCATCATACCTTCCTCTTGGGCTTCCCTAACAAACTCGATATATTTTGGCCCATGAAGCATATTTTCTGGCGCTGGTGCCGGGGAGTCAACGACATCCTCACAAGGGGAGTCCCTCATAACCAATCTCTTTACTTTGTTATTTTTGTTTTGCTTAGTTTACTTTTGATTTGTTTGCTTGTTTCTTTATCAAAAACACACAAAAATTAGTTTTACAAGTTTGCTTTCTTTATTAAAAATACAAAAAAATTAAGTCTCCTTTAGTTGTTACGTTCCTCTTAGCACACCATGTTGATCCCTAAATTCACCCTGAAAGACCTTTCAATAGGTAGTGGTCTATCATTGGAAAAGATAATATTGAAAAATTCTTTAATCATGTTAGTAAACATGAGGATATTGAGGATATATCCCTTGCAGAACTTGCTCCTAACTATGAGATTGCTACAGCTTCTTTAGTTCACATGTTGGAAGCTAGGTTTGTTAACCTTAACCCCTTAATGCAAGTAATGTTTCTCAAACTTAAAGAAATTGAGGACCCTGAAAAGAGGGATTTTATTCTAGCAACCTTGCTTAAGGAATTATATGATGTTGCCAAGGAAGGTAGAAAAGTCTTTGAACATTTCAATATGCTAGGCTCATGTGTAGATGTTGTTGGTACACGAGAAAAGATGAGCAAAACTGAACCTAATGGGGAGGAAACTAAGGTACCCATACCCTTTGAACTTGTAGCAATGCATGAAGCCATAGAAAAGAATCTTGATTGGATTGTTCCTAAAAACCCGTTTGATGAAAATAGTGAACCAAAGATCATTGAGAGAGGATCTTCTAGAACTTATTTGGATGAGATACCTTGCCTTGTTGAAGATATTTCTGGTATTAATCTTAATGCTTCTTCATTTGAGAACACTTGATCCTTTTTCTTGTTTCTTATGCCTAACTTAAAGGCATTAAAGAAAAGTACTTATTGGGAGATAACCCAAAAGTTTTAGATGACTCTTGGAAGTTATTACTTCAGTAATAACTGCTCCTTATCCTTTTTATTTGCTTCTTGTGCCAAGAGTAACCTCTAATGAGAGAAAAGTAATGATTGGGAAAGTTGCTGTCCTGAAACAGATTTCTGTGCTTCACCGTAAAAAAGCGTGTAAAATTTCTGTACGACCTTTTTAGGCGTGCATTTTTTTGCTTCCTCCCAGGTTGTTATCTAACTTTCATTAGTTCAAAACTTTTTGATTTGAGCAACATAAGGTCTTCAAAAAAATTCGTCTTTACCTAATGGTCTGTTTTGAAAGATTTCTGCCATTTTCAGCATTTGTTTCTTGTTGGTTCCTTTTGGAGTTCTTTTGGGGAATTGAGCTTTTTAAGGGAAGTGCTACAGTAGCTTGTGTTTTAATGGAAGTTTTATTGGTGTTAGAACTGAACCCAAATACTTATTATCTTGAGTGCACAAATGTTGCTAATAAAGATTGTGTGAAGTTTTGTATGAAGGAAAAATTTCAGGTGTATGGAAGGAATGAGTAATGAGATGAAGGATGGACTAAAGCTCAAGCTTGGGGATGCCACGCGTGTCACCCCAAGAAATATCCAAGAAGTACAAGCATCAAAGCTTGGGGATGCCCAAGGCATCCCCTTCTTCATCAATAAAAATCCTAGGTTTCTTCCAAACGCTTCATTTTTATTGTTTCATGCACAGTTGTGTTGTTCTTGGAGCGTCTTATTTTTCGTTTTCGTTTTGGTTTTTAGTTTTCTTGGTTTGCATAGTTTGCTGAATAAATTGGTTGGACCCCCTCTTTCATACATTTGTTTTCAAATAGTTTGGTTTGGATTGGAAAAGAGTAGGAGAGCTCATGCTCAAGTGGTAAAGAGAGCTTGTTTTTGACTGTGGCCTATGCTTTGTCATGCCATGCTTGATATTGTTTTGGCTTTATGATTAGTATTATTTGCTGTAGCATGACTTGTTATAAACAATTGAGATTGCTTAATGTGCCTTGGATGAATCATGCGTTGTTTTAGCATATTAAAGCATAGTATTGTGGTATTCTCCTTTGATGCTTTATTTGGGTTGACTTGGCACATGCTCACACCATGTTATGACTATCCAAAGTCACTATAGCCTTTATGGTCCTTCAGTTTTCAACTTGTAGTATCAATTTATGCTTTGATCAAATATGTTTTGTCGCTCTGCATGATTATGGACATTATTGCTCTCTTAGTTTGTCACTCCCAGTCTTTTGCTAGCCTCCACAACCAAGTAAACTTCCACTCATGCATCCAACTCCTTAAAGCAAGTTATTCCAAAGAGTCCACCATACCTACCTACTATCATATGCTATTCCAAGTATATTCATGTTTTTGTCTACCTTCCAAATTAAACTTGTTATGATAAAACTAGTGATTAAAGCTCTCACGAACTTGATGGCACACTTTACTTTTTTGCATTTAATAAACTTGAACCATTGCGTCCATCTTTGTTGCGTATATGCTTACGCTTTATAAGTTGAAATTAGCAAAACCATGTATCATGGGGAACGCTTTCAACATTGCACTTGTACTTTGTACCCTGTTGATATCATGTTATTTTGCTTATGGATCCCGGCGGTGTGAAATAAAAGTGGAACTTGTAAGATCATGGATTTTGTATGTGTGTTAGTGAAATGCCTGGCCGCTAGCCTAAGCCATGCCTAATCATGGTGGAAACTTGCAGCATCACCATAATCAGCACTCTGTGAAGCATCCTCAATAAAAACCTATGCAAATAGCAAATAAAAAGATCGCTGAGATGCTCATTGTCTGCTTGCCTTGTCATTTTGATTATGGGATAACTCATGTATCATGTGAAAGGGGTACCCTGTTGGCGGTTCTTTATGATACATATGTACTTACAATGAGAAGAGCTTACTCGTGACTAAAGTTGAGTAGCATGAGGTTCGGTCTTCGTAAGTAAGGGGCATGAGATTTCAGTTTATAACTTGTCAAGCATATCCTCTTAGTTGTGTCACTTTAACCTTAATCACCTTCAAGATGCTTATGATAGGGTCAATGAGAGCTGAAAGTTATTAAGTACCATAATTTTTGGAAGCTCTTTATGAGAGTTGAATCGCTACTTCCTTCTATGAAGGCCTTTCTTCCACTTATATATTGAGTCTACACCTTCTATCTTTGTGCACATACTTTGAGAGCATAGTAGCCATTATTAGTTCTATGTGCATTGCCCAAGAGTTGTTGATTGATGCATAACTTTGATATTGCTTGTGTTCAACTATTTGTATCTAGTCACTCTTATAAACTTTGAAGGTGTCCTATGCATTTATGTTTGCTACTCTATGAGGGACAAGCTGAATACCACTATGCTATGTTTTTTTTATGTGAAACAAACAAACGTCTTGCAAAGCATTGTTATTCATGAATCTTTTGTTTGTGCCTTTTCATGTTGCATCATAGTTTCTTTGTCTTATTGCTAGAACTTTGTCTTTCATGTTATGATTGAAGTACTATGATCCCAGCTTTGAATGTTTTACAAATACTTTGATCATGTTTATGATGTTGCATGTCACCTCAAAAATTATTCTTTCTTTTTATTACTTACCTACTCGAGGATGAGCAGGAGTTAAGCTTGGGGATGTTGATACATTGCAAATGTATCTATAATTTTTCATGTTCCATGCTTGGATTTATCTACTTTCTTATGTTTTGTCCACACTTTGGAGTACTTTTCATATGATTTCTTGGACTAACCTATTAACAAGAGCCATAGTGCCAGCTTCCTGTTTTCTGCTCTTTTTGGTTCCAGGAAAGTATGAAAATGAATATTATCGGAACTGGACGAGAAAAAAGCCAAAGTTATTATTTTACCGAGGGACAGCTGGAGCCAGAATACGAGACGAAGAGGGGCTGGGGCCCGGCCACACCACCTGGCCATGCGGCCAGGCTTGGCCCGCGCCAGGGGGTGGTCTGGCCGCCCTAGGCACCTCCTTGGCCTCTCCTTCCGCCTATATATTGCCTCTGATACGGAAACCCTAAGTACCCGATCAAAATTCCACGAAAGAGTCTGTAGCTGTAGACATCTCCATCCCTAGATTGGGATGGATCTGATGGTCTTCCCGGCACCCTACCGCAGAGGGGAATTCACCCTGGAGGCCTTCTTCATCATCATGCAAACCTCCGGTGTGATGCGTGAGTAGTTCATCTTTGCACTATGGGTCCATGTAGTAGCTAGATGGCTAGTTATCCTCCTTTGTGCTTTCATGTCTAGATCTTGTGAGCTGTGTTCATGATCAAGATCACCTATTTGTAATTCTGCATGTTGTGTTTGCGGGGATCCGATGGATATTGAGATGTTATTTCAGATTGATTATTGATTCTATCATGTCTTTGTTATTTGTGATCTTGCATGATTTCTGTTGTTAGTAGCTATATTGGCCAAGTAGATGCTAGCAACTCCAAGAGTTATTATTTATGCTCGATAGTGGGTTCATGCCTCTGGTAATCCGGGGAAGTGATAGAAATCTCTAAGGTACTAGATGTGTGATACATTGCAAATGTATCTATAATTTTTGATGTTCCATGCTTGGTTTTATCCACTTTCTTGTGTTTTGTTCCAACTTTGGAGTACATTTCATATGATTTCTTGGACTAACCTATTAACAAGAGCCATAGTGCCAGCTGCCTGTTTTCTGTTGTTTTTGTTTCCAGGAAAGTCAGAAAATGAATATTCTTGGAATTGGACGGGACAAAAGCCAAAGTGCCTATTTTTCCCGAAGGGATCAAGTGCCAGAATACGAGACGAAGAAGGGCCAGGGGCCGACCACACCACCTGGCCGCGCGGCCAGGCCTGGCCCGGGCCAGAGGGTGGTGTGGCCTCTCCCGGCACCCCCTCGGCCTCTCCTTCCGCCTATAAGTTGCCCTCGGGACAAAAACCGTAAGTACCCAATCAAAAATCCACCAAAGAGTCTGTAGCCGCCGTCATCTCCATCCCTATATCGGGAGGGATCTAAAGCTCTTCCCGGCACCCTGCCGGAGAGGGGAACTCACCCTGGAGGCTTTCTTCATCACCATGCAAGCCTCCGGTGTGATGCGTGAGTAGTTCATCCTTGGACTACGGATCCATGTAGTAGCTAGATGGCTGGTTTCTCCTCCTTTGTGCTTTCATGTTTAGATCTTGTGAGCTCCATTCATGATCAAGATCGTCTATTTGTAATTCATACATGTTGTGTTTGCAGGGATCTGATGGATATTGAGATGCTATTTCAGATTGATTATTGATTCTATCATGTCTTTGTTATTTGAGATCTTGCATGCTTTCCGTTGTTAGTAGCTATCTTGGCCAAGTAGATGCTAGCAACTCCAAGAGTTAGTATTTATGCTCGATAGTGGGTTCATGCCTCTAGTAATCTGGGGAAGTAACAGAAATCTCTAAGGTACTAGATGTGCTGTTGCTACTAGGGAGAAAAGAACAATCCTTTGTTCATAGAACAATTGTATTGTTTACTTTACACGCAGTTCGTAAAGCAATAATCTGTTACTTGCAACTTAATACTGGAGGGGGTTCGGATGATAACCTTAAGGTGGATTATTAGTCATAGATGAAGTTGGATGGCGGTCTATGTATTATGTTGTAATGCCCAATCAAGTCTCAGAGGAGTCAAGATGATTAGTATATGCATGTATTGCTTTCTCGATGTTTGTCAATTGCCCCATTGTAATTTGTTCACCCAGCATGTTATCTATCCAAGGAGAGCCACCTCTAGTGAACTATGGATCCCGGTCCTTTTACTTTACATACAATCTACAATATTTTACTGCTTTGTGTTTACTTTCTACAAACTTTTACTTCTTTCCATTCGATACGTTTAATCCTTGTTTTCCGCAAAACATGGTGAGATTGACAACCTCATTGCATGTTGGGGACAAAGTTCTATGGTTGTGATGTGCAGGTCTCCACATTGCTACTAGCACCGGTAGTGCGCCCTGCCAAAGCTCAGCTAGTAAAACCTTTAGGGTGTTTCCTTGCGCCTACTGGTTCGATTAAACCTTGGTATCATAACGGAGGGAAAACTCGCTACTGTGCTCATCATACCTTCCTCTTGGGGTTCCCAACGGGCTCTACATCAACCACGAGCTAGCAAAGATTTTTCTGGCGCCGTTGCTGGGGAGTCAAGGACATCTTCACAAGGGGAGTCCCTCATAACCAATCTCTTTACTTTGTTGTTTTTGTTTTTCTTAGTTTCTTTTTGCTTTGTTTGCTTGTTTTGTTCTTCAAAAAACACAAAAAAATTAGTTTTACAAGTTTTCTTTCTTATTTGAAAACCCAAAAAAAATGAGTACCCTAGAAAACACTAAGTTGTGTGACTTCACTACCACCAACAACAATGATTTTATGAGCAAACCTACTGCTCCTCCTGTGGCTGAAAATACTTTCTTTGAGATAAAACCTGCTTTGCTCAATCTTGTTATGAGACAACAATTTTCTGGTATTGCTAATGAAGATGCTGCTTCCCATCTAAATAACTTTGTTGAAATCTATGAGATGCAAAAGCATAGGGATATAGATGGTGATATTATTAAGATGAAATTGTTTCCTTTCTCTTTGAGAGGAAAAGCTAAAGAATGGTTGAATTCCTTAACTAGGAATAGTATTGATTCTTGGACTAAGTGCAAAGATGCTTTTATTGGAAAATACTATCCTCCTGATAAGATTATATCCATGAGAAGTGAAATAATGAAGTTTATACAACTTGAGAATGCGCATGTTGCTCAAGCTTAGGAAAGAATGAAATCTTTAGTAAAGAATTGTCCCACTCATGGACTAACTGCTTGGATGATCATCCAAACTTTTTATGCAGGATTGAACTATTCTTCAAGGAACCTATTGGATTCAGTTGTTGGAGGTACCTTTATGACCATCACTTTGGGTGCTGCAACAAAACTTTTGGACAATATGATGGTTAATTATTCTGAATGGCATACTGAGAGAGCTCCACAAGGTAAGAAGGTAAATTCTGTTGAAGAAACCTCCTCCTTGAGTGATAAGATTGATATAATTATGTCTATGCTCGTTAATGGGAAAGCCCCTATTGATCCAAATAATGTTCCTTTAGCCTCTTTGGTTGCTCAAGAAGAGCAAGTTGATGTGAACTTCATAAGAAATAACAACTTTGGCAACAATGCTTATGGTAATAATGCTTATAGGAACAATTTTGGTAACAATAATTATAAGCCATATCCTCCCAACAATGGTAATGCTTACGGAAATTCTTACAACAATAATAAGAGTGCTCCCTCTGAACTTGAAGTTATGCTTAAAGAGTTTATTAGTAAACAAACTTCTTTTAATAAAACTATTGAGGAAAAACTCTCTAATGCTGAAAGAAACATAGCATCTTTGGCTGAAGCTCAATCTACTTTGAATAAAATGGCTACTAAACCCGAAACTAATGAGAATCCCTTTGCAGCTACTAATGCTATACAAGTAAGAATTGATCAGAATGTTAGACTATTAGCTGAATTACATGCTAAGTGGGAAAGAGAAGATGAAATTGCTAGAAACATTAGTGTTTCTACTATCACTACCACTAGTGTTGAGGCTACTAATAGTTCTACTACTTTAGATGATAAAGTTGATTTTTATATTGATGGTTGCAACATCTCTGAAGTTATTAAGTTCCTACAAAAGCTTGCTAAAAGTCCTAATGCTAGTGCTATGAACATGGCTTTTACAAAACACATTACTGATGCTCTCATCAAGATTAAAGAAGAAAAGATGAAACATAAAGCTTCCATTCCTATAAAACAAGAGGATGGTTGGGAACCCATCATTAATATGAAAGTGAATGACTTTGATTTCAAAGCTTTGTGTGATCTTGATAGTAGTGTTTCTATTATGCCTAGAAGGATTTATGATATGCTTGATTTGCCTCCTCTTGAAGATTGTTATTTGAATGTCCCACTTGATGCTAATGCTAAAAAGAAACGCATGGGGAGTATTAATGATGTTCTTATTATGGTTAACGATTCCTATGTCCCCGTTGATTTCTATGTTTTGGATGTTGAATACAATGCTTCTTGTCCTATTACTTTGGGAAGATCTTTTCTTAGAACTGTTGGTGCCATCATTGATATGAAAGAAGGCACCATTAAATATCAATTCCCACTCAAGAAAGGTATAGAACACTTCCCTAAAAAGAGAGAAAAGATTTCTTTTGCTTCTCCTATGAATTTTTTTTTGGTCTTAATGCTTCTTCATTTGAGAACACTTGATTCTTTCTTTGCCTCTTATGCCTAACTTAAAGGCGTTAAAGAAAAGTACTTGTTGGGAGATAACCCAAGAGTTTTAGTTGAGTCTTGGAAGTTATTACCTCTGTAATAACCTCTCCTTATCCTTTTTATTTTCTTTTTTGCCAAGAGTAACCTCTAATGAGAGTGAAGTAATGAATGCGAAAGTTGCTGTCCCGAAACAGATTTCTGTGCTTCACCGTAAATATTTCTGAGCGATCTCTGTATGTCGGATTGAGATGTAATTGTTTGTGCTTTTGACCCAGGTTTTTGTCTAACTTTCCTTAGTTCAACACTTTTTGATTTGAGCAATAGAAGGTCTTCGAAAAAATTCGTCTTTACCTGCTGGTCTGTTTTGACAGATTTCTGCCATTTTCTGCATTTGCTTCTTGTTAGTTCCTTCTTGAGTTCCTTTGGGGAATTGAGATTTTTTAGGGAAGTGCTACAATAGCTAGTGTTCTAATGGAATTTTATTTGGTGTTATAACTGAACCTTAAGACTTATTTATCTTAAATGCACTAATGTTGCTAATGAGATTGTGTGAAGTTTTGTATGAAGGAAAAATTTCAGGTGTATGGAAGGAATGAGTAATGAGATGAAGGATGGACTAAAGCTCAAGCTTGGGGATGCCCCGCGTGTCACCCCAAGAAATATCCAAGAAGTACAAGCGTCAAATCTTGGGGATGCCCAACGCATCCCCTTCTTCATTAATAAAAATCCCAGGTTTCTTCAAACGCTTCATTTTTATTGTTTCATGCACAGTTGTGTTTTTCTTGGAGCGTCTTATTTTTCGTTTTTGTTTTGGTTTTTAGTTTGCTTGGTTTTCTTAGTTTTCTGAATAAATTGGTCGGACCCCCTCTTTCACAATTTGGTTTGCAAATAGTTTGGTTTGGTTTGGAAAAGAGTAGGAAAAGTTCATACTTTTGTGGTAAAAAGAGCTTGTTTTTTACTATGGCCTATGCTTTGTCATGCCATGCTTGATATTGTTTTGGCTTTATGCTTAGTATTCTTTTCTGTAGCATGACTTGTTATAAACAATTGAGATTGCTTAATGTGCCTTGGATGAATCATGCGTTGTTTTAGACTATTAAAGCATAGTATAGTGGTATTCACCTTTGATGCTTTATTTGGGTTGACTTGGCGCATGCTCACACCATGTTATGACTGTCTCAAGTCACCATAGCCTTTATGATCCTTTAGTTTTCAACATTTAGTATCACTTTATGCTTTGATCAATGATGTTTTGTCGCTCCGCATGATTGTGGCCATTATTGCTCTCTTAGTTTGTCGCTCCCAGTATTTTGCTAACCTCCACAACAAAGTATGACTTCCACTCATACATCCAACTCCCTAAACCAAGTTATTCCAAAGAGTCCACCATACCTACCTACTAGCTTATGCTATTCCAAGTATATTCATGATTTTGTTTACCTTCCACTTGTTATGAAAAAACTAGTTGTTAAAGCTCTCACGAACTTGATGGCACACTTTACTTTACTTTCCCTTAATAAACTTGAACCATTGTGTCTTCTATGTTGTATATGCTTGCACTTATTTGTTGGGAATTAGCAGAACCATGCTTTCATGGGGAATGCGTTCAACATTGCACTTGGTACTTGTACCTAGTTGATATCATGCTCTTTTGTATATGGATGTCGTCGGTGTGAAATGAAAGGGGAGCTTGTAAGTCCATGTATTTATGTATATGTGTTAGAGAAACGCCTGGGGCGCTGGTCTAATCCATGCTGACATGGTGGAAACCTTCAGCGTAACCATAATGAGCTGTCTATGAAGCATTCTTCTTAAAAAAAGAGTCCTATACTGAGAAAAAAGAGAAAAAGAGAAAAAAGAGATACTATGAAAATAGGAAAGAGAGAAAAAAGCACCATATTCCCATGGTAAATAAGAAGAATCCTGAGATGCTCGTTGTCTGCTTGCCTTGTCATTTTGATATGGTGATTCTTCCGTATCATCGGGGAAGGGGTACCCCGTTGGCGGTTCTCAATGATACACATATACTTACGATGACAAGAACTTACCGGTGACTAAACTTGAGTAGCATGAGGAGCGGCCCTCGTATACAAGGGACATGAGATTTCTGACTTATACTTCGTCAAGCATGTACACCATAGTTTGTTCACTTTAACCTTAATCACTTAAAGATGCTTATGATAGGGGCAATGAGAGCTGAAAGCTATAAGTACCATAATTTTTGGAAGCTCTTTATGAGACTTGAATCCCTACTTCCTTCTATGAAGGCGTTTCTTCCACCATTATATTGAGTCTCCACCTTCTATATTTATGCACCTACTTTGAGAGCATAGTGGCCATTCTTAGTTCTATGTGCATTGTCCCAAGACTAGTTGATTGATGCATAACGTGTTATTGCTTGTTTGAAACTATTGTATCTAGTCACTCTTATGAACTTTAAAGGTGTCCTATGCATTTATATTTGCTACTCTATTGAGGGACAAGCTGAATACTATTATGCTATGTTTTCTTTATCTGAAACAAACAAACGTCTTGCAATTCATGAATCTTTTGTTTGTACCTTTTCATGTTGCATCATAGTCTCTTTGCTTATTGCTAGAACTTTGTCTTTCATGTTATGATTGAAGTACTATGATCCCAGCTTTGAGTATTTTGCAAATACTTTGATCATGTCTTTGATGGTGCATGTCACCTCAAAAATTATTTATTTTTATCACTTACCTACTCGAGGACGAGCAGGAGTTAAGCTTGGGGATGTTGATACATTGCAAATGTATCTATAATTTTTGATGTTCCATGCTTGGTTTTATCCACTTTCTTGTGTTTTGTTCCAACTTTGGAGTACTTTTCATATGATTTCTTGGACTAACCTATTAACAAGAGCCACACTGCCAGCTGCCTGTTTTCTACTGTTTTTGGTTCTAGGAAAAAGTCAGAAAATGAATATTCTCGGAATTGGACGGGCCAAAATCCAAAGTGCCTATTTTTCGGAAGGGATCAAGTGCCAGAATACGAGACGGAGCAGGGCCAGGGGCCGGCCAGGCCTGGCCCACCCCAGGGGGAGGTGTGGCCGCTCCCGGCAACCCCTCGGCCTCTCCTTCCGCCTATAAGTTTCCCTCATGACGAAAACCCTAAGTACCCGATCAAAAATCCACGAAAGAGTCTGTAGCCGCCATCATCTCCATCCCTAGATCAGGAGGGATCTGAAGCTCTTCCCGACACCCTGCCGGAGAGGGGAATTCACCCTGGAGGCTTTCTTCATCACCATGCAAGCCTCCAGTGTGATGCGTGAGTAGTTCATCCTTGGACTACGGATCCATGTAGTAGCTAGATGGCTGGTTCTCCTCCTTTGTGCTTTCATGTTTAGATCTTGTGAGCTCCATTCATGATCAATATCATCTATTTGTAATTCATACATGTTGTGTTTGCAGGGATCCGATGGATATTGAGATGCTATTTCAGATTGATTATTGATTCTATCATGTCTTTGTTATTTGAGATCTTGCATGCTTTCCGTTGTTAGTAGCTATCTTGGCCAAGGAGATGCTAGGAACTCCAAGAGTTAGTATTTATGCTCGATAGTGGGTTCATGCCTCCGGTAATCTGGGGAAGTGACAGAAATCTGTAAGGTACTAGATGTGCTATTTCTACTAGGGAGAAAACAACAATCATTTGTTCATAGAACAATTGTATTGTTTACTTTACACGCAGTTCATAGAACAACAATCATTTGTTCATACTGGAGGGGGTTCGGATGATAACCTGAAGGTGGATTATTAGTCATAGATGCAGTTGGATGCCGGTCTATGTATTATGTTGTAATGCCCAATCAAGGCTCAGAGGAGTCAAGATGATTAGTATATGCATGTATTGTTTCTCGGTGTTTGTCAATTGCCCCGCTGTAATTTGTTCACCCAACATGTTATCTATCCAAGGAGAGCCACCTCTAGTGAACTATGGATCCCGGTCCTTTTACTTTACGTACAATCTACAATCTTTTACTGCTTTGTGTTTACCTTCTGCAAACTTTTACTTCTTTCCATTCGATACATTTAATCCTTGTTTTCTGCAAAACACGGTGAGATTGACACCCTCATCGCAAGTTGGGGACAAAGTTCTGTGGTTGTGTTGTGCAGGTCTCCACGTTGCTACTAGCACCGCTAGTGCGCCCTGCCAAAGCTCATCTAGTAACACCTTTGGGGTGTGTCCTTGCTCCTACTGGTTCGATTAAACCTTGGTCTCATAACTGAGGGAAAACTCGCTGCTGTGCTCATCATACCTTCCTCTTGGGGTTCCCAACGGGCTCTACATCAACCATGAGCTAGCAATGTGTTGTTGCTACTAGGGAGAAAACAACAATCCTTTGTTCATAAAACAATCGTATTGTTTACTTTACACGTAATTCGTAATGCAATTATCCGTTGCTTGCAACTTAATACTAGAGGGGGTTCGGATGATAACCTAAAGGTGGATTATTAGTCATAGATGCAGTTCGATGGCGGTTTATGTATAATGTTGTAATGCCCAATCGAATCTCAAAGGAGTCAAGATGATTAGTATATGCTTGTATGCTTTCTCGATGTTTGTCAATTGCCTCGCTATAATTTGTTCACCCAGCATGTTATCTATCTTAAGGAGAGCCACCTCTAGTGAGCTATGGAACCCGGTCCTTTCTTTTACATTCAATCTACAGTGAAACTGTTTACTGCCTTGTGTTTAGTTTCTGCAAACTATATCTTCCTTCAATTCGATACGTTTAATCCTTTGTTTTCAGCAAAACCGGTGAGATTGACAACCTCGTCGCAAGTTGGGGACAGAGTTCTGTGGTTGTGTTGTGCAGGTCTCCACATTGCTGCTGGCACCGGTAGTGCGCCCTGCCAACGTTCAGCTAGCAACACCGTTGGGGTGTTTCCTTGCTCCTACTAGATTGATAACCTTGGTTTCTTACTAAGGGAAAACTTGGTGCTGTGCTCATCATACCTTCCTCTTGGGGTTCCCCAACGAGCTCGATATATTTTGGGCCATCAGAAATCCGGGACTTGCCAAATTTGGCTTATCTCGAAAATCGGCAGAGGAGATCCAACGGTTGGCCAAGGAGTTCCTTGAAAGCCGAACCATTTCTGCCAAAGAAGAAGCACAAGAAGCGGAGGACGTCAAGTACTCCGAACTTCTCGAACAAGTCTGCCTTCACGACGAAGGGTTAAGAGTTGGTGTGCTTCCACCACCTCCAATTATTCCACTCACCCTCGCCAAGAAGGTTACCACTAAAGTGAACATGTGCCTGAGCAAGCTCACACATGAACATCACGTAAGTCGGAATTCCAACTCACGTTTTCCTTTATGGCACTTTATATCATATCCTCTAGCCCCCAAGCATGAAGTTGGATAGATAATCCGGGTATATGCTTCCTTAGGATGCCAAAGAATGAACTAGTGTAGCCCCCAAGGCTCGTGCTGATATTAGCTACAATATTAGCACAAGTCTTTAGTAGACTTCTGACTCTGGGTATTCTGACTTACAGAAAGTTAATTCATATAACCAGGAATTGTTGAAGAATATATGCAACAAGCGGAGAGAGATGAAATCTCTCCGTCTTGAAAATGTTGAACTAAAAGTTTCCAAGGATGAGGCCGAAGGTAAACATTCCAAGGCTCATACCTTGTCTTGCGTTTTCATAGTCGAATATTTTTGTTGAACTGTAGTTCTTTTGACTTATAGCACTAGTAAAGTAGTCCTGCGCTATGATTGAAGAGGCCGAGAATTTGAAGACCTTGGTGGTGGAAAAAAAAGATCTCCGCCGAGAGCTAGACCAGCTCAAGGTGGATCATGAGAAGAGTATTGCTCAAGTTCTCGAATCCTCCTCCATGGCCATCGTGGAGCGTGATCGTAAGATTGCACTCCACGAGAAGAAAATCTCGGATCTTACCAATGACGTGTTCGGAGAGAGGGATATTTCTGAGGCACTCCGGGCTGAACTCCAGAGTCTTCATGATGAGAAAACGAAAGTTGATGATGTCATGTTTGGTATGTTTCCATCTTTTTGACTTGTCTACATTCTTCGACTCTTTCGACATCGGATTTATTTAACTGTTTTACATTATATGCATAGGTCCTCTGAACTTAATGTACTCCACCTCTTTCGAGTCTTGCACCAGCTGGCTTACACAAGTCGGCGATCTTCTTCATGACTTCCGCCAATCCATCGAGGATATTGGCGAAGCTCTCAAGGTTCCAGAAATGCAGAACATGTCCGATTTTCAGGTGCGGAGTAAGGCAAGGGAGATGTCGCAGCTTGTCCAAGACTGGAACATGTCCTATGCGCGATCCGCAGCGCAGAACGCTCTCACAATGGTCATGAGCCACCATGGAAGCATGGAGATCTAGCAAGTGACCAGAGGATATTCTACTGTGGACGAAGACGGCCAGAAACAAGATATCAAAGCCATCATGGACTCCTGCACCGGATATGGGTGTCCCGTAGCTAACTTGACCAGCTACAATACTCCCTTCTTCACCCGCGTGGACACGCCGCCCCCGCCTTCCGAAGAAATAGCTGAAGTTTCCGACGATGATCAAACTATATCAGATTTGAACATCTCGGATCGTTCTCAAGGTGCGGCTAATGTATCAAGCGAGCCGACAGCTCCTACCTCTCCTCCTGCATCATAGATCATCAGAAAGAACAAATGTGTTATTCTGAAAATATTATGGTTCTGTAAATAAGTAGTGTGATACTTTTTCTAGTGCTAAGGTTTAATTTATCTACCCAGCACTTTTGGCTTCAATTTTTGTGTGCCTGAAATGTTTGCGTAAGCACTTGTATTTTTTGTCTGCACTTATAGTTTATCTGGCTTTCCGGCTCGTCCCTTTCGTGAGCCGGCTAAACTTTCAGCATAGAAACTTTGCCGAGCAATGGAGATCATTTCCTAAACCAGTTTAAACTCGGAAACAAAGCCGTCTTCTAGTACATACAATTCACTACTCAAAAAATGCCCGCATTCAGCAATCAGAGAAATAACCAAAGTATAGACTAGAAAATTTAGATTTATACCCGAAGGTAGCAATTTTAGAATCGGAAATCTAAACCAAAAAAAGCATGAGCATAAAGTACTTTCAACTATTCTGGGATTTTCGATTGTGACATTATCATTCAGAAATAAGATGGTAACAACTTCTTAGAAAAAGTTTCAGGCAACCACTACTTTTATTTCTCACTGAACATGTACACATATATGATTACAAAGAAAGATAAACTAAGAATAAAAGGGACATAGCTGAGCAATATTCCATGGTCTATCTAATTATTCCGGATTTGTACCGCCTCCAGCTCTCTTTCTCTTCTTAGTAGTAGGTGTTTCCTTGACTGACCGCATATCAGTTAGGTAGTATGAACCATTGTGTAATACTCGACTAACTAAAAATGGCCCTTCCCATACTGGGGAAAGTTTGTGCTTTCTTTGTTGCCCAAGCCGGAGAACCAAATCGCCCTTATTGAAAGACCAGTTTCTGACTCTAGCTATGATACTTGCGTATCTTCTGCTAATAGGCTGTTGATCTCATTTTAGCAATGATGCGAACTTCTTCGACTAAGTCGAGATCATTTTGTCGAGAAATATCGACATCCTCTTTGATATACGTGTCCATTCTAGGAGAAGTGTGAATCAAATCACTAGAAGAACTGCTTCTGTGCCGTAGACCAAGAAGAAAGGTGTGTATCCCGTTGACCTGTTCGGAGTTGTTCGCAAGCTCCATATTATAGAGGGTAATTCCTCTACCCAAGCCCCCGCAACACGTTGAAGTGGTGCTGTCTGTCTCGGTTTTAGGCCTTGTAGGATTAAACCATATGCTCTTTCAACTTTTCCATTAGCCTACGGATGTGCGACTGACCCAATGTCAAGCCGGATATTTTGTTCATTGCAGAATACGGCAAGTTCTCCCATAGAGAAATTACTCCCGTTGTCTGTGATAATACTATGTTGATAACCATACCAGATTATAACATCCTCGACAAATCTTTTGGCTGTTGCTCCATCACAACTAGTGACGGTTTTAGCCTCCATCCATTTGGTGAATTTATCCACCATCACTAAGAGGTGAGTAAATCCACTTGGAGCCCGTTTGAACGGTCCTACCATGTCAAGCCCCTAGACCGCAAAAGGCCATGTTATAGGTATTGTTCACAACTGATCAGCCAGAACATGAGCTTGGTTGGCGTATTTCTGGCAGCCTTAGCACATCTTGACCAGCCGTTCGGCATCTGCCTTGGCTATAAGCCAGAAAAAACTGTGTCAAAAAGCTTTTGCCACTAAAGATTTGGCTGCAGCATGGTGACCACACTCGCCTTCGTGGATTTCTCTTAAGATTTCCACTCCTTCTTCCGGAGATACGCAGTGCTGAAAGACCCTAGACACACTCCGCTTATAGAGCTCACCACTAACTACAGAATAGGCTTTTTCTCGTCGGATGATCTTCCGGCTCAGAACTTCGTCTTCGGGTAATTTTCCATCTACCAAATAGTCAAGGTAGGGTTGAGTCCAGCTAGGAATTACAGCTAGAACTGCTATTAAAGGTGAGTCGGATATTCCTCACCCACTCCCTTTATTGAGGGAACTTTGAGGTGCTCTAAAAAAGCGCCATTCGAGAACTCTTTCCGTGTAGAGCCTATCCGAGATAATGCATCTGCTTCCTCATTTTCTGCTCGAGGGATGTGTTGAACCTTAAACCCTTCGAACGATTTCGATAGATCATCCACGACAGCTTTATATGCTTCCATGAGCAACAAGATACGAATCTCCGTAACACAACAAACGCCGGATGCCGATATCCTTAGCAATCCGGATTCCATGTAGTAGTGCTTCATACTCGGCAATGTTATTTGTCGGTGTGAATTGGATCTGCAACACGTATAAAAGTTTATCTCCTTGGGGTGATTTGAGCACCATGCCAGCCCCCAAGCCCCCATGAGCCTTAGACCCATCAAAATATAGGGTCCAATATTCCGACTCAGGGAGGGTTATATTCTCCTTTGTCTCTGTCCAATCAGCAACAAAGTCAGCAAGAATTTGAGATTTGATTGCTATCTGAGGTTTATACTCAATATCAAAAGCTGAAAGCTCTATGCCCCATTCTGCGACGCGTCCTGTAGCTTCATTGTTATTGATTATATCTCTCATGGGAGTTGTGCTCACCATGATAATTGGATGTTCCTGAAAATAATGTCGTAACTTACGGGATGCAAAAAACACACCATAAGCCAGTTTTTGATAGTGCGGATATCGCTGCATTGATTCAGTTAGGACCTCGCTGAGATAGTAAGTCGGACGCTGCACGAGGTGTTCCTGATTTTCCTCTGGTCTCTCCACCACCATGACGATACTGACGACCCTGTTTGTCGCAGCGAGATAAAGCAACATTGGTTCCCTTGGTTCTGTCTTGATGGTCCAGTTCTTGAGTAGTTGTCTTCCCGACGATGTTGTTCCGGAACACGTTGGGGTCTTACATCATTCCAGGCCGGATCCGTGCGACATTGGTCAGAATGGGAGACCAGTTTTTGGCTTCTGGACAGGGCGACCTTTTGATTTTCCAGACCCTTGTTGAGTAGTTTAATGCCCAATCGGATCTGCTCTGGGCCTGTATTAGCAAATAGGATTTCTCGAGCCGCAACGGTGTTTTGCACTGGTGTTGGATACACCCAATCCCCGTTGCTGTCGTGTCGAGGCATCCCATGTTCTCCTCCAAAAAGGACTTTGTGAATCTGCGGGAATTGGTCGTCATGAGTATGACGTTTCCTGGTCTTCTGATGTTGACTAGAGTTGTATTTCTCCGCAGTTGCCATGTGTTTCTTTTCTTCCTCATGGTTTTGGGCTTCATCTAGGCGTACTTGGCGACGCGCTTCTAGGGCCTAGGCCCTTTCATCTAGCTCTTCAACAGTAAGTTCTGCAGCTGTAGGAATAGGTGTGGTTAATGCAGCATCGATGAGTTTACGCGCACCTTCAGTGATCATGTGTCCATCCACCGACTCTTCTTTGGGATCGTATGGGATAAGCGCTCCATCCGAATCTTCCTCATATTCCTCGGCAATCACCTCCTCTATCGGAGGGTGTTTTGTCGGGGTCTTGTTCTTCTTGTTCTTCTTCTTTGCCTTCTTGGCAGTGCCGGGTAGCAAAGACAGCTTTGGGTCTGTTTCCAGGAGTCAAGCTCTGATCGGTACTTTCGGACATCTGGACCTCGGGATTATCTACGATATCCATGTCATCCTGCGCTTTGGGAGAGTTTTCCCCAGATCCTTCATCCATGGCTTCTCCTTCCTCTGCAGCGTTGGAGTTATACTCCTCTTCATAGTCCGCGGAGAACTTTCAGAAATCTGTCGACGTCATCGAGTTATCCAATCACCTCCAGCACTGAGTTTGTTCCGATCGCATCCAGCACTGAGTCGGTGTTTTCTCCAGCATCGGCAGAGCCGGATTCGGATCCAACGTATCCGACAAAGTGTGACGTGTGGGTACTGAGGTAGTCGCGGCTTTCCTCATGGGCTTCCTCAAAGATCCTGATGGTTTCGAGAACCTCATCCACACTTGCGTCTTGTAGTATCATGCGCCTCCATGTATGCCTCAGGAATAGTTGATCTGTTCCGGCATTGGCAGAGCCAGAACCATGGTTGTTACTGTGCTCCTCCTGGATTTCGAGCCCAGCAGACAGATTGATTTGGGATTTGACCTCACCAGGGAGGTCCACTCCAGATTCGACTTGGACCACAAGATCTGCTTCAGGCTCAGCTTTCTCCACTATCTCCGTGATTGGTGTGGGTTGGGTGGGATTAGGGATTTTTGTGATCTGAAACTCTGCCGCCTCCGCAGATAAAGGGGACCCAGAAATTTCATCTACCTCTATCATCACCGCTGGGGTGGGTGGGGCAGGTTTAGCAAAACCAATGTAAACATCGATCTCGCCAAAAGACATGATGGTGTAGGCAGTCACGGCCTCCCTAGCCGGAATCCAGGTCTCGTCGAGAATGATGAGACGGACGTCGCTGGCGTAGAGGATGCGACCGACGGTGATAGTCTCGCTGATTCCAATTCTTGTAGATTCCGCTCGGAACAGAGATCCAAAGCTCACTTGCCCCACGGTGGGCGCCAACTGTCGTCGTATTGATGACAAGTACGCCATGAGGGGGTCCTCGAGGCTTGTGGAAGAGAGGGGTGTGAGTCGTACGGTATTCTAGGACGATGAGCACACAAGTTTACCCAGGTTCGAATCCACTGGATTTGGATGGATCCTACTGCTTCTAGCAATCCAGTAATACGGCAGAGCCGGAATATGGGTTACAAGGGCTTCGCCTTTGTGAATTTAAGTTGTAGACTATTGTCAATGTAGGTGCCCTAAAGGCTCTCCCTAGGACGGCTTATATAGATATCCGGCCTAGGGTTTATAGGAGAGATCTATCCGGCTACGACTAAGAGTTAGTTACAGAGTATATCTTGAACTACAAGTAACATTATGGGCCTATGTCGGTAAGTCTTCTGGGCCTTCCCATAGCCGCATTGGACTTCGTCTCTTCTCCCGGACTAGGCCGCCCGTGAAGCAAAGCTCTAACCCGAAGTGGGCCACCCTGGTCAGTGAGGAACTATGAGGATACCCGGAAAGTATATCCCCAACAAATACTTGTTCTGTTTTATTGAAAATAGGTCCTTTTGCACAGAGATGCTTGCTAGAGAAGAGGTGACGTTGCGTGTTGATGGCGAGCATGATGATGATGGCCAACAACACTCTCCCTCAACATTTAGCACTTAGTTTATGTTTAGGATGATTACTGTAATCAAAAGATTGTGAACTTCTTTAGTGTGTCATACACTTTGTGAGACGGTTATTCATATGATCTTGTAACAAATAGTTTTTCCACGTTTATGAATGATTTCTATTTGTGTTCATATCTTGTTTGATTATGTGTGAATTATCATGGTTTTGAAACTAATTTATAATACAGGAACATTTGTAAAATATTGAAATGCCTTAAAATACCCAACTTAATGATATGTTCATTAATGAATGAAACCATTGTTTGAATTCAAAGTTATATGATAATATGTGAAAGTCATTTGATTTATTATCACATGTGAATCATGCCTAAGTTCGGCAATATAACTTAAACACCGGGTATTACTTGAATACAAAGTGTTTTGATGAATTGTTGAAAGTAAATACATATTCGATGTATTATGTTTTAACGAAAATGGTAATTATCATTTTATGATTGTTTAAAAGAGTAAAGTAGTTTACAAAAGAAAACATGAATATGAAACTATTTGACATGATCAAATTGTTTCATCAATAAAGGGTATGAATATAAAAGAGAATCCAATTACTATGATTTGATCAATAGTAATGAAATTCAACTTATAAGATTTGCATAGAAGAAATTTTGGAATGCAATGAATTTGAAATGTCAAAATGCAAAGCATCACAATATGATATTAGATATCAAAGTGGGTTAATAGATGGCGCCAAATAAATCGTTGTAGTGTAGATGTAGAGACCATCAGTTAGAAATAGTTAGCACTCAATTAGAATATATAGTGAACCATTTGAATTCGTGAAATCGGCTCCATATGTAGTATGGATCATCATAAAAGTTTTGGGGTTATTCGATATAACCAAAACAATAGCGAATAAGTCCTTGTAGAGTATTCATTGGAAACTTTGAATACGAAATCCATAGCTAAAACCAAAAGGGAAGCAAAACTTGTATTTCTTGGATTTTGGTACATTATCGAGAAAGTTCACATTCAGTGACATTTCTCGATTATGGAGCAAATGGAAGATAGTGAAAAACATGATGAGGTTTCAAAATCCTGCATTAGAGTGTTGAGAAGCGCAACGGACAACGTTCCTGAACGATTCTCTTCACGAAGGAAAGAATCAATGATAATGATCATTGTGCTTTCCCCACATGTGTTTTCACTACATGAAGTAGGATTCAAAATGTAACCATATATTGTATGGAGACATTTGTGAATCATTTGTCATGATTCTTGGAATATGACATACCTACAAACTACTAAGGAAATAATTGTAAGCTAAGGATATGAGAAATCCCAAAGTAAAATTCACTTGAGATTAAAAAGCAATTCATTGGTGAATCTCACAAGTAAAAGGGGTTACTTGAATTTTCCCAAATGACTGCAAAGCCATAGTGGAAAAGGGGGTGAATGAAAAAAACACAATTTGTCAAGTATTGGACGAATTCAAATGAATTTGATTCAAGTGTGCTAAGTGTCTAGTGGATTTAAAACTAGTAAAAGTACTAGTATATCATAGTAAATCTCCAAGTTTAATATTTGATCAAAGGATTTTGAAGTTGTTCAAAATAGTGAGTAGATATGCAATTTGCATGAAATTGAGTGGGAGCTATAAAAGTCTTCCTTAAACAATATGTGAATGACATATTTTTGAGTGGGAGCAATATAAGTCTCAAATTCAAATATGTAGGAACATAGTTTGAGTAAGAGTAGTGACTCATACCCAAATATGTTAGAAACGTATTTTGAGTGGGAGCTTATAGGAGTGATTCTTAAGTGTGTTAAGAATAAAAGCGCAAGTACCGATAAATAATGATTTAGAAGGTGTAGAAGTTGATGATAAGTGTATTATGATATTATGTAGTATTCCTTATGGGATTCTGAAAAGGGTTTCAGAATAGAAGTTAATTAAGGAACTGGTCCTTAATAACTCAAATTAGGAATAGTATTAAGTTTAACATCAATGGTTGAAAGAAAGAAAAGGATGATCATCATCCACTATGTTGAGACATAGGTTCTATCTTAGAAAACCATGATAATAACTTAACATAACATATGATCCAATAAGGAACGTTTAAAAGTGATTACGTTTGAATCACAGAACGTTGAGCTGAGTTGGTCCGTAGTGTCTAATAGAGAACTTTAGACATATTTTCCAAATACATAAAGGATTACATATATTAAAACATAAAAGGTTATGTTATATGAAAATATGTTGGAAACTCCTATAAATACGATTAAAGTCAAGTAGGAAGCGAGGTTAACAAAACATCGAAAGTTGCACAGAGTGCACTAGTGTTTCGATGAATACATTTATAATAATAGATAAGGTTACCATCCAAAGTGTTGTATAAATTTATGGCGGGGCTAGTTCGATTAAATGTAGAATGATGTGTCCCAGGGCATAGTTCCCATGAGAAAGTCCTCGAGTTTGATCTAAAGTCATTGTAGGCTCCTGGAATTAGGCCTTATTTTGCTGCCATAGAGACGATGCATACACACAGATGTTATCATGTGATGATAAAGTATTAATGTCAATCAAGGTGACATTAGTAAGTTGCAAAGGATTTGGGACTATAAAGTACAGACCCAAGACTCAACCTCTTCCATGAGCAAGCATGTTCAGGGTACCGGATATATGCTGCCAATGATTAAGAACAAATGCAGCTAGTTTATTTGTACTCTAGTGCAAGTGGGAGACTGTTGGAAATATGCCCTAGAGACAAATAGTAATAAGGACTATTATCATATTTCATAAAGTTTATGATTAAGTTTTATATCATGCTATAACTATATTGAGTGGAAACATCAATACACATGTGATAAATAAACAACCAGGGATTCCCAGTGAAACTCTAGTCACTGGTTCATTGGTCAACCGATGATCAAGTTTCTTGATCATGTGGAATTTATGCCAGTTGGAAATGGAGTCAACTCATTCTGAGAATGAGATGATGAACCAATACCCAACCTAAACATCGTGACCCGATCATGTCACGAAGTTCAAGTTACGATGATTAGAAATGGATCCTCGTAGACTATTCCTTAGATCGTGGGGCTATATCAATCACTGTCTCCTGAGAGTTCTTAGATAGCATCAAGCGCCACTTGGTAATAAAGTGGTTATAGAGGTGTGTTCAGGTACTCGGAGGAAACCGTAGAGGCAATTTATGTCAAGGGCGGGATTTGTCTGTCCAGATGCCAGAAAAATACTCAAGGGCCCACTCGGAGAAGTTATATCCAATAGCTGCGCAACGTGTGATTTGATCACAGGGATATGGCGTATCGGAACGAGTCAAGTAGCATTATTCGGTAACGAGATTGAACACGACATGTTGATGTAATTGATTAGATCTCGAGCAATGCAAGTATCGAGAGACAAAGGGAATATGACACAACCATCCCGGTTCAAACGATGAAAGATCTTCGTGGAACGCATAGGGGTCACATGGCCATCCAGGTCCCTCTGTTGATCATTGGTCCGGGAGTATCCCGACCATGTCGTGAGTGTTCCCGAACCGTAGGGTATCACGCTTAAGGGTTTGATGATGCTTAGAGAGTGTTTATAGGATCGGTAGAATCGCTAAAGAATAGTAGAGAGAAAAACGGAAGGGTTTCGGTAAGTCCGGAGGATGTCCAGAGTGGAGGTGGAAGGTGTTCCATAGCCACGGAGATTAAATAATATGTGAACAAATGTTAAATATTGATTTAATAATTTATTCATAATTATTTAATTAAAGAGAAAATCAATTTAAAAGGTCAAAAGGCTTAATGGGCCAATTCCGAGAGGGGAAAGGGCCCAAGAGGGGGCCGAACCCCTAGGATGGGCCAAGGGGGTGGCCGACGAACCTATTGGGCCAGCCCCCCACGTGAGGCGCATGGAGAGGTGGCCGGCGGCGCCTCCCCCCACCTCCTCCTCCTTTAGTCACACCTCGGGACTTTGAGGGAGGTAGTACCTCCCCTCCCCTATATATAGAGGGGGTATTTTGGCCAGATAAATACACACAATATTCAATAAAGGTTTCCTCACTTTTGGGGAGACCTACAATTCATATTCTCTCTCTCTCTCTCTCATGACCGTGGTCCCAAGTTCGGACTGCGCGAACGAGAGACATCTTTACCACAGAGCATCGTCGTGCTACGGGATTCGGATCTAGGAGCTCTACTTCCGCAACTGGTGCTGGATCGGGGAAGCGGGAGTCATCATCAGGCACTAGACGTGTGTAACTCCCCGCGAGGTGTCACACTTGAGGCACTCAAGTCGTTGGAGCCAAAGGAGCGAAGGACTTCATCATGACCTTGAGGTCGGCTTCGGCTCGTATACATCAACCACGCACTCCTGAGCGTTGACAACACTTTTTGGTCTTCAAGGGTAAGTTCGCGAAATGCCCCTCCCGTTAATAAAATTACTAATATATAGGTCCTGGCAACATCAGGGGTTCAGGGGCGTAGGGTAAAATTTTATTTTTTTCATACGCGGAACCCCTACACATTGTCCTTTTCTAAAACCACGATGATATCTCTACAGATATGCATGACCACACATGCATATATACTACTCAAGTTGGACTCTGTGATGATCCACAACTAATTTTGTCACACTGGTGCAACTAACCATGCATGCAATGTGTGGAAGCTCCTTTATTTTACCTATGTGTTTTTGGTCTCTATGACAACCATGGATCTCTCATATTGCATGCATGTGTGTTATTTTCCATGCATATTACATTATTGTTTATAGATCCACATGATGACCACATTGCATGTGATATATATACGTGACCACACATATAACTCTATGATGATGCAAATTATGTCACACTAGTGCAACATGCAATGTGCATGTGTGGAAGTTGTGATTTTCCTATATATGTGTTTGGTCTCTGTGACCATGCATGGTTGTACACATGGAACCACTAGAGTCATTGCATATGTGTTCTTTCCCCTAAACCACATTGATATCCACACTGCTAGCTAGATGTCATTGATCCACATACATGACCACATTGCATGTGTTCTCTTTTCCAAAACCACATTGTTGGTATATCTACCACACCCACACTAGTGGATTCTGTGATGCAACTTTTGTCACACTGGTGCAACATGGAATATGTTGCTTTCCTATGTGTTTTGGTCTATATGACCATGCATGGTTTAATTTGACACATGGATGCCCTAGAGACAATGCATGATGTGTGTTATTTTGATAAACCAGTACACACTGATATATAACCACTAGACCCACTAATCCCATCACATGACCACATTGCATATATGTACCATGTTCTTTTCCAAAACAATAATGATGGCGATATTCTCTCTACATATATGCATGAGACCACACACATGCATATGCTCAAGTGGATTATGTGATGATGCACAACTTCTGTCACTGGTCCATGATGCATGCAATGTGGAAGCTCCTTTATTTAATTCCTATGTGTTGTTGGTCTCTATGACCCATATGGAATATCTCTCCTATAGAGTCATATTGCATGCATATGTGTTCTTTTCCTAATTAACCCACATTGATATGACCACCAGACTCATTGATAGATCGACACCATGATGACCACATTGCATGTGTGTTCTTTTCCAATAATACCACACACTGATATCAACATATGACCACACACACTCTATGATGCAACTTATGTCACACTGGTGCAACATGCAATGTGTGGAAGCTGCTTTTCCTATGTGTTTGGTCTCTGTATCCATGGTTGTACACATTGAACCCCCAGAGTCATTGCATGTGTTGTTTTCCTAAATAAACCACATTGATATCCACACAACTATAGGTGTCATTGATCCACACATGACCACATTGCACATTGATATATATCTACATGACCACACACTAGTGGATTATGTGATGCAAAAAACTTCTGTCACACACACACACACAGGTCCAACATGCATACGTGGAAGCTGCTTTCCTATGTGTTTTTGGTCTCTGTGAGACCATGCATGGTTTGAAACATGGATCCCCTAGCTTCTAGAGTCACTAATTAATTGCATGTGTGTGTTCTCTTCCTAAAAACCACATTGATATCCACACTAGAGTCATGATCTCTCCACATGACTATTTCATGTGCTCTTTTCCAAAACCACATGATGATATCTACATGCATGACCCACACACACATACTCTAGTGGATTCTATGATGCAACTAACTTCTGTCACATTGGTGCAAACATGCATGCAATATATGTTGCTTTCCTATGTGTTTGTGGTCTATGAGACCATGCATGGTTTAATTTGACACATGGATCCCCTAGGGACATCATTGCATGATTTGTGTTCTTTTCCTAATAAACCAGTACACATTGTCCACTATAGCTAGAGTCACGGATCCATCTCACATGACCACATTGCATATATATATATATGTACACTGTTCTTTTCCAAAACCACAATGATATATCTAGCTACATGTACATGACCACACACATGCATATACCCAAGTGGATTCTATGATGTTGCACAACTTGTGTCACACTGGTGTAATTTTGCATGCAATGTGTAAGCTCCTTCATTAATTAATTCCTATGTGTTTTTCGTCTCTATGACGACCATGCATGGATCTCTCCTAGAGTCATATTTTGCAATGATGTGTTCATTTCCTAACCCACATTATTGATATGGCCACCCGAGTTATTGTTGATAGACCACATGATGATCACATTGCACGTGTTGTTTTCCAATAATATATACCACATTTATATCTACATGACCACACACAAACTCTATTGGATTATGTGATGCAACTTAACTTCTGACACACTGGTGCAACATGTGCAATGTGGAAGCTGAGATTTCCTTGTTATATATGTGTGTTTTTGGTCTTTGTGACCATAATTTGACACATGGATCCCCTAGAGTCATTGTATATATGATGTGTTCTTTTCCTAAACCACATTGATATATATATACATATATATATCCACTAGAGTCATTGACCACAAGATGACAACATTTGCATGTGTTCTTTTCCAAAACCATCCATGATGACCGCACACTACTCCAGTGGATTCTGTGATAGATGCAACTTCTATCACACACTGGTGCAACATGCAATATGGAAGCTACCTTTCCTTATGTGTTTTTGTCTCTCCATGACCATAGTTTTTGACATATGAAACCACTAGAGACATTGCATGTGTTCTTTTCCTAAACCACATTTTGATATATATCAACATGATTCTGTGATGCAACTTTTGTCACACACTGGCCATGCAACATTGAATGGAAAGCTGGTTATTTATTATTTCCTATATGATGTTTAATTTTAGCTAGTCTGACACACATGGATCCCCTAGAGTCATGCATGTGTTCTAACCACATTGATATATCCACTATACTCTCTAGTCATTCACATGGATATGTGGAAGCTTGTTTCATTTTCCAATAGATTTTGGTCTCTGTGATGCATTTTCCTTGGGCTCAAACATTGATATATACCATATGTGTTGCTATGACCTAAAACTAACCAAAATAAGGATAAAAGTCCATCGTTCAACCCTAATCTGGAGAAATCCATTGTTCAAAATAAACCACATTTTGAATCTTATCTAAATTTGAATATATTATCCAAAATATTACCTCTCTTGAGATCATTATACAAGCCAGAATATAAACTAGTAGTGCCCATTATTGCTTTTTTCAAGATTTATTCGTCAATAATTTATAGTTTTCTTCACCAAGGCCCTTTTAGTGAATACTTTCTAAAATATTGTTAATTTATTTGAACCCTCCATCATGCATCCGACGGCTAGGACACCAACCCCAAATTTCCAGGTCAGATCGTCCCGCCCACGTGAAATTTGGCGTCGGCGTGAGAGAGTTTCTACGCAAATGAATTTTTTTCGAGCTGTAATTACCTTTGAGCCCACCCACACAGCGCCACCCAAGCATTCGCGCAAAGGTCATTTACGTAATGTATTCCAAACCCTTTTTATCCCCTTGCCGAAATGAGACAGATCAAAATTTCCCCAGCGCCCTCCCCGCCGTCCTCCCCCTTTTCCCCTCGCCCTCCCCGCCATCCTCCCCCTTTTTCCCTCGCTGGTATCCGTCCCTCCGCCCTTTGCCTTTAATCCCCTTGTCTCCGTTCGTCCTTCCAGTAGTAACCTCTCTTTAACCCTACCACAAACCCTAGCCCCTCGTCATCGTCCTGGTTTTCCACCACGTCCGTCGATCTCGCCAGTCATCCACCTCCCCGACAGCCGGCTAACCTTGTCTACCACCTCGTTGTACACTTCACCCGCAAAGTTGGCTAGCTCGCTGCCCATCTCCCCATCTAGCTAGCCGTCCACCTCATCGTCCAGCGTGCCATCCACCTCGCTGACAAGGCCCATCACCACACTGACAAGGCCCTTCCACCTCGTCGCCCACCTCCTCGACGAAGTCTGCTATCTCACCGTCTAGATCGATGCCACGCGCCCCGGGTCACTCCAAGAAATGCGGTATCAAAAAGGCCCTACAGCCTGCAGGCAAGGAAACACGCTCATCCTCGATGCTCATGTTTTTTTTACTTTGCCTGAGAAATGTTGTTCATTATCCTGTTCATGCCACCAATTTACCTTTTTTGTTGCAGTTATTCTCTCTTATTTGTTTTCCCTGTGAAATTGCTTGTGATTTTACAAGTCTTCTGGTTAGGGTTGCATTATCCTGTCTGTTGCATTAGTTTGACTGCTTCATGTCATGTCTAATGAGCAGAGTATAAATTGTTCATAGTAGTTTGTTTTACATGATGATTACTATTGAACAGTCAACATCATATGTCATGGCTTGTTTAATTGCCAAATTTAATTGCATGAAAGATGCTTATCCTTCTGATGTTTAATTTTCCTGCCCTTCTTATTAGTGAAACCGACCAACCAATTGACAAGTGAGATTCAGAGTATTCGACTTATGATCAGTTTACATATAGATAAAGTTTGCATTATCTTGGTTGTTCCATTGGTTTGGCTGCTTCATCCTATCTATTTTGGTCAGAGTATAAATTGCTCATAGTGGACTCTATTACATGATGATTACTATAGAACAATCAACACCTAAAGTTATATTTTGTATTATTTGCAGGATAGTTGCTTATGTTGCTTATGTTTTATTGTGATTATCCTCTTTAACTGCATGTATACTATTTTAGCTTATGATATGTTTGCGTGTGATAAAGGTTGCATTATCTTGCCTTTTTGCATTAGTTTGGGTGCTTCACCATATGCTTATTACTGGTACCAATTGGTGAATTGTCTCTTGCTTTGCTTTGTCTGCTTCATCGTTAGTCTTGTGGTATGAGATTCAGAGTAGAAGTTCCTCATAGTGGACTGTTGTACATTATGATTAGTATAGAACAATCAATACCATGGGACATAGGTTATATTTTTGTAGCTTACTTAAGAGTTGTTTATTCATGATACAACCAAAATTGCATCCCATGGAAGAAAGACAGCTGGAAAACATCACGAGAAACAATGCACGGATGCAAAAAATGGGTCTTAGGCCCCTTGTTTATGCATCTCCCACTGAATTCTCTCTTAAAAAGAGCAAGGATGAAGGCTCTCGATGTGACTATTATCCTGAAGAGGAGGGATTATGAGATGGAGGTAGTCCCCTTCCTTGCCTACTCATCTTTTGTGTAATTATTTGGTTACTTTATTTTCCATATATGTTGTGCTTTTTATGATCCCAAGTTGACTACCGTTGAATTGTGTATACTGAGAAGAGGAAATATAAGAAGAAACATATCATATTGACAAGAATGGCTGCTGGTCGTGAATCAGCTGCTTGGAAGCGTGTCTTGGCTAGAATGGCTGCCTTGATAGAAAGTACAAGACATACCAGTTCCAAGGGGAATCCGCCAGAAGTACTTGCACCTCCAAGTTCTCCACAGCACCCACGAAGACCACCAGGTGCTGCGACCTCTTCGCAAGAAACTCAGAGTCCTGTAGATCCTGATACTCAAGGAGAGAAGGTAGCAGCCCAAATCGAGATGGCAACACTCCATGGTAGGAAGACAACAGTCCAAGACAAGGAGGCAGCTGCCCCAGGCAAGCAACCAACTCCCCACGGAAAGCACATTAATTGTTTGAACGACACTTATTATATGGTAGAACACTAGCTCCATATTATATGTTTGTAGATGATTTTGGCCATCATCCTTCTGAAGACACTATTAAACATGATGATCCTCAAATTTCCTTGAGGGAAAAAATATGGGGAAGCAGCATGAGAACATGTCCAAAGGAGGAAAGCTTCTATTTGCCATTCCTCCAGGAAGAACTATTGCTTCCAAGTTCGCCACCGAGTGTGCAAAAATAGTAAGGACTGGTATGCCTATCTTCCCCTACTGGAAAGAGTACAAGGAGAGGCCGGATGTCAGAGCAGAGTTCTAAGACAGAGTTTCCGTATGTTTTGTGACTCAACTGCCCTTTTCTTCTCATTATTGTTCAAGCAGAGGCTGATGAACGATGTTTTATATCAGCAAAAGTTTGTCATGGATGGATCACACCCAGATGTGCAGGTTGCTTGCAAGCAACCGTTAATGAGGCATCTCCTGGAGAAGCAATTTTTTGACCCCCTCCCACTGAATGAAGTAACAAGGATTTCTCTTGTTGAACACATGAACAATGCAGAGTGGTGCAAGCTTGTTGATTCCTGGACTAACCCCAGGAACTAGGTCAAGTCATGTCTACTCAACTTCCCCCTGTTTGTGTTTAACTAGGACTGCCTCTTATACTCTATGCTCTCTCTTTGTGTAGGCCCGTTGTCTAATAAACATGCAAAAAAGAAATAGACAACCTTATCACAATGACTTGTTTTTCTGAGACAGCCGGGGCTTCTCCAATCATAGTGTGAAAAAAGTAATAGTAAGCCCTCCAGAATACTTTTCGTCTTTCTCATCTTCCAAAATTTCAATTTCATATTTGTCTCTGAAATGAGTATGATCATTTGTAATTTGCTGGCTATTTTTCTAATATTTGATTCTATTCCTATAACTCAATAGGCAACCAAGGAAAGCAAGATGGTGCCTAATGGTACGTAAGATATCATTGAGGCTAAACAAGCTCCTCCCACCGACACGGTGCACTATGCGTTTTCGCAGGACATCAGCATTCATTCTTCAAGACTAGACAAGACTCTCCTTGAAGCGCAACTCAAGGCTCAGAGAGCAGGGAATGCGATACTATGTAGTGCCATTGTGGGGTTGCAAACGGAGAGACCAGATGGCGAGGGAGAAGCCCTGAAGGAAGCGCAGGAAGTGTGGAAGAAGCTATACTAGGTCCATCTTTGTCATCTTCATATAATTCAATACCCTGTTTGTCCATGAAGATGTGCTTGGAAATTGCTTACTACTTTTCTAACGTTTGCTTCTATAACTGTCATGCACCCATTGGAAGCACGGTGGCACCATCTTCTACAGAAGATGGCATTGAGGATCAACCCCTTGCTTCCACTAATGAAAGCATCCATGCTTCAAGACCAACCATGTCTCTCCTTGAAGCACATTTTTTGGCTGAGAGAGTGGCAAATGAGGCATTGGGCAAACACATTGCAGCATTGTTGAAGGAGATAGAAGCAAAGAATGAAGCGCGGAAAGCATTTGTGAACTTCACAGACCTTATAAATGCATCACTTCAGCAATTCTTAGCAATATTGCGTAAGTGAAGTGGTGGTGTGACTGAAAGCTTGTTAGGCTCTTTTATTTATTTTGTTGGAAACTTATGTGCGAATCTATTTATGTCCCCTGAAACATGTGCCCTGCAATTTCTGTCATTTTGATCTGGATGGTGAAATCTAGCAAAGTTGACAACACTCTTCTCCGATGTAAATGAAAATGTCATGCTTCTTTAGTTGACAAAAATATTTCTGTCAACATCCTGGTGCAAGACGCTGACATGGCGCACTTTCACTCGTCAACATCCTCGATGAAACAGGAAAGTCATCTATTCATCCCTGACGAATTGAGTTCATCATGTGTTGGAGATACGCGTCCAGCTCTCATTGGCACACGACTCGTGTTGTAGATGGACTATGTATTTCCTTCCTATTGGTCCACGTGTCGCACTAATGATCGACCACGCGTAAGCTCGCCAGCTTATTACCGTGACGAAAATGACATTCGTCTCCACTAGCATGAAGAAATTGTCGATGGATTGACGACAAGTACGCCATGAGGGGGTCCTCGAGGCGTGCGGAAGAGAGGGGTGTGAGACGTACGGTATTCCGGGATGGTGAGCACACAAGTTTACCCGGTTCGAATCAGCCAGCTTTGGACGGATCCTACTCCTGCTAGCAATCCAGTAATACGGCATAGCCGGAATATGGGTTACAAGGGTTTCACCTGTGCGAGTTGAGATTGTAGACTATTGTGGTGCCCTAAAGGCTCTCCCTAGGACGACTTATATAGATATCCGGCCTAGGGTTTAAAGAAGAGATCAATTCGGCTACGACTAAGAGTTGGTTACAAAGTACATCTTGAACTACAAGTAACATTATGGGTTTAAGTCAGTAAGTCTTCTGGTCCTTCCCGTAGCCGGATTGGGCTCCGTCTTTGTCCCTGACTGGGCCGCCCGTGAAGCGAAGCTCTAACCCGAAGTGGGCCACCCTGGTCAGTGAGGAACTGTGAGGATACCCGGAAAGTATATCCCCAACAGCAGCCCCGGAGGCCTACAAGATCTAAAGTCGGATTTTATCATCGTCTAGCTTGATCTTCGGCTTGCAGAATCTTGAAGGGTTCCTAAAACTTCACAACAAAAAATATGATCCGGGTCTTAAAAATAAGTCGGACCTATCAACAGGTTACTCGGATTTTCTAGCTTGATTTCAAACTAAGCCGGAACTTGGTTTCTAACGCCACCTGACACAAGTAATGGTCAAGTCACGTCATTTGACAAGCGTGCCGTCAGCACGACCGTTGGTGGGTCCGCGGTTTGTGGAACCGAGGCGCTGTTTCAATGCGTGCGTGGAGATCGAGGAGACGCAATCATCGCGTGGGTCCTTCCCAGTTCTTTCCACGACACGTGGCGGTTACACTGTAGCATTTGCACGAATCTTGGCGTAGTTAGGTGGATATAAGGGGTTTGGATTTCTCCTTCTCCCTTCCACCAGTCCTTTGCCATTTCCTTTCCTCCCCATCCTCCTGCGCGCACAGAGCCTCCTCATCCTTCCTCCACAGAACTCCCAACGCCGCCCCTTTTAGGTGAATCTCTCGGTAGAGAAATGGCTTCATCTTCTTCCTCTGGCTTAGCGGCAGCAGCGACGGCGATGACGGAAGCAGCAGCGGAGAAATAGAGCTTCCGGGGAATCTAGATCCCCTATGCTCTCAACGATGAGGGCCTCAAGAACGTGGAGAAGGAGGGGCTTCTCGTCACCGGCGACTGGCGAAGTGGCTCCGGGGAAAGTGTCCCCAACCCGCACGACGGCGAGCGGGTCCACTTCGGCACCCACCTCGATAGAGGTCTGTCTTTTCCTCCCTCGGAGTTCTTCTCCGAGGTGATAGATCATTTCGGAGTTCAACTCCACAATCTTCCTCCTAACACTCTCTTAGAGATGAGTGCGTATGCTTTGCTTTGCGAGGGCTTTCTCGGCATTAGGCCGAGTTTGACTCCCTTCCGGTATTATTTCCATGTTCGGAGAAATTCCATCACTGCCGGTTTTCCTTACATCACCGGCACTATCAGCTTCTCACTTAGACAGGACTGGGCTTATCCCAAAATTTTAGCTAGTGACTCGGTCAAACAATGGCCAGCCACATTTTTCTATCATAGGGATATTCCGGCTCCCGGAAAAGCTACTACTTTGCTGGCTTTTGTCGACGGAGCCGCCATAGCCCAGCCTTCCTGGGACGAGGTTGCTCCGGCTCTCACCGATGATCTGATCCTCGCGAAGAGGCGAATCGAATATTTGATCAAGCACAAGGGTCTGAAGGGATCCGACCTGGTCTAGTGCTGGGTCTCTCGTCAGATCTAGCCCCTTCAGTACCACGGGGATCGACTAATGCACTGCATCACGTCATCCAAAAAAGACTCCCTCCGCATCAGCCCCAAAGCATACACCACTCAAGGCTACATAAGCCAAATCAAGTGGCTGATCAAGGAGCGGGTCGAGAGGAGAATTCTGGAGATTTCTCTGGACATTGACATGGCGGAAAACCCCGTAGTGCCAGTAAGTTTCCATCAGTACACCTTTTTATGTGTTTCAGTCTTTGAGTTATACTGCAATACTGATATGTTTTCTTGTCTTAAGCTTGCCGACCTCCCCGAGTTGGAGCTTGCTTCGCTCGAAGGATATCCTCCTGAGTTTTCTCAAGAGACAGAAGTGGTCCCATTGCCGGACCTTGCGCTCAAGAAGCGCAAAGCTCCGACCGTGGCCGCTGGCACAAAGGAGGTGCCTATTGTGAAGAGGTAACTTTTAGTCACAATTTCCGCCTTTGTACTTTTCTCGAATTTCTTTCCGAGATGTAATGTTTCCGACATTACTTCATTCTCAAAGCAAAGCCGCTCATCAAGGGCAAGGGGAAAGGGATTCCTTCGAAGCCCCTGCGACAGACGAAGCTCACCATAGCTTCCCCTGCCATAGCTCCTCCGACTCCTGCCCTCAACCTTCTGCAACTCCGGCGATCATTCCTTCTCCGTTGGTTGCAGAAGATCCTGCTCCTTCAACGGAGCGAGGGATCCTTGGGTCGCAAACTGACGTCACCATGGGTGCGTCCGATCAAGATAATGGTGAACCCTCTTCGGGTAATGATCCCTTGGCTGAAACCTTCACCGAAAACCTCATCAGCAATCCAGGACTTGCCAAGTTTGGCCTGTCCCAGAAATCTGCAGAAGAGATCCAGCGGCTAGCCAGGCAAGTCCTGGAGAAAAGCCACTTATCACCCGAAGAAGAAGCGCAAGAAGCAGAGGACGTCAAGTTCTCTGACCTTCTCGCTAAAGTCCGCCTTCGCGACGAGAGGATTAGGACTGGCGAGCTTCCAACAGCTCCAGTGATCCCTCTTACTCTTGCCGAGAAGGTGGCCGCTGAAGTGAACGCGGGTTTAGATAAACTCACCTGCGAGCAATATGTAAGTCGGAATTCCAAATCTTGTTTTTCCATTATGTTATATCATATCCACTAGCCCCCAAGCATGAAGTAGGATATATAATCCGAGTTTATGCTTCATTAGGATGCCAAAGAACGGACTAGTGTAGCCCCAAGGCTCGTGCTGATATTTAGCAAAAAATATTAGCCCGAGTCTTAAGTAGCTTTCTGACTTTGGGTATTCTGACTTACAGAAAGTATGTTCCTATAACCAGGAATTACTGACCAATGTCTGCGATAAGCGGAGAGAAATCAAATCTCTCTGGCTTAAAATGTTGAACTTAAAGTAGCCAAGGATGAAGCCGAAGGTAAACATTCAGAGATTCAAACCTTGTCTTGGGTTTTTTCAATGTCAATTTTTTCCTAAACTATTTTTCTTTTTGACTTACAGCGCTGGTGAAACAATCCATCGCTATGATTGAAGAGGCCGAGAACCTCAAGACCCTGGTGGCGGAGAACAAGAGACTTCGCCAAGAGCTGGATAAGGTCAAGGCGGATCATGAAAGGAGCATAGCTCAAGTCCTGGAATCCTCCTCCATGGCCACTGAAGAGCGTGATCGCAAGATCGCTGCTCAAGATAAAATTATCTCGGACCTCAAGAATGAACTTGGTAGAGAGAATGTAACTACCCCGGTGAATTACGCTCTTAGTTAATGCCTGGATGAACGAAAATGGTTAGAATAGTACGGTGGGGCCCAGGGCCACTCACGGTAGACCTTTCGGCCGTCCTAACCACTTTCAAACAACGGGACAAGAACGAGCGGTGTAATCGGTAGGCGAAGGGATCAACTACATACACAAATGAGTATGTATGCAAGCCACATACAACAGTCCTCAGAGCCATTCCATCTAAAAGGAATAGAAATAGTGCAACGCCATACGGCAAGATCCAAATGTCCTAGATAGTTATAATAATTTAGGATAGCTCCTCATACATCACACATCAGAGTATCAGGCGGAAGCGGAACACAAGGTCCGAGTACGGATAAGAGGCAAATTGGCATAAGATGCCCCATAAATAAACACATCCCGCCCACAGATCACACGGATCCCCGTTACCGGAATCTCGACACCGAATGATCGTTGCCAACATCATCTGTCTCTTCCACCCAGTATCCATCTTGCAGGTACACCTGTGCATCTGAATCAAACAATTTATCGTGTGAGACCCTAGGGGTACTCAGCAAGTCTTTATGCCACTAAAGGGGACACAACCAGGGGTGACGCAATTGCAGCAAAAGATAATACCTAAACATTCTATAGAGACTCGCTAACCTTCCGCCTAACCAATGATAGACGGAAGTCCGTGAATTAAGAACAACAGTTATAACAGTATAATTAACAGATCCATCCTCCTCCTCACTTACCAACGAGGAAGCGGACGAACAACCCCCATCATCCGTTGGCAGTTTTATTAACCATTCCGTGAGGGTTACACTATTTACTAGTCAAGTACTTAGTCAATTTAAAAGCGGTACTCTAGTTATACTCGTCCATAACCGCGGACACGGCTTTCAGAAAGATTTACCCTGCAGGGGTGCACGAATAGCAACACACACTCGATCAACCTCGGAAAAACCAAATCAAAACCCAACGAGGCATTCACGACAAAGCAATCACAAGATTCAGAAGCATTTCAGGGGGCCACCCCATTAAGCTACCCGCAACGAAGTTGGCCGGCTCCGAGATGGACCCAAGGTTTGTGTGGACGGCGGTAAACGACTAGGAACCCGAAAATATGACTGGGCTTGTCGATACAGCGAAAACGTGTCACGATCCAAAACAGTACAGGTGCTCCTCGCACAATCTTAAATAAAGCGGTAACATGGCATAAGTACAGAATAGTAATAAAGCCCCAAACTAATTGTGGCCCCAAGAAATAAGAATGAATCAAGCTCTGGCTCAGGGGGGTCCATAAGGCCTCCCGGATGTGGATAGTGCGAATAGTCAAGGAACAGGAATCAAGTACTCGGGGTCCTACGGGACACAAGTGAGCATGAAAAACCAAATAGCAGATATTGCTCACCGGTGCCTCTTTCATTAGTTATCCCATTACTACTCAGGTTATGTTGTTTAGGTACCTCATTATCCATCAGACACTCACATACCCTACTCATGCTTTTCTACGACTCGCATGGTGCCTCTTTCATTAGTTATCCCATTACTACTCAGGTTATGTTGTTTAGGTACCTCATTATCCATCAGACACTCACATACCCTACTCATGCTTTTCTACGACTCGCATGGCTCAAACAACTCCTGTAGTAATGGCTGATGGGACCGGAACAAGCGTAGTGTGGTTTAAAAGTAAAGGCTATGCAGTACTTGGGATTCAATTTAATGCAATCGCGACTCAATGATGCAAGAATAAGATAGAGGCAATAGGTACTGTATGTATGCAAGCCTGTGGTAGTGCTTGCCTGGTAGCTCAGTTGAAGCGAGAGATGGATCTGGGTAATACTCCTGGGATTCCTGGTAATTCTCCTGCTGGGCGTCTATTCGAAGAAGAACCAAACAAACAAGGGCCAACATAAATAAAGTGCACAAGCATATGAATTAAAATGCGTCAATCAAACAAGCATGCCATGATGAATGATGCACAAATTACATGGCATTAAAGTAGCATGGCAAAGGTGAGGTGTGAATACAAGAATTAAAACATTTTATTATTCATTTGACCAAGTTTTATTGTCATGAACAGTTCAGATTTTAAATGACAACATGATGCATGCTTCAATTCAGAACAAGGACTGCATAAATAGAACGGGCTCGTCGCGCTGATCGATTTAGACATATTATTTGTCAAATTTGGAGTTATAAACAAAAGTTATTAATTAAATAAGGAAAATGGCATTTTCTTGTAATTTTAATCATCTCGAAATTTAAAGTGGCCAAAATATATTTTGAAGGGCCTATTTGAATTCCTCACATTTTTATGATTCCAAAACATATATCATATGTATTATTTGGATTTGTATTTTAAAAATTATTTGAATCTGAAAAGAATTTGAATTAAAATAAATTTGGAAAAGATTTGAATAAAAAAAGACTCAGGAAAAAAACTTTTCTCACTCAGGAGAAATTAACCCCAGACACTGACAGGTGGGCCTTTGTGCTGACAGGACGACACGCGGGAAAAACTTTTTTCACAGCGGGCTCGCCTAGCCACAGTGACTGCGGGGTGGGCCAACTGGCGCAGGCCCGCGTGTCAACGGTGGGCGAGACAGAGGCTGACAGGTGGGGCTGGGGCTGGAGCGCGGGTTGCGGCTGAGAAAGGCGGAGGGGTTTTCTGCGAAAGAGCTAGCACGGCTGACAGGTGGGGCTGCTAGGAGCGCGGGTCGCAGGAATCAAAAAGGTGGGGGTTTTTTTGCAAATCGACCACGACCCCGGTACTACTTTTTCTTCCTCTCGCGTCTGGCGGCAGGTGCGTGCGCTGGCGCGGAGAGGGGATTCGATCCCGGGCCGCGGGAGTGCGCGCTGAGGGGGCTGACCGGTGCGGTGGGCTAGGGGAGCTGACAGGGAGGTGGACGCGAGCTAGATAAGGGGCTGTTCGGCGCGGAAAATCTGCAGATGCCGGCGAGCTCTGGAGCACGGTGGGTGTTCGACGAAACGCACGGCGGCGTTAGGGCGGTACGGCGATGCGGACCATGTCAGGGAGAAGGGAAGGCTCACCGCGGGGCTCGCTGGCGGGCTCGGATCGGCGCGAGGGGCGGCGAGGCGTCGAGCTTGCTGGCGCTCCGACGAACTAGGGTTTCGGGGAGCGGCGAGGTACTCGCGGCGCTGGGGAGCTTCTCGTCCACGTCGGCACGTACGAGTCGGGGCAGGGGATGGTCCTCGGTCTTCCAGGACACCCCCACGTCGCACACGCCGGCTAGATCATCGAGGGCGAAGTGGTGCTGGCGGCGAACGGCGGGAGGTGGTTGTCATCGGGGAGGAAGGAAGGAGGAGAGGAGGGGCGACTCGGCCAGATCTGGGGAGGCCAGAGAGGCGTGGGGAGGAAGGGAAAAGAAGGGAGAGAGGGAGGAGAGCAGCTGGGGCACGGCAGAGATAAGGTGGCCTCGTGCCACCTTTTCTCTCCTCCTCGTCCTTTTCGAGCACATGGCGAGCTGGCTGGGGCTGCTGGTGGGCTTGGTCGAGAGGAAGAGACAGCCAGGTGGGCTCGGCTGGAGGGGGACCCTCGGGTCAGGGAGAGAGAAAGAGAGGGAGGGTAGCTAGGCTAGATTAGATGGGGCATTGGCTCGGGTTAGAGTTAGCTAGGGTTAGGGAGAGGGTTAGATGGCTAGGTGTGGGCCAGGGAGAGGTGGCCAGGTGGTGCCCATGGTAGAGAGAGAGGGAAGTGAGAGAGAGAGGTAAGGGGAGTAGGTTAGGGTTTAGTAGAAATAGGATTAAAAGAATAAAAAAAGAGAAAACTAGGTTTCGATTATTATTAGGTGTTTAGTTGTTAATTTGTTTATGAGGACATCTCAAGAAAGATCATGGGGCTTGGACTAACTTGAGCTAGAAGGAATGGAAACAAGAAGGAAAGAGGAAGAAAAGAAAAATAGGTGGAAAAAGATAAGCTCATATGATCATGCATGTAGAAAATAAATTAAAAGAAAAGAATGTGGGAGAGGATATGAGAATGGTGGAGTGGTAGGAGATGTTTTCCACAAAGATAGGAACCAAGAAAACCAAAGAAAAACCAAAGGAGAGGAAGGTAGTGAAGACTAGTGCATGGCCCATGCATAAATAATAATGCCATTGATTATTTGTGAAAACAATATGAATCTTATGGCATTACTCTATGCTTATCCAAGAAGTGGAGATTACACCAAGCAAAGGAATTCTTAAAGGACTAGATCCACCCTATTGCCCATGAGCTAATAAAACCCCAAATAAAAACAAACAAGCTCATGATCTAGTAGGATGGTGGAATTATAAAGTGATGGAAGAGAAAGGTGGTGGAATTGAAATAAAAGATATGCCCCCAACTCAACTTGGGCATTTAGACAATATATCAATAACCAAATACAATATCAAGAGGCAAATACAATTAATAATGCATGTGAGAGAAGAACCAAAAGAAAAAGGGTTTTATATGATGCTCAAATGCAAGGTGGCATGATGACATGAGCATGATATAATTATGATGCAACAATAATATCTATGGAGTAGCCACTAACTTACTAGGACAAGTAGAATTACAATTGTTAGACAATTGGGGTGCTACAACTCTCCCCCACTAAACAGGAATCTCGCCCCGAGATTCTAGGAAGAAGAAGACTCAAAGAGGGTAGGATACTTGGCACGGAGCTCATCTTCATGTTCCCAGGTTGCTTCATCAACGGAATGGTGCGACCACTGCACCTTACAGAACTTGATGGAATGTTGCGAGTCCTTCTTTCTGCGACTTCAAGAATTTTTGTGGGGTGTTCTTGATAAGAAAGGTCTTCTTGGAGATTAATGAGTTCATGGTCCACGGTCCTGCCGGGATCCTTGAAGCACTTCTTGAGTTGAGAGATGTGAAAAACATCATGGACTTTGAGTTGTTCAGGGAGCTCAAGAGCATAAGCAACTTCTCCTCTTCTTCCAGGAATTTTGAAAGGACCGATGTATCTAGGAGCCAGCTTTCCTTTGATACCAAAACGGTGCGTGCCTCTCATGGGAGTGACACGAAGGTAAACGAGATCACCAGGGACATACTCCATGTCTGTGTGCTTCCTGTCATAATTGCTCTTCTGGCGACTTTGAGCAATCTTCAGATTTTCAAGAATGATGTGAACTTTCTCCTCCGCTTGAGTTACGATGTCGGGGCCAAACAATATTCTTTCACCTGCGCAGGACCAACCAATCGGAGTTCTGCACTTGCGACCATAGAGAGCCTCAAATGGTGCCATCTTTAGACTTTTGTGGAAGCTGTTGTTGTAAGAGAATTCAGCATAAGGAAGACATTCTTCCCACTTCATGCTGAAAGAGATAACGCAAGCACGGAGCATATCTTCTAGAATCTGATTGATCCTTTCAACTTATCCTTGCGACTGAGGGTGGTAAGCTGTGCTGAAGTTTAATTTGGTTCCCAAAGCATTTTGGAAACTTCCCCAGAACTTGGTAAGTGAAGATGCTTCCACGGTCTGAACTGATTTCAAGAGGAACTCCATACAGAGAGACAATTCTGTTGATATAGAGCTCAGCCAACTGAATTGCAGAAATTGTTTCCTTGACTAGAAAGAAGTGAGCTACTTTGGAAAGCCTGTCAATGACAACAAAGATTGCATTGTTGCCTTTCTGCGACCTTGGAAAACCAGTGATGAAGTCCATCTCTACTTTCTCCCATTTCCATTCCGGAGGCTTCAATGGCTGTAGAAGACCGGAAGGTTTCTGATGGACAGCTTTAACTCTGCGACAAACATCACACTCGGAGACATACTTGGCACAATATCGTTTCAAACCAGGCCACCAATATTGTGTTTTCAAGTCCATGTACATCTTAGTGCTGCCAGGGTGGATAGAAAGAACAGAATCATGCGCCTCCTTGAGAACTTGCTCTCTTAAACCCAGGTAGTTCGGAACAAACATCCGGTGTTCGAAGAAAAGAGTGCCTTGGTCATTTACGTGAAAAGACTCATACTTCGGAAGTAGAATGTTGGAGATGATCTTTTTAGTGTAAGGATCCCCAAGCTGAATGGAACGGACCTTTTCTTCCAAGAGAGGTGTTGCTAGAAGGTTCAGAAGATAACCTTGATCCACAATTTCAAGGTTGAGCTTGCGGAATTCCTCGCACAAAAGAGGCTATTGTTCTTCCATCATGAGGTGGTTGACATAAGCTTTTCGGCTGAGAGCATCTACCATGACATTGGCTTTACCCGGGGTGTAGTTGATGGTCAAATCGAAACTCATTGATTCTTTCAATCCACCTCCTCTGACGAAGGTTGAGATCAGGCTGTGTGAAGATATACTTCAGACTCTTGTGATCAGAAAAGATCTCACAACGGTTGCCAAGCAAGTAATGCCTCCATACTTTCAAAGCAAAGACAACTGCTGCGAGTTCGATGTCATGTGTAGGATAGTTGATCTCGTGCGTCTTCAACTGAGGAGATGCGTAAGCAACAACTTGCTTTTCTTGCATAAGGACCGCACCCAATCCTTGCAATGAAGCATCACAGAAAATCTGGAAAGGCTTTGATGTATGTGGAGGAACCAAAACTGGTGTGGAAGTGAGCTTCTCTTTGAGTGTTTCAAAGCTCGCTTGACATGCAGGAGTCCAAAGGTATTTCTTCCCTTTCTTGAGGAGATCGGTAAGAGGCTTCGCAATCTTTGAGAAGTTTTGAACGAAGCGACGACAATAACTGGCCAAACCAAGGAAACTTCGGAGTTCTTTGACATTTATGGGTGGAAGCCAGTCCATAATTATCTTAATAGTTTCTGGGTTGACGGCAATGCCCTTGGCAGAGATGATGTGACCAAGGTAGGTGACTTATGGCAGCCAAAATTCACACTTGGAGAACTTTGCATACAGGCGGTTCTCACGAAGCTTGTTTAGGACACAACGAAGGTGTTCTTCATGTTCTTCTTTTGACTTAGAATAGACTAGAATGTCATCCAGATAGACCACAACGAACTTATCAAGATACTCCATGAAAACTGAGTTCATAAGCCTCGAGAAGGTGGCAGGTGCATTGGTGAGACCGAAAGACATGACCGTGTACTCATACAGGCCATAGCGGGTGGTGAAAGCTGTTTTGGGAACATCTTCCTTGCGAATCTTGATTTGATGGTAACCACTTCTCAAATCAAGCTTAGAGAATACCACAGCTCCAGCTAGCTGATCAAAGAGATCATTAATCCGCAGAAGGGGATATTTATTCTTGATGGTTTTAGCATTGAGTGCCCGATAGTCAACACAAAGTCTATCAGTCTTGTCTCGCTTCTTCACAAAGATGGTTGGACTACCCCAAGAAGAAGTACTGTGCTGAATGAAACCCAACTTCTCTTGTTCATCCAACTGACGCTTAAGTTCAGCCAACTTAGCAGGACCCATTTTATAAGGCCGCTTGGAAATAGGAGCGGTACCAGGTTCAAGTTCAATGAAAAACTCAACCTCACGATCCGGAGGCATACCTGGTAACTCTTCAGGAAAGACATCTGGAAACTCACAAACTACATGAACACTCTGAATACCTTCCATAGCACCATCATTCAGAGCCACCAAAGAATAAAGCTGAATTGCAGGAGTCAGACTTGGAGAATAAACTATATGGCCTTCAGGAATTTTCAGAGAAACCGAACGTTCAGCACAATCAATCACAGCTGCATTTGCTGTCAACCAATCCATGCCCAAGATAACATCAATATCAGAATTGCCCAGAATAATTAAGGAAGCCGGAAATGAAGAACCACCAATCTCAATTTGATTGCCATGGCTGATATGAGCAACCCTCATGTTTGACCCAGGAGATTGTACCACAAGACGGTGTAATAAAGGAACCATAGCCAGATCTTGCTCATGAGCAAACTTGTGAGAAACAAAAGAATGTGAAGCACCAGAATCAAACAAAACTCGTGCAGGAACTGAGTTAACAGGAAGCATACCCATGACAACTCCAGGTGCATGCTCAGCTTGAGCAGCGTTGACACAGTTGGCACGAGCAACCGTAGACCCCGACTTAGTGTTGATGTTGAGAGCCCGAGGTGGAGGTGCACGAGTCATAGGAGCACTTGCCGCAGGTCTTGGAGGTGGTGGTGGAAGAGCTTTGTTGTTCATTGGACAATTCCAGTGCTGATGCCAGTGTTTCCACAAGTATAGCAAGCACCAGGTGGACGTGGAGCAACGTAGCCAGGGACTCCGCCAGGCGCTCCAGGGTAGTTGTGGTTGTAGCCCCTGGGAGCCGCAGTGAAGGAGTTTGGTGGCCTTGGTGCGTAGCTTGAAGGTCTTGGCGGAGCAGGGAGCGACGGTGGGGTGTTAGGAACCCAGACACGACGCTTAGAAGGAGCTGTCATAGCAGAAGAGCTTGCTGTATCACGGCTGTGTTTCTTTGACTCCTCAAACACTTGCCTACTTGCTTCTTCCTGCAGAGCTGTGTGTTGAAGTTCCAGGAAAGATGCTGGCCTTGCATGAGTGATTGCATATTTGATGGAAGCATTGAGGCCTTGCCGAAACCTCTTTTGCTTCTTCTTGTCATCAGAGATCTCGTCGCCACCATAACGAGAAAGGTTCATGAAGTTCCTGATGTAGGTGTTGACATTGTCAGTGCCCTGCTTGAGGTTGAGAAATACTTCCTTCATCCTTTCCATGACAATTTTTGACAGATATTGCTCTTTGAAAGCAGTAGTGAACCGCTCCCAAGTAGGCTGAAAACCAGAAAGATCTGCCTTGAGGTAATTTTCCCACCAGAGAGCTGCATCTCCCTTCAGAAGGTGAGTAGCACACTTGACCCATTCTTGCTCGGGAACATCCGCAGTCATCAGCAACCTTGACACCTCATGAAGCCAATCATCCGCATCAAGTGGTTGATCAGACACTTCGAATTGACGTGGGTTGAACTTGAGAAAACTCTTTATGTCTCCTCGCTTGGGAGGTGGAGGTAGCGGAGCAAACTCATTCCTCCTCATGCTTTCCTCGAAGCGCTGCTGGTTCTGCTGCATAGTGCCCAAAGAATTTGCAATACTTGCCAAAGCGGCCCCAAGTTCAGGTGGTATATCCTCCTCAGAACGGCGTGGTGGTGCCATCCTGTGATTGATATAAAACACAAGTCAGTACTATATTGGAGAATGATAATAATCCAAAATAGTACCAAAATGGGATTAATCAAGATTAAGGAATGCAATTCACTGAGATGATATTAAAATATCAACAAAGTTCAAGGCAATTAGAAGATATTAAGCATAACACACACGACTGAACAAGGAGTGTGGTACACAACTAACAAAGAATTTTTTTTCGCAAATTTCAGCATTAAAATACCACTATATGCGCAAAACCACTTAACGAATTAAGATTAGTAACTCTACTAGTTCAATATACAAAAGCAAATGACAAAAGTAGTGGCATGGTCGCGACTCCATCCCGCACTCAAATCATTACTCCGCACATGAATCAGTAAAACACATATCCCAACAGCTTCTTCTTAAGAGGAACCTAAATATTGGTAACTACGGAAACGAACACCCCAACAAGATAACGTCGGATACAAAGAGTAAGATAGATCGCATCGGTGTACAACGAATCAGAATAGATCGCGTCGGTTTACAAAGGCCTGTCGGTATGGAATGTACCAACAGTTGATAACCAAAGGCAGATAGTGATAACATTTAGATGCAACAGATAGACAAGGAATTCACACACACACACACACACACAAACACAAACACAACCTATGGTACTACGGAACCCAGAACACGTGAATCCTAGTTTGAATTTTAGAAGAGGATTGAAAACGGTACACTTCCTTACCAGAAAAAGGGTGGGTGGGTGGGTAAGAAGAAAAATGGAAGCAGTCCTAATCTCACGTTTGTTTTCCCCTAGTATAGATAACTACCAAAATATTTGCTAGACAGACAACGACCATTTTGGCTAAGACCCTGAAGGGCGGGATGGCTCTGATACCAATTGTAACTACCTCGGTGAATTACGCTCTTAGTTAATGCCTGGATGAACGAAAATGGTTAGAATAGTATGGTGGGGCCCAGGGCCACTCACGGTAGACCTTTCGGCCGTCCTAACCACTTTCAATCAACGGGACAAGAACGAGCGGCGTAATCGGCAGGCGAAGGGATCAACTACATACACAAATGAGTATGTATGCAAGCCACATACAACAGTCCTCAGAGCCATTCCATCTAAAAGGAATAGAAATAGTGCAACGCCATACGGCAAGATCCAAATGTCCTAGATAGATATAATAATTTAGGATAGCTCCTCATACATCACACATCAGAGTATCAGGCGGAAGCGGAACACAAGATCCGAGTACGGATAAGATGCAAATTGGCATAAGATGCCCCATAAATAAACACATCCCGCCCACAGATCACACGGATCCCCGTTCCCGGAATCTCTACACCGAATGATCGTTGCCAACATCATCTGTCTCTTCCACCCAGTATCCATCTTGCGGGTACACCTCTGCATCTGAATCGAACAATTTATCTTGTGAGACCCTAGGGGTACTCAGCAAGTCTTTATGCCACTAAAGGGGACACAACCAGGGGTGACGCAATTGCAGCAAAAGATAATACCTAACCATTCTATAGAGACTCGCTAACCTTCCGCCTAACCAATGATAGACGGAAGTCCGTGAATTAAGAACAACAGTTATAACAGTATAATTAACAGATCCATCCTCCTCCTCGCTTACCAACGAGGAAGCGGACGAACAACCCCCATCATCCGTTGGCAGTTTTATTAACCATTCCGTGAGGGTTGCACTATTTACTAGGCAAGTACTTAGTCAATTTAAAAGCGGTACTCTAGTTATACTTGTCTATGATCGAGAAACTGTGCTCCAAGTCATCCATAACCGCGGACACGGCTTTCAGAAAGATTTACCCTGCAGGGGTGCACGAATAGCAACACACACTCGATCAACCTCGGAAAAACCAAATCAAAACCCAACGAGGCATTCACGACAAACCAATCACAGGATTCAGAAGCATTTCAGGGGGCCACCCCATTAAGCTACCCGCAACGAAGTTGGCCGGCTCCGAGACGGACCCAAGGTTTGTGTGGACTGCGGTAAATGACTGGGAACCCGAAAATATGACTGGGCTTGTCGATACAGCGAAAACGTGTCACGATCTAAAACAGTACAGGTGCTCCTCGCACAATCTTAAATAAAGCGGTAACATGGCATAAGTACAGAATAGTAATAAAGCCCCAAACTAATTGTGGCCCCAAGAAATAAGAATGAATCAAGCTCTGGCTCAGGGGGGTCCATAAGGCCTCCCGGATGTGGATAGTGCGAATAGTCAAGGAACAGGAATCAAGTACTCGGGGTCCTACGGGACACAAGTGAGCATGAAAAACCAAATAGCAGATATTGCTCACTGGTGCCTCTTTCATTAGTTATCCCATTACTACTCAGGTTATGTTGTTTAGGTACCTCATTATCCATCAGACACTCACATACCCTACTCATGCTTTTCTACGACTCGCATGGCTCAAACAACTCCTGTAGTAATGGCTCATGGGACCGGAACAAGCGTAGTGTGGTTTAAAAGTAAAGGCTATGCAGTCTTGGGATTCAATTTAATGCAATCGCGACTCAATGATGCAAGAATAAGATAGAGGCAATAGGTACTGTATGTATGCAAGCATGTGGTAGTTCTTGCCTGGTAGCTCAGTTGAAGAGAGAGATGGATCTGGGTAATACTCCTGGGATTCCTGGTAATTCTCCTGCTGGGCGTCTATTCGAAGAAGAACCAAACAAACAAGGGCCAACATAAATAAAGTGCACAAGCATATGAATTGAAATGCGTCAAGCAAACAAGCATGCCATGATGAATGATGCACAAATTACATGGCATTAAAGTAGCATGGCAAAGGTGAGGTGTGGATACAAGAATTAAAACATTTTATTATTCATTTGACCAAGTTTTATTGTCATAAACAGTTCCGATTTTAAATGACAACATGATGCATGCTTCAATTCAGAACAAGGACTGCATAAATAGAACGGGCTCGTCGCGCTGATCAATTTAGACATATTATTTGTCAAATTTGGAGTTATAAAACAAAAGTTATTAATTAAATAAGGAAATAGCATTTTCTTGTAATTTTAATCATCTCGAAATTTAAAGTGGCCAAAATATATTTTGAAGGGCATATTTGAATTCCTCACATTTTTCTGATTCCAAAACATATATCATATGTATTATTTGGATTTGTATTTTAAAAATTATTTGAATCTGAAAAGAATTTGAATTAAAATAAATTTGGAAAAGATTTGAATAAAAACAGACTCAGGAAAAAAACTTTTCTCACTCAGGCGAAATTAACCCCAGACACTGACAAGTGGGCCTTTGTGCTCACTGGACCACGCGCGGGAAAAACTTTTGTCACCGCGGGCTCGCCTAGCCACAGTAACTGCGGGGTGGGCCAACTGGCGTAGGCCCGCGTGTCAGCGGTGGGCGAGACAGAGGCTGACAGGTGGGGCTGGGGCTGGAGCGCGGGTTGTGGCTGATAAAGGCGGAGGAGTTTTCTGCGAAAGAGCTAGCGCGGATGACAGGTGGGGCTGCTAGGAGCGCGGGCCGCAGGAATCAAAAAGGTGGGGGGTTTTTTGCAAATCGACCACGACCCCGGTACTGTCTTTCTTCCTCTCGCGTCTGGCGGCAGGTGCGTGCGCGGCACGGAGCGAGGATTCGATTCCCGGACCGCGGGAGTGCGCGCTGAGGGGGCTGACCGGTGCGGTGGGCTAGGGGAGCTGACAGGGAGGTGGACACGAGCTAGATAAGGGGCTGTTCGGCGCGGAAAATCTGCAGATGCCGGCGAGCTCTGGCGCGCGGTGGGTGTTCGACGAAACGCACGGCGGCGTTAGGGCGGTACGGCGAGGCGGACCATGTCAGGGAGAAGGGAAGGCTCACCGCGGGCTCGCTGGCGGGCTCGGATCGGCGCGAGGGGCGGCGAGGCGTCGGGGTTGCTGGCGCTCCGACGAACTAGGGTTTCGGGGAGCGGCGAGGTACTGGCGGCGCTGGGGAGCTTCTTGTGCACGTCGGCGCGTACGAGTCGTGGCAGGGGACGGTCCTCGGTCTTCCAGGACACCCCCACGTCGCACACGCCGGCTAGATCGCCGAGGGCGAAGTGGTGCTGGCGGCGAACGGCGGCAGGTGGTTGTCGTCGGGGAGGAAGAAGGAGGAGAGGAGGGGCGACTCGGCCAAATCTGGGGAGGCCAGAGAGGCGTGGGGAGGAAGGGAAAAGAAGGGACAGAGGGAGGAGAGCAGCTGGGGCACGGCAGAGATAAGGTGGCCTCGTGCCACCTTTTCTCTCCTCCTTGTCCTTTTCGAGCACATGGCGAGCTGGCCGTGGCTGCTGGTGGGCTTGGTCGAGAGGAAGAGACAGCCAGGTGGGCTCGGCTGGAGGGGGACCCTCGGGTCAGGGAGAGAGAAGAGAGGGAGGGTAGCTAGGCTAGGTTAGATGGGGCATGGCTCGGGTTAGGGTTAGCTAGGGTTAGGGAGAGGGTTAGATGGCTGGGTGTGGGCCAGGGAGAGGTGGCCAGGTGGTGCCCATGGTAGAGAGAGAGAGGGAAGTGATAGAGAGAGGTAAGGGGAGTAGGTTAGGGTTTAGTAGAAATAGGATTAAAAGAATAAAAAAAGAGAAAACTAGGTTTAGATTATTATTAGGTGTTTAGTTGTTAATTTGTTTATGAGGACATCTCAAGAAAGATCATGGGTCTTGGACTAACTTGAGCTAGAAGGAATGGAAACAAGAAGGAAAGAGGAAGAAAAGAAAAATAGGTGGAAAAAGATAAGCTCATATGATCATGCATGTACAAAATAAATTAAAAGAAAAGAATGTGGGAGAGGATATGAGAATGGTGGAGTGGTAGGAGATGTTTTCCACAAAGATAGGAACCAACAGAACCAAAGAAAAACCAAAGGAGAGGAAGGTAGTGAAGACTAGTGCATGGCCCATGCATAAATAATAATGCCATTGATTATTTGTGAAAACAATATGAATCTTATGGCATTACTCTATGCTTATCCAAGAAGTGGAGATTACACCAAGAAAAGGAATTCTTAAAGGACTAGATCCACCCTATTGCCCATGAGCTAATAAAACCCCAAATAAAAACAAACAAGCTCATGATCTAGTAGGATGGTGGAATTATAAAGTGATGGAAGAGAAAGGTGGTGGAATTGAAATAAAAGATATGCCCCCAACTCAACTTGGGCATTTAGACAATATATCAATAACCAAATACAATATCAAGAGGCAAATACAATTAATAATGCATGTGAGAGAAGAACCAAAAGAAAAAGGGTTTTATATGATGCTCAAATGCAAGGTGGCATGATGACATGAGCATGATATAATTATGATGCAACAATAATATCTATGGAGTAGCCACTAACTTACTAGGACAAGTAGCATTACAATTGTTAGACAATTGGGGTGCTATAGAGAAGGACATCTCCCAGGCGCTCCGGGCTGAAATCCAGAGTCTCCGGGAGGAGAAGACCAAGATTCACGACGTCATTCTCGGTACGTTCCATCTGTCTGACTTATCTTTTTCTTTGACTTCTATAAATGTCTAACTTGTGTTGTGTATAGGTCCTCTGAACTTGATGGAGTCTTCCTCCTCCGAGCCCCGCATCCATCGGCTTACCCAAGTCGGTGACCTGCTTCATGACTTCTGCCAGTCCCTTGAGGACATTGGCGAAGCTCTAAAGATTCCAGTCCCTTCAGGTGCGGGACAAGGCCAAGGAGATGCCATAGCTTGTTCAGGACTGGAATATGTCCTACGCGCGGACTGCTGCGAAGAACGCTCTCAACATGGTCATGAGCCACCATGGAAACATGGAGATATGGCAAGTGACCAGAGGGTACTACAAGGTAGACGAAGACGGCCAGGAGCAGGACCTTCAGGCCATCATGCATTCCTGCGCCAGATACGGGTGCCACGTGGCTGATCTGACCAGCTACAAGATCCCCTTCTTCACCCGCGTAGCTACTCCGCCTCCTCCTCCAGAAGAAACCGAAGAAGTTTCTGACGATGAACGGACCACCTCAGACCCGGACATCTCGGAACGATATCAAGGCAGAGTAACTAGCGAGCCGACAGCTCCTTCATCTCCTCTTACATCATAGACCAGAAACTTATGTATTATTCCGGAAAGAACATGATGCGTTTGTAAATATTAAGTACTATTTATTTTGCTAGTGCTAATTTTGTGATCTATTCAGCACTTTTGGCTTTGATTTTTTGTGTGTGCCTAAAATATTTTCATAAGCACTTGAATTTTTTCGCCTCTACTTATCGTTTATCTAGCTTTCTACCTCATCCCTTTCGTGAGCCGGCTAAACCTTCAGCCGGAAACTTTGCCAAGCAACGAAGCTCACTTGCTAAACCAGTTTAAACTCGGAAACAAAGCCGGCTCCTAGTACCAACAATTTACTACTCGGAAAATACCCGCATCCAGCAATCAGACAAATAACCAAAGTAAAGACTAGAAATTTTAGAGTTATACCCGAAGGTAGCAATTTTAGAATCGGAAATGTAAACCAGAATGAACATGAGCATAAAGTACTTTCAAGCATTCTGGGATTCTCGACTATGACATGATCATTTGGAAATAAGATGGTAAAAACTTCTCAGAAAAAACTTGAGGCAACCAAAACTTTTATTTCTCAAAGAACATGTACATATGTATGATTACAAAGAAGGATAAACTAAGAATAAAAGGGATGTAGCTGAGCAATATTCCAAGGTCTGTCTAACTCATCCGGATGTGTACTGCCTCCAGCTCTCTTTCTCTTCTTAGTAGCAGGTCTTTCTTTGACTGGTCTCATGTCAGTTAAGTAGTACGATCCATTGTGCAACACTGGACTAACTAAAAAGGGCCCTTCCCATACTGGGGAAAGTTTGTGCTTTCTTTGTTGCACAAGCCGGAGAACCAAATCACCTTTATTGAAAGATCTATTTCGGACTCTCTGGCTATGATACTTGCATAACTTCTGCTGATAGGCTGTAGATCTCATTTCAGCAATGACGCGAACTTCTTCGACTAAGTCGAGATCATTTTGTCGAGAAATCTCGGCATCCTCTTCAATATACGCGGCCACTCTAGGAGAAGTATGAATTAAATCACTAGGAAGAACTGCTACTTCGCCATAGACCAAGAAAAAAGGTGTGTATCCTATTGACCAGTTCGGAGTTGTTCGTAAACTCCAAATTACATAGGGTAATTCCTCTGCCCAAGCCCCCGCAGCATGTCGTAGTGGTGCTTCGAGTCTCGGTTTTAGACCTTGTAAGATTAAACCATTTGCCCTTTCGACTTGTCCGTTAGCCTGTGGATGTGCGACTGACGCAATGTCAAGCCGGATATTTTGCTCATCGTAGAATTCAGCCAATTCTCCCATAGAGAAGTTACCCCCGTTATCCGTGATAATGCTATGCGGATAACCATACCGGATTATAACATCCTCGACAAATATTTTGGATGTTGCTCCATCACAACTAGTGACAGGTTTAGCCTCAATCAATTTGGTGAATTTATCCACCATCACTAAGAGGTGAGTAAATCCACTTGGAGCTCGTTTAAATGGTCCTACCATATCAAGCCCCAGACCACAAAGGTCCATGTTTAGGTATTGTCCATAGCTGATCAGCCGGAACATGAGCTTGCTTGGCGTACTTTTGGCAGCCTTTGCATGTCTTGACTAATCGTTCGGCATCTTCCTAAGCTGTAAGCGAGAAAAATCCGTGTCTAAAAGCTTTTGCCACTAAAGATTTAGCTGCAGCGTGGTGACCACACTCGCCTTCGTGGATTTCCCTTAAGATTTCCACTCCTTCTTCCGGAGCTACACAGCGCTGAAAAACCCCAGAAACACTCCGTTTATGGAGCTCACCTTTAACAATAGTATAGGATTTTGCTCGTCGGATAATCTGCCGGCTCAGCACCTCGTCTTCGGGTAATTTGCCATCTACCAAATAATCGAGGTAGGGTTGAGTCCAGCTGGGAATTACAGCCAGAACTACTATCAAAGGTGAGTCGGATTTGGTCGGATATTCCTCATCTACTCCCTTTATTGAGGGAACTTTGAGGTGCTCTAAAAAAGCGCCATCCGGGACCTCTCTCCACGCAGAGCCTATCCGAGATAGTGCGTCTGCTTCCTCATTTTCTGCTCGAGGGATGTGTTGAACTTCAAACCCTTCGAATAATTTAGATAGATCATCCACGACAGCTTTATATGCTGCCATGTGTTTTTTTGCATTATAAATATCCGAGTCTTGCTGAGCAACAAGATCTGAATCTCCGTAACACATCAAACGTCGGATGCCAATATCCTTAGCAATCTAGATTCCATGCAGGAGTGCTTCATACTCGGCAATGTTGTTTGTCGCTGTGAAGTGGATCGGCAACACGTATAAAAGTTTATCTCCTTGGGGTGATTTGAGCACCACGCCAGCCCCCGAGCCCCCTCGAGCCTTAGACCCATCGAAAAAGAGGGTCCAATATTCTGACTCAGGGAGGATCATGTTCTCCTTCGTCTCTGTCCAGCCAGTGACAAAGTCAGAAAGGATCTGGGATTTGATAGTTGTTCGATGTTTATACTCAATATCGAAAGCTGAAAGCTCTATTCCCCATTTGGCGACGCGTCCTGTGGAGTCACTATTGTTGATTATGTCTCTCATGGGAGCTTTGCTCACCATGGTAATTGGATGCTCCTGAAAATAATGTTGTAGCTTACGAGATGCTAGAAAAAAACCGTAAGCCATCTTTTGATAATGCAGATACCGCTGTTTGGACTCTATCAGGACCTCGCTGACAAAGTAAGTCGGACGCTGCACCAGGTGTTCCTGATTTTCCTCTAGTCTCTCCACCACCATGACGATACTGACAACCTTATTTGTCGCAGCAATATAAAGCAACATCGGTTCCTGAGGTTCCGGTGCTGCAAGGATAGGAGCAGATGAGAGTACTCTTTTCAAATCTTGTAGTGCAGCTTCAGCTTCGTCTGTCCAGACAAAATCCTTGGTCTTTTTCAGGAGTTTATATAATGGTGCGGCTCTTTCACCAAGCCGGCTTACAAATCGACTGACCGCAGCAATGCAGCCAGTTAATCTTTGTACGTCCTTCAGGCAAGTTGGCTTGGAAATATTGAGTATAGCCTTTATTTTGTCTCGGTTCACCCTATGCCTCTTTGAGACACGATGAAATATAACAATTTTCTGGCTGGTATTCCAAAGAAGCATTTCTTCGGGTTAAGCATGATGTTGTATTTTTGTAAATTGGCGAACGTCTCCTCCATGTCGGAAATCAGCGTTTCCTTCTTTTTGGACATCACCGCGATATCATCCACGTATGCATGTACATTGCGTCCGAGTTGGTCATGGAGGCAACGCTGCATCGTGCGCTTGTACGTAGCTCCTGCGTTCTGCAGCCGAAAGGGCATCGTAACAAAACATAAGGTTTCGAAGGGGGTTATGAATGAAGTTTTGACTTTGTCAAATTCCTTCATCCGGATTTGGTGATAACCGGAATATGCGTCGAGAAAAAGAGGAGTTTCGAGCCTGCCGTAGAATCGATGACTTGATCAATTCTAGGCAGAGCGAACGGATCTTTTGGACAAGCCTTGTTCAAGGCAGTATAATCAACACACATCCTTAAATCAGTGGTGTCCTTTTTAGGGACCATTACAGGATTGGCCGACCACTCAGTGTGGATGACCTCTTCTATGAATCTGGCTAACTCGAGCCATGCTAGTTCCTTAGCTATTGCCTTGCGCTTTTCATCGCCAAACCGTCATAAGGATTGTTTGACGAGTTTAGCGTTCGGGTTTACATTTAGAGAGTGCCCGACAAGTTCCCTAGGTACTCCGGTCATGTCAGATGGCTGCCATGCGAAGATATCTTGATTTGCTTGGAGGAACTTGACGAGCGCGCTTTCTTATGCGCTACTTAGGACTACGCCTATCTAGGTCACCTTGGAGGGGTCATCATCCTTCAACGGCGTCGTCTTTATCTCTTCTGATGCCTTGAACTCCGGATTTGGCTTTGTCACCTCCTTCTTCGTTGCGGGCATCTCGGACGGATCTATGTTATTCTTGATCTCCTGGAACTCCTGGGCGTGCAGCACGGCTTCGGCAATGGCGGCATTTCCATCCTCGCACTCTCGCGCTTTCTTCGGGTCTCCCCTGATGGTGATCACGCCATTGGGACCTGGAATTTTCATCATATTGTAAATGTAACACGGACGAGCCATAAAAGCCCAGTAAGCCGGACATCCGAATATAGCGTGGTATGTGCTCTTGAACGGGACCACTTCGAATCAAAGTGCCTCCGTCCGATAATTCTTTGGAGTTCCAAAGGAAACATCCAATGTAATCTCTCCCAGGGAATTAGCTTGTCTTCCTGGGACAACTCCGTGAAAGATCACAGAGCTATGGTTCAGCTGTGTTTCCGAGATCTTCATCTGGCGTAGCGTTTCGACATAGAGAATATTGATACTGCTACCACCGTCCATGAGGGTCTTGGAGAAACCATAACCGTCAATAAGTGGATTGACGATTAAGGCGGATTTTCCTCGCCTGTGTAGCTTAGGCGGATGATCAGCACGGTCAAATGTGATTGCCACTTCCGACCAGTCCAGATACTGAGGGACAGCCGGAACTGTTGCATTGAGGTCGTGGAGAACTGCTTTCTTGACCTTTGTTGGCTGAGATCCGAGGAAGGTGACGTAAGTGTCCTTCTTGGTGGGAAAAGTTTTCTTCCCTTCCGATATGGGATTGGAAGCATCGGCTTCCTCCATGTTGGAATCTTCCTTGGTCTCCCTGTCCTTTTCGAGATTTTTCTTTCCCTTCTTCCGCTTAGCTTTCTAGCCCCGGTATCATCTCTCTTGATGTCGTCGTTAAAACGACACTCCGCGTTGGTGTGGGACGAGCCCCCATTAGCGTCTAGGTGATGCACACATGGGTTATTAGCAATGTTGGCCCAAGTGTAGGTTTTGCCTGGTTGTTGCTCTCCTCTATCTTAGACCCTTGATGTCCCACGACCACGCCCGCGGCCTCCGCCACGTCCTCCTCGTCCTCCAGACCCGGAAACAGTAGTGACCACCGCTGTTTCCGCATTGGGTTTTTCTTCCGAGGTATTTTTGCGCTTCTGATCTTGTTGCTTTGGTTGTCTTGCCGACTGAGGCACAGCTAGGACGTTAAGTAATCCCTCTGCGTCATCGTCAGCATCCGTATACTTGCTCGATGTTTCTATCATCTCTCCCAAATCAGTGACCTTGTCACACTTCAAGCGGTGACATAGTAGACCAATTGGGAGTCCTGTGATGAAAGCTTCAATCGCGGTTTGATCATTTACTCCTTCACAGGAGTTCTTGGTGTTGATCCATCGTCTGAGGTAATCCCGGCAAGTTTCTCCGGCTTTCTGGGTGCAACGCTGTAGGTCTCCAACCGTACAGGGCCTCCGATATGTGCCTTCGAAATTCTGAAAGAACGCACTTTGCATGTCATACCAGTTGTGGATGCTATTCTCCGGAAGTTCATTCAGCCATGATCACGCCGTCTTCCGCAACATAAGTGGGAGATATTGGGTTGCGACCAGGCTGTTTCCGCCTTTGGCGATGCAGCAAACTTGGAAACAATCCTGTAGCCAGGTATCTGGCCGAGCAATGCCATCGTAGGCTTGGATGTGCCTTGAGATGGCAAATCCTTCCGGGAATCTTGTAGCTCTAACGCGTGGTCCAAAACACAATCGGCCCACGTAGAAATCGTCGTTTTTGTAGCGCCGCGCCTCTATATTGGAGTTGATCCCGTGCCTTGCGTCGTTTGGGGATAGAGATCGTCTTGAATGTCGGCTGTGGCTGCGTTGCCTTGGAACCGTACTTCGGCTTCTGCCACCACCTCCTCTGCCATGTCGTCCTCCTTGCCCTCCTTGGGGTCCGTAGTGATAACTGCCTGCTGGAGGGGGTGGGGCAGCTGAATTGTTTCCAGGTGATCGCCGGCCTCCGTCCGGAGCATCATTATTCCGGTTCCGGGGAGGTTCTTGATTATGACGAGCCCCCTACCGGCTTGTCCCAGCATGGTTTCCGTCGTTCCTTCGTCCATCATTCCCACCATGATGAGGCTCAGCCGGACGGCTTTCATGTCTAGGAGGTGGCATTCTCTGACGATCCTCCTCCCGACGTTTCTCTTTATCTTCTCCCCTTCGATCGTTAGACTCTCGTCGCGGAGGGTTCCTCGGATTCAGTGTAGGGATGGCGTCTTTCTCAGTCGCTGGAGCGACATTGCTCCAGTTATGCGTAGCTCTGTGATGCTGTCCTGATGATCCGGTTCTTGAGTAATTGTCTTCCCTGCATTCGGGGTGATGATACGACGCCCGAACATAATGGGATCTTATGTCAGCCCACACCGGATCTATGCGACATTGGACGGAATCCGATACCAGTTTTTGACTTCCGGACAAGGCGACCTTTTGCTGCTCCAATCCCTTGTTGAGTAGCTTAATACCCAAACGGATTTCCTCTGGTCCTGGATTAGCCGATAAAATTCCTCGAGCTTCCACGGTATTCAATCTCCGTTGCTGTCTTTCCGTGGCTTCCCCATCTCATCCCCAAAAAGGACGACACGGACATGTGGGAATTGGTCATCATTTGTGTGACGCTTCGGTGTCTTCTGATGCAACCGAGACATGTAGTCCTTAGTTGACATGCGTTTCTTCTCCACCTCGATGTTTTTGGCTTCATCGAGGAGTTGTTGACGACGCGCTTCTAGGGCTTGCGCCCTTTCGTCTAGCTCATCCGTAGTAAGTTCTGCAGCTGTAGGGATAGGTGTGGTTAATGCGGCATCGATGAGTTTACGCGCACCTTCGGTGATCACGTGTCCATCCACCGATGCTTCTTTTTTCAGCTCTTCTGGGATAACTGCTCCATCCGAGTCTTCCTCGTACTCCTCAGCAATCACCTCCTCTGTAAGAGGGTCTTTTGCCGGGGTCTTGTTCTTCTTCTTTGCCTTCTTGGCAGCGCCGGTAGCAAAGACGGCTTTGGGTCCGTTTCTCGGAGTCAAGCTCTAATCGGTACCTTTGGACATCTGGACCTCGGGATTATCTCCGACGTCCATGCCATCCTGCACTTTGGGAGAGTGTTCCCTGGATCCTTCATCCATGGCTTCTCCTTCTTCTACAGCTTTGGAGTTGTACTCCTCTTCACATTCCGTGGAGAACTTTCGGAAATCTGCCGACGTCATAGACTCAGCCGAGGATGCGGGAATGTCAGCGTTTGTTCCAATTGCCTCCAGCACAGAGTCAGTGTTTTCTCTAGCATTGGCAGAGCCGGATCCGGATCCCATGTATCTGACGAAGTGCGACGCATACTTCCTGAGGTACCTACGGCTTTCGCGATCAGCCATATCAAAACTTTTGATGGTTTCGAGGATTGCATCTGCGTTTTCGCCTTGCAGTATCATACGTCTTACGGTGTACCTTAGGAAAGGCCTGTCTGTCCCGGCGTCGTCAGAGCCGGAACCAGTGTCGTTGATATGCTCCTCTTGGATTTCGACTTCCACGGGTGGGTCGATCTGGGATCCGGCTTCTCCAGGGAGATCCACTCCAGATTCAACTTAGTCCGCTAGGTCTTCTTTAGGCTCGGATTTCTCCACTATTTTCACAACTGGTGTGGGTGGGTGGGATTAGGTTTTTCCGAGATCCAGAACTCTGCCGCCTCCACAGACAAAGGGGACCCAGAATATTCTTCTGCCTCTATCATCACCGCTAGGGTGGGTTGGGCAGGTTCAGCGAAACCGATGTAAACATCGATCTCACCAAAAGACATGATTGTGTAGGCAGTCACGGGCTCCCTAGCCGGAATCCAAGTCTCGTCGAGAACGATGAGAGGGACGTCGCTGGCGTAGAGGATCCGACCGACGGCGATGGTCTTGCCGATTCTGATTTTCGCAGATTCCGCTCGGAATGTAGATCCGTAGCTCACTTGCCCCATGGTGGGCGCCAACTATTGTCGGATTGAAGACAAGTACGCCATGAGGGGGTCCTCGAGGCGTGCGTAAGAGAGGGGTGTGAGACGTACGGTATTCCGGGACGGTGAGCACACATGTTTACCCAGGTTCAAATCCGTCGGCTTTGGAGGGATCCTACTCCTGCTAGCAATCCAGTAATACGGCAGAGCCGGAATATGGGTTACAAGGGTTTCGCCTGTGCGAGTTGATATTGTAGACTATTGTGGTGCCCTAAAGGCTCTCCCTAGGACGGCTTATATAGATATCCGGCCTAGGGTTTACAGGAGAGATCAATCCGGCTACGACTAAGAGTTGGTTACAAAGTACATCTTGAACTACAAGTAACATTATGGGCCTAAGTCGGTAAGTCTTCTGGGCCTTCCTGTAGCCGGATTGGACTCCGTCTTTCTCCCTGACTGGGCCGCCCGTGAAGCAAAGCTCTAACCCAAAGTGGGCCACCCTGGTCTGTGAGGAACTTAGAGGATACCCGGAAAGTATATCCCCAGCAGAAATGGGAAGGATGACATAATCAAATGAAAGGATGACGTCAGCAGATGGCGCTAATGGAATTAGACCGTGATGGAAAAAACGTCAGGAAGTCAATGATGTCGTAGACAGCGATCATGACATCAACAAACATCGCTGACGGCCACCTGCGGTGCCATCTGCCATGTGGCATCATTCATGATGAAATAAAAAAATCATGACGGACCGGGCCTAGGCTGGGCCGGTCCAATTTGCCGTGACGAAATTGGAGGAACATCACGGACGGCCCGTGACGTTTTCAGACAGAAAAAACTTCACAGATTGAATTATGACATGAGGTCTGTGACCTAATTTTTTCATCGCAGAATTCGTCGTGGACGGTCATCTACGACGTTTTGACCCTCATCCACGACGATATCAGATCGTCATGAAAAGCCTAGATTCTTGTAGTGGTTGGGAGTTGTGCACCTCCTTAATATTTCCCTCTTATGGGGACACGATGAAGGGGATTACTGGTTGGTAGACGGAGGGATGATAGCAATTACTATGACTATAAATCTGTTGTCATTCTTTACATACTAACATGGGGAAACAAGGAGAACTCATAAAGCCATGTCCATGCCACGGGAGAAATTCCATAGTAGCGGGATAATACGATTGATGTCGTTTATCTGTTAGCTGTGGTTATGAAGGATGATGTGAGCAGTGGTTGCTGCCTATTTGTCCATATATGGAGCTCCTCCCACATACACACATATCATGAGAATATTTGTTATAATAATCTCGATTTCTTAGTCTAAATTGCTAGCGATGTATCCACCACTCCCTGAGAACGCATTTTCCCTATTGCAGTTCCAAGTTCTTTTACGTACGTGATTCTTACTTTCTGCATTAAGTTTACGTTACTTTAATTTCTTCATTCAACAAAAACCCAAAAAACAATTCTACTTTTCTTGCATCTCAAAGTTATTTCTTAAGTTCGACGTTTAGTTTTAGTTAAAAGCATTTTAGTCTTTCGCCTACTGCTCCCTATGGGATCGATCTCTTTATTTCGAAACTAGCTACAAATGATATGTGCACTTGCAGTCATCATGTATGCATAACTAGGATTCTCGAAGGATTAATTCCGGTAGGAGAACCTTGGTATCAGAGCCATCTTGACTGTAGGAGAACCTTAGTTCGCATGGTTGTCAGACAAGAAAACTATTTTGGAAACACCAGGTTTTTGAAAACTACTTTCTCAAAAGCTTTTAGAAAAGTTCTACTTATGATCCTCTCCTAATTCCAAACGATTTCAAAAGTTGGTTTCCCCTATCTCTCGTCCAAAATTTCAAATCTAAGGATTTCAAATGACTAGAACCTAGAACCCAGTGAATACGATGATGACAAGATGAAGAGAATCAACTACCAGCAAACACAAAGAGACTACAAGATCTACCTACTAGTGGAATCCTCAGAAGAAATCAAGTACTATACTATCGAGAAGCGTCCAATGACTAGGCAAGGGCTTCATACGTAAGATAGTGACCTAGACCTCAATAACGTGGCATTTAGGATTATTGGTCCTAAGATTGGATTCCCCTATATCATGAGTAGTTAAATCCTTGGTCTCTATAGTAGACCATGTTTGCTTGCCTAAATGCATGATGTGTTGCTTGATGAGTGTATGTTGCCTTGCTAGGTTAGAATAACATTGCAACCCATTCGCTCTGTTCACCTTAAATGTGTGTCGTGACTTGTTTGACCCAGGCCAAAAGTGTTGTGACGATCGGTACACCTAAGAACTCGGGCACCCCTCTGTTAGTTGTCATGAACGAGAACCCCTACTAACCTCGGGAGTGATGAGAGGAAAATCATCGCAAGAACCAGGAGTTCGACAATTTCAAGTCAGAACAACGCCAATACTCCTCAGTAGGATGGCATACCTCATCAAATTCAACTCTCATGACTAGTCACCAGCATCAGATGCCATCAATCCCTGTCGACAAGACCAAAATTCCTGTTGAAACCGGAAGACTATAACCGCAGGCTCCCCACTACCCACGAGACACCACAAGATTGGCTAACCTAGACTGGTAGTAAATAGCTAACTCCACCAACCGTTAGTATATTAAGAGCTTCCGACCCCCTCAAGAGACTAACTATTCTAGTGGACCACCCTAGACAAACCGATGGGAAGTCCTCACTAGAATGCCAGGATAACCCTAAACCCTGAAGACCAGACAACATGAAGACAACGAGTCTACTTTTCCATCGAACAGAAGCAACACAAAGAGTTCAAGTGAAGATGTTTTCTCCAAAGATAGCTACCCTACCTCGACCGAAGACTGGCCAGAAGAGTCGTTACCCGCTAACTTTCCCTAAGCTAACTCCTTTAAACTTCTTTAGGAAACCACCCATGATAAGGTTCATGCAATAGAACGACACTTGAGGACCCCAACTCAAGACCCAAGGAGATACATCCTTGTTTAGCATCCCCGCCATCACTTCAACACAGAAGATTGGAACCACTCAAACCCTGATGACTATCTGCCATTGACGAGGGTTTAACTCGTCAATTCCCATTGTTATGGACTTGGGTTTTGGACAAGGAGGGGGCGCTGGAAGCGTCAATCGGCTCGCAAACAAGAACACAGGGATGCAAGGTTTACCCAGGTTCAAGCCACGCAGAGGTCCCTACTCCTGCTTGTCTGCTCTTGGAATTAACGAAGGAATCAAAGATTACAGGGGCGCGCAGATGCAATCTGGCGAGAGTTGTGGAAACTAGGGTTCCGTGTGTCCTCCTCGCTGCCCCCTCCTGGCCTTTATATAAATAGGCCAGGTCTCGGGTAGCAAGTCGAGTCAGTTACAGATTAGGGTTTTCCCTTCAAACTTTCTATCTTTAGACTTCTTGTTTCGCAAGTCATCGAGAGTTCGTGGGTCACTCGAAGTCTTCATTGGGCCGTGGCAATGATATGGGCTTCCACCGTATCTGGACCGTATATACCACACTCGAGTACCTACAGGGTATACCCATGTCAGTAGCCCCCGAGTGTCCAGTGGAATTGCAGATTCGACTAGGGACTTTATGAAGCCTTTCGAGTGCATGAATGAGTATTTTTTTTCGAGTGTTCTATTTATGTCATAGGGATTGTTGATATGTGTGCCTGATTTAACCGATGTATCGGTATCAGTTAACTACCTTAGGGAAAAACAACGCAATCTACTCGAACTCGAGTCCCCGGGCTCGAATTCGGAAAAGTGCTAGTGTAATTCGACTCAAGCCGCGGAGGTCTTAGAGGAGTCGAATTCCAGTATAAGGGTGTGAGCAGTCGACGCGTCCATCAAGGCATGTTCATCATACCTGTAGGCACGGATATATTTCTGGTAGTGCGCAGAAAATGCGTTGCCAGGCCTTATTCAGCACTTATCTTCACGCTGCAAGCGCGACATCCGAATTTTGTCATCGCGGAGTTGATTCGGGTGACCCAGGAGACGCAGTCTCTTTGTAGGTAAAATATAAGGTGGTGTCTCCATAGACTTTGAGTGTGGATGTTATCAACACATAGTACAATGTACAAATAATCATAGGGTGCGCGACTAGCGCTCCCTATAGGAGTAGGGCCCGAGTGCCTGGTTGAGTCGAAGACTCAGGCAGGGACTAAAGAACTTCTGCGACTGCTTTCATCTTTTGTTTTCTTGTTTCAGTCGAATTTATTTCCGGCACTCCCTATGGGAGTAACCCATGACCCATAATCGAATTGTAAATTTGAGTGGTTGGGTATGCTTTTTTTTGACAGGTTGGGTATGCTTTGAATGTCCATATTCCTGCAGAAAAGAAAATCGTAGGGTGCGCGACCAGCGCTCCCTATGGGAATAGCCCCCGAGTGCTTGGTGGAGTCGAAGACTCGAGCAAGGACTAAAGTAGTCGAAGTATTCTAGTGTTCAATTTGATGACATCAGTGCTGGCGATGTGATGACCTCGTATGCCCGCGTGAGCGGCTTTGACGGGACGTGACAAGCAGTGGGTCCCATTTTCGGACCCTATCTTGACCGGGCGTGCGTAATCTTTCGTTTTAACTGCGCCTCCGCGATTTCCGCGCGTAATGGGGGTAGTGGGGGATGGTTTGTGCTTCAGGCCTTCCATGTGTCGATCACCATGTGCGCCACGCGTCCAATAGGGTTTCTGCTGGCTGATGGATTGCATCCGCCAGGGGGTTAAGTAGCAGCGCAGCTGCGATAATTTCCCATTTGCTCTTTCTCTTCTTTGTGCCTCCATCGCCATTGCTTCTAATCTCTGCCTCTTAGAGTTTTGTCCCATTCATGGCGCTGGACCAACTCCGAGTGTTTCCGAGGTTTTTTCTCTGCTTGCATCGCCACCGCAAGATGGGGAAGAAGAAGGGAGGTGCTGCCGCTGAGTCCACCGCCGCCATTGCTGCAGCTATGAAGAAGGGCGGCTCCGCCGTTGTAGGCAACAGCACTGCCATCGCCAGGAAGAAGAAGGGTGCGGGCACCCACATCACCAATGGTGTGTGGTGCGCATCCGTCATAAAATCATCCGAGCTCCGTCTTCTGCGCCAAGATGGAGTTCTGTCTTCCATGACTGGGGACTCGCGAGTCCCAGGTGGTGAGGTAACCCCTTGTCCTCCTATTGGTTTCTGGGTGATGTTCCTAGCGTTCATCATCCACGGTCTGTTTTTGCCCCTACATCCTTTCTTCAGGGGCCTCCTTTGTTTCTGTGGACTCCAGCTACATCAGCTGTCCCCCAACTCTATTCTCCACATCTCCTGCTATATTACACTTTGCGAGTGCTGGCTCGGAGTTGATCCACACTTTGGTCTCTTCAAACGGCTTTTCAAGCTAAAGCGTCAGTCGGCATCTGGCTCTGTAGTCTACGACGTAGGAGGCTACGGGATCCATGTCGACTCCTCCGTCAAATACATCGATATCAAGCTCATGGCATCCGTCCAAGGGTGGAGGGACAAGTTGTGAGATCCAGGCACAGGGCTTAATAGGATTGATAGGATACCCATATCAACAAGTTGCAACTTCTTTTCCGAAGCTCATTCGAAAAGAACTCTAAGGTTAAGAGTGCTTGGCCTAGAGCAATTCTAGGATGAGTGAACGACCGGGAAGTGGGTAACCGGGTGCGCACGAGTGAGGACAAAGTGCACAGAAAAGACTAATGTTGATCTGTGGGGCCAGTCTAGATATCCTATTAAGCTTCCAGGAGTGACACCCCTGGGCCCAGGAGTGGACGGGGTGTTACAAGTGGTATCAGAGCCGACCCTTGCGATTACACGGGTGTGCAGTGGCGGGACATGTGGAGCATGGCGCGTGTGGCCCGGAGTGGACACGGCATGGCACATGTGCCGACACTGGACGCACATACGCGTGCCAAGAGGGAATGTTCCTGGGGTGTGCTTGAGTGACGAGGGCATCGATCTTCTAAAGGGTGGGTGTATGTGAGATCTAGGCACATGGCTTAATAGGATTGATAGGATACCCATATCAACCAGTTGCAACTTCTTTTCTGGAAGCACATTCAAAAAGAACTCTAAGGTTAAGCGTGCTTGGCCTAGAGCAATTCTAGGATGGGTGACCGACCGGGCAGTGGGTAACCGGGTGCGCACGAGTGAGGACAAAGTGCGCAGAAAAGACTAGTGTTGATCTATTGGGCCAGTCTAGATATCCTATTAAGCTGCTAGGAGTGACACCCCCTGGCCTAGGAGTGGACGGGGTGTTACACAAGTGGTTCTACATCCGCGACCAGAAGGACGACAGAGAACAGTTCGGACTCACGCCCTTTGATCCCGTGACGCCGTGTAGGTGGAGGCGTTCTTGGAAGAACGTGGTGATGCCCGGCGAGTCTGAGGAGACAGATGTGCTGTACGAGCGCGTCTACAACCTCGAGAGTCGCATGGGTAAAGAAGAGGGAGGTTGCGCCTTCATTCGCACATGGTTGCGTCGTCGCATCTAGCCCTTGCAGGCCACGATCCACCCCATGTTCCAATGGGCTGGTGCTGACGATGTCACTCGCATATCTGCTGATGGAATTTCCGCGAGTGAAGTAGATAAGAGGGTGCGACTGCTGACTAAGTACACTGCCAAGGATGTACTCCTAGTGAACCAGTCGTGCCCCCATTTGATGCTTCTAACACTCCTCCTGAGGTATGATTGTGCTACGAAGTAGCTTAATTTGTCGAGTGCTTGTTGACATGTGCTGACTAGTTTTCTGTATGCAGGATTGGAATGTGTTACCTAGTTTGCCCTCTCTTCCTGAGGGGTTATTCCTCGAGAAGTAGATGAGGAGGACGAGTCGGAGTCAACAGTCCCATTTGAAGAGGAGGAGGAAGCCCCCGAGTCCAGCAGTCTGGATACTCGCAAGCGTTCGTGCAGCGAAGATTCGGATGCGTCGTCTCCTTCGACTCCAGGAGGCCCAGCTATTTTTGCGGAGTTGCCAAGTTCTGCTATTCCTGTGAGTTCTATGGCACCCTCTACCCGCAAGAAGATGAGGCTGCCGAAGGAGTCGTTAGAGTCGGAGGATCAAACCTTCGATTTTGACAAGTTTGACTGGTAAGTATACAAATCTCATATTGGTTCTTTTTGGAAGTTGCATCTCCGGATGTTGGTTTTGTTCCGTAGTCACCGGCGTCGTCAACCGGCGTCGTCATCTTCTAGCGACATCCAATTTTTGAAAGAATCTGGAGTCGCGGACTCCAAGGCCAAGGAAGTGGCTGAGCGAACTCCTTCCCCTCCATTGGCGGCCCACTCCGGGCACAATTCATCAAGTTCTCCACACGCTGTGGAGCACCAGATGGTTGTCCGGACGACTGCGCGGCAATCGACTTCGGAGTCTCTAGAGGAGCACGTATGTGTGATGTTGCTTTTAATTTCAGTCGAATTAGTCATCCATGCTATCTGTCGATCCTTTTGTTTTTCTCCTGTTCCAGCTTATTGTGAAGGAAGATGCTCGCCTGGCGGAGCAAGTACTTGCAATGGGTCGCCAACATGCGTTGTTGGACAATCTCCATCCCGTGGTTGAAAGTTAGTGCTTTTTGCTTCTTCTTCTTCATCCTTGTGATAGTTTTATATACTCGACTGACGGTCCATCTTGTGTGTTTTGTAGCTGAGCATAACGTGATTCTTCGCGAAGCCGCTTCTCTTGAAAATATGCTCGGTGCGGCGGTGAAGAGTCGCGATGAGGCAGTCGCGCGCTTGATGAATCGCGGAAACACGAAGAGGATTTGCGCGCCTCCATCGTTGCTAGGGAGAAGTTGTTCGAAGAACAACTCTTCTCGATTGCCAAGGCTCTGTTAGGTATTCTTTCGTCTGGATTTCCATTGTTTCCTTTTTTTGACTTTGTTATTATGCTGACTTTTTGCTAACACTTTGCTCTGTGTAGATGCTGGTGGTCTGAGCTTTGACACCTAGGCGCTCCGTCGTGATGATGCTTTGGCAGGCACTATTGCGGCAATCAAAGACCGCAGCGCTTCCATTCAGGGGACGCTGACCAAAGCTAAGGGTGTACTCAGTCGCATCCGTGAGGAGCTGGCACCCAAAGGTGAGCTGATCGAGAACATGGATGACCTGGTGGAATCCCTTGCTGGAGGTATTCCTGCGGGCTTCAAGAACTCGCTTCGTGCGGTTGGGGCTTCCATGTTACTCCCGATGGTTCAAGCCCATGGCGTGGAGGTGGACCCTGTTGCGGTCTCCAAGGCGATGCATGTTGACGCAGATGGTCAACGGGTAATTTTTGCTCCTTTTGCAACTGCCCGTGGCAAGTATGGGCCTCAACTTATCAACACAGTCACCAAGTACTCTGAGGAGCTGCAACGAGCCAAGAAGGCGGCGAAGGCTGCGGCATCAGGGGCCCGTGGGAAGTCTGTGGCATCTGATACGGCCACGCACTCTATGAGGCCCCCGAAACCGAAGTCCAAGTCGAAGAAGCAAGCTGCTCCTCAGTAGTGATATCTGTAATAGTTGATAGCGCGACTCCTTTTAGTTGAAAATATCTCGCTTGCTAAGTGTCTTTGTTGATACTTTTGATATGTTTGGATGTACTTGAGTTTTTGTCCATGTGTTGCTTGGTCCCTTATTATCTCTTGCTTGGCTTGTGTTAGGGTACATCGACTGGTCCTTCGAGTGAGCCTTGGGAACCGCCAGCCGCTGGTGGTACCCCAGCGCAATTGCACTCAAGGGTGGATGAGCTGTCCTTGCTTTCGCGATTGCGCGATCGTGTTAAGCAGCTAGAACACAAACTGCCCGTCCTCTACGGTAAAGCGGATGTATGGAAGTCGAGAGCGGAGAAGGCCACCACCCGAGAGCAATATCTACTAGGGGAGGTGGCGCAGCTGGGTGACTAGTTCAAGTGTTAGTTTTCTGCCTCCTTATCTTTTCTTGTAGTCAATCGCGGTAGTTCACTGTCTTCATACTTTTGCCTCTTGATTGGTATAGTTGTCAGTGCGCGTCATCCGCATGATGAGAAGGACAGGATCGCCATTCGCATGAACGACGTGACCCAGGAACAGCTTCAGGCGAGTGAGTACTTCTGGGTGGATCATGATCATGCAATCGCACTTGCGACCCTGCAGGATCGTGCCTCGCGAGTGCTTCATTTTCTGAAGAAGTCGCAATCATGCTTAAGGAATATTTATCAGACGATGTTTCCACTAGACGTCGTTCCCTCGAGCCTGCTAGCTCTCCTTGCTAAATTTCAAGACATGAGTGCAATCCGCGAGTGTGTGCGTCAACAGTTGGTGGCTGGTGCCAAGGCTGCGTTGTTGTTGGTGCGACTGCATATGCCTGATGTTGATGTTGCAGCTATTGCTGCTGGTTCGCCGACTCCGCTGGCAGGTTCGACCTGGAATATGGTTCCTCATTACCAGGCGGTAGATCACCCAGTAGAGGAAATTCTCTACTTCTTCAAGGAGAAGACAAACGTTCTTCTGTTGCAACAGTAGTGTTAACTTGTATCCTACACAGAAATATACCAATGTTGTAAAGTTCATATATATATATGTTGTGTATAATTGATTGACATTGATGTGTAAAGAACTTGTTAGCTCGTATGTTTTGCGAGTGCGTTGCACTATGCGATTCCCTTTCGTTAGCCTGACTTGTGTTTTATCTCAGCACCTTGCCAACCTGTCAGGTGCGTTGCAGCTAGGTTGGTGTTTGTCAAGGGTTCGATTAGTGCGTCAGCTACTCAGGATATCGCGATTGGTTCGTAGAACAGATGTGTAAAGGGTGGCGAAGCGCCCGAGTAGATAGATGGCGAAAAATAATAGAAAAACACAGAGTTTGGGGCACTTAGCTTTATTTATTTGTAGAACAGTACGAGGTACAATGTGTGGCTAAGTAGCCTTGGCTGAATAGCCTTATTTGTAATGTAAGAAAGAAAAAACGACTAAGGGTAGAAGCGCTGCAACTGCGTGACGTTCCAGGGGTTGGAGTACGCGACTCCTGTCTCGAAATCTTTGAGGCGATAGGCGCCACCTGGGATTACTTCTGTAATCACGTATGGTCCTTCCCAAGGGGACTCGAGCTTGAGATGCCCTTGCTATTTCAGTCGCAAGACCAGGTCTCCTTCGACGAAGGACCTGGGGCATAGCCTTCTTCTATGGTAGTTGCGCAGGTTCTGCTGGTAGATTGTCGATCTTTCTGCTGCGATTTCCCGTGCCTCATCAAGGAGGTCGACGGAGTCTTCGAGTGCAAGAGTTGGACTCTTTTTCATTGTAAGTGACCAGTCGTGGTGCCTTGTATCGTACCTCTGCGGGTAGCACCGCTTCAGCACCATGCACCATGAAGAACGGGGTGAATCCCATGGCACTGTTTGGGGTTGTTCGTAGGCTGTAGAGTACGGATTGCAGCTCGTCTGGCCACCATCCTTCAGCTTGTTCGAGTGTCCTAAGGAGTCGCTTCTTGATTCCACCGCAGACGAGCCCGTTTGCCTTTTTGACTTGACCGTTGGTCTGTGGATGAGCTATGGAGGCATAGCTTACATTGATTCCTAGGTGTTCGTAGAAACCCTGGAACTCCTTAGAGGTGAAGTTCGTTCCATTGTCCGTGATGATGTTGTGTGGCACTCCGAAGCGATAGACAATGGACTCGAAGAACTTGACTGCATTGGCCCCTGACTGGTTAGTCACCGGCATGGCCTCTATCCACTTAGTGAATTTGTCGACTACGACCAAGAGGAAGCTGTAGCCTCCTCGTGAGGATTTTGGGAGCTTGCCGACCATGTCGAGTCCCTATTGCACAAATGGCCAAGCCAATGGTATTGGCCGGAGATCCACGCCAGGGGTGTGCGGTTTGTCCGCAAATCGCTGGCAAGTGTTGCATGTTTGGACGATGTCCTTGGTGTCGCGCATGTCCGTGGGCCAGTAGAATCCAGCTCGTAGAGCTCTGGCGACAAGGGCGCGACTGCCGGCGTGGTGCCCACAAGTCCCCTCATGGATGTTGAGGAGCACGGCCCTTCCATCTGCTTTGGAGACACACCGTTGGGTACTCTTGTAATGTTGCGCTTGTATAGTTCGCCGTTGATGACAGCAAATTCCATGGATCGCTGTGCCATGTGCCGCGCGTCAGTCGGGTCGTCCGGTAGCCTCTTGTTGAGAAGGTATGTGATGTAGGGTTGAGTCCAAGATGGCTCGATCATCATGACCCCCATTGGTCCTTCGAGTCCTATGTCGAGCTCCAGGTTGTCGAGTGGCATTGACTCATTGTGTGGCGTAGCCCTCGAGTCCGTTATTACGCTTGTTTTCTTCTCTGCGGCCTTTGGCTTGATGGAGCGTTCGCATATACGCTTGAGAAATACCCCAGGTGGTATGGGGGCGCAGGTAGAACCAATGTTGGCGAGTGCGTCTGCCTCTTCGTTGCTTTCGCGGCCTACGTGCCGCAGCTCGCAGCCGTCGAAGTCCCCTTCGATTGTGTCGTAGAGGTCACGGTAGGCGATCATATTGTCGTTCAGTGCGTCGCACTCGTGCATTGTCTGGTTGACGACTAGCTTGGAGTAACCATAAATGATTAGCCTCTTGGGGCCGCAGGCTTTTGCCATCCGCGTCCCGTGCAACAGGGCCACGTATTTAGCTTCATTGTTGGAGGCGGTGAACTGCATTCGCAGAATATATTTCAGCTTGTCTCCCTGGAGCGATGTCAGTATGACACCTACGCCAGCTCTGTCTTTTCGCTTGGATCCGTCGAAGTGCATTCTCCAGAGGTAATACATATCTGGTTTTTCAGGGAGCTGATTTTCCATCCAGTGCACGAGGAAGTCAGGGAGAACTTGCGACTTGATCGTCTCGCGCTTTTCATATGTAATGTCTCGTGGAGACAGCTCGATTCCCCAAAGCGCGACCCATCCGGTGGCGTCGGCGTTGTTGAGGATGTGCCAAAGCGGGGCATCATTGACCACCACAATTGGGTGCTCCTGGAAGTAGTGGCGCAGTCGCCTGGCTATCATGAAGACGCCATATGCCAGCTTCTGGTAGTGCGGGTGTCGTGGAATTGACAACGGCAGATGCTACAGGGTACCTTACGTAGAGGAAGGGCAAGGCGACGTAGGAGAATCTAGGAGCGAGATTGGCACGCGACTTACCCAGGTTCACGTCCCCTCGATGGAGGATCGCTACGTCCTGCTAGCAATCCAGTATAAGATCATAGATCGGTTTACATGGAGCCGCCGTAGGCGGAAGGAGAGACTAGATCTAATATGACGTGGGAGAGATCGTTTTTAGGGGTTCCCCTGGTGGCTTTATATATGCAGCCAGTTAGGGTTTACAAGCGCTAATGGGCCTTTTATTGGAGTCGCTGTCTTGGGCCTTCAGTCGGCATGGCGTCTGGGTCCAGTATGTGTCAGTCGCCATATACGACGAGTCGACCAGCTCTAGGCTTGGCTTCAGTCGGCTCGATCCAGCTGGCGACTCCACTTCATGGGTATACCCCGATTGGTATTCCGCCATCAGTAGTCCCCAAGCGCGTCAGGGACTCGGCGATGACTTCAAACTATTGAATTGGTCTAGGCGATTCTAGGGTGGAGTCGATGGCGAGTCGTTGGCGAGCTCCTGAAATAGAAAAATAGCTCATGAAGCAGTGCATTCGCCTGGGCGAGTCGACGCGCCAGGCGAATCACCATTTGACGGAGTCGCCCCTAGAGAAGTTTGACTGGCGCCTTGTTATTTTGCTGTTGTAGAAGCTTATGAATAGAAGGTGTCAGGGGGATGAACCCCGGGTATCCCAACCGAATAAGAAACAAGACAGTCGAAACAAGACCAGATGCAGTCGGACAAGGCAAGACAGGCCGGCTATCCCCTGGTAGCCGGATCAGCAGGAGGCAGCCGGATACGGCTACTTAGCCGGACTCAATCAATGGGACAGGGCGGCGTGTGTATCAGTGCACGGTACGCCCTGTACGGTGACAAGACTGGCAACTATCCGACCATACCGAAGACTTTGCGTGGGTGACGCAGGAACAGTGGCCGGTGCTGACGACAGGCTCGCATGGCGTCCACTGTGCCTACGACAGCCATACCGCTCGTACTCTGATAGGAAAAGGCATACCGGACACTATGGATGACTAGTCGGTTGGGACCCGCCTGTGGGGCCCGCCAGTCAGACTGGTCAGTGAGACCTTTGCCTCTCTGCCTATATAAGGAGAGGCAAGGCCTCAGTAGAAAGGGTTGGTCTCATTGCATTTAAGGCAGTAGCTAGAGAATAAAGCTCGAGGAACACTTGTAGTTCGTATATCCCACATAGTCAGATCCGGCAGGAGTAGGGGCTTTACCTCGTCATGGGGTCCCCGAACCTGGGTACTTCTAGCGTCCCGCTACGCTTGCTTGTATCCAATCCCGCCTGCGGACGCCGTTGATAGCTTCCCTGCTAGTCCCCACACCTCTATCCAACCTCCTCAGGTACTGCCATTCCCAATACAACGACAGTTGGCGCCCACCGTGGGGCTAGATGGCTTCGACCGGAGTCACGTTCTGCATGGGACTCCACACTGCAGCCGGTGAGCGCGTGGCCTCCGGCCTGGTGCTCACGCTCGGCAGATTCAACTGCGTCATCGACAACGCTTCCTGCTTCATCGGAACCTCCTTCCTGGCGAACGACACCGTTCTGCTATTCGGCGACCTCTCTGTTTACGTCGCCACCATCCCGAAACGTTTCCCTAGGGAAATCGTCTCTGTCGTGTCGCGGAGCTGCCGTGCTCAGACGGCAGCGCCTCCACCGCACCTCGCGGCACAGAGGTCATGATGGCCGGTTCCAGCTCCCATCCCCGCCAGCCGCGGGAGCGAGGCGCGGACGAGGTCGGAACTTCTGCTCCCCAGCAGCCCCGGAACCCGGTGGAGGATGCCATTGATCGGCTCCTGACGCCGGTTAACCTCGGGGATAACCCGGAGGAGGCGGAGGCCAACTTCAGCATGGAGAGACACATCCTCCTCCATGAGGCCATGGAGCTAGCTGCAGCCCGTAAGCAGCTCGAGATCGCCCAGCGCGAGTACGACCGTGCGCACGGCCTCACTCCGGCTACCGCGGAGCCGAGCCGGCGCGGCCAGGTACGGCGTCAGGGCGGCGAGCTTGGCGGTAGGTTGGAAAAGGACGGGGAACCGGATCCCGTGCCCGCCCTCGCACAGCCCACCTACAGCACGCCCATCAAGAACTTGCGCGCGGCGCGAGCCGCGACAGAGGAACGGCCCAGCCTAGAGGGCGAGGAGCGAGCCCGCTAGCAAGCCCGCGTGCAGGAGCTCCTCCGCGTCGCGGACGAGCAGGCCGGCGCCAACCGGCAGGTGCAGGAGGACCTTAGCTACTCCAGGAGGAGCGAGCTACCGGCCAACAGCAGGGGCGCGCCGCGTGACACCCAGTAGGCATCCTCCCCTCAGCCGCCCAGGGCCTGCAGCAGGCGCCGCAGCTCCGGTAACAGGGGCCAGCCGCGCCAGGAGGAGAATGTGAACAACAACCCGCGACCTCCCCCTCCGCCAGCCGGAGCACCCAGACCAGCCGGTTCCTGTCTCTCGGGCCGGGTAGGAGCGCCCAACCCGGATCGCCCAGATGCCCGCGAACGCATCGAGCGCCTCGCTCAAGCGCGCATCACGGAGGACGAAGAGTCTACCGGTCCGGTTTGTTTCGGACCCCGTATCCGGAACGAGCCGTTTCTGGATAAATTCTCCCTGCCCAGGGACACCCCCAAGTACGACAGCAGCATGAAGCCGGAGGACTGGCTGACCGACTACACTACGGCAGTCGGCATCGCCCACGGGAACAAGCGCACAGCCGTGCGCTACATCGCCCTCATGCTAACTGGGTCAGTGAGGACATGGCTCAATAGCCTCGCGCCCAACAGCATCAACGCCTGGCCTGACTTCGAGAAGGTGTTCATCTGCAACTTCAACGGCACGTACAAGCGCCCAGGGCGCCCGCGCGACTTGGCCTTGTGCGTCCAGGGCGACCACGAGACCGACCGCGAGTACCTCGCCAAGTGGACGGAGCTGCGCAACACTTGCGAGGGCATCCTAGAGAGCCAAGCCATCGGCTTCTTCATCGAGGGTTGCCGCAAGGGCACCATGCTTCGCCACCGGCTACTGTGTGATGAGCCAAAGACCATGGCGGAGCTGATGACGGTTGCAGACCAGTACGCCACGGCGGATGCCGCCATGAAGAAGCCCCTCCGAGTAAACGCGGACGGCTGACCGACTCCCACGGAACCAGCTCGCGACCAACCCAGCAATCCGGCTGGAGAAGCCGGACCCTCTAGACGCCACGGGAACGACAACCGGTTCCATGGGGACCGCCAGGCCGGACAGCAGAACCTTCGCTACCACGCGCGGCAAGTCAATGTTGTGGAGGGCGCGCCCGACGCGCCGGCTAATGATGCAAGAAGGCAGAAGCCACGGCTCACCTTCGACCAGATGTTCGAAGGCCCGTGCAAGTGACATAGCGGTCCCTTCAAGCCGGCTACACACACCACCCGGAACTGCAGCTAGACCCGCCAGCTAAAGGACCAGGGCAACCAGCCGCGTCCCCCGCCTCCACCACCAGGCGGACCTCCACCACCAGCTAGGGGAGCCGGCAATGATGGCAATGGCGGCAATGGAAGCAACAACAACGGCTACCCCCAGCCGCACGCCGCCTACCACATTTTCGAGACGGAGCAGGACGACAAGCACAGCCGCAGGCGACGCTCCAAGGAGGTCAACACCATCGCCTCTCTGGCCCCCCAGTATCTGAACTGGTCGAAAACCCCTATCACCTGGAGCCGGGCGGATCAACCTGAGCATCTACCGACTCCCGGGGGCTACGCCATGGTTCTCGACCCCCTCATCGTCTCCAACGCGCGCACTTGCCGATTCTCGCGCGTCCTCATCGACGGAGGCGGCAGCCTCAACCTCCTCTACCAGTCCTCGCTGGAGAAGCTGGGCATTCGCGAAAGCGACCTGCGCCCGACTAGCACGACGTTCCACGGCGTACTGCCGGGGCCAGCCTGCGGCCCACTGGGGAAAATCCTGCTGGACGTCATTTTCGGGACTGAGGAGAACTTCCTCCGCGAACCAATCTGGTTCGAGGTGGTAAATCTGACGAGCTCCTACCACGCTCTCCTCGGGCGCCCCGCCCTCGCCAAGTTCATGGCCATCCCCCACTACGCCTACCTCAAGACGAGTGCGCCTCAGCCGGTTCCAAACTGGCAGAGGCCCTCATCATAGACGAGGAGAAGCGCGTGATCATGCGCAATGTGGCCATGGCCCAGCAGGACATTCCGGCTAGCGGCAAGCCGGTTGGAGAAGGAGCCTTCCAGCCGGCAAAGGAAATGAAGAGGATCCTGCTCGACCCCTCCGATCCGACCAAGTTCGTCACCATTGGCGCCGACTTCCAGCTGGCATAGGAAGGCACGCTCGTCGACTTCCTCCGTGAGAATCGGGACATCTTCGTGTGGTCCCCCAAGGACATGCCGGGTGTGCCCAGGGAGTTCGCCGAGCACTCACTTCACGTGCGTCCGGATGCCAAGCCGGTCAAGCAACCTCTGCGCCGGTTCGCGGAGGAGAAGAGAAACATAATCGGTGTTGAGATCACCCGGCTCCTTGCAGCCGGGTTCATCATGGAAGTGTACCACCCGGACTGGCTGGCGAACCCAGTCCTGGTACTGAAGAAGAACAAGACCTGGCGCATGTGTATCGACTACACCAGCCTAAACAAGGCGTGCCCTAAAGACCCCTTCGCCTTGCCCCATATCGATCAAGTCATCGATTCCACGGTTGGCTGTGATTTGTTGTCTTTTTTAGATTGTTATTCCAGATACAATCAGATCCGGCTGAACCCGGCTGATCAGAGAAGGGCGTCTTCGGGGTACCGTCCGGTCAGCTCCTCGGTTTCCTCGTCTCACAGCGAGGTATCGAGGCAAATCCGGTGAAGATGGCGGCCATCGCAAGGATGCAACCGCCCAGGAACCTGCTTGGAGTCCAGAAGTTCACCGGATGCCTTGCTTCCCTCAGTCGTTTTGTCAGCCGGCTAGGGGAGAAGGCACTCCCGTTGTACCAACTGATGAAGAAGACGGACAAATTCTCTTGGCCTTCGGAAGCTGACGCCGCGTTTCACGACCTCAAGCGCATGCTATCCATAGCACCGGTCCTAGCCACGCCGGCTAGTAAGGAGCCGATGTTGCTCTATATAGCAGCCATCAGCCGGGCCGTCAGCGTTGTCCTGGTGGTGGAGCGCCCCGAGGAAGGCAAGGCTCAGCCGGTTCAGAGGCCCGTCTACTACCTCAGCGAGGTTCTCTCCCTCTCCAAGCAGAACTACCCCCACTACCAGAAGATTTTCTACGGCTTGTACCTGGCATGCAAGAAGCTCAAGCACTACTTCCAGGAGCATACGATTAAGGTCGTGTGCACTGGACCCCTTTCGGAAATCATGGGCAACAAGGAAGCCACCGGCTGAGTTCCCAAGTGGGCCATCGAGCTTGCCGCCTACTCCATCCAGTACGAGCCCCGGCTCACGATCAAGTCGCAAGCGTTGGCGGACTTCCTTGTCGACTGGGCCGAGACCCAGTATCTCCCACCGGTTCCAGATTCGGATCATTGGCGGATGCACTTCGACGGATCAAAGATGCTCGGGGGCTTGGGAGCCTGCATCGTGCTCACCTCGCCCAAGGGAGACCGGTTGGAGTATGTACTACGGATCCACTTCAAGGCCTCCAACAACGTAGCCGAATACGAGGCACTGGCGCACGGACTCCGGCTGGCCAAGGAGATCGGTGTCAACCGGATCTTGTGCTTCGGCGATTCGGACTTGGTGGTGCAGCAAGTATCCGGGGAATGGGACGCCAGAGACGCAAACATGGCTCTCTACCGGTTCCACATCCAGAAGCTCAGCGCCTCGTTCGACGGGTGCGAATTTCACCACATCCCTCGCGTCAACAACGAGGCAGCCGACAGGCTCTCCAAGATCGGATCCACCAGGCAGGCCATCCCACCAGGGGTGTCCTTGGAGCACCTACGCAAGCCATCCATCAACCCGTCGCCAGAATCGGACTCCATCGTCTGGGCAGGAACCATTCCGGCCGGCGGGACGGCGGAAGTAGAGCCGGCAGAACCACCAAAAAAGAAGACCCGCACCAATTCCGACCGGGCAGCGCCTTCCGGCTCGCAAGGCCCAGGGGCTACCGGCTCGCCCAGCGGCTCGGGGGCTGCCTCTCCGGATACCTTTCAACCGGAGAACATGGGCATCCTCGTCATTTGGGAACGTGAGCTACATCGCCAACGGAGAACTTCCGGACGACGAGGTGCAGGCCAGGCAAATCCGGCGCCGCGCGCACGCATACACCATCATAAACGGCGAGCTATACAAGCGCAGTGTATCTGGAATCTTCCAAAGATGTGTTGATACGGATACGGGCCACCGGCTACTCAGGGACATCCACCAGGGCAAGTGCGGGCACCACGCTTCGTCAAGGGCGATAGTCGCCAAGGCGTTTCGCCATGGTTTCTATTGGCCCACCGCCCTCGAGGACGCTGAGCAGTTGGTCCGTGCATCCAATGGGTGCCAGCGCTTCGGGCAGCTCAGGCATACGCCAACTTCGATACTCAAGACCATACCGATCACCTGGCCGTTTGCAGTTTGGGGCCTTGACATGGTCGGTCCCTTCAGGCGAGCGCGCGCGGGCATGACCCACCTGCTGGTGGCGGTGGACAAGTTCACGAAGTGGATCGAGGCCAAGCCTATCCGAAAGCTGGACGGGGTGACAGTTGTCACCTTCTTCACCAACATCATCAACCGCTTTGGCTACCCCAACAGCATCATCACTGACAACAGCACGAACTTCGCCAAAGGGGCCTTCGCCCGGTTCTGCAGCAACAAGGGCATCCGGCTGGACCTCGCCTCCGTCGCGCACCCGCAATCCAACGGGCAAGTCGAAAGAGCAAACGGCTTAGTGCTAGCCGGCATCAAGCCACGTCTCATCGAGCCGTTGGAGCGTTCACCCGGATGTTGGATCGAAGAACTCCCGGCTGTGCTGTGGAGCCTCCGCACCACGCCGAATAGATCAACCGGCTACACGCCGTTCTTCCTGGTCTACGGATCAGAAGCCGTCCTCTCCACCGACATCGAGTTCGACTCCCCTCGCAAGCTTCTCTACAACGAAAAAGCCAACCACGAGGCGCGGGAGGATGGAGTGGACCTCCTGGAGGAGGCCCGCGAGCTGGCCTTGTCCAGATCAGCCCTGTACCAGTAGCGACTACGTCGCTACCATTCAAACGGGATCCGCCCAGTCGCATTCCGCGAAGGCGACCTGGTTCTCCGGCTGGTGCAAGACACGAAGGGCATGCACAAGGTATCGCCACCCTGGGAGGGCCCCTTCATCATCAGCGGGGCGCTGCCCAATGACTCCTACTACCTCATCGACGCGCAGCAACCGCGCAAGAACAAGATGGACAAATCAGACGAGGAGACCGAGCGTCCCTGGAACGCGGTCCTGCTACGCCCATTTTACACCTAGTCAGCGGACAGTGTATGTATCCCGAAACCCCTATGAATAAAAATATGGACTCCCACCAGAATCTCAGGGGCTCCTTGCCAGAAATATGTATGCACCTGTTTTCCGGTTATTGTTTTCCGGCTCCGGCAACCCCTACCCGGAGCTCGCCGGCTGGCCCGGCCTGCTAAGTCAACAAACCGGCTGAGTATTGTGCGATGATGTCAGAGGCCCACTCTTCGTCTCAGCTAGAGACCGCAACCCGGCTGTCCGGCTAGCAAGAGCAAAAGCCCGAGGAATCCCACACGAAAAACGGGGAGGAGACGCGACAAATCGGGTGTCCCGGCCCTGCAACTAGCTTGAACGAATCCAACTGCTAAACCTTTAGTACCGTGCGCAATGTACTGTCAGCTCCCTTCGATTCCGGCTGCAGATCGCAACCCGGCTACCCGGCAAGGACGCAGCGAAAACAGCAGAGCGCACGAGAAAGCGACTAAGTGTCTAGAAAGGGACAAGCCAGTTTTTCGAATAAACAAGCCGTTTCCCGGCAACAATTTGGCAGACTAACCTACTAACCTATGTGGACATGTGTGTATGCGTACGTACGTTTCGTCCGGCTACCTAGAGTCGGAATTCAGGAAAAGGAAAGAAGATTCGAAGTCCTTGCCTTCATCAAGCGCTCCGAATCTCGGGGGCTACACCCACTGGGTGCACTCGCGCGCCCCCAGTGGAATCTTGTGGTTCCCGACCGGCTAAAGGTGTCTAGCCGGCTGATCGGAGCCTAGATGAGGGCAAGAGCAGGAGCAAGAGAAGACAAGGAAGTTTCGAAGCACCTGGCTACTCCAGCCACTCCGAATCTCGGGGGCTACACCCAGTGGGTGCGCTCGCGCGCCCCCACTGGAATGTTAGTTCCCCCGGCTAAAAGGGTTCAGCCAGCGAAAGCAACCGACTAAGACGAGTCTAGTCGGATAAAGACAGAAGAACTGGGAAAGAAGGAAGATTCGAAGCACCTGCCTTCGCCAACTACTGCGAATCTCGAGGGCTACACCCAGTGGGTGCGCTTGCGCACCCCCACTGGAGGTGTAGGTTATCCGGCTAAAGGCGTGTAGCCGGACAAGGTTAGCCGGGCAAAATGGCAAAAAGAAACTCAGCGCACAAGTAAGGAAAAAGGGATTTCAACAATTACAAGCAAAAGAGAGACGAAGCTCTCGCAACTTACCCGGCGTCAAAGACAACCGGCTCAAACAGACAAGGTTTACAGGTGTACAACACAAGACAATTACACCCGGCATCCCGGGGCGATATCTAGGCAGCAGGACCCTTGCCATGGGGGAGATCTTGGCCAGCGGAGGCTTCAGGCGGTGGAGGAGGCGCGGGGCTTGATCCGGTCCCGGCGCTGGCAGGCGGCGGCATCAGGGCCTCCACATCAGGAGTGCCAGCGGACACCGAGTCGGTAAGGACCTCGTCAGGGTCCACATAGTCGGCGATCTTGATGGCGGACCCACAGAGCTCCGGATGGGCTTGGCGGATGGTGGCAAGGTCAGCCCCGGCACGGAAGCCTCCGTCGATCTTCTCGACGTGGGCTTCCTTGTACCAGGAGAGCAGCAAGGCCAAGGCCATCTCCGCTCCGGCTCGTGCAGCTAGATCCCGCAGCCGGTCCACCGCAGCCGGCACCTCTCCCACCTTTGCAGCCAGTTGCGCCATTGTCTCTGGGACCGGAGCCTCCGGCCAGACAAAGGAGAAGACGTCCCTCGCCGCCTGGCAAAGCTTAGCAGCCTCCTCGCCAAGAAGGACGACGAGCTCCTAGGCCGTAGGCTGCGCTCCCGACCAGTTCTCCTGCAGCCGGTTGTAGGCCAGCAGGTCTATGCCGGAGTAAAAAGCTGTCAGAAAAGAGAAGTCAGATCCGGCTACCGGATCCGGAAAGAAAAAGAGACGGAAAGAAGACTCACCTTTGGCGGTGTGGCCGACCTGCATCAGCTCCTCCACCAACGCCTTCTCCTCGAGCACCAACCGTTTGATCTCCTTCTCTTGGTCCTTGTTCTGGGCCTCGAGAAGGGAGAAAGCCTCGGTTGAGCGAGGCGTCGCGCTCCTTGATGGTGGCCTCCAGACCGTCCACCCAGGCGTGCCAGTCCTTGTTCTGTAGCCGTAGAGTGGAGTTGGACTTGCTTAACCGGTAGTTCGCCTTCTTCAAGCGATCGATCTCGCGCTGAGTGCACACGAGGATGGCTACAACAAACCGGCTATCAGTCCCCAAAAAAGAAAAAAAAGGGAAGGAGCCGGGCAAAGTGAACTCACTCTGGGAGGTCCCGTTGGCAGCAGCGAGCTTCTGCTCCAACGACTAGTTCCCGCTGGCTGTGGCCTCCAGCAGCCGGATCTCCTTCACTGCCAGCTCGAGCGTGGCGGCAAGGTCCCACAACGAGGCAGCGGAACAGGCGTCGTCGTCCACGGCGTTGACGGCCAGGGACTCCTTCGCCGCGACCACCGCCGCCTGCCACTCCTCCCCGGGCTCCTCGTCGGAGTTGTCGTTGCCAACGACGATGAGCTCCTTGCCAGCAGCCCCCCGCGCGCCTGCGGAGGAGCCTTCCGGCTGGGAGGACCTCGCCTCCGGCTGGGGGACTTCCGGCTGGGCGGATGCAGTCGGCTCAGCCCGTGGGGGAGGCAAAGGCTGTGCCTCGGTGGAAGGAGGGGCGCTGGTCGGCGCAGTCGGGGTGCGGGGCGGCGACCCAGCGGGCGCGCGGGCCGGGCTCGCGGCTCCAAAGGAAACGAGCGTGCTAAGGAAAAAGCGAGGAAGACAGGAGCAAAACAAGCCAAAGTCAGAAAAGGAGGAAAAAGGCAAACAGACAGAAAGGGAAGGGGGAGAAGGAACATACCCCGGCACCACAGGAGGCGGCCCCTTCTTCCGGCCAAGACGGCTTGACGGCAGGGTGCCGGACCGGCTTGGCGGCGGAGCGCCGGACTGGCTCCTCTTGGGCGCCGGCTCCTCCGCCGCAGGGCGGCTGGAGCTGCTCCCGCCCGCTCCCCCGTCCGTCGTGGAGCGTGTCGCCGGCTCCGCGGTCGGCACGGCCTCCTCCTCGTGCACCTCCGGGTGCGGGTCGACGGCCAGCTCGTCGTTCCGACTGGGGAAGGCGTCGCCATCCCCATCTGATTCCTCGCCGGACCGCCGGGCGCGCGGCTCGGGCAGGTTGGGCGCGAACTCCTCGAGGACCGCCGCGCCCTCCTCACGGATGATGCAGGGGAACATCTGCCAAACACAAAGGTTAGCCAGTCGAAGACAAAGAACAAGAACAAGAAAACATCAAAAGTGCATCCGGTCAGAAGAGCTTACCCTAGGCGCGCGGTTCTCCCGCGTATACGGCGCCAGGCTGAACTTCCAGTTCTCCGGCAGCCGCTCCTTGGTGATCGTCCACACCCACTCTTTCAGGTTGTGGTAGCGGGGATCGCGACGGGACAGCCGGGTCGGGTCCAGCCGGCCCGAATAGTAGCACATCTTGTGTGCTCGTTGCTGCAACGACATCATCAGCTGGGACATCCAGCTGAGAGTGACGTCCAGGACAGTCAGTCGGCAGTGGACGAGGGAGCGCATCTGCTTCAGCATCTCGTCCGTCTCCGCCTTGTCGCCGTGGAGCTTCAAGTCCCAGTTCTGCCGGCTAGACTCGACATCCTCGATGGCCGGCAGATTGATCCGGTCGACATTGGTGAGGTTCTTCACGTAGAAGTACGACTGCTGCCACAGTCGCACCGTATCATGAAGAAGGAACTTGGGGTAGCCGGTCTACGAGCGGGAGTAAATGGAGGCGCCGCCGCAGACGACTAAGGGCCCCTGGGTGAACTGCACCTGCGGCCAGACTCGAAAGAGCCGGCAGAAGACCCCGAGATCCGGCTGGATCCCGAGATAGCTCTCGGAGAAAGCAACAAAATGCGCCAACATTCCGATTGCGTTGGCGCCAAGGTGGTGGAGACGAAGGTCAAAGAAGGCGAGGAAGGTCAAGAGGAACGGGTTCACCGGAAGGGCGAACCCGTGGGCCAGATGGGATAGGAATATGATGCATTCGCCCTCCTTCGGATGCGGCGACACTTCCCCGGCCGGCGCCAGCCACACCGCCACCTCCTCCGCCGGCGGGAGGACGCGGGTGGCGTGGTACTTCGCGATCTGGTCCTCGGTGACGGCGGAGCCGCTCCAGGCCCCACGGTCGATGGCCATCTCTGGTTGATCAGGGGGAGCTGCGACGGAAGAGTGGCGGTGGCCCGTAACGACGACAACGGCGAGCGGGCGGTGCAGAGAGCAAGAGCGCGGAAGCAGGAGCACGCGGGGAAGAAGGAATTGCAGCGGGGGAGCGAAGGAAGGAAATCGCCTCCCCCGCGGTGTCCCTTTAAAGGGCCAGAAGGGCAACCGTCGGCGGGGCACGTGGCGCGCATCCGGGCGACCCACACCCCAACCGCCGCCTAAGATCCCATGTGCCGGAGCAGGATGCGCAGAAGATCCTGGAGCGGGAACCAAAGCGCCAGACCGCAGCTTCCCGAGGCGACGTGCGACGGGACGTTACGCTGCCCGCCGCAGAGTAATGATGGCGCGTGCGCGCGTGGCCGGCATCAGCACGGACGTCACGGGTAGCGCAACCGCCAAGCCCAACCGGACGCAAATTCAAAAACAAGAGGAAGCGCGCGCACATTTCGCCTAAGGGCAGAATCCACACGCGCTCGGGGGCTAGTGTCAGGGGGATGTTCCCCGGGTATCCCAACCGAATAAGAAACAAGATAGTCGAAACAAGACCAGATGCAGCCGGACAAGGCAAGACAGGCCGGCTATCCCCTGGTAGCCGGATCAGCAGGAGGCAGCCGGATACGGCTACTTAGTCGGACTCAATCAATGGGACAGGGCGGCGTGTGTATCAGTGCACGGTACGCCCTGTACGGTGAGAAGACTGGCAACTACCCGGCCATACCGAAGACTTTGCGCGGGTGACGCAGGAACACTGGCCGGTGCTGACGACAGGCTCGCACGGTGTCCACTGTGCCTACGACAGCCATACCGCTCGTACTCCGACAGCACAAGCCATACCGGACACTGTGGATGACTAGTCGGCTGGGACCCGCCTGTGGGGCCCGCCAGTCGGACTGGTCAGTGAGACCTTTGCCTCTCTGCCTATATAAGGAGAGGCAAGGCCTCAGTAGAAAGGGTTGGTCTCATTGCATTTAAGGCAGTAGCTAGAGAATACAGCTCGAGGAGCACTTGTAGTTCATATATCCCACATAGTTAGATCCCGCAGGAGTAGGGGCTTTACCTCGTCACGAGGGCCCCGAACCTGGGTACTTGTTGCGTCCCGCTACGCTCGCTTGTATCCAATCCCGCCTGTGGACACCGTCGATTGCTTCCCTGCTAGTCCCCACACCTCTATCCAACCTCCTCAGGTACTTCCGTTCCCAATACAACGACAGAAGGCGTGGAGGCCACCAAGTCGTTGATGACAAAGTCGTCGAGTCGGCGCATGCGATTCCGCGATAGATGAGCCCGCGAGGGAGAGCCTGCGATAGCGAGTCCCCGAGCGTGGCGAGGACGTGAGGGTAAGTCCGGGGCGGCGAGTCCCCGAGCGTGTTGAGTAGGCGAGGGCAAATCTGCAGTGGCGAGTCCCCGAGCGTGTTGAATACACGAGAGCGAGTCCACGGTGGAGAGTGGCCGAGCATGTTGAGTACGCGAGGGTGAGTCCGCGGTGGCGAGTCCCCGAGCATGGCGAGCCACGGTCGTGGAACCACGCGCACACACAGTATTCCTAGGAGTAGTCCCCGAGGCTCGAGTTGTCTTGTAGAGGCGACTTGAGGCTCTTTAGAGATGCATATTCTGAAAATAGTAGTGGTTGTTGTCGAGCATGGCGAGTCCATGTGGAGAGAGTTCGCGATGATTGCGAGTAGGTGGGGGAGAGTCCCCGAGTGTGGCGAGTCCACGATGATTGCGAGTCCGCGAGGGGAGAGTCCCTGAGTGTGGCAAATCCGTGATGATTACGAGTCTGCGAGGGGAGAGTTCCCAAGTGTGGCGAGTCCGCGATGATGTTGATTGCGCTGTTTTTTCTAGAGAGTCTCTCGTCTTGGCCCGGGGGCCAGTCGCTTGGCAACTCCAAAGATGGCTCTCGGCTTGGCGTTCTTCCTGGACGATCCGAGGCTCGGTTTGCGAGTCCTCGTCCGCAGTACTTGGCCGTGCGAGTCGCACTATCTAAGGTTCAAGAGGACATGATGTTGTTTGTGTAGCACTGCCATTTGTCTTGGCCCGGAAGGCCAGTAGAGCAAGGCGACTCCAATGATGGCTCTCGGTTAGCGTTTTTCGTGGAAGATCCGAGGCTCGGTTTGCAAGTCCTTGTCCGCACTACTTGGCCACTGCGAGTCGCTCTTTCAAAGGTTGAAAAAGGAGAATCAATCTTTCCCGGGGGGAAGAGACGCCTAGTGGTGAGTCCATGCAGTGTGGCATGTGACCCTCTCTAGCGGCTCGGATGATGAAGGTCCCTTAGTAGGCGTGGCGTACGCATTCGACGTAGCGGAAGTATAGGCGCGCTTTGGTGGAGTCGACGCGGCGGACATAGAGTCAACGCGGCGGACGGAGGTCACGGTATGGCCAAAGTAGACACGATGGACACGGGGTCGATGCGACAGACATAGGTCACGCTAGGGCGAAGTCGACGCGGTGGACACGGGGTCAACGCGGCGGCGGAGGTCGCACTGGGGTGAAGTCGACGCGGCGGACATGGGGTAGATGCGGCAGACGTAGATCGCGCTAGGGAGAAGTCGACGCGGCGGACACGGGGTCGACGCGGCGGACAGAGATCGCGCTGGAGCGAAATCTACGCGGCGAACACGGGGTCGACGTGGCGGACGGAGAACGCGCTATGACGAAGTCGACGCGGCAGACACGGGGTCAATGCGGCAGACGTAGGTCGCGCTGGGGCAAAGTCGACGTGGAGAACACGGGGTCGACATGCCGGAAGTAGAATGCACTGGGGCGAAGTCGATGCAGCGGACACGAGGTCGATGTGGCAGACGTAGGTCGCGTTGGGGCGAAGTCGACGCGGCGGACATGGGGTCGACGCGGTGGACGTAGGTCGCGCTGGGGCGAAGTCGACGCGGCAGACACGATGTCGACGTGGCGGACGTAGGTCGCGTTAGGGCGAAGTCGACGCGGCGGACACGGGGTCGACGCGGCGGACGGAGGTCGTGCTAGGGCGAAGTCGACGTGACGGACACGGCATCGACGTGGAGGACACGGGGTCGACGTGACCGACAGAGTCACGCTGTGGCAGTGTCGCGTGGCGTTTGGCCGGTAGAATGGCAAGTCGGTGATGGCGAGGCTGCGAGGGCGAAGTCGTGATGGCGAGGCCCCGAGCGTGGCATGTCCATGAGGGCGAGTCCTCGAGCGTAGGCGAATGGAGAATCCGCGAGGGCGAGTCCTCGCGCATGGCGAATCCGCGACGGTGAGTCCACAATGGCGAGACCGTGATGGCGAGTCCGCGAAGGACGGTCCTCGAGCGGGGCGAGTCCGCGATGGCGAATCCGCGGCAGGCGAGGTCGTGAGGGTGGCCGACAGGCGAGTTGCCGAACGTGACGAGCCCAAGACCGTGGCGAGTCCATGACGGACTGTCTTGATCGATTGCACGTATTCACATGTGAACAGTGCGCCGCCGCTCCTCGTGCTCGAAGGGACAAACTAGAAGGTGCTTGCACTCACAAATAATTAGTCGCCAGAGAGTGGAGAATATAATAATTGTAATAAGCATGAGCATAGAATGCCGATTGTTTTGTCTAATCTGATCATACGCGCTTGGCTACATGGACATACGTGGATCTTTTTGACCAAAATAATTGGATTACCTTGGGACTTGTGTAGGCAAGTATTTGATTTGGAGAATCCCGTCTACTTGGATAGTATCGATCCGATGATGGATCTGGTGACTTTCCCATGCCAAATTGTGAACGCATCGCGCCATCACCATCCAGTCGCATGTGGCGACTCGACTTAACTAGGCAGATCGGCAGTTGTGTCTGAACGGGTCTATTGTCGATTGACGCAGATGAAAGCCCCTTCTCGCCGATACACCTGGCCACGACTGAAGCATGGCACTTGTCTCTATGAGGTCGTAACTCAATCTCGAAGCGGCACATGCATAAAAATATGAAACACAAAGAATTAGATATAATTCTGAAGAATAAATTGATTATATCATAATTAACAACACGTAAGACAAATTAGTAAGATATCAGATCGAGGTCACCTTGTTTTGTCGATTGTGTGGAGGAACCGATCAGCAGATTTAATAATCAAATAAAGAGAAATCGTCACGTTGCATAGGGAAAAACGATCAATCAATGGACCTAGCTTCCTAGAATTGATCGATCTGATTATTTTTTTTCGGCCAGACCTGCTCCTTTTCCTCGTGACTTGATGGATGCCTCACTGAGATATGACCATGTCAGCTAATGCTTCTTGGGAAGAAAAACTTAGCTGCTGCTATAAGCAACCGATCGGAGCATGTACGCGTGACCGCTTCATCAGCGCGCCGTGTTGGACGCCGATCGGACGGAATCAGCTCGATGCGATCTGGTCCGTGTTGATGGCGAGGGATCCCGCCCGGATTATCACTTCCAAGCACTGCTTGCCCCACGGTGGCTGCTGCTTTGTTGGCGTGAGCACGTCGCTGAGGTAGTAGACTGGGCATTGTACCCCATGGACCTTATTTTCGTCGGCTCGCTCCACCACGAGCACCGTGCTGACCACCTGGTTGGTGGTGAGATGTATAGCAACAGTGGTTCCCTTTCTCGTGGGGTCACCAGTACTGGTGAGGTAGACAATAGACTCTTGAGGTCTTTGAATGCTTCCTCTGCCTCATTGGTCCACTCGAACTTGTTGGGGGGATACCCCCGGGTTATAAAGGCCGAGTTAGCCGAGGTACGGCAAGGTCAAAGCGAATGCTGGCCGAGTCACCTCAAGGCTGGCCGACTTACGGAGTAACCTGGACCGGAGGATGTCCACCTAACTGAGTCCCGGCTGACGTATGTTGTATGACGGTAGGATTTCTGTAACTTGTATGCAGGTACCTGCGTGGCTGGATTAACCAGGCATGATCCGGGTTATATCAGGCTTGCAAGAGAAGGAAGGTATCTCGCTGGTCAAAAGGTGGTCACTATACGCTGGAGCGTGAGCGAAGCGAACAGAGGGAAGGACCACCGAGGCGTGGCCGACAAGGGTGACGTGGCAAGGTGTACTCCAAGTCTAGCCCCACGAACTTAGGTTCTTAGGTTCCTCCCCATTAGGTTTGGTTTTGTTCATCTTTTCTCGTGTACCAACAACATCTACACAAGAGCCTAGCATATTGAAACGTTCAAAGACTTTCCTAGCTTCCTTGGCAACATCATAGAACTCCTTAAACAAAGTTTCTAGAATAAATTGCATCTTTTCAGGGTCCTCAATTTCTTTAAGCTTAAGAAACATTACTTGCATTAAGGGGTTGAGGTTAACAAACCTAACTTCTAACATGTAAATTAAAGAAGCTGCAGCAATCTCATAGTTTGGAGCAAGTTTTGCATGGGATCTATCCTCAGTATCTTCATGCTTACTAACATGATTAAAGAATTCTTCAATATTATCTTTCCCAAATATAGAACCACTACCAATTGAAAGTTCTTTCAAGGTGAATTTAGGGATCAACATGGTGAGCTAAGGAAGAGGTGACCACTAAAGGAGACTTAATTTTTGTGTGTTTTTGATAAAGAAAGCAAACTAGTAAAACTAAATTATTTGCATTTTTTGAATAAAGAAACAAGCAAACAAAACGAAAGTAAACTAAGCAAAACAAAAATAACAAAGTAAAGAGGGACTCCCCTTGTGAAGATGTCCTTGACTCCCCGGCAACGGCGCCAGAAAACTGCTTGATGGCTCAATGTTGGCGCCAGAAAAATGCTGGTGCAATGTTCAATAAAGAAACAAGCAAACAAAACAAAAGTAAACTAAGCAAAACAAAAATAACAAAGTTATGAGGGACTCCCCTTGTGAAGATGTCCTTGACTCCCCGGCAACGGCGCCAGAAAAATGCTTGATGGCTCAGTGTTGGCGCCAGAAAAATGTTGGTGCAATGTTGATGTAGAGCTCTTTGGGAACCCCAAGAGGAAGGTTTGATGAGCACAGCAGCAAGTTTCCCTCAGTTATGAAACCAATGTTTAATCGAACCAGTAGGAGCAAGGAAACACCCCAAAGGTGTTGCTAGCTGAGCCTTGGCAGGGCGCACTACCGGTGCTAGTAGCAATGTGGAGACCTGCACAACACAACCACAGAACTTTGTCCCCAACTTGCGATGAGGTTGTCAATCTCACCGTGTTTTGCGGAAAACAAAGGATTAAACGTATCGAATGGAAAGAAGTAATAGTTTGTACAAAGTAAACACAAAGCAGTAAATAGTTTGTAGATTATATGTAAAAGAAAGGACCGGGATCCATAGTTCACTAGAGGTGGGTATCCTTAAGATAGATAACATGCTGGGTGAACAAATTACAGCGGGGGAATTGACAAACATCGAGAAAGAAATACATGCATATATTAATCATCTTGACTCCTTTGAGACTTGATTGGGCATTAAAACATTATACATAGACCGCCATCCACCTACATCTATGACTAAAATCCACCTTCAGGTTATCATCCGAACCCCCTCGAGTATTAAGTTGCAAGCAACAGATTATTGCTTTACGAACTACGTGTAAAGTAAACAATACGATTATTCTATGAACAAAGGATTATTGTTTTCTCCCTAGTAGCAACAACATATCTAGTACCTTAGAGATTTCTGTCACTTCCCCAGATTACCAGGGGCATGAACCCACTATCGAGCATAAATACTAACTCTTGGAGTTGCTAGCATCTACTTGGCCAAGATAGCTACTAACAACGGAAAGCATGCAAGATCAGAAATAACAAAGACATGATAGAATCAATAATCAACCTGAAAAAGCATCTCAATATCCATCGGATCCCTGCAAACACAACATGCAGAATTACAAATAGATGATCTTGATCATGAACGGAGCTCACAAGATCTAGACATGAAAGCACAAAGGAGGAGAACCAGCCATCTAGCTACTACATGGATCCGTAGTCCAAGGATGAACTACTCACGCATCACACCGGAGTCCTGCATTGTGATGAAGAAGGCCTCCAGGGTGAATTCCCCTCTCCGGTAGGGTGCCGAGAAGAGCTTCAGATCCCTCCCGATCTAGGGATGGAGATGACGGCGGCTACAGACTCTTTCGTGGATTTTTGATCGGGCACTTAGGGTTTTCGTCCCGAGGGCATCTTATAGGAGGAAGGAGAGGCCGAGGGGGTGCCTGGGCTAGCCACACCATCCCCTGGCGCGGGCCAAGCCTGGCCGCGCGGCCAGGTGGTGTGGCCGCCCTCTGGCCCTTCTCCGTCTCATATTCTAGCATCTGATGACTTCCGGAAAAATAGGCAATTTGGCTTTTGTCCCATCCAATTCCGAGAATATTCATTTTCTAACTTTCCTGGAACCAAAAACAACAGAAAACAGGCAGCTGGCACTATGGCTCTTGTTAATAGGTTAGTCTAAGAAATCATATGAAAAGTACTCCAAAGTTGGAACAAAACCTAAGAAAGTGGATAAAACCAAGCATGGAACATCAAAAATTATAGATACATTTGCAATGTATCAGGGTGGCACAATGTAATGGAAAGGATGTTCCATGATGGATTTGGATGAGTTCCAAAGTTGAGACATTGTGATGGATACTACAACAAAAGGCTAAGTATATGGCTACTATAGTAACAACAAAGGAGGGCATTTGTGTTAAGAAGTTTGTTATCAAACTAGGTGTGGTTCAAAGTAGGCTAATACTATGAAGATATATTTTATGACAATGATATCAACATATTTTAACCCGAACGAACTAAAGGTCTCACCAAAGGACCAAATTTATACAATGCCATCTCATTTGAGAATTAGTGATATGTAGAGATGCAAAGACATGCAAATACACACGGACCTGAAACTGTCAGATCCGGAGATTATTTTAACCACTTGCAATCGCGTATATGCAACACCAGAAAGCCATAGGTGTTCAATATGCATAGTTTTTCAAACTAGATTATTGACTCTAGTACAAGTGGGAGACTGAAGGGAATATGCCCGAGAGGCAATAATAAAGTGGTTATTATCTTATTCCTTGTTTAAGATAAATGTTTATTTTGCATGCTATAATTGTATTGATTCGAAACATCAATACATTTGTGTCCAATAAACAAATAAAAGGTTCCTAGTTATGCCTGTCTTATAGACTAGATCGTTGATTAACAAGATGATCAAGGTTTCCTGGTCATGGACATTGGATGTTGTTAATAACAAGGTCACAACATTTATGAAATGATGTGATGAACATTCATCTGAAGTATAGTATTATGATCAAAGTCATTATGTTTATATTTCTATAACATCATATGAAGTAATCTTAGTCTTTAGACCTTGATATCATGTTAATTGCTAACACCGGAAGAGTATCTTGATAACATCAAACGTCACACCGTAATAGGGTGACTATAAAGGTGGGTTCAGTGCTACGAAGGTGTTATGTTGAGGCTCATGGATCAAGAGTGGGATTTGTCCATCCTGATGACAGATAGATATACTCTGGGCCCTCTCGGTGATATCACATTGAAATAGCTTGCAAGCAAGTGATGTGATCACTAGAATGTTATGTCACGGGAACGAGAAAAGAGTGCATGTTGGTAACGAGATCAAACTAGGTATTTGGATGCCGATGATCGAATCTCAGGCATGTGATATATCGCGAGACAAAGGGATTTAGTTACAATGTTAAAGGTTGACATGATCACAAGAGTCATCGTTGAATATGTGGGAGTCAGTACGGATCGCCAGGTCCCGCTGCTGATTATTAATCGGAGAGGGGTCTCGATCATGTCTGCATTACTCACAAACCGTAGGTTGACACACTTAAGGGATACCGACACCATTTGGAGCAAATATGTTTCATATAAAGATTATGAAAGCGCTGGAATCATTTCGATGAAAACCGGAATTGTTTCGGGTCAAATTGCTGAAACTGGTTCCGCATGTGATATTGAAATGTTGTAGGGAGTTTTATGTGAATGTTTGTTAATTAAAGTAATTAAGAAAAATTATGAAAAAATAAATAAAAGTGTTTTATTTAAAGATAAAATGCATTTAATTTGGTGGACATTAAATGAAAAGTGAGTGGAGTGGAAATTGATGTGAGCGGGCTTAGTGGAAGCTCCACCCACATGAATGAGGGAGAGGTGGGGGCACCCACCATGGCTGGCCAGACATGGCCTTGGGGCTGTGCCCCTTCCCTATAAAAGGAGCCCCATGGCTCCTCTCCTCTTGCCCCACCTCCTTGTGAAGGTTCTCTTCTCCCTCTAGTTATTCCCCATGGTCTCGGATTATCGAGATACATGTTCCCGGTGGCTTTATCTGGAAAGGAGTTGCTGCTTCTGTTGCATCGCTGGAGCAAGGAGGCGGAGGTTGTTCGGTTGACCAAATGTGTGTGCGATCACAGAAGCACCGCTATTTTGCGGTGTTGGACTTGATGGTGCTGGACCTGATGGTGCTGGAACTGCTGGACCTGAAGGACTTCATCATGATCTTGAGATCGGCAAGTATACGACTACATCATCCATGGGTTCCATCTCGTTAACAAAGCTTTGTTGTCTTTGAGGGTAAGTTCTCTATGGATGTATATCCACCTGTTGCTTGTATCTAGTAGATAGATCTTGGCGTATAGTACCCATCGTAGGAAATTTTTTGTCTTCTATGCTGCTGATGTCTACGCACTTCTATTCTTGTAGACAGTTGTTGGGCCTCCAAGTGCAGCGGTTTGTAGAACAGCAGCAAGTTTCCCTTAAGTGGATTACCCAAGGTTTATCGAATTCCGGGAGGAAGTGGTCAAAGGTATTCCCTCTCAAGCAACCCTGCAATCAAGATACAAGAAGTCTCTTGTGTCCCCAACACACCCAATGCACTTGTCAGGTGTATAGCTGCACTAGTTCGGCGAAGAGATACTAAAATACAAGTGGTATAGATAATTATAAGTGGTAACGGTGATAGAAAATAGCTAATGGAGTGGAAGAGACTAAAGGCAAACTGAAATAAAGATGGAAGCAAGCAAACATGTAACAGATCTAATAGCAAATTGTGTTTCATTGCTTAGAAACAAGGCCTGGGGATCATCCTTTCACTAGTGTACACTCTCATATAAATATCTTCTCTTTATGATACTACTCTTAACTACTCTCCGGTTGGACACTCTAATCCATGGTAGGGCTATAACAGCACACCTCAAAGTAAGCCTTTCCCATCTAGATAACCCCACACTGTCACCTTGAGTACTAGATGGTTCCAATAAACACCACAATTTAGAGACATCCAACTCCAAATATAACTCATAACAAGTACTCCCTCCGTTCCAGGGCTTAAGGCATATAATTTTTTTCAAAAGTCAAGCTACGGAAAGTTTGACCAAACTTTTTGAAAAAACTATAAAGAACTATGATATTATATAGATATCATGTAAAAATATGTCTCATGATGTATCAAAGGGTATATATTTCATATTATAAATATTAATATTTTCAAAAAACTATATGCCTTAAGCCTTGGGACGAAGGTAGTATTTGAAATCTCTAGCCTAAGTGCCACCATGGTGTGCACGCTGTCACTTTCACACACATGGGGAGAGCAGAGATCTATTAAAGCACTTGAGTAGAAAGGTAGATCTACTTGATTACAAAGCTCATGATCACAATATGATCACGCATAGAGAGAGAGATTCACACATAGCTATCGGTAGAACCCTTAGCCTCGAGAGAGAACTACTTCCCGGGGAATCAATAATGGTGATGGAGATGGTGGTGGAGATCAATGGAGATGGCTCCGGGGGCACTTCCCCGTCCCGGCAGGGTGCCGTAACAGAGACTTTCTGTCCCCCAAACCTCCCCTTTGGTGGCGACGGTGCTACGGAACTTTTCTTGGATTTCTGATTGACTATCTAGGGCTTTTGCCTCGGGAGGACTTTATAGGCGAAGGAGGCAAGGTCGATGGCCAGCCAAGGGGCCCACGCCATGGCCTGGCACGGCCTGGGGTTGCCCGCGCGAAGGGGGGTATGGCCACCTTGGGGCCCCTCTCCGACTCTCCTTCTGGCTCCGTGAGTCTTCCGGGAAAATAGTAACTTTGGCTTTTGTCCCGTCCAATTCTGAGAATATTCATTTTCTGACTTCCTGAAACCAAAAACAGCAGAAAACAGGCAACTGGCACTGTGGCATCTTGTTAATAGGTTAGTCCAAGAAATCATATGAAAAGTACTCCAAAGTTGGAACAAAACACAAGAAAGTAGATAAAACCAAGCATGGGACATCAAAAATTATAGACACATTCGCAATGTATCAGCTGCGAACCCAACACATAGAAGGTCCTTCTCTATGTCTGTGGGTTGCACTTGTAGATCTCGCCTAATGTCTAGTGCTTCACAATCATACCTAGCCTTCATGGTGTCCTTATTCTTCTAGTCAAGTTCAAGTATTATGCCAATCAAGTTGTCGTAGATGTTTTTCTCGATGTGTATCATGTCAAGATTGTGCTGAAGTTTCAACGATGCCTAGTAAGGCAAGTCCCAGAAACCATGCCGCCGGTTCCAGATCGGTGAAGGATCTGTTCGCTTCCTCCTTTTGCTCCCAGATCACATCTAGCTCCTGGTTTAAGATGCGTAACCTTCTCCATCTCGGCTTCTAACTAAACTGCAGTAAATTTGCCAGGCTTCGAGTGGTCATCATGAATGTCGGCAAGCTCCGTGGCTAGCTGCAAGCGGTGCCGCTTCAGGAGGAAACAATGTTGCCCAATGTAGCATATTTGACTCTTAATGGATTTGGACAGTGGATTTTTGTCACAATGCAGGCATGCATAATATCCTTTTGTTGTACACCCAGACATAGTGCTGCAAGCTGGGTAGTCATGGGTACACCAAAGAACCGCTGCTCGAAGATCAAACATTTTGTTTTGAAATGCATCGTAAGAGCGCACACCCTTCGAAAGTTATTGCAAATCGTCTAGCAGAGGATCAATAAAGAGATCAAAGTCCTTTCCAGGACTTGATTTGCTAGGTATTAGAAGGCAAAGCATGTACTTTGATGCATTCATACAATCCCATGGTGGAAGGTTGTACGGCAGGGCAAATACATGCCACATATTGTAGCTCGTGCTCATGGTTCCATAAGGATTGAAGCCATTGGTGGCAAGGCCGCGCCTTACGTTTCTAGGGTCAGCTGAAAAGTCCTCCCATGTTCTGTCAAAATATTTTCCATGATTCACCATCAGCTGGATGACTACATGTTCTCCGCTGTTTTCCTCGAAGAGAACAATCTCTGCAGGCGTGGCTCCAAAGGAAAATGACGCAGCACTTTGAGAACCAACGACCTTCTTTCCGGATATTTCCACCTTGAGGCACCACACCTAACGCAGTTATCCAGCTTGTCTTTGTCCTTCCAGAAGAGCATGCAGTTGTTTTTGCACACGTGTATGCTGTCATAGGAAAGTCCAAGCTCCTTCAGATAAGTTTTTGCTTTCACGGTATGATCTTGGCAGGGTATTGGGATCCAGCTATGCATCAGCAAATAGCTTCATCCAATCATCGAAAGTAGTGTTGGTGATCCGGTGATCCAGTGATATGACGTGTGGTGGACCGGCAAATGAAGCAATGCCCTAGCCTTGTAATGAGGGTGCGATCACCTTTTTGCAGAGGGATTTGTAAGTATTCTCGATTTTCATTTACATATCTTATTTTAAATTTCCATATAAATTGCTTTATGTTCATGATCTTATGGGTTTTTTCTGTTTCACAAATTTATGCAAGGTATTCCTTGTTGTTTCGCTGAGAGTATGCGACAATTCACTCTTGGTCCACACCTGACCTGGATCCTTGCTCAGAGTGACCGCCATGATCAAAACAGAACAATTGATGAATACTACTTCTATGTGTTGTATGGTGGGAATTTTGGGAGGTCTGTAGCATTATGTGGGCCATATTGGAGGGGGTTCTATGCATCTTATAACATTGAGCGGAATGATGTTCTGACATTTGCATACAATAGAGTAGACATATGCTTTATTGTTGAAGTGTCAAATGCTGATAATGTTGTCAAACCTTGGGTTGATCAAGACCTGTGTATGTATTGACTTCTTTGCATTGAAATGGTTTTTTCCTTACACACATGACTAGTTTCTTAATTATATATGTTCCTTACACACAAACATTCTTCAATTTCATATGCATGATCAGGGTGTTACAAGATCGAAGATTGTTGCAACGTGACACTAGATAAATCCATATTTCAGCACCCATGTAATGTCAGTTGCTCTGAAATGAATTCCATATCTTGGGCATTCTACAATTAGTTTTTAAGAGACCTGGATGAAGATGCGGTCTTTGAGATCCTTCAGTTCTTGGTGCACCGGGTGCAGGATGAAGATGATCTTCATCAGATGGTTAGTAAATCACTTTTTCATATGCTTTTCCTTCTTATTTTGTAAATTTATCAGGGTGGCCAGTTAACTAAGATCTATTATATATTTTAGTTACTCAGGAAATTCCTTTGAGATGCACAAGGGAACACCAAATCCCAAAGAAAGGGTTAAATTGTGTATGCATGAAGAATAATTGTGCCAAAGGCCTGAAAATCTTGGGGCGATATCGCATATCGGAAGTATATGATGATTGCATTGAGTTCACCGACCCCTGGACTGAATTCTGTGTTGAAAACAGAATTTTCCTTGATGATCTGGTTGTCATCCATGTCAAGGTGATGAGGCACTATATCAAGATGATTATTGAGGTGGTCACCGGTCCGGCAGAGGAACATGAGGATGCGGAAGACGATAGTGATGAGCAGCAGGAGGAGGACAAAGACGAGAGCATTGCCTCTGTGATGTCGGTTGTAGCTCAGACCTTATGAATAAATCATCATAATTTAAATTTCAAGATGCATGATCAGAAACTTTTGTATTGTTGTATGTTAAACTAGCAAATCTCTTTTGTTCAAATATCTTGGGCTGTACCAACTTCATTATGTTTACTTATGAAAGAGAAAATATAAATGATTTCTTTCAATTTCTCGCATAGAAAATGCACAACTAATTCCATATTCTTGCAGGAACCGGCCCCACTTGTTGAACCGGCACCACTGCCACGATCTACACCTAACCACGATGAGCTATCGAACCAAAGCTGCAGTTACACAATTTCTTCTTCCTCTTCCTCGGACGTTCCTCTATAGTTATTCCTAGGCGCTTCTTCTTCCTTTGTTCTGGAACCATCCGTTCATCTTCTTCTTACTCTCGCGGGCAGTTCCTTGCAGGCATTTCCTTTCACCCATTTCCTTGCAGGCATGGACGATGGGAAACGCACAACAGAGACCCACTTGGTCCCTGCCCATGGCACCACGACTTTGACATTGGTGTACACAAATGATGAAGCGACTGTGGAGACAACTCTCGCCAGGTATGAGCGATTGATTGAGAAATAGAAGGACAAGTTCGTGGGGCTAGACTTGGAGTACACCCTTGCAAATAAGAGAAAAGATCATCCACAAGAGATCACCGTCGTGAAAATCGCCATACATGAGGAGGTCCTTGTTTACCACTTCTACAGGTATGTGAAATTTAAATTTGAGATCACCACTTCTGCATCCCTTGTTCCCTTACATCCATAAAACCATCTAACTGCAGGAGTAAACAAACTGAGTGCATTGTCCGGCTCTGGTCAAGTTCTTGTGTAGGAAAGGGATAACTTTCACTAGAGTGGATATCACAAATGACACAATTATGCTTTCTCGTGCATTGATAAAAATCCCAGATGGGTACCACATCAACATCCAAAATCTTTACAAGATCAAACAATACACAACGAAGGATGGCATGGGTGATCTGGCAGCGGAAATCATTGACAGATCCTATGCAAAACTAAAGAGATTGAAGCGAGTCGAGCACTACTACTGGGAGTGGAAGCCGATGAGCCAGGTGCGCCTCGAGTATGCAGCCAGAGATGCCTACATGGCGTATGAGTTGTACAGTAAGATCATTACCATGAAAGATGGGATGGTTAAGGCGGGGATTTTTGCGACAGAGCTATGCCCTGGTTGCAAGCTAGCCCAAGAGAAGAAGCGCGAGGAGGACAGAAAGCTGTATCAGGACTGATACATTGCAAACGTATCTATAATTTTTGATGTTCCATGCTTGTTTTATATCTACTTTCTTATGTTTTGTCCACACTTTGGAGTATTTTTACACATTTTCTGGACCTAACCTATTAACAAGATGCCACAGTGCCAGTTGCTTGATTTCTGCTATTTTTGGTTTCACAAAAGCTAGTAAGGAAATATTCTCGGAATTGGACCGGACAATAGCCCAAGTCAATATTTCACCAGAAGGAATACGGAGTCCGGAGGGGAGACGAAGAGGGGAGCCAGGCCGGCCACACCTGGTGGTGCCGCGGCCAGCCCTAGCCCCGCCACCAGGGGGTGTGGGCCCCCTGGCACTCCACCGAACTTGCCCCTTCGCCTATATATTGCCTCCGGGACGAAAACCCTAAGGACTCGATCAAAATTCCATGAAAGAGTTTGTCGCCGCCATCATCTCCATCCCTAGATTGGGAGGGATCTGAAGCTCTTCATGGCACCCTGCCGGAGGGGAGAGATCATCCTGGAGGCCTTCTTCATCACCACACCTTCCTCTGGTGTGATGCATGAGTACTTCATCCCTGGACTACGGGTCCATGTAGTAGCTAGATGGTTGGTTCTTCTCCTTTGTGCTACCATGTCTAGATATTGTGAGCTCCATTCATGATCATGATCATCTATTTGTAAGCTACATGTTGTGTTTACGGGGATTCGATGGATATTGAGATGCTATTTCTGATTGATTATTGATTCTATCATGTCTTTGTTATTTGTGATCTTGCATGCTTTCCGTTGTTAGTAGCTATCTTGGCCGAGTAGATGCTAGCACCTCCAAGAGGGAGTATTTATGCTTGATAGTGGGTTCATGCCTCTAGGAATCTGGGGAAGTGACAGAAATCTCTAAGGTACTAGATGTGTTGTTGCTACTAGGGAGAAAATAGCAATCCTTTGTTCATAGAACAATCGTATTGTTTACTTTACACTCTTTGCTTAATGCAATTATTTGTTGCTTGCAACATAATACTGGAGGGGTTCGGATGATTACCTAAAGGTGGATTATTAGTCATAGATGTAGTTGGATTACGGTCTATGTATAATATTGTAATGACCAATCAAATCTCATAGGAGTCAAGATGATTAGTATATGCATGTATTCTTTCTCGATGTTTGTCAATTGCCCCGCTGTAATTTCTTCACCCAACATGTCATCTATCTTAAGGAGAATCACCTCTAGTGAAATATGGACCCCGGTCTATTCTTTACCATCAATCTACAAGCTATTTACTGTTTTCTATTTACTTTCTGCAAGGAATTACTTTCTTCCACACAATACGTTTAATCCTTTGTTTTTAGCAAAACTAGTGAGATTGACAACCTCATTGTAAGTTGGAGGCAAAGTTCTGTGGTTGTGTTGTGTAGGATTCCAAGTTGGAAACAACACCTTGGAGGTGTTTCCTTGCTCCTACTGGTTCGATAACCTTGGTTTCATAATTGAGGGAAAACTTGTTGATGTGCTCATCAAACCTTCCTCTTGGGGTTCCCCAATGAGATCGAATATATTTTGAGCCATCAAGCTATTTTTCTGGCACTGTTGCCGGGGAGTCAAGGACATCTTAACAAAGGGAGTCTTTCACAACCAATCTCTTTACTTTGTTTTTTTGTTTTGCTTAGTTAATTTTTCTTTGTTTGCTTCTTACTATCAAAAACACACAAAAAAATCCTACTATAGTTGTTATTTCTGTTGGTCTGTTATTATCTTGCTTTATCATGATTTCTATCAATGGTGGGTTTCTTTGAAACTAGATCTTATTGGCAAGATGGGTTCATGGAACAACAAAAATATTATGAGGAACACCGCTTGTCACAAAAAGGGAAACTCTTATGGGAACAAATTGGTAAATTGTGTACCATTGCTAGAAACATGTGCTCTACTTATAATGTTAATTATTTCTTTGATAAATCTTGTTGCTGCAGGAGGTATAAACACCTCCCTTTTCAATGTGAGTATAATGATGATGTTACCATATCTTCTTATGTTAAGGGAAATTATGACTTTTATGATGTGGAACAAATTGAAGAATTTATTGTTTCGAAGGGTGCATTTGAGCTTGCTTATTTGCTTGAAAATACTGATGATGCACCTTATAAATATGAGGTTTATGATATACTTAAATTTTTCTTTGATAATTACAAGGTAGAGAATGGATATATTATTGAATATCTTAATAGATGCTCTCCACCAACGGAAGAGACTAATGCCTTGCAGGAGCCTATGCAAGAATAAATTGCTGAAACTGGAAGCTCATTGGATGAAAAAGAAGAGGAGAGTGATGATCAAGAGGAGGAACAATGGATCTACCCATTCCTACCTTCTAATGAGAGTAACTCTTTACCCACTACATTATTTGATTGTCCTCCATGCTTACCAAAGGAGGATGAATGTTATGTTCCTATGGATTCTTTTGAAAAATTATAATAAAGCTCTAGATGATGGTCCTATATTGGTTGATAATATTAATTGTACTACTATTGAAAATGAGATTGATCAGTCATCTTGTTATAAAATTGTTAAAAGTGGGTCTGAAGGTTTTAATCCCACTATTTTTGAGCTTGATAACAATTATGTGTTTGGAGATCATGAAAAGCATGCTTTATATGATAGTTATATTGTTGAGTTTATTCATGAGGCTACTGAAAATTATTATGAGAGAGGAAAATATGGTTGTAAAAGTTTTCATGGTACTAAAACACCTCTCTATTTGCTGTAAGTTTTGAAGTTACTCTCGTTTTATCTTCCTATGCCTGTCACTTTGTTCTTTGTGCATTTATTTGCATATAAGATTCCTATGCATAGGAAGTGGGTTAGACTTAAATGTGTTTTGAATTTGCTTATTAATGCTCTCTTTTACTTCAATTCATATTTCTTATGTGAGCATCATCGAAATTCTTATGCCTAGCTCAAATGCGTTAAAGAAAAGCACTTATTGGGAGATAACCCAAATTTCTTTAGGAATGTTTTGTTGAGTCTTGGAAGTTATTGCTTCAGTAATAACCTCTCCTTATCATTTTTGTGTGGTTTTTTTACCAAGAGTGACCTCTAATGAGAGAGAAGTAAGACTTGGGAAAGTTGATGTTCCGAAACAGATTTTTGTGGTTTGCTGTAAAACTTCTTGAAAAATCTCTATATGTCGGCTTGAGCTGTAATTGTTTGTGCTTCTGCCCTAGGTTACTATCCAACTTTCGTTAGTTCAACACTTTTCGATTTAAGCAACAAAAGGTCTTTGAAAAAATTGGTTTTTACCTGCTGGTCTGTTTTGACAGATTTATGCCATTATTTGTATTTGCCTCTTAATCCCTTTCTATTTGAGTTCTCTTTTTTCATTTGAACTTTTTAAAGGAAGTGCTATAGTATCCTTTGTTTTAATGGAAGTTTTACTCGTGTTGAAACTAAACCAAAAGACTTATTATCTTGAGTACACTAATGTTGCTAATGAAGAATGTGTGAAGTTTTGTATGAAGGAAATTTTAAAGTTTAGGGAAGATTAATGTGATAAGATGAAAAATGGACAAAATCTCAAGCTTGGGTATACCACCCGTGTCACCCCAAGAAATATTCAAGAAGTACAAGCATCAAAGCTCGGGGATGCCCAAGGCATCCCCTTCTTCATCAATAAAAATTTCAGGTTTCTTCCAAACACTTCATTTCTATTGTTTCATGCACAATTGTGTTGTTCTTGGAGCGTCTTCGTTTTTGTTTTTAGTTTTCATTTGCTTAGTTTCCTGGAATAAATTAGTTGTACCCCCTCATTCATGCATTAGTTTTCAAATAAAGTTGATTTGGATTGGAAAAGAGTAGGAAAGTTCATGCTTAAGTGGTAAAAAGGAGCTTGTTTTTGACTGTGACTTAGACTTTAGCATGTCATGCTTGATATTGTTTTGCCTTTATGCTTAGTGATTATTGTTTTAGCATGACATGTTATAAACAATTGAGATTGCTTAATGTGTCTTGAAAGAATCATGCGTTGTTTTAGCATATAAAAGCATAATATTTTGGTATTCTCCTTTAATGCTTTATTTGGGTTGACTTGTCGCATGCTCACACCATGTTAAGACTATACCAAGTCACCATAGCCTCTATTATCATTTATTTTCTACTTTTAATATCATTTTATGCTTTAATTAACGATGTTATGTCGCTTTGCATGATTATGGCCATTGTTGCTCTCTTAGTTGGTCGCTCCTAATCTTTTGCTAGCCTCCATACCAAGTATGAGTTCCACTCATGCATCGAACTCCAAATAAAACTAAGTTATTCCAAAGAGTCCACCATACCCACCTATTAGCATTTTCTATTCCAAGTATATCCATGTTTTTATCTACCTTTCAAATTAAACTTGTTATGTGAAAATTAGTGATTAAAGCTCTCACAAACTTGATGGCACACTTTACTTTTCTTTCCCCTAATAAACTTGAACCATTGTGTCATCTATGCTGTATATGCTTGCACTTATACGTTGGGATTAGCAGAACCATGTTATCATGGGGAAGGCTTTCAACATTGCACTTGTACATTGTATCTAGTTTATATCATGCTCTTTTGTTTATGGATGTCATCGGTGTGAAATGAAAGGGGAGCTTGTAAGTCGATAGAGTTATGTATGTGTGTTAGAGAAACGCCTGGGCCGCTAGCCTAAGCCATGCCTAATCATGGTGGAAACTTGCAGAATCACCATAGAGAGCAATCTATGAAGCATTCTTCTTATAAAAAAGAGATAGAGATTGAGAAAAAGAAAAAAAGATGAGAAAAGAGGAAAGAGAGAAAAAATACCATTTTCCCATGGTAAATAAGAAGATTACTGAGATGCTCATTGTCTGCTTGCCTTGTCATTTTCATTATGGGATAGCTCCTGTATCATGTGCAAGGGGTACCCCGTTGGCGGTTCTCTATGATACACATGTACTTACTATGACAAGAACTTACTGGTAACTAAACTTGAGTAGCATGAGGAGCGGCCCTCGTATTCAAGGGACATGAGATTGCCAAATTATACTTTGTCAAGCATATACTCCATAGTTTGTTCAATTTAACCTTAATCACTTCAAGATGCTTATGACAGGGCAATGAGAGCTAAAAGCTAATAAGTACCATAATTTTTGGAAGCTCTTTATGAGACTTGAATTCCTGCTTCCTTCTATGGAGGCCTTTCTTTTACTTTTATGTTGAGTCTCCATCTTCTATCTTTATGCACCTATTGAGAGAGCATAATGTCCATTCTTAGTTTAATGTGCATTGTCCCAAGACTTGTTGATAGATTCATGTCAATGCCCGGATTTTTAATCCCAGATGCCTGTTATGCCATACCTCGCAATCCTAGGATTATCATTTTTGCGAGACATAACAGATTGGATATCACAGTACATCATCCATTACAAACCATACATAAGGTCTTACACAAATAAGGATCTCATGATCCAGTCTTAATACAACAAGCAGCGATAATAAAAGATAAGCGTAGTGGTGGGGTCCATCTTCAGGGGCACAGGCAATGCTGACGAGTGCAGATAGTCCTAGTTATCATAGCCGTCCTGTTGGCTATCATCTTGATAGTCTCCTTCATAGTCTGGAGCAAAGCCATGAGTACTCTTTAAGTACTCGCAAACTACATCTAACAAGTAATATAGTTCTAAGTTGAAGTGATAAATCTAAGTTTAACTATAAAGTTAAGTTTGAAACCTAAGCTGAGTTCTGAAGCAGAGAAATATAAGATAAATTTCTAGAATCACTTAAGTTGGGAAGCTATTGTCATAAACACAACCCTGTTGTGGTCAAGTCACAATTCATCAATCATTTCATAAGTTGTTTGGAAAACATCTGACAACGAAACAGTATGGCCATTCCAACTGTCCATAATCGCGGACGCGGTTATTCGAATAGTTTGACACTCTGCAGAGGTGGTACACTTTCACCACAAGATTCGATACATCTGTCAGGGATAACCCTGAATCATCATACTTAGTATGTAGATAATCAAGCATAACCTTCCCTTTACACACCCTAGTATAAGCACCTATCCTATGAGCATGGCCTCCCAACCCAGACCATCAGTCATCTTGGGCACTGCATAGGTGGACAACATCGAGAGGTAGCCTCAGCTCAAACCTCTCTCGCGAGGGAACTAATACTAATGCATATAAATTTCCAGCTAAGCCTTACCCAATTCAGGTAGTGTGGTTGTACGGTCAATTTGGAATGGTATATCATCCGAATCCAACCATCAGTTTTATAAAAGGGTTAAGGCTCATGCCTCAACATTTTCACCATCATAAACCATTTGTGTTTCTCAACACATGTCAAAACATCTCAGTAGAATGACTCATCATTCCAAGGTTTTCATAATTCATTTTCACCAAGTGTTCCTATCTAAAGTGACTCAAGTTTTTGATCTAATCTAAACTACTAAGATAAGAGGGTTCACTAAGGTTGAAAAGATGGGTTCAATCTCATTCCATAGAATGACATCTAACGGGTTTCTAAATAGGTCAAGTTTTATACTTTTTATGCTACCTTAAAAACAAGTAAAGAACTTTGTGTAAAGTAAAGGAAGTGAACCTGGTAAACAAGACTTGGGGTACTAATAGTCATGCTAGTGTGACCAAAGCACGCCTAAAGAATCTTTGCTAAACCATCTAGTTTAATCCTAGCTTGCTAAGCATTATACTTGCAAGTGTAAGCTTGCCAATAGTAGCTTGCCTTGTGAAGTGCAGTGGTTGAATGTTTCTTCTTCTTCTTCTTGGTAGAACTCCTCCTCCTCAAAAGCTTGGTCGGTACTATCGTCTATAAATACATACGGAGTACAAAATCACCAAACAATACTTAACTAGTCTAATTAGTATTCTAAAACACACACTTGATGATCTATTATGATCTTAAGCATCACATGTTTCATTTAATAGTTTCACACTTTTTATTTTAGAAAAGTAATTTCTACTCACTAAAAACTTAACTAAGATTTAATATTCACCACTTAAAATATTGGACCATGTGGACACATGTCCTCACCACATATTCTAACATGTGGGAATGGGATTTAAAGGTTGGATCAATATTACTTTGGTTTAAGTTTATTATTTAATGCTTTAAAGTGACTAGAAATGCCTATATAGCATTATTTTGGTACTAGTCCAAAGTCATTGCATGTAAACATTAATATTATTACATATTCAGATAGGTATGATGAAATGTAATTTTTGATAGTTGGAATCAAGTCAAAACCTATCTTGGTTGATTTTATAAAAATGTTGCAAAGTCCAAATGCTTCTATGTTGTTATTTTTATTAGGAGCGATCTATAAGTCTAATTGAATTAAATCCAACAGGCTTGGATAGATCATTTCAATACCTTTTAGGCAAAATTAGTTTCATGCAATTTGGATTTGTCAAACTCTCTAAATTTATTTTTAAACTAGAGACAGAACTAAGTTTAAACTAAAAAGTAAAATCCTAATTCAAACTAACTGAGTCGCGTGGGAAATGCTAACGGGTTGGCCCAGTGTCACTCCACGGCGTGGGACTCAACTGACAGGGGGGTCCACAAGTCAGCGGCTCATAACGCGCGAAGCGGTACGGGGCGATGTGGGCCGTTAGATTAGAACTGAGATCTACGGCTGGGGATTGTCATTGACGACGAACAGGTTGCCGACGAGCTCAAACCCTAGCGGCTCGGTGGGGGCGGGCAAAGGAACTGGTGGTCAACGGTGAGCTCAAGGATGGTCGAGGCAGCTCCGAGGGTGGTCGCAATCAGCGGCACCCTTCTCCCCCAGAAGCGGCCTGCTCCGGTGCAATTCCAGTGAGCTGATGCTCCCCTTGCTCCGGCTAATGGTGTGGGACGGTCAGTGAGGTGAGGGGAGTAGAGTGGTGTGCTTCAAACGGCTGGGGGTGCCCTCCTTTTATAGGCTCGACGGCGAAATCGAGAGGGATGGGCCGACGATGGTGGCGACATGGCTACGGGCGGCTAGCGGCATGGCTGAGGGTGGCGATCGACAGGCGGTCTCCTGGTGGTGCTCTAAGAAGTGAATGCAGGCGTAGGGGCGGTGGTATGCGGTCGGGGTGAGCTGGCGCTCTGAGCAGCAGAGGCGGCGGTGTCCACGGCGAGCGGTGGCTGTGGTGCGTTGGGCGGCGAACGGGCATGTCCGTCGTGTTCCTTGGGTCGTGGCGGAGCGGTAGGCGCGAGATGCGGTCGAGCGGCGGCTTGTGGACGTGTGCCGGGTGCGGCGCTCTAGCGCGTGCTCGGCATGGTGCGGTGGCACTGGGCGCGGGCTCTCCTCGGTGGTCCACTGCTGGGCTTGGCTCGGGCAGGGGACAGAGGGTGGCGGTGAGGTCCTGGCTACCTCCTAGACATGGCGAGAGAGAGGGAGGTGGTCTACTGGGGTGAGTGCATGGTCGGCCGGCGAGGGGTGGCTCGGCATGGCATGGCTTTGCCAATAAGGGTGTAGGGGATGGGTGCTAATGGCATGGTTAGACTTTGGGGGGACAAAGGGATTAAATGAGATCATTTGGGGGCAAAACCCTGTTCAAAACAGTGAGCTAGGATTAGGGTGTAAATCATGCAAGCCAAGTGTTTGATAAAATGGACGCATGAGATTTAGTTTTGAATTTTAAAAAGATGTTTGGTGGGTTTGCTAGGCATAAGCTTGAACTCTGTGGGTGCTTGGGTTTTGAAAATTGAGCTTGTTTGAGTGGTTTTTGAAATAATGGGATCTTCCCATATGAATTAGATTCAATTTTAAACTGTCATTTAAAATTAGCATTTGAAAGATTTTTGCAGATCACAAAGTGGGCCTTGGTACCTCACTATGTGTACTATTAAGGGGTGCAAAGATCCACACATGATTATGTTAAGTTTTGAGTACTAGGAATAGCCAAATTAGGCATGAGAATTAATTTGGCCAAAATGACCATTCACTTCAAATATTCATTTTGAGTTGTTCTTCTTTGGAAAAAGTTTGGGAATGACTTAGATGATGTTTATTTCACCTAAGAAACATTTTACAAGAATTGAATCACAGAACCATAGCAATTCAAATCAATTCCTCATTTGAATGCTCATACACATGAATGCTTTCATTTTTAATTTGGAAAAGTTTTTTGTTAACCCTAATTTTGATGATTTGGATCTTGATAAGCTTGGATTAAAGTTTTGGGATGTTACAATTCATAACTTTGATATTACTTGTTCTTAAACTATTTGTATCTAGTCATCCTTATGAACTTTGAAGGTGTTCTATGCATTCTCATTATGTTTTCTATATGTGAAAAAAACAAACGTCTTTTAAAGCATTGTTATTCATGAATCTTTTGTTTGTACCTTTTCATGTTATAACATAGTTGCTATGTCTTATTGTTAAAACTATATTTTTCATGCTATGTTAAAGTACTATGATCCCAGCTATCAATGTTTCACAAATACTTTGATCAAGATTATGATGGTGCATGTCACCTAAAAAATTATTCTTTTTTATCACTTACCTACTCGAGGACGAGCAGGAGTTAAGCTTGGGGATGTTGATACGTTTCAAACGTATCTATAATTTTTGATGTTCCATACTTGTTTTATATCTACTTTCTTATGTTTTGTACACACTTTGGAGTATTTTTACACATTTTCTGGAACTAACCTATTAACAAGATGCCATAGTGTCAGTTGCCTATTTTCTGTTGTTTTTGGTTTCAGAAAAGCTAGTAAGGAAATATTCTCAGAATTGGACCGGACAAAAGCCCAAGTCAATATTTCACAAGAAGGAATGCAGAGTCCGGAGGGGAGACAAAGAGGGGAGCCGGGCCGGCCACACCTGGTGGTGGAGCGTCCATCCCTAGTCACGCCACCAGGGGGTGTGGGCACCCTGGCACTCCAGCAACCTTTCCCCTTTGCCTGTATATTGCCTCCGGGATGAAAACCCTAAGGACCTGATCAAAAATCCACGAAAGAGTCTATAGCCGCCATCATATCCATCTCTAGATCAGGAGGGATCTAAAGCTCTTCCCGGCACCCTGCCGGAGGGGAGAGATCACCCTGGAGGCCTTCTTCATCACCATGCCTACCTCCGGTGTGATGTGTGAGTAGTTCATCCCTGGACTAACGGGCCCATGTAGTAGCTAGATGGTTGGTTCTTCTCCTTTGTGCTACCATGTCTAGATCTTGTGAGCTCCGTTCATGATCAAGATCATCTATTTGTAATCTACATGTTGTGTTTATGGGGATCCGATGGATATAGATATGCTAGTTCAGATTGATTATTGATTCTATCATGTCTTTGTTATTTGTGATCTTGCATGCTTTCCGTTGTTAATAGCTATCTTGGCCGAGTAGATGCTAGCAACTCCAAGAGGGAGTATTTATGCTCGATAGTGGGTTCATGCCTCTAGGAATCTGGGGAAGTGACAGAAATCTCTAAGGTACTAGATGTGATGTTGCTACTAGGGATAAAACATAAATCCTTTGTTCATAGAACAATCGTATTGTTTACTTTACACACTTTGCTTAATGCCATTATTTGTTGCTTGCAACTTAATACTGGAGGGGGTTCAGATGATAACCTGAAGGTGTATTATTAGTCATAGATGTAGTTGGATTACGGTGTATGTATAATGTTGTAATTCCAAATCAAAACTCATAGTTGTCAAGATAATTAGTATGTGCATGTATGCTTTCTTGATGTTTGTCAATTGCCCCGCTGTAATTTCTTCACACAACATGTCATCTATCTTAAGGAGAATCACCTCTAGTGAACTATGGACCTCGATCCATTCTTTACCATCAATCTACAAGTTATTTATTGTTTTATGTTTACTTTCTACAAGCAATTATTTTCTTCCACACAATACGTTTAATCCTTTCTTTTTAGCAAAACCGGTGAGATTGACAACCTCATTGTAAGTAGGGGCAAAGTTCTATGGTTGTGTTGTGTAGGATTCCAAGTTGGAAACAACACCTTGGAGCAGTTTCCTTGCTACTACTGGTTAAATAACCTTGGTTTCATAATTGAGGGAAAACTTGTTGCTGTGCTCATCATACCTGCTTCTTGGGGTTCCCCAACGAGCTCGAATATATTTTGAGCCATCAAGGACGAGCAGGGATCTTGGAACGGTGGCGACACCAAGTGGTTTAAGGGGGAGCAAGTCAAGGACGACAACAAGTGGTGGTGATTTATTATGTGTTTGAACTAGATTTTAGTTTATAGTTTATTTTGTGTACGTAGTATATATTTTTGGATGTACAGATTAGTTTGGGATCTAAGCGTTGGAAGAACTTGAATGCATATGTATGTGTTTGCCTATATGATACATATGTACAAAAGTGCGATGGCTTGTTGAGATAGGCATTATATCTAGGCCCCTAGTGAGCATATGATCTCTCACATATATCGGTCGATATGCATGCGCATGATCCAGCATCTTCTTAGGCTCAAACTTTGAGATAGGTATCATCTAGGCAACTTCAGTGGATTTTGTGATGCACCTTTTCCTTTGTATTTTTGGTACCTTTGTGAGACCATATGGTTTCACACATGTATCCCCTATAGTCATTAGTTGCATGTGTGTTCTCTTCCTAAACCACATTGATATATCCACTATATAGAGTCATCGATCCACATGACCACATTTTCATGTGTTCTTTTCCAAAACCACGATGATATCTACATGATGCATGACCACACACACATGCTCCATTGGATTATTCTGTGATGCATGCAACTTCTGTCACTAGTGCGGCATGTAATGTGGAAGCTTCTTTCCTATGTGTTTTTGGTCTCTATGACCATGCATGGTTTTTAATTTGACACATAGATCCCCTAGAGACATTGCATGATGTATTGTGTTCTTTTCCTAAACCTGCACACTGATATATATCTACTAGAGTCACTGGTCCACATGACCACATTGCATATATATGTACACTGTTCTTTGCCAAAACCACAATGATATCTCTACACATATACATGACCACACATGCATATACTACTCAAGTGGATTATGTGATGATGGTGCAACCATGCATGCAATGTATGGAAGCTTCTTTATTTAATTCCTATGTGTTTTTGCTCTCTATGACCATATGGATCTCTCCTACAGTCATATTGCATGCATGTGTGTTCTTTTCCATATTGCATTATTGCTGATATAGATCCACATGATGACCACATTGCATGTGTGTTATTTTCCAATAATACCACATTTTTATATATCTACATGACCACGCATAACTCTATGTGATGCGGCAACTTTTGTCAAACTAGTGCAACATGCAATGTGTGGAAGCTTGTTTTCCTATGTGTTTGGTCTCTATGACCATGGTTGTACACATGGAACCCCTAGAATCATTGCATGTGTTCTTTCCTAAACCACATTGATATATATCCACACTTCTAGCTTCATTGATCCACACATGACCACATTGCATGTGTTCTTTTCCAAAACCACATATCTACATGACCACACACACTAGTGGATTCTATGATGCTACTTCTATCATACTGGTGCAATATGCAATATGTTGCTTTCCTATGTGTTTTGGTCTATGCATGTGACCATGCATGGTTTAATTTGACACATGGATCCCCTAGAGACATTTCATGATGAGTGTTCTTTTTGTAAACCAGTACACACTAATATATATCCACTAGGGCGACTGATCCCATCACATCACCACACATTGCATATATGTACATTGTTCTTTTCCAAAACAACAAGATCATGATATATATGTCTCTACATATATATATATATGGCCACACACATGCATATACTCAAGTGGATTATGTGATGATGCACAACTTCTGTCACACTGGTCAATGCATGCATGCAATGTGGAAGCTCCTTTATTTAATTCCTATAGCTATGTGTTGTTTATATCTATGACCATATGGAATATATATCCTATAGAGTAATATTGCATGCAAGTGTTCTTTCCCTCACTCCCACATTGATATGGCCACCATAGTCATTGATAGATCCACACATGATGACCATATTTGCATGTATGTACATTGTGTTGGAAATATGCCCTGGAGACAAATAGTAATAAGGACTATTATCATATTTCATAAAGTTTATGATTAAGTTTTATATCATGCTATACTGTATTGAGTGGAAACATCAATACACGTGTGATATATAAACAACCAGGGGTTCCCAATGAAACTCTAGTCACTGGTTCATTGGTCAACAGATGATCAAGTTTCATGATCATGTGGCATTTATGCTAGTTGTAAATGGAGTCAACTCATTCTGAGAATGAGATGATGAACCAATACCCAACCTAAACATCTTGACCCAATCATGTCACGAAGTTCAAGTTACGATGATTAGAAATGGATCCTCGTACACTATTTCTTAGACTGTGAGGCTATATCAATCACTGTCACCCGAGAGTGCTTAGATAGCATCAAGTACCACTTGGTAATACAGTGGTTATAAAGGTGTGTTCAGGTACTCGGAGGAAACCGTAGAGGCAATATATGTCAAGAGCGGGATTTGTCCGTCCACGTGATGGAAAGATACTCAAGGGCCAACTCGGATAAGTTATATCCAATAGTTGCGTAGCGTGTAATTTGATCATAGGGATATCACTTCTCGGAACAAGTCATGTAGCATTGTTTGGTAATGAGATTGAACACGACATGGTGATTTCATTGATCTGATATCGAGCAATACAAGTATTGAGAGACAAAGGGAATAAGACACGACCGTCCCGGTTCAAATGACGAAAGATCTTCGTGGAACGCACATGGGTCACATGGACATCTAGGTCCCTCTGTTGATCATTTGTCTGGGAGTGTCCCGACCATGTCTGGAGTGTTCCCGAACCGTAGGGTATCATGCTTAAGGGTTTGATGATGCTTAGAGAGTCTTTATAGGATCGGTAGAATCGCCGAAGAATAGTAGAGAGAAAACCGGAAGGGTTTTAGTAAGTCTGGAGGATGTCCAGAGTGGAGGTGGAAGGTGTTCCATAGCCACGGAGATTGAATAATATGTGAATGAATGTTAAATATTGATTTAATCATTAATTCATAATTATTTAATAAAAGAGAAAATCAATTTAAAAGGTCAAAAGGCTTAATGGGCCAATTCCCACCATGGAAAGGGCCCAAGAGGGGGCCGAACCCCTAGGAAGGGCCAAGGGGGTGGTCGGCGGCCCTATTGGGCCAGCCCCCCATGTGGGGCCCATGGAGGGGTAGCCGGAGGCGTCTCCCCCCACCTCCTCCTCCTTTAGTCCCACCCCAGGACTTTGAGAGAGGTAGTACCTCCCCTCCCCCTATATATAGTGGGGGTATTTGGCCAGATAAATACACACAATATTCAATAAAGATTTCCTCACTTTTGGCGAGACCTCCAATTGATATTCTCTCTCTCTCGTGACCGTGGTCCCAAGTTCGGACTACGCGTACAAGAGACATCTTCACCGCGGAGCGCCGTCGCGCTACGGGATTCGAATCCAGAAGCTCTACTTCCGCAATTGCTGCTGGATCGAGGAAGCGGGAGTCATCGTCAGGTGTCACACTTGAGGCACTCACTTGAGGAGCTGTACTTCCGCGAGGTGTCACACTTGAGGCACTCAAGTCATTGGAGGTAAAGGAGTGCAAGGACTTCATCACGACCTTGAGGTTGGCTTCGGCTCTTCTATATCAACCACGCTCTCTTGAGCATTGATAATGCTTTTTGGTCTTCAATGGTAAGTTCGAGAAAATACCCTCCCGTTACTGCATTACTAATAGATAGGTCCTGGCAACATCAGGGATTCAGGAGCGTAGGGTAAAAATTTATTGTTTTCATACGCCGAACCCCTGCAGTGGTATCAGAGCTAGATCTATGCGTAGTAATGCTAGTACGGGTAGAACACACGAGATGTAGCGTGTGGGCATTGATCTTTTAGTTGTTACCCTCCCATGTGTACTTGTGTATACCACAGTAATGCTTGATGAAGCGGCCCCCAACCGACTTTACGCGTTCATTCGTGAGACTGGTCCACGCTTGACATACAGCTTGTACCGTATAAAGTGGCTTAGGGGGGTGTCTGTCTCTCTCGCATTAGTTGGTATGCCATTTGTAATGGAGGTCCCCGAAAGTGGTGTAGTAGAGACAACTACTTGATCAGCGTTGTGCTGAAAGTTCGTAGGTAAGAACGGTTCTTGTGCGAAAGCCCATTCAGCCATGTAAAACATATAAAGATAAAGTAGAGGCGTCTAACTTTGTTTTGCAGGGGGGCATTTCTTTGTGATATGGTTGTGGCAAAGGTTAAGTGATTACCTTATGTTACATAGTAGTAGATATTCACGAAGGTGACGGACTACCACGCCAGGAAGACACCAGTACCCTGGTGTGTACGGCGCCTGAACCCTAGCGCCAGAATGCGGTGAGTAGGGATGGAGATCACGACGTGAAGGACCATATCACATCGCATTTAAATTCAATGTTATTATTTGTATATCTTATTGTGTGCTAGTATTAGATACTCGACGATAGCCTAATACGATGATCCCTGTTAAAATTACCAATGATTGTGTTCCCCTTAGTGTGCACCACCAAGAAAGTTCTTCGGTATGAGGAGACCCATGGTGAGTGGGTGTCAGACATATCTACGTTTGCATACAGTGGGTGTAAGCCATGTTGCACAACGAATACACTAAGGTTGAGTTGACGAGCCTATCATGTTATAGAGACGTGGCCTCGGAACGCATGAATGATGTGACCGACGTTTATCGTCCACCCTTAAACCCACATTGATGGCCATGATGATCGGGGGAGCTGTGGGGAAAGGGATCGTGTTATCACTAGGAACCCTTCATGGGATAGGTGTTTCTAAGTGGAGTTATTATTAACTCATTTAATTATAAACTTAGTCTAAATTCCTTTTTCAATTATAAATGTATTAAAGGTTCTCGCTGATGCCACCTTTCCTGTTGATGATTGATTGGTTAGAAGGAGAGAATCTGAGGCTAGATGGATTAAATTTCTCCATGTGGGTTGCGCGTTTCCACGTTCTCCTTAGCGAGAATGACGTGATCAACTACATACTCGATGAGATGGATTTGGATCATCCCATTGACCTAGAGACCCCATAACTGCGGGAGGACCGCTATTACAGTCGTGAGATGTCCACCTTCATATCAGTTATAATGTGCTACGGGATTGCGGATGAGTTGTGGCCAGTCGTGGGTAATCTTGACCCTCGTGCAAATATGGTACAACTTAGGACACATTTCGTGGAACAAGCACGCATATGGGAGCATGAGCTGATGGGAGACTTCCTCTCCATTAAGATGGAGGAGCAGTCATCGCTTGACGACCACTTGGAGTGCATGCATGATGCGTACATGAGGCCTGCATACTTCCTGGATAGCTGGATGTCGGGATCTTTTGCAAATGGCATTATGTTGTGGTCACTGCCACCAAGATACCAAGCACAAGTCAGGACTTGCATTATGAGAGGCGACGGGGAAACACAGAATTTCCATAGGTTCATATCACATATCAGGAATGTGATGGTTGAACCTGTTGTCGCTGAGGTCATCAATGACAAAGGTATATATTTGATATACAATTTTATAAATGTTATAATCTTGCAAACACATTTGCAGTGTTAAGTATATTTGATACTATCGTCGGATTGATGACAAGTACGCCATGACGGGATCCTCGAGGCGTGTGGAAGAGAGGGGTGTGAGTCGTACGGTATTTCGGGCCAGTTAGCACACAAGTTTACCCATGTTCCAATCCACCGGCTTTGGATGGATCCTACTCCTGCAAGCAATCCAGTAATACGGCAGAGCCGGAATATGGGTTACAAGGGTTTCGCCTGTGTGAGTTGAAGTTGTAGACTATTGTCAATGTAGGTGCCCTAAAAGCTCTCCCTAGGACGGCTTATATAGATATCCGGCCTAGGGTTTAGAGGAGAGATCTATCCGGCTAGGACTAAGAGTCGGTTACATAGTACATCTTGAACTACAAGTAACATTATGGGCCTATGTCGGTAAGTCTTCTGGGCCTTCCCGTAGCTAGATTGAACTTCGTCTCTTCTCCCTGACTGGGCCACCCGTGAAGCAAAGCTCTAACCCGAAGTGGGCCAACCTGGTCAGTGAGGAACTATGAGGATACCCGGAAAGTATATCCCCAACAGTAGCCCCCGGAAGACTCCAAGATCCAAAGTCGGATTCATCATCATCTAGCTTGATCTTCGGCTTGCAGAATCTTGAAGGGTTCCTAAAACTTCAAAACAAAAGATACGATCCGGGTCTCAAAAATAAGTCGGACCTATCAGTATGTTAGTCGTGTTTCCCTCTTGTAATTCAAACTAAGCCGGAACTTGGTCTCTGACGTAGCCTGAGACCAGTCATGGTCAAGTCACGTCACTGACAGACATTTCCTATCAGCACGACCGTTGGTGGGTCCTCCTTTCGTGGAACCGAGGCGCCATTTCAATGCGCGTGTGGAGATCGAGGTGGCGTAATCATCGCGCGGAGGTTTCCCCGTCCTTTCCACGACGCGTGGCACGTTTACTGTGGCACTTGCACGAATCTTGGCACGGCTGGCGGTTATAAGGGTTGAGGATTTCTTTTCCTCATCTTCTTCACCTATTCCAGCGCCGTTTCCTTCTCCCCTACTTCTCCCATGCGCACAGAGCTCCCTTGCATCCAAAAATTCCCAGCGCCCCCTATCCAAGGTCACCGGTGCACCGGAAAAATGGCTTCCACATCATCCTTCGGCGCAACAACGGCAGCAGCGACGGCAATGGAGGCCGAAAAGGAGAGAAATCGCGGGTCTGGATCCCATGCGTCCTCGACGATGACAAGCTCCATGGCATAGAAGAAGAAGGGCTCCTCTGCGCTGGCGACTAGCGGAGCATCTTCGGCGAAGCCATCCCCAACCCTCGCAACGACGAGCGAGTGCACTTCAGCACTCACCTAGACAGAGGTTTTTCCTTTCCTCCCTCAGATTTCTTTTCTGAGGTGATAGATCATTACGGTATTCCACTTCACCATCTCCCCCCGAACTCCATCTTAGAGATGAGCGCTTATGCATCTTTGTGCGAGGGGTATCTCGGCATTAGGTCGAGTCTCACTCTTTTCCGGTACTATTTTCATGTCCGGAGAAATTCCATCACCGCCGGTAATCCTTACATTACCGGTACGATTAGTTTTTTGGGTTAGGCGTGAGCGTGTTTATCCTCGGATTTTAGCTAGTGAGTCGATCAAACAATGGTCGGCTACCTTTTTCTATCATAAGGATATTCCCGCTCTCGGCTCAAGCTTGGGGATTCCACGCATGTCACCCCAAGAAATATCCAAGAAGTACAAGCATCAAAGATTGGGGATGCCCAAGGCATCCCCTTCTTCATCAATAAAAATCCTAGGTTCCTTCCAAACGCTTCATTTTTATTGTTTCATGCACAGGTGTGTTGTTCTTGGAGCGTCTTATTTTTCGTTTTCGTTTTGGTTTTTAGTTTTCTTGGTTTTCATAGTTTGCTAAATAAATTGGTCGGACCCCCTCTTTCATACATTTGTTTTCAAATAGTTTGGTTTGGATTGGAAAAGAGTAGGAGAGGTCATGCTTAAGTGGTAAAGAGAGCTTGTTTTTGACTGTGGCCTATACTTTGTCATGCCATGCTTGATATTGTTTTGGCTTTATGATTAGTATTCTTTTCTGTAGCATGACTTCTTATAAACAATTGAGATTTCTTAATGTGCCTTGGATGAATCATGCGTTGTTTTAGCATATTAAAGCATAGTATTGTGGTATTCTCCTTTGATGCTTTATTTGGGTTGACTTGGCACATGCTCACACCATGTTATGACTATACAAAGTGAGTATAGCCTTTATGATCCTTTAGTTTTCAATTTGTAGTATCACTTTATGCTTTGATCAAAGATGTTTTGTCCCTCTGCATGATTATGGCCATTATTGTTCTCTTAGTTTGTCACTCCGAATCTTTTGCTAGCCTCCACAACCAAGTATGAGTTCCACTCATGAATCCAAATCCTTAAACCCAAGTTATTCCAAAGAGTCCACCATACCTACCTACTATCATATGCTATTCCAAGTATATTCATGTTTTTGTCTACCTTCCAAATTAAACTTGTTATGAGAAAACTAGTGATTGAAGCTCTCACGAACTTGATGGCACACTTTACTTTTTTGCATTTAATAAACTTGAACCATTGCATCCATCTTTGTTGCGTATATTCTTGCGCTTTATAAGTTGAAATTAGCAGAACCATGTATCATGGGGAACGCTTTCAACATTGCACTTGTACTTTGTACCTTGTTGATATCATGTTATTTTGCTTATGGATCCCGGCGGTGTGAAATAAAAGTGGAACTTATAAGATCATGGATTTTGTATGTGTGTTAGTGAAACGCCTGGGCAGCTAGCCTAAGCCATGCCTAATCATGGTGGAAACTTGCAGTATCACCATAATGAGCACTCTATGAAGCATCCTCAATAAAAACCTATGCAAATAGCAAATAAAAAGATCGCTGAGATGATCATTGTCTGCTTGCCTTGTCATTTTGATTATGGGATAGCTCATGTATCATGTGCAAGGAGTACCCCATTGGCGGTTCTTTATGATAAATATGTACTTACAATGACAAGAGCTTACTCGTGACTAAAGTTGAGTAGCATGAGGTTCGGTCTTCGTAAGTAAGGGGCATGAGATTTCGGTCTATAACTTGTCAAGCATATCCTCTTAGTTGTGTCAGTTTAACCTTAATCACCTTCAAGATGCTTATGATACGGGCAATGAGAGCTGAAAGCTATTATGTACCATAATTTTTGGAAGCTCTTTATGAGACTTGAATCCCTACATCCTTCTATGAAGGCCTTTCTTCCACTTATATATTGAGTCTCCACCTTCTATCTTTATGCACATACTTTGAGAGCATAGTGGCCATTCTTAGTTCTATGTGCATTGCCCAAGACTTGTTGATTGATGCATAACTTTGATATTGCTTGTTTTAAACTATTTATATCTATTAATTATTATAAACTTTGAAGGTGTCCTATCCATTTATGTTTGCTACTCTATGAGGGACAAGCTGAATACCACTATGCTATGTTTTCTTTATGTGAAACAAACAAACGTCTTGCAAAGCATTGTTATTCATGAATCTTTTGTTTGTGCCTTTTCCTGTTGCATCATAGTTTCTTTGTCTTATTGCTAGAACTTTGTCTTTCATATTATGATTGAAGTACTATGATCCCAGCTTTGAATGTTTTACAAATACTTTGATCATGTTTATGATGGTGCATGTCACCTCAAAAATTATTCTTTCTTTTTATCACTTACCTACTCGAGGACGAGCAGGAGTTAAGCTTGGGGATGTTGATACATTGCAAATGTATCTATAATTTTGATGTTCCATGCTTGGATTTATCTACTTTCTTATGTTTTGTCCACACTTTGGAGTACTTTTCATATGATTTCTTGGACTAACCTATTAACAAGAGCCATAGTGCTAGCTGCTTGTTTTCTGCTCTTGTTGGTTCCAGGAAAGTGAGAAATGAATATTCTCGGAACTGGATTGGACAAAAGCCAAAGTTATTATTTTACCGAGGGACACCTGGGGCTAGAATACGAGACGGAGAGGGGCTGGGGCCCAGCCAGAACACCTGGCCACACGGCCAGGCCTGGCCCACGCCAGGGGGTGGTCTGGCCGCCCCAGGCACCCCCTCGGCCTCTCCTTCCGCCTATATATTTCCTCTGATACGGAAACCCTAAGTCCCCGATGAAAATTCCATGAAAGAGTCTGTAGCCGCCGTCATCTCCATCCCTAGATCGGGACAGATCTGAAGCTCTTCCCGGCACCCTGCTGGAGAGGGGAATTCATCCTGGAGGCCTTCTTCATCATCATGCAAGCCTCCGGTGTGATACGTGAGTAGTTCATCTCTGCACTATTGGTCCATGTAGTAGCTAGATGGCTGGTTCTCCTCCTTTGTGCTTTCATGTCTAGATCTTATGAGCTTCTTTCATGATCAAGATCATCTATTTGTAATTCTGCATGTTGTGTTTGTGGGGATCCGATGGATATTGAGATGTTATTTCAGATTGATTATTGATTCTATTATGTCTTTGTTATTTGTGATCTTGCATGATTTCCGTTGTTAGTAGCTATCTTGGCCAAGTAGATGCTAGCAACTCCAAGAGTTAGTATTTATGCTCGATAGTGGGTTCATGCCTCTAGTAATCTGGGGAAGTGATAGAAATCTCTAAGGTACTAGATGTGCTGTTGCTACTAGGGAGAAAACAACAATCCTTTGTTCATAGAATAATCGTATTGTTTACTTTACATGTAATTCGTAATGCTGTTATCCGTTGCTTGCAACTTAATACTGGAGGGGGTTCGGATAATAACCTGAATGTGGATTATTAGTCAAAGATGCAGTTGGATGGCGGTCTATGTATAATGTTGTAATGCCCAATCGAATCTCAAAGGAGTCAAGATGATTAGTACATGCTTGTATGCTTTCTCGATGTTTGTCAATTGCCCCGCTGTAATTTGTTCACCCAGCATGTTATCTATCTTAAGGAGAGCCACCTCTAGTGAACTATGGACCCCGGTCCTTTCTTTTACATTCAATCTACAATCAAACTGTTTACTGCCTTGTGTTTATTTTTTGCAAACTATTACTTCCTTCCATTCGATACGTTTAATCCTTTGTTTTGAGCAAAACCAGTGAGATTGACAACCTCATCGCAAGTTGGGGACAGAGTTCTATGGTTGTGTTGTGCAGGTCTCCACGTTGCTGGTGGCACCGGTAGTGCGCCCTGCCAACGTTCAACTAGCAACACATTTGGGGTGTTTCCTTGCTCCTACTAGATTGATAACCTTGGTTTCGTACTAAGGGAAAACTTGCTGTTGTGCTCATCATACCTTCCTCTTGGGGTTCCCCAACGAGCTCGATATATTTTGGGCCATCAGCAATCCGGGACTTGCCAAATTTGGCTTATCTCGGAAATCTATAGAGGAGATCCAACGGTTGGCCAAGGAATTCCTTGAAAGCCAAACCATTTCTACCGAAGAAGAAGCACAAGAAGCGGAGGACGTCAAGTACTCCAAACTTCTCGAACAAGTCCGCCTTCGTGACAAGGGGTTAAGAGTTGGTGTGCTTCCACCGCCTCCAATTATTCCACTCACCCTCACCAAGAAGGTTACCACTGAAGTGAACATGTGCCTGAGCAAGCTCACACATGAACATCATGTAAGTCGGAGTTCCAACTCACGTTTTCCTTTATGGTACTTTATATCATATCCTCTAGCCCCCAAGCATGAAGTTGGATAGACAATCCGGGTTTATGCTTCCTTAGGATGCCAAATAATAAACTAGTGTAGCCCCCAAGGCTCGTGCTGATATTAGCTACAATATTAGCCCGAGTCTTTAGTAGACTTCTGACTCTGGGTATTCCGACTTACAGAAAGTTAATTCATATAACCAGGAATTGTTGAAGAATATATGCAACAAGCGGAGAGAGATCAAAGCTCTCCGTCTTGAAAATGTTGAACTAAAAGTTTCCAAGGATGAGGCTGAAGGTAAACATTTCGAGACTCAAACCTTTTCTTGCGTTTTTATAGTCGAATATTGTTGTTGAACTGTTGTTCTTTTGACTTACATCACCAGTAAAGCAGTCCTGTGCTATGATTGAAGACGCCGAGAATTTGAAGACCTTGGTGGTGGAAAACAAAGATCTCCGCCGAGAGCTAGACCAGCTCAAGGCGGATCATGAGAAGAGTATTCCTCAAGTTCTCGAATCCTCCTCCATGGCCATCGTGGAGCATGATCGTAAGATTGCACTCCACGAGAAGAAAATCTCGGATCTTACCATTGACTTGTTCAAAGAGAGGGATATTTCTGAGGAACTCCGGGCTGAACTCCAGAGTCTTCATGAGGAGAAAACCAAAGTCGATGATGTCATGTTTGGTATGTTTCCATCTTTTTGACTTATCTACATTCTTTGACTCTTTCGACATCGGATTTATTTAACTGTTTTGCATTATATGCATAGGTCCTCTGAACTTAATGGACTCCATCTCTTCCGAGTCTCGCACCAGCCGGCTTACACAAGTCGGCAATCTTCTTCATGACTTCCGCCAATCCATCGAGGATATTAGCGAAGCTCTCAAGGTTCCGGATATGCATAACATGTCCGATTTTCAGGTGCGGGACAGGCAAGGGAGATGTCGCAGCTTGTCCAGGACTGGAACATGTCCTATGCGCGATCCGCAGCGCAGAACGCTCTCACAATGGTCATGAGCCACCATGGAAGAATGGAGATCTAGCAAGTGACCAGAGGATATTCTACTATGGACGAAGACGGCTAGAAACAAGATATCAAAGCTATCATGGACTCCTGCACCGGATATGGGTGTCACGTAGCTAACTTGACTAGCTATGATACTCCCTTCTTCACCCGCGTGGACACGTTGCCCCCACATTCCGAAGAAATAGCTGAAGTTTCCGACGATGATCAAACCGTATCGGATTTGAAAATCTCGGATCGTTATCAAGGTGCGGCTAATGTATCAAGCGAACCGGCAGCTCCTACCTCTCCTCCTGCATCATAGATCATCAGAAAGGACAAATGTATTATTCTGAAAATATTATGGTTCTGTAAATAAGTAGTGTGGTACTTTTGCTAGTGCTAAGGTTTAATTTATCTACCCAACACTTTTGGCTTAAATTTTTGTGTGCCTGAAATGTTTGCGTAAGAACTTGTATTTTTTGTCTGCACTTATCATTTATTTGGCTTTCCGCCTCGTCCCTTTCGTGAGCCGGCTAAACTTTCAGCACGGAAACTTTGCCGAGCAACGGAGCTTATTTGCTAAACCAGTTTAAACTCAGAAACAAAGCCGGCTTCTAGTACCAACAATTCACTACTCGGAAAATGCCCGCATTCAGCAATTAGACAAATAACCAAAGTATAGACTAGAAAATTTAGATTTATACCCGAAGGTAGCAATTTTAGAATCGGAAATCTAAACCAAAACAAACATGAGCATAAAGTACTTACAAGTATTCTGGGATTTTCGACTGTGACATTATCATTCGGAAATAAGATGGTAACAACTTCTCATAATTTTTTTGAGGCAACCACTACTTTTATTTCTCACTGAACATGTACACATATATGATTACAAAGAAAGATAAACTAAGAATAAAAGGGACGTAGCTGAGCAATATTCCATGGTCTATTTAATTCTTCCGGATTGGTACTGCCTCCAGCTCTCTTTCTCTTCTTAGTAGTAGGTGTTTCCTTGACTGGCCGCATATCAGTTAGGTAGTATGAACCATTGCTTAATACTCGACTAACTAAAAATGGCCCTTCCCATACTGGGGAAAGTTTGTGCTTTCTTTGTTGCCCAAGCCGGAGAACCAAATCGCCCTTATTGAAAGACCGATTTCTGACTCTCTGGCTATGATACTTGCGTAACTTATGCTAATAGGCTGCTAATCTCAATTCAGCAATGACGCGAACTTCTTCGACTAAGTCGAGATCATTTTGTCGAGAAATCTGGGCATCCTCTTTGATATTTGCGGCCAATCTAGGAGAAGTGTGAATCAAATCACTAGGAAGAACTGCTTCTGCGCCATAGACCAAGAAGAAAGGTGTGTCTCCCGTTGACCTGTTCGGAGTTGTTCGCAAGCTCCATATTACAGAGGGTAATTCCTCTGTCCAAGCCCCCGCAGCACGTCGTAGTGGTGCTTCGAGTCTCAGTTTTAGGCCTTGTAGGATTAAACCATATGCTCTTTCAACTTGTCCATTAGCCTGCGGATGTGCGACTGACCCAATGTCAAGCCGGATATTTTGTTTGTTGCACAATATGGCAAGTTCTCCCATAGAGAAATTACTCCCGTTGTCCGTGATAATACTATGTTGATAACCATACCAGATTATAACATCCTTGACAAATCTTTTGGATGTTGCTCCATCACAACTAGTGACGGGTTTAGCCTCAATCCATTTGGTGAATTTATCCACCATCACTAAGAGGTGAGTAAATCCACTTGGAGCCCGTTTGAATGGTCCTACCATGTCAAGCCCTCGGACCGCAAAAGGCCATGTTATAGGTATTGTTCGCAACTGATCAGCCATAACATGAGCTTGGTTGACGTATTTATGGCAGCCTTTGCACGTCTTGACCAGCCGTTCGGCATCTGCCTTGGCTGTAAGCTAGAAAAAACTGTGTTGAAAAGCTTTTGACACTAAAGATTTGGCTACAGCATGGTGACCACACTCGCCTTCGTGGATTTCTCTTAAGATTTCCAGTCCTTCTTCCGGAGATACGCAGCGCTGAAAGACCCCAGACACACTCCGCTTATAGAGCTCACCACTAACTACAGAATAGGCTTTTTCTCATCGGATGATCTTCCGGCTTAGAACTTCGTCTTGGGGTAATTTTCCATCTACCAAATAGTCAAGGTAGGGTTGAGTCCAGCTGGGAATTACAGCCAGAACTGCTATTAAAGGTGAGTCAGATTTGGTCGGATATTCCTCGTCCACTACCTTTATTAAGGGAACTTTGAGGTGCTCTAAAAAAGAGCCATCCGGGACCTCTTTCGGTGTAGAGCCTATCCGAGATAATGCATCTGCTTCCTCATTTTCTGCTCGAGGGATGTGTTGAACCTCAAACCCTTCGAACGATTTCGATAGATCATCCACGACAGCTTTATATGCTGCCATGTGCTTATTTGCATTTCAAATATCCAACACTTGCTAAGCAACAAGATCCGAATCTCCGTAACACATCAAACACCCGATGCCGATATTCTTAGCAATCTGGATTCCATGCAGCAGTGCTTCATACTCGGCAATATTATTTCTCGCTGTAAAGTGGATCTACAACACGTATAAAAGTTTATCTCCTTGGGGTGATTTGAGCACCACGCCAGCCCCCGAGCCCCCGTGAGCCTTAGACCTATCAAAATATAGGGTCCAATATTCTGACTCAGGGAGGGTTATATTCTCCTTTGTCTCTGTCCAATCAGCAACAAAGTCAGCAAGGATTTGTGATTTGATTGCTGTCCGAGGTTTATACTCAATATCAAAAGCTGAAAGCTCTATGCCCCATTTTGCGACGCGTCCTGTAGCTTCATTGTTATTGATTATATCTCTCATGGGAGTTGTGCTCACCACGATAATTGGATGTTCCTGAAAATAATGTCGTAACTTACGGGATGCAAGAAACACACCATAAGCCAGTTTTTGATAGTGCGGATACCGTTGCTTCGATTTAGTTAGGACCTCACTGAGATAGTAAGTAGGACGATGCACCAGGTGTTCCTAATTTTCCTCTGGTCTCTCCACCACCATGACGATACTGACGACCCTGTTTGTCGCAGCGAGATAAAGCAACATCGGTTCCCTTAGTTCCGGTGCTGCAAGGATAGGAGCAGACGATAATACTTCTTTCATGTCTTGTAATGCAGCTTCAGCTTCATTAGTCCAAATGAATTTCCTGGTCTTTTTTAGGAGCTTGTAAAGTGGTGCGGCTCTTTCTCCGAGCCGGCTTACAAACCGACTAACTGCAGCAATGCAACCAGTGAGTCTTTAACGTCCTTCAGGCGAGTTGGCCTAGAAATATTGAGTATAGCCTTAATCTTGTCTCGGTTCACCTCTATGCCTCTCTGATACACGATGAAACCTAACAGTTTTCCGGCTGGGATTCCAAAGAAACACTTCTTCGGACTGAGCATTATGTTGTATTTTCGTATATTGGCGAACGTTTCCTCCAAGTCAGAAATTAATGTTTCCTTCTTTTTGGACATCACCGCAATATCATCCACATATGCATGTACATTGCGTCTGATTTGATCATGGAGGCAACGCTGCATAGTGCACTAGTACGTAGCTCTTGCGTTCTTCAGCCCAAAGGGCATCCTAACAAAACAGAAGGTTCCGAAGGGGGTTATGAATGAAGTTTTGATTTTATCCGATTCCTTCATCCGAATTTGGTGATAACCGGAATATGCGTCGAGAAAATAGAGGAGTTCCGAGCCTCCCGTAGAATTGATAACTTGATCAATCCTAGGCAGAGCGAACGGATCTTTGGGGCAAGCCTTGTTCAAGGCAGTATAATCAACACACATCCTTAAATCAGTGGTGTACTTTTTAGGGACCATTATAGGGTTGGCCGACCAATCAGTATAGATGACCTCTTCTATGAAATTGGCTAACTCGAGCCGGGCTAGTTCCTTAGCTATCGCCTTACGCTTTACATCGCCAAAACGCCGTAAGGACTGTTTGACGGGTTTAGCATTCGGGTTTACATTTAGATAGTGCTCGGCAAGTTCCCTAGGTACTCCGGTCATGTCAGATGGCTTCCATGCGAAGATGTCTTGATTTGCTTGGAGGAACTTGACGAGCGCGCTTTCCTATGTGCTATCTAGGCCTACAGCTATCTGGGTCACCTTGGAGGGGTCATCATCCTTCAACGGCGTCTTCTTCGTCTCTTACGATGCCTTGAACTCCGGATTCGGCTTTGTCACCTCCTTCTTCATTGCGGGCATCTCAGACGGGTCTATGCTCTTCTTGATCTCCTGGTACTCCTGGACGTGCAGCACAGCTTCAGCAAAGGCAGCATTTCCGTCCTCGCACTCTCGTGCCTTGTTCGGGTCTCCCCTAATAGTGATCACGCCATTGGGACCTAAAATTTTCATCATATTGTAAATGTAACATGGACGAGCCATAAAAGCGCAATAAGCCGGACGTCCGAATATAGCGTTGTACGCCCTCTTGAACAGGACCACTTCGAAGGAAAGTACTTCCGTCCAGTAGTTCTTTGGAGTTCCAAAGGTAACATCCAAAGTGATTTCTCCCAGGGAATTTGCCTGTCTTCCTGGGACAACTCCGTGAAAGATCACAGAGCTGTAGTTCAGCTGGGTCTCCGAGATATTCATCCGGCGTAGCGTTTTGACATACAGAATATTAATGTTGCTGCCACCATCCATGAGAGTATTGGAGAAACCATACCCATCAATAAATGGATTTACGACCAAGGTATACTTTCCTCGCTTGTGCAACTTAGGCGGATGATCAGCGCGGTCAAAGGTGATCGCCACTTCCGACCAGTCCAAGAATTGAGGGACAGCCGGAACTATTGTGTTGAGCTCATGTAGAACTGCTTTCTTGACCTTTGCTGGTTCAGATCCAACGAAGGTGACGTAAGTGTCTTTTTTGGTTGGAAAATTTTTCTTCCCTTCTGGCTTGGGATTTGAAGCATCAGCTTCCTCCATTTCAGAATCTTCCTTGGTCTCTTTATCCTTTTCGGGATTCTTCTTTCCCTTCTTCCGCTTAGCCCTGTAGCTAGCGATATCATCTCTCTTAATGTCGTCATTAAAACGACACTCGGCGTTTGTGTGAGACGAGCCCCCACTGGCGTCTAGGTGATGCACACATGGGTTATTGGCAATGTCGGCCCAAGAGTAGGTTTTGCCAGGTTACTGGTATCCTCTACCTTGAACTCTTGACGTCCCACGACCGCGTCCGCGGCCACCGCCATGTCCTCCTCGTCCTCCAGACCCAAAGTAGCAGTAACCACTGCCATTTCCGCATTGGGCTTTTCTTCTGAGGTATTCTTGCACTTCTGAGCTTGTTGCTTTGGTTGTTTTGCCGACTATGGCACAACTAGGGCGTTCAGTAATCCCTCTGCATTGTCATCAGCATATGCATACTTTCTCGCTGTTTCTATCATCTCTCCCAAATCAGTGAATTTTTCACACTTCAAGCGATGATGCAGTAAACCAATTGGGAGACCTGCAATCAAAGCTTCAATCGCAGTTTGGTCATTTACTCCTCCACAGGAGTTCTTGGTGTCAATCCATTGTCCAAGATAATCTCGGCAAGTTTCTCCAGCTTTCTGGCTGCAACGCTAGAGGTCTCCTACCGTATAGGGCCTCCAATATGTGCCTTCGAAATTCCGAAAGAATGCACTTTGCATGTCATACCAGTTGTGGATGGTGTTCTTCGGAAGTTCATTGATCCATGATAGTGCCGTCTTCCACAGCATGAGTGGCAAATATCGGGTTGCGACCAGGCTGTTTCCACCTTTGGCGATACAGCAAGCCTGGAAAAAATCCTGGAGCCAAGTATCCGGCCGAGTTATACCGTCGTAGGCTTGAATGTGTCTTGAGATAGAAAATCCTTCTGGGAATTTTGTAGGTCTTATGCGTGGTCCTAAGCACTTTGGGCCCATGTATATATCATCATTTTCGTAGCGCCGCGCCTCTATATTGGAGTTAATCCGGTGCCTTGCATCATTTGGGGATAAAGATCGTCCTGAATGACGGCTATGGAAGCGGTGCCTTGGAGCTGGACTTTGGCTTCTGCCACCACCTCCTCCACCATGATGCCCTCCTTGGCCTCCTTGGGAGCCGTTGTGATGGCTACTTGGTGGGAGGGTGGAGCAGCTGGATTATTTCCGGCTGATCGCCGGCCTCCGTCTGGAGCGTCATTATTCCGGTTTCGGGGAGGATCTTCATTACGACGAGCCCCCTACCGGCTTGACTCGGCACGGTGTCCGTCGTTCCTTTGCCCGTCAGTCGGACGGCTTGCATGTCTAGGAGGTGGCATTCTTTGTCGGTCCTCCTCCCGACATTTCTCTTTATCTTCTTCCCAGCGATCCTTCGACTCTCGCCGGGGAGGATGCTTCAGATTCAGTGCATCAATTGCTTCTTTCTCCGCAACTAGGGGAGGATGCTTCAGCTTTGTGGTGTTGTCCTGATGATCCGGTTCTTGAGTAGTTGTCTTCCTGACGGTCAGAACTATGATGCTGTTCCGGAACACATTGGGGTCTTACATCATTCCTGGCCGGATCTGTGTGACATTGGTCAGAATGGGAGACCAGTTTTTGGCTTCTGGACAGGGCGACCTTTTGCTGTTCCAGACCCTTGTTGAGTAGTTTAATGCCCAATCGGATCTTCTCTGGGCCTGGATTAGCAAATAGGATTTCTCGAGCCGCAAGGGTGTTTTGCACTAGTGTTGGATACACCCAACCCCCGTTGCTGTCGCATCGAGGCATCCCATGTTCTCCTCCAAAAAGGACTTTGTGAATCTGCGGGAATTGGTCGTCATGAGTATGACGTTTCCTGGTCTTCTGATGTTGCCTACAGTTGTATTTCTCCGCAGTTTCCATGCGTTTCTTTTCTTCCTGAAGGTTTTAGGCTTCATCGAGGAGTACTTTGCGATGCGCTTCTAGGGCCTGGGCCATTTCGTCTAGCTCTTCAGCAGCAAGTTCTGCAGCTGTAGGAATAGGTGTGGTTAATGCAGCATCGATGAGTTTACACGCACCTTCAGTGATCACGTGTCCGTCCACCGACTCTTCTTTGGGCTCGTCTGGGATAAGCACTCCATCCGAGTCTTCCTCATATTCTTCGGCAATCACCTCCTCTATCGGAGGGTCTTTTGTCGGGGTCTTGTTCTTCTTGTTGTTGTTCTTTGCCTTCTTGGCAGTGCCGGTAGCAAAGACAGCTTTGGGTCTGTTTCATGGAGTCAAGCTCTGATCGGTACTTTCGGACATCTGGACCTCGGAATTATCTCCAATATCCATGTCATCCTGCGCTTTGGGAGAGTTTTCCCCGGATCCTTCATCCATGGCTTCTCCTTCCTCTGCAGCTTTGGAGTTATACTCCTCTTCATACTCCGCGGAGAACTTTCGGAAATCTACCGATGTCATCGAGTTATCCAATCACCTCCAGCACTGAGTTTGTTCCGATCGCCTCCAGCACTGAGTCGGTGTTTTCTCCAGCATCGGCAGAGCCGGATTCGGATCCAACGTATCCAAAAAAGTGTGACGTGTGGGTACTGAGGTAGTTGCGGCTTTCCTCGTGGGCTTCCTCGAAGATCCTGATGGTTTCGAGAACCTCATCCACGCTTGCGGCTTGTAGTATCATGCGCCTCAATGTATGCCTCAGGAACGGTTGATCTGTTCCGGCGTTGGCAGAGCCGGAACCATGCTTGTTACTGTGCTCCTCCTGGATTTCGACCTCAGCAGACAGATCGATTTGGGATTTGACCTGACCAGGGAGGGCCACTCCAGATTCGACTTGGACCGCAAGATCTGCTTCAGGCTCTGCTTTCTCCAGTATCTCCGCGATTGGTGCGGGTTGGGTGGGATTAGGGATTACTGAGATCCGAAACTCTTCCGCCTCCGCGGACAAAGGGGACCCAGAAATTTCTTCTACCTCGATCATCACCGTTGGGGTGGGTGGGGCAGGTTCAGCAAAACCGATGTAAACATCGATCTCGCCAAAAGACATGATGGTGTAGGTAGTCACGGCCTCCCTAGCCGGAATCCAGGTCTCGTCGAGAACGATGAGACGGACGTCGCTGGCATAGAGGATGCGACCGACGGCGATAGTCTTGCTGATTCCGATTCTTGCAGATCCCGCTCAAAACGCAGATCCGAAGCTCACTTGCCCCACGGTGGGCGCCAACTGTCGTCATATTGATGACAAGTACGCCATGAGGGGGTCCTCGAGGCTTGTGGAAGAGAGGGGTGTGAGGCATACGGTATTCCGGGACGGTGAGCACACAAGTTTACCCAGGTTCGAATCCACCGGATTTGGATGGATCCTACTCCTGCTAGCAATCCAGTAATACGGCAGAGCCGGAATATGGGTTACAAGGGTTTCGCCTGTGCGAGTTGAAGTTGTAGACTATTGTCAATGTAGGTGCCCTAAAGGCTCTCCCTAGGACGGCCTATATAGATATCCGGCCTAGGGTTTACAGGAGAGATCTATCCGGCTACGACTAAGAGTCGGTTAGAGAGTACATCTTGAACTACAAGTAACATTATGGGCCTATGTCGGTAAGTCTTCTGGGCCTTCCCGTAGCCGGATTGGACTTCGTCTCTTCTCCCTGACTGAGCTTCCCGTGAAGCAAAGCTCTAACCCGAAGTGGGCCACCCTGGTTAGTGAGGAACTATGAGGATACCCGGAAAGTATATCCCCAACAGATACTTGTTCTGTTTTACTGAAAACAGGTCCTTTTGCACAGAGATGCTTGCTAGAGAAGAGGTGACGTTGCGTGTTGATGGCGAGCATGATGATGATGGCCAACGACACTCTCCCTCAACATTTATTACTTAGTTTATGTTTAGGATGATTACTGTAATCAAAAGATTGTGAACGTCTTTAGTGTGTCTCACACTTTGTGAGACGGTTATTCATATGAGCTTGTAACAAATAGTTGTTCCATGTTTATGAATGATTTCTATTTGTGTTCATATCTTGTTTGATTATGTGTGAATTATCGTGGTTTTGAAACTAATTGATAATTCATGAACATTTGTAAAATATTGAAATGCCTTAAAATACCCAACTTAATGATATGTTCATTAATGAATGAAACCATTGTTTGAATTCAAAGTTATATGATAATATGTGAAAGTCATTTGATTTCTTATCACATGTGAATCATGCCTAAGTTTGGCAATATAACTTAAACACCGAGTATTACTTGAATACAAAGTGTTTTGATGAATTGTTGAAAGTAAATACATATTCGATGTATTCTGTTTTAACGAAAATGGTAATTATCATTATATGATTGTTTAAAAGTGTAAAGTAGTTTACCAAAGAAAACATGAATATAAAACTGTTTGATATGATCAAAGTGTTTCATCAATAAAGGGTATGAATATAAAAGAGAATCCAATTACTACGATTTGATCAATAGTAATGAAATTCAACTTATAAGATTTGCATAGAAAAAATTGTGGAATGCAATGCGTTTGAAATGTCAAAATGCAAAGCATCACAATATGATATTAGATATCAAAGTGGGTGAATAGATGGCACCAAATAAATCGTTGTAGTGTAGATGTAGAGACCATTAGTTAGAAATAGTTAGCACTCAATTAGAATATATAGTGAACCATTTGAATTCGTGAAATCGGCTCCATATGTAGTATGGATCATCATAAAAGTTTTGGGGCTATTCGATATAACCAAAACAATAGCAAATAAGTCCTTGTAGAGTATTCATTGGAACCTTTGAATACGAAATCCATAGCTAAAACCAAAAGGGAAGCAAAACTTGTACTGCTTGGATTTTGGTGCATTCTCGAGAAAGTTCACATTCAGTGACATTGCTCGATTATGGAGCAAATGGAATATAGTGAAAAACATGATGAGGTTTCAAAACCCTGCATCAGTGTGTTGAGAAGCGCAACGGACAACGTTCCTAAACGATTCTCTTCACGAAGGAAAGAATCAATGATAATAATCATTGTGCTTTCCCCACTGGTGTTTTCACTACATGAAGTAGGATTCAAAATGTAACCCATATATTGTATGGAGACATTTCTGAATCATTTTTCATGATTCTTGGAATATGACATGCCTACAAACTACTAAGGAAATAATGGTAAGCTAAGGATATGAGAAATCCCAAAGTAAAATTCACTTGAGATTAGAAAGAAATTCATTGGTGAATCTCACAAGTAAAAAGGGTTACTTGAATTTTCCCAAATGACTGCAAAGCCATAGTGGAAAAGGGGGTGAATGAAACAAACACAATTTGTCAAGTATTGGGCGAATTCAAATTAATTTGATTCAAGTGTGCTAAGTGTCTACTGGATTTAAAACTAGTAAAAGTACTAGTATCTCATAGTAAATCTCCAAGTTTGATATTTGATCAAAGGATTTTGAAGTTGTTCAAAATAGTGAGTAGATATGCAATTTGCATGGAATTGAGTGGGAGCTATAAAAGTCTTCCTAAAACAATATGTGAATGACATATTTTTGAGTGGGAGCAATATATGTCTCAAATTCAAATATGTAGGAACATAGTTTGAGTAAGAGTAGTGACTCATACCCAAATATGTTAGAAACATATTTTGAGTGGGAGCTTATAGGAGTGATTCTTAAGTGTGTTAAGAATAAAATCGCAAGTACCGATAAATAATGATTTATAAGGTGTAGAATTTGATAATAAGTGTATTATGATATTATGTAGTATTCCTTATGGGATTCTGAAAAGGGTTTCAGAATAGAAGTTAATTAAGGAACTGGTCCTTAATAACTCAAATTAGGAATAGTATTAAGTTTAACATCAATGGCTGAAAGAAAGAAAAGGATGATCATCATCCACTATGTTGAGACATAGGTTCTATCTTTGAAAACCATGATAATAACTTAACATAATATATGATCCAATAAGGAACATTTAAAAGTGATTAAGTTTGAATCACAGAACGTTGAGCTGAGTTGTCTGTAGTGTCTAATAGAGAACTTTAGACATATTTTCCAAATCCATAAAGGATTACATATATTAAAACATAAAAGGTTATGTTACAATAAAATATGTTGGAAACTCCTGTAAATACGATTAAAGTCAAGTAGGAAGCGAGGTGAACAAAACATCGAAAGTTACACAGAGTGCACTAGTGTTTCGATGAATACATTTATAATAATAGATAAGGTTACCATCTAAAGTGTTGTATAAAGTTATGGCGTGGCTAGTTTGCTTTTAATGTAGAATGATGTGTCCCAGGGCACAGTGCCCATGAGAAAGTCCTCGAGGTTGATCTAAAGTCATTGTAGGCTCCTGTAATCAAGCCTTGTTTTGCTGCCATAGAGACGATGCATACACACAGATGTTATCATGTGATGATAAAGTATTAATGTCAATCAAGGTGACATTAGTAAGTTGCAAAGGATTTGGGACTATAAAGTACAGTCCCAAGACTCAACCTCTTCCATGAGCAAGCATGTTCAGGGTATCGGATATATGGTGCCAATGATTAAGAACAAATGCAGCTAGTTTATATTTATACTCTAGTGCAAGTGGGAGACTGTTGGAAATATGCCCTAGAGACAAATAGTAATAAGGACTATTATCATATTTCATAAAGTTTATGATTAAGTTTTATATCATGCTATAACTATATTGAGTGGAAACATCAATACAATGTGATATATAAACAACCAGGGGTTCCCAGTGAAACTCTAGTCACTGGTTCATTGATCAACAGATGATCAAGTTTCCTGATCATGTGGCATTTATGCCAGTTGGAAATGGAGTCAACTCATTCTGAGAATGAGATGATGAACCAATACCCATCCTAAACATCGTGACCCGATCATGTCACAAAGTTCAAGTTATGATGATTAGAAATGGATCCTCGTAGACTATTCCTTAGACCGTGGGGCTATATCAATCACTATCTCCCGAGAGTGCTTAGATAGCATCAACTGCCACTTGGTAATAAAGTGGTTATAAAGGTTTGTTCAGGTACTTGGAGGAAACCATAGAGGCAAGATCTGTCAATAGCGGGATTTTTTCGTCCAGATGCTAGAAAAATACTCAAGGGCCCACTCGAAGAAGTTATATCCAATAGCTGCACAATGTGTGATTTGATCACAGGGATATGACTTGTCGGAACGAGTCAAGTAGCATTATTTGGTAACGAGATTGAACACGACATGGTGATGTAATTTATTAGATCTCGGGCAATGCAACTATCGAGAGACAAAGGGAATATGACACGACCGTCCTGGTTCAAACGATGAAAGATCTTCGTGGAACGCACAGGGGTCACATGGCCATCCCGGTCCCTCTGTTGATCATTGGTCCAGGAGTGTCCCGACCATGCCTGTAGTGTTCCTGAACCGTAGGGTATCACGCTTAAGGATTTGATGATTCTTAGAGAGTGTTTATAGGATTGGTAGAATCGCTGAAGAATAGCAGAGAGAAAACCGGAAGGGTTTCGGTAAGTCCGGAGGATGTCCAGAGTGGAGGTGGAAGGTGTTCCATAGCCACGGAGACTGAATAATATGTGAACGAATGTTAAATATTGATTTAATCATTTATTCATAATAATTTAATTAAAGAGAAAATCAATTTAAAAGGTCAAAAGGCATAATGGGCCAATTCCGAGAGGGGAAAGGGCCCAAGAGGGGGCCGAACCCCTAGGAGGGGCCAAGGGGGTGGCCGACGGCCCTATTGGGCCAGCCCCCCACGTGGGGCGCATGGAGAGGTGGCCGACGGCGCCTCCCCCCACCTCCTCCTCCTTTAGTCACACCCCAGGACTTTGAGGGAGGTAGTACCTCCCCTCCCCTTATATATAGTGGGGGTATTTGGCCAAATAAATACACACAATATTCAATAAACGTGTCCTCACTTTTGGGGAGACATACAATTCGTATTCTCTCTCTCTCTCTCTCTCTCATGACCGTGGTCCCAAGTTCGGACTGCGCGAACGAGAGACATCTTTACCGCAGATCGTCGTCGTGCTATAGGATTTGGATCCAGGAGCTCTACTTCCGCAACTGGTGCTGGATCGGGGAAGCGGGAGTCATTGTCAGGCACCAGACGTGTGTAACTCCCCGCGAGGTGGCACACTTGAGGCACTCAAGTCGTTGGAGCCAAAGGAGTGCAAGGACTACATCACGACCTTGAGGTCGGCTTCGGCTCGTATACATCAACCACGCTCTCCTGAGCGTTGACAACACTTTTTGGTCTTCAAGGGTAAGTTCGCGAAAAGCCCCTCCCATTACTGCATTACTAATAGATAGGTCCTGGCAATATCAGGGGTTCAGGGGCGTAGGGTAAAATTTTATTTTTTTCATACGCGGAACCCCTACACATTGTTCTTTTCTAAAACCACGATGATATCTCTACACATATACATGACCACACATGCATATATACTACTCAAGTTGGATTCTGTGATGATGCACAACTAATTTTGTCACACTGGTGCAACTAACCATGCATGCAATGTGTGGAAGCTCCTTTATTTTACCTATGTGTTTTTGGTCTCTATGACGACCATGGATCTCTCCTATAGTCATATTGCATGCATGCGTGTTCTTTTCCATGCATATTACATTATTGTTGATAGATCCACATGATGACCACATTGCATGTGTGTTCTTTTCCAATAATATACCACATTTTCATATATATACGTGACCACACATATAACTCTATGATGATGCAAGTTATGTCACACTAGTGCAACATGCAATGTGCATGTGTGGAAATTGTGATTTTCCTATATATGTGTTTGGTCTCTGTGAGCATGCATGCTTGTACACATGGAACCCCTAGAGTCATTGCATATGTGTTATTTTCCCTAAACCACATTGATATCCACACTGCTAGCTAGATGTCATTGATCCACATATATGACCACATTCCATGTGTTCTCTTTTCCAAAACCACATTGTTGGTATATCTACCACACACACACTAGTAGATTCTGTGATGCAACTTTGTCACACTGGGGCAACATGGAATATGTTGCTTTCCTATGTGTTTTGGTCTATATGACCATGCATGGTTTAATTTGACACATGGATGCCCTAGAGACAATGCATGATGTGTGTTCTTTTGCTAAACCAGTACACACTGATATATATCCACTAGAGCCACCGATCCCATCACATGACCACATTGCATATATGTCCCTGTTCTTTTCCAAAACAATAATGATGACGATATCTATCTACATATATGCATGAGACCACACACATGCATATACTCAAGTGGATTATGTGATGATGCACAACTTCTATCACTGGTCCATGCATGCATGCAATGTGGAAGCTCCTTTATTTAATTCATGTGTGTTGTTGTTCTCTATGACCCATATGGAATATCTCTCCTATAGAGTCATATTGCATGCATATGTGTTCTTTTCCTAACTAACCCACATTGATATGGCCACCAGACTCATTGATAGATCCACACCATGATCACGGCATTGCATGTGTGTTCTTTTCCAATAATACCACACACTGGTATCAACATATGACCACACACACTCTGTGATGCAACTTATGTCACACTGGTGCAACATGCAATGTGTGGAAGCTGCTTTTCCTATCTGTTTGGTCTCTGTATCCATGGTTGTACACATGGAACCCCAGAGTCATTGCATGTCTTCTTTTCCTAAATAAACCACATTGATATCCACACAACTATAGGTGTCATTGATCCATACATGACCACATTGCACATTGATATATATCTACATGACCACACACAATAGTGGATTATGTGATGCAAAAAACTTCTGTCACACACACACACACAGGTCCAACATGCATATGTGGAAGCTACTTTCCTATGTGTTTTTTGGTCTCTCTGAGACCATGCATGGTTTGACACATGGATCCCCTAGCTTCCAGAGTCACTAATTAATTGCATGTGTGTGTTCTCTTCCTAAAAACCACATTGATATCCACACTAGAGTCATGATCTCTCAACATGACTATTGCATGTGCTCTTTTCCAAAACCACATAATGATATCTACATGCATGACCCACACACACATACTCTAGTGGATTCTATGATGCAACTAACTTCTGTCACATTGGTGCAAACATGCATGCAATATATGTTGCTTTCCTATGTGTTTTTGGTCTATGAGACCATGCATGGTTTAATTTGACACATGGATCCCCGGGAGACATCATTGCATGATGTGTGTTCTTTTCCTAATAAACCAGTACTAACTGTCCACTATAACTAGAGTCACTGATCCAGCTCACATGACCACATTGCATATATATATATATATGTACACTGTTCTTTTCCAAAACCACAATGATATATCTAGCTACATGTACATGACCACACACATGCATATACTCAAGTGGATTCTATGATGTTGCACAACTTGTGTCACACTGGTGTAATTTTGCATGCAATGTGTAATATCCTTTATTAATTAATTCCTATGTGCATGGATCTCTCCTAGAGTCATATTTTGCAATGATGTGTTCATTTCCTAACCCACATTATTGATATGGCCACCCGAGTTATTGTTGATAGACCACATTGCACGTGTTCTTTTCCAATAATATATACCACATTAATATCTACATGACCACACACAAACTCCAGTGGATTCTGTGATGCAACTTAACTTCTGACACACTGGTGCAACATGTGCAATGTGGAAGCTGAGATTTCCTAGCTATATATGTGTGTTTTTGGTCTTTGTGACCATAATTTGACACATGGATCCCCTAGAGTCATTGTATATACGATGTGTTCTTTTCCTAAACCACATTGATATAAATATATATATCCACTAGAGTCATTGACCACAACATGACTACATTTGCATGTGTTCTTTTCCAAAACCATGCATGATGACCGCACACTACTCTAGTGGATTATGTGATAGATGCAACTTCTATCACACACTGGTGCAACATGCAATATGGAAGCTACCTTATGTGTTTTTGTCTCTCTGTGACCATAGTTTTTGACATATGGAACCCCTAGATACATTGCATGTGTTCTTTTCCTAAACCACATTTTGATATATATCAACATGATTCTGTGATGCAACTTCTGTCACACACTGGCCATGCAACATGGAATTGAAAGCTGGTTATTTATTATTTCCTATATGATGTTTAATTTTAGCTAGTGTGACACACATGGATCCCCCTAGAGTCATGCATGTGTTCTAACCACATTGATATATCCACTATACTCTCTAGTCATTCACATGGATATGTGGAAGCTTCTTTAATTTTCCAATGTATTTTGGTCTGTGTGATTTTCTTTGGGCTCAAACATTGATATATACCATATGTGTTGCTATGACCTAAAACTAACCAAAATAAGGATAAAAGTCCATCGTTCAACCCTAATCTGGAGAAATCCATTGTTTAAAATAAACCACATTTTGAATCTTATCTAAATTTGAATATATTATCCAAAAAATTACCTCTCTTGAGATCATTATACAAACCAGAATATAAACTAGTAGTCCACATTATTGCTTTTTTCAAGATTTATTCTTCAATAATTTATAGTTTTCTTCACCAAGGTTGTTGGGGGGATACCCCCGGGTAGGGTCACGCCGGGGTATAAATGCCGAGTTAGCCGAGGTTCAGCAAGGTCAAAGCAAATGCTGGCTGAGTCACCTCAAGGCAGGCCGGATCACGGAGTAACCCAGACCAGGGACGTCCACCTTACATGGTCTCAACCGACTTAAGCCGTATGTCGGTAAGATATATCTAACTTGTATGCAGGAACAGGTATGGCCGGATCTACTATGCAGGATCCGGGTTATATAAAGTTTGCAAGAGAAGGAAGGTATCTCGCTGGTCAAAAGGTGGCTACTATACGTGGAGCGTGAGCGAAGCGGACAGAGGCCGGACCACCGAGGCGTGGTCGACAAAGGTGACGAAGCCAATGTCGGTTGACGCAGGCTCCGCAGAGGCTCACGTAGCCTCTACATGGGTGACGCGGGGGAAAAGTAACCCGGTCAGCTTACTATTTTGGGAGGAGGAATATTCCTTGGAATATGACTCCACGTATGCCCTAAGTGGATACCTAGCCACCCCTATATAAGGAGGGCTAGGGCTTCTGTAGAGGGGGTTGATTTCTAGGAGATTGCTCTGAGGGCTAGCTAGTGGCGAGAGTACGAGAGTTCTTTCTTCCTCCTCTCCCCAATACAGCTCTGGGAGCACTTGTAATCTATGAAGGAGAATCAAATACAAAGCTTCCGTGTGTGGAATCACCACACTATCCCTCCCTAGATTCCCCTAGTGCATTTAGTCCCCACCTTTAGCCTATACATGGCATCTGCCGTGACACCACCACGACAGTTGGCGCCCACCGTGGGGCATGCGGCGCTAGCAGGGGTGAAGATCCGGACGGGAAAACTCATCGGCACCGGCGAACGCACCGTCTCTAGCTTCATTCAGCGCTTCGGAGCGATGGATTTTGTCAGCGACAACGCTGGCTGCTTCAGCATGCATCCTCTTCCACGCAACGGCCTCTTCGTCAAGCTCGGCACACACAAGGTCTACGTTGATGTCGATATGTCGTGCATTTATCCGCAGCACATCGTCGAAGGAGGCGAGCCATCCCTTAGCGTGGTTCAAGGGGCGCGTATCACTCGCTCCCCGAACCGTGCAGAAGTGATGATGACTGCGCCAGCTGTAGGTGCGAGCAAAGATCCGGCACCAGATCCGGAGATAACACCTAAGGCACCGAGGAAAAGTAGAGGTCCTCCACTAGAGAGGCCTGAGAATGTACTGCAGCAGGCGATGGGTAGCTTGGCCAATCAGTAGCAGTAGTAGTAGATCCAGCTCAGGCACAGGCCGAGCTAGAGGAAACTAGGCGAAAAATACAAGAGGGTGCGAAAAAGATAGCCGCGGCTCAGCAGTCGCTGAACATGACACTGCCTGAGTACGCAAAGGCAAATAAAGAAGATGCTGTAAAAGTAATGGGGAGAAATCTCATGAGTGAAATGAATAGAGAGGGTGATACTAGGATTGAGGAATCAGAGAACTGTTTGTCCGTGGGGCTGCCGAAGTACAGTACCCTGGCAAAGAATTTCAGGGCAGCAGATGCAGCTGCATCCGAGTTAGAAGGTCTGACGGGTGAAGCCCGCCAAAGACAGCAAGATAGGGTTAACGAGTTGGTTCGGATCGCGAACAGGCAGAAGGAGGAATTGCTCAGGGCTAACCCGGAGAGAGCTGGGGCCTCCAAGATCGTTCATTCGGCGGTGTGTAACCCGGAGAAATCCGCTAGAGCCGCATCGTCTCCTCATGGTGGTCCTAGGAGAGAAGAGGTGGTAACCTTGGCCAGAAGGAATAAACAGATAGTCCCATATGACCCGGCAACGGCAGGGAAAGGAAAAGAAGTGCAAAGAAATGAGGATCGAAGGAGTGTGAGCCGAGGTAACCGCGACCAAGGCAATGCCGGTCAAAGGAATGCTGTAAATGGCAATGCCGAACAGCGTAATGCGGAAGGTGCAGGTCAACCGCAGCAGCGGAATATGCCACGGCAAGAGCAAAGTGCCGGCCAAGGTATGCAACAAAGGACAGCTCCACCGGAGCAAGATAGATACAATGATGGTAATTTGGAGATGGTGAATGCTAGCTATCCCCGGCCGGATTATCATGTGATAGGATCAAGGTTGGGAAGGAGAGACTTAATGCGTGATGACGCCAGGTTAAAACTGGATTGGTTGTATAGGTCGGAGAAAATTGAGTGTCAAGGTCCTCCGGGTCCAGCATGTTTTAGGCCCCGGATCATGAAGGAACCTCCGGTACCTAACTTTCAGTTACCTAGAGGCACAAAGACATATGACGGTAGCACTAAGCCGGAGGATTGGTTGATTAACTATGCTACTACTGTAAAAATTGCCACATGCAACTTGAGGTGGGCTGTGAGATATGTACCCCAGATGTTGGAGGGGCCAGCAAGGGTATGGCTAAACAATTTGCCACCCGGAAGTATTAACTGTTGGATCGATTTTGAGGAAATGTTTGTTAGCAATTTCTCAAGTACGTATCAGAGGCCCAACAGGCCACAAACCCTAGCAATGTGCAGGTAGAGACCGAATGAGACAAACCGGGAGTTCTTAACCCGTTGGTGCAATGTGCGAAACTCGTGTGAGGGCATGATTGAATCACAGGCCATAGCTTGGTTTGCGCAAGGATGCAGATATGCAAGCATGCTATGGCAAATGTTGCAAAGAGATATGCCAACTACATTGGCAGAAACGATCCGGATTGCTGATTCATATGCTTTGGGTGATCCGACGCAACCTAAGCTCACCTCGAAAGAGTCAGGAGAGGAGTACTACCAGAGAGATGGAGCTGGGTCATCCCGGAGGAATGATTATCGAGGTAAAAGAAGAGATGGCAGACCGGATTACCGGTACAGTTCGCAACAAGTTGCAGCTGTGAATCAAGATCAACCCGGAGCACGAGACAGTCAACGTCAGAAAACTGGAGGACAACATTGGACGCCAAGGAATGATTGGAAGAAAACTTGGACGCCAGAGCAGAAAAAACAGTGGCAAGAGAAGAAGGACTGTCCGAGGTATACCTATGAAGCAATTCTGGATCAGCCGTGTAAATTTCACACGCCTAATCCAAGTAACCTGGCTGGTCACACAACTAGGCAGTGTGAGTGGATGCGAAATATAGAACAAAGTGGTTCGGGGAATGCTTAGGCACCTCGGAATGATCAACCTCAGCAGGAGTTATCCCGGCAGCAATTGCTCTCCAGAGCGAACACGCAACCGTTAATGTTGCCTCCCCCTCCGCCGAGGTATGACAACCATGAGAGAAGGGATGCAGTGCATCAGGTGGAAAACCAAAACCAGCAGGATCAAAGGTACCCCGGAAACGAGGGGAGAAATGAGTATAGAGAACACCATCAGAGTTACTGTCTGTTCACTACGGAAGAGACAGACGGGAAGAGCTTGCAGCGCCGACATATGGAAGTGAATGCAGTAATGCAAGCTGTGATGAGGTACATGCCTTGGTCGGACCAGGAAATCACCTGGAGCATCAAAGATCATCCCAAGCTTATGCCTAGTCTGGGCTCATATGCACTGGTGTTGGACACAACATTCATTGGGCCTAGTATCAATGTAAGATTCTCCAAGGTACTGATTAACAATGGTAGCAGCATTAATATCATGTATGCGGATACGATGCGCAAATTGGGTATCTCGGAGAACATGCTCCAACCTACAAGGACAACTTTTCATGGCATTGTGCCAGGCATTTCTTGTGAGCCCATAGGCAAGGTCCGGGTTGACGTTTTGTTCGGCACAAGAGATAACTGCCGAACTGAGAATTTGGAGTTTGAGGTGGTGAACATAGAAAGTGCGTATCACACGTTACTCGGAAGACCGGCACTGAACAAGTTCATGGCAAGCTGCCACATCAGTTATGTGAAGATGAAGTTGCCTGGGCCAAATGGTGTGATCACTATAGCCAGAGATTTCCGACGTTCCATTGAGTGTGCGTCAGCCGGATCAAACCTAGCCGAGTCACTTGTGATTGCGCAAGAAAAGAGAAAGATCCAAGAGGTGGCGGCATTGGCTCAGTCCGCACAGCAGTGTATGTCGGCACTGAGTAACCCGCATGGTAGTGTCTCATTCCAAGCGACAAAAGATACCAAGAAGGTGCCTGTTGATGATATGTTCCCTAAGCGTACCGTAACAATTGGGGCCGTGTTAAATGACAAATAGGAAAGCGAGCTCGTCAACTTCCTCCGTGAGAATCGGGATATTTTTGCTTGGTCCACACAGGACTTGCAGGGTGTTCCGAGGGAGTTGGCCGAGCACTCTTTGAATGTGAGACCCGGAGCTAAGCCGGTGAAGCAACCTCTCAGCCGCTTCGCCAAAGACAGGAGAAAAGTTATAGGAGACGAGATAGCTCGGTTGTTGGCTGCAGGATTTATAATGGAAGTGCTTTACCCGGATTGGCTGGCTAATCCGGTGCTGGTGGAGAAGAAGAAAGATGATCCGAATGTGGCAGTGGTGTGGCGTATGTGTATCGATTACACGAACCTGAATAAGGCGTGTCCAAAAGATCCGTTCCACTGCCAAGGATAGACCAGGTCATAGATTCCACTGCTGGGTGTGAGTTGTTGTCGTTCATTGATGCATATTCTGGTTTCCACCAGATACCTCTGAACCCAAATGATCAAATAAAGACTGCGTTTATCACCCCGTATGGGGCTTATTACTATCGCACCATGCCTTTTGGTTTACGTAATGCTGGGGCAACGTACCGGAGATGTATGCAAAAAATGTTTGCATGACCAAATTGGTCAAAATGTGCAGGTGTATGTGGATGATGTTGTGATAAAGACCAAGGAAAGCAAAACGCTCCTTGACGATATCAGGCAGACGTTCGCGAACCTAAGAAGGTTCCAGATGAAGCTTAACCTGGAGAAATGTACCTTCGGTGTCCTGGCTGGAAAATTACTCGGATTCCTCGTCTCTAGCCGAGGAATCGAGGTCAATCCAACTAAGATCCGGGCCATATAACGAATGGAGCTGCCAAAGTGTCTTAACGATGTCCAGAAGTTCACTAGTTGCCTGGCATCGTTGAGTCGGTTTGTATGTCAGTTGGGAGAAAAGGCACTGTCTCTCTATCAACTCATGAGAAAGTCGGATAAGTTCATTTGGACGCCGCAGGCCAATGAAGCCTTTGCTCACTTAAATAAAATGTTAGCCACTGCACCAGTGTTAGCCTCTCCACTATCAAAGGAGCCAATGTTGCTCTATATAGCCGCAACCAACCGAGTTGTAAGTGCAGTAATTGTGGTAGAGCGCGACAAAGAGGGTAAGTCGATGCAAAGGCCAGTATATTATCTGAGCGAGGTATTATCAGCCTCAAAGAAAAATTATCCGCACTATCAGAAAGTAGCGTATGGTGTGTACATGGCAGCTACGAAGCTGAAACACTATTTCGAGGAACACCCAATCAAGGTAATATGTGAAGCTCCCATATCCGAGATAATGAGCAACAAGGATGCGAGTGGCAGGATTGCAAAATGGGGAATTGAGCTAGCACCTTATGCGCCACAATATGACAGAAGAGAAGCGATTAAATCTCAAGCTATGGGGGACTTTTTTGTGGATTGGACCGAGGTGCAATATGAGCCACCATTGCCAGATCCGAACTACTGGAGAATGCACTTTGACGGATCAAAAACAAAAACTGGGTTAGGTGCCAGAGTTGTGCTAACCTCGCCAAAGAAGGATCAGCTGAAATATGTGCTACAGATCCACTTCACTACATCAAACAATGTTGCATAATACGAAGCACTTATACATGGGCTCAAAGTGGCAAAGGAGGGTAGTATACGTCTGATCCAATGCTTCGGTGCCTCGGATCTCGTAGTCTAGCAGGCCTCCGGGCAATGGGATGCTTTGGACGCAAACATGGCATTATATAGATTTCATGTGCAGAAAATATCTGGTTACTTTGAGGGATGTGAATTTCACCATATACCTTGGGTGGAGCATAAGGCTGCTGACGTACTGTCGAAGCTCGGTTCAACCCGACAAGCAATTCCACTAGGCGTAGCATTGGAGTACCATTTCGCGAAACCCGGGGACTGCCTTCGCAAACCCGGGGACTGCCACGACAAACCCGGGGACTGCCACGACAAACCCGGGGACTGCACAGCATGATCCGTTAGAAGTTATGTCGGTGGATCTGATGGAAATTGATGAGGAAATATTCCCAGTGAGAGTTGTACCACCTTGGGCATTCCCAATATTCCAATTCCTGAAAGATGAAACCTTACTCACTTAGGAGGTACTTTCCAGGCAAACTCAGAGGAGAGCGAAAGCATACACGATCATCAATTCCGAGTTATACAAAAGGAGTGTGACTAATGTCCTCCAGCGATGTGTTGACCCAGAGGAAGGACTTGACATCCTCCGAGATATACATCAAGGGGAATGTGGGTATCACGCCTCATCCAGAGCTTTGGTAGCAAAAGCTTTCCGCCATGGGTTTTACTGGCTAAGTGCCTTAGAACAAGCGGAAGATCTGGTGAGAAAGTGCAATGGCTGTCAGAGATATCCGACAAAAACACATATGCCAATGTCGGAGCTCAAGACCATACCAATTACATGGCCATTTGCTGTATGGTGCTTGGATATGGTTGGCCCGTTTAAACCAGCAAAGGGAAATATGACTTACATTTTGGTCATGGTGGACAAGTTTACAAAGTGGATTGAAGTGAAGCCAATAATAAAATGTGATGGAGCTACAGCCGTAACATTTCTCAAAGACATCATCTTGAGATACGGTTATCCACACAGTATCATAATAGATAATGGCACAAACTTTGCTGAAGGAGCATTCGCACGTTTCTGCCGGGATAAGAAGATCCGGCTAGACGTTGCCTCGGTAGCCCACCCCTCATCGAACGGACAATTGCAAAGATCCAATGGATTAGTATTATCCGGGATAAAACCCGGGATCATTGAGTCGCTGCAAAGATCAGCGCGGTGCTGGATAGAAGAACTACTAGCGGTATTGTGGAGTTTAAGAACATCTCTGAATCGATCAACAGGCTATACGCCATTCTTTCTGGTATATGGGGCAGAAGCTGTATTACCAGCCGACATAGAGCATGATTCGCCTAGGGTCACCCAATACACAGAAGCCAAAGTGCAAGAAGCCCGGTAAAATGATGTTGATCTGCTGGAAGAAGCGAGAGAATTGGCATTGTCCAGATCCGCTATATATTAGCAAAATCTCTGACGCTATCATAGCCGGACAGTAAGCCCTCGAGTTTTCCGGGAAGGCGATCTGGTACTCCGGTTGGTACAACGTACTGCTGGCATGCACAAGTTATCCCCTCCATGGGAAGGGCCATTCATTGTGAGCAAAGCATTGCACAATGATTCTTATTATCTTATCGATGCAAAGCCACAGGAAAAGAACAAGGCGGACAGGTCCGACGAGGAATCTAAGCATCCATGGAATGTAGCACTACTTCATCCTTTCTACACTTAGCAGAGAAGTGTTTGTATCCGAGTTCCTCATATGTCGGTATGTATGCCGGGAATGAGCCTATCAATGAAATCTTTGCACCTCGAGCAGTAACTCGGGGACTGCCTTAGTAATTTTAGCTCTCTTCTACGTTTATTATTTTTATGTCGGCTGGCGTAAGTCGTTTCTGCTTAGGTCGAATTAGTAATGTGTGAGCACCCAGAACCTAACTCTTCGACTTGCTGCTGTCCAACAAGATTTGGCTTCATGGCAAGCAAGAGAAAAAGTTTGGAATTGCGTAGCACATGAAAAACGACTAAGGGCTAAAACTTAATTGAACCGACGTTTGTTTTTCAAACTAACCATATGTGTACTTTAAATTTATCATGCTGAATTATTTTGAGCTAATCCCAAAGTTTCCAAGTATTGTTAAGACAATTTTTGAAGCTCGGACTCGTAAGTCATAAAACCGAACCAAGGTAGACACGAGCCGAGCCAAAAGATTGGAAGAACGAGAAAATCAAACTCGGGGACTACGCCCAAGTCAATCTAGCATAAAAACTTAGTAGCAAAATATTACTTGTGCACATGATACAACTACACCTAGCATACCAGGGATCTAATAAACTTTAAAGTTTTTCGGTCAAGGACCAGTAGGAGGAGGAAGTTTGGCGTCATCTTTGCTATCTTCGACGTCCGAGGCATCGTCCTCTTCATCTTCATCCGAACCATCTTCTGTGTTTTCAGCATTTTCGGCATCAGCGGCACCAAGGAAGCTCGGACCCTCGTTCCATTCATGAATGGGGGCATATTCAATGAGGCTATGGGCGCAAGCCTTGCGCCGAGCAATCCACTCTGGGTCGTTGGACCATTTTGATCCGGTGCGCATCCACGCTAGGAGGTTGAGGTCGATCTTCTCGTACCACGTAAGCACGTAGTGGAGAACGGTCTCAGCTCCAGCATGGCCAGCGGATTCCTTCCAAAGGTCGAGCTGGGTCTCGCATTCCATCAATTGGTCGACGAGAACTGCGGTCCCCTCCGGAGTATCTTCCTCAGGCCAAAAGGCGTTGATGATCCGAACTGCCACGCCAAGGATATCTTTGCCATAGTTCTTCACGATTTCCACGCGAGAAGACAAGATGACCAACAGGTCCTCCATGTCATAGGGAATTTCTTCAGCGTCAGGAGCAATGGGGGTACCCCTTTCTCGGTGGAACTTAGCAACAGCGGTGCTCGCAATGGCGTTGCCCTCTGGAAATTTGCCTGAAAACAATACAGGAGAAACAAGTAAGGAAAAGACATGAGAAGCAACCCGAAGAAGTATGCCGGACGAAGGAAAATAACTTACGGGAAATATGGCTGTGGATCCGGGTTAACTCCTTGGTACAGTCATCGCGCCTTTTGCGAAGCTGCACAAGTTCAGTGTTCGCCGACTCTAGTTTGACGTCGGCCTCCTAGAGAAGCTCTTGGTCCTTGGAAATCTGGAGGGTGAGGCGCTCCCGCTCTTTAGTATAGTCCTGGCCAGCTTTTTGAAGTTCGGCTTGGTGCTGCGCCTTTAGCTTCTTCATATCTGCCTTGAGCTTGGCAATCTCATCATCTTTGGCTCGGAGGAGGGCAAGCTCGTCGTCTTTCTTCTTAAGTTTGGCCTGATGCTGCCCTGCTTGTTCGAGAAAATGCAGCATCATATTAGGCACGGGCACACTATCTTCAAGAGATGCTGAAATAGTTTGTTGACCCGGCGGAGCCGAGGTATGAATGTTTGTCGAGCCACGGAGAAAAAGAGATAGAAAGCATAGAAAAGTTGAGAAAAAATAACTTACCCTTGATCTGGTCCAAATTCTTCCTCATGAGGATATTCTCAGCCTCCATCCCAGCTGCGGAAAATGATGAAGAAAAACGGGAAAATGAAAGGAACTTACCCCTTTTCTCGTATTCAGCGAGAAGTGCATTATGCTTTGCGCGCAGCATCTTGTGAGTGTCCAGCAGATGCTGAAACTCAGCGCTCCGGCGGTTGGTGGTCACCTAAAAGGAGTACAAAAAGATAGCTTAGTCTTGTGCATATTCAAAGTGTACAAAATCAGGGCCAAGTGGAACTTAACCCGGCTCTAGGTGTGTGCATATTCGAAGTGTACAAAATCCGGGCCAAGTGGAACTTAACCCGGCTCTAGGTGTGTGCATATTCGAAGTGTACAAAATCCGGGCCAAGTGGAACTTAACCCGGCTCTATGGGTGTGCATATTCGAAGTGTACAAAATCTAGGCCAAGTGGAACTTAACCCGGCTCTAGGTGTGTGCATATTCGAAGTGTACAAAATCCGGTCCAAGTGGAACTTAACCCGGCTCTAGGGGTGTGCATATTCGAAGTGTACAAAATCCAGGCCAAGTGGAACTTAACCCGGCTCTAGGTGTGTGCATTTTCGAAGTGTACAAAGATCCGGGCCAAGTGGAACTTAACCCGGCTCTAGGGGTGTGCATATTCGAAGTGTACAAAATCTAGGCCAAGTGGAACTTAACCCAGCTCTAGGTGTGTGCATTTTCGAAGTGTACAAAGATCCGGGCCAAGTGGAACTTAACCCGGCTCTAGGTGTGTGCATATTCGAAGTTATCAAGGAGCTACGTTAGTTTTCTAAGGAGCATCCGGCCGAGTAACAAGTTACTCCCCCGGAGGCTCGGGGACTAATGGTTATGTCACTAATGTCTACAGCATGTTAAGGAAATGAAGAACTAACATACCTCCATCATCCGACCCGCGAGGTTAATTGCCTTGGCAGCAATATTCATCTGCGCAGAAAATTCGGCGGGATCGAACTTCTCCGCGAGGTCGTCGTTGTGGACGAACTCAGCCTTGTTCCAGTGTAACTACCTCAGTGAATTACGCTCTTAGTTAATGCCTGGATGAACGAAAGTGGTTAAAATAGTACGGCGGGGCCGAGGGCCACTCACGGTAGACCTTTCGGCCGTCCTAACCACTTTCAAACAAAGGGAAAAGAATGAGCGGCGTAATCGGCAGGCGAAGGGATCAACTACATACACAAGTGAGTATGTATGCAAGCCACATACAACAGTCCTCAGAGCCATTCCATCTAAAAGAAATAGAAATATTGCAACGCCATACGGCAAGATCCAAATGTCCTAGATAGATATAATAATTTAGGATAGCTCCGCATACATCACACATCAGAGTATCAGGCGGAAGCGGAAAACAAGATCCGAGTACGGATAAGAAGCAAATTGGCATAAGATGCCCCATAAATAAACACATCCCGCCCACAGATCACACGGATCCCTGTTCCCGGAATCTCTACACCGAATGATCGTTGCCAACATCATCTGTCTCTTCCACCCAGTATCCATCTTGCGGGTACACCTGTTCATCTGAATCAAACAATTTATCGTGTGAGACCCTAGGGGTACTCAGCAAGTCTTTATGCCACTAAAGGGGACACAACCTGGGGTGACGCTATTGCAGCAAAAGATAATACCTAACAATTCTATAGAGACTCGCTAACCTTCCGCCTAACCAATGATAGACGGAAGTCCGTGAATTAAGAACAACAGTTATAACAACGTGGAAGCGGACGAACAACCCCCATCATCCGTTGGCAGTTTTATTAACCATTCCATGAGTATTGCACTATTTACTAGTCAGGTACTTAGTCAATTTAAAAGCGGTACTTTAGTTGTACTTGTCTATGATCGAGAAACTGTGCTCCAAGTCATCCATAACCGCGGACACGGCTTTCAGAAAGGTTTACCCTGCAGGGGTGCACGAATAGCAACACACACTCGATCAACCTCGGAAAAACCAAATCAAAACCCAACGAGGCATTCACGACAAAGCGATCACAGGATTCAGTAATATTTCAGGGGGCCACCCCATTAAGCTACCCGCAACGAAGTTGGCCGGCTCCGAGACGGACCCAAGGTTTGTGTGGATGGCGGTAAACGACTAGGAACCCCAAAATGTGCCTGGGCTTGTCGATACAGCGAAAACGTGTCACGGTCCAAAACAGTACAGGTGCTCCTCGCACAATCTTAAATAAAGCAGTAACATGGCATAAGTACAGAATATTAATAAAGCCCCAAACAAATTTTGGCCCCAAGAAATAAGAATGAATCAAGCTCTGGCTCAGGGGGGTCCATAAGGCCTCCCGGATGTGGATAGTGCGAATAAACAAGGAACAGGAATCAAGTACTCGGGGTCCTACGGGACACAAGTGAGCAGGAAAAACCAAATAGCAGATATTGCTCACCGGTGCCTCTTTCATTAATTATCCCAGTACTACTCTGGTTATGTTGTTTAGGTACCTCATTAACCATCAGACACTCACATACCCTACTCATGCTTTTCTACGACTCGCATGGCTCAAACAACTCCTGTAGTAATGGCTCATGGGACCGGAACAAGCTTGGTGTGGTTTAAAAGTAAAGGCCATGCAGTACTTGGGATTCAATTTAATGCAAGCGTGACTCGATGATGCAAGAATAAGATAGAGGCAATAGGTACTGTATGTATGCAAGCATGTGGTAGTGCTTGCCTGGCAGCTCAGTTGAAGCGAGAGAATAAGATAGAGCCAATACTCCTGGGATTCCTGGTACTTCTCCTGTAGGGCGTCTATTCGAAGAAGAACCAAACAAATAAGGGCCAACATGAATAATGTGCACAAGCATATGAATTAAAATGCGACAAGTAAACAATCATGCCATGATGAATGATGCACAATTTACATGGCATTAAAGTAGCATGGCAAAGGTGAGGTGTGGATGCAAGAAATAAAGCATTTTAATATTTATTTAAACAAGTTTTATTGTCATAAACAGTTCAGATTTTGAATGTTGACTTGATGCATGCTTCAATTCAGGACAAGGACTGCATAGATAGAATGGGCTCGTCGCGATGATCGATTTAGACATATTATTTGTCAAATTTGGAGTTATAAGACAAAAGTTATTAATTCATTAAGGAAAAGGGCATTTCTTTGTAATTTTAGTCATCTCGAAATTTTAATTGTTCAAAATATATTTTGGAGGGCATATTTGAATTCCTCACATTTTTCTGATTCCAAAACATATATTACATGTATTATTTGGGTTTGTATTTTAAAAATTATTTAAATATGATTTGAATTTGAATTTAAATCAATTTGAAAAAGATTAGATTAAAAACAGACACAGGAAAACTTTTGTTACTCAGGCGAAACTCAGACCCAGTCACTGACAGGTGGGCCTTTGTGCTGACTGGACCACGCGCGGGGAAAACCTTTTGTCACTGCGTCTCGGGCTAGCCACTGTGAATGCGGGGTGGGCCAGCTGGCGCAGGCCCGCGTGTCAGCGGCGAGGGAGACAGGGGCTGACAGGTGGGGCTGGGGGCTGGAGCGCGGGTTGTGGCCGGGAAAAGCCGAGGGGTTTTCAGCAAAAGCGTCAGCGCGGCTGACTGCTGGGGTCGGTAGGAGCGCGGGTCGCAGGAATCAAAAAGGTGGGGGGGCTTTTTGCAAATCGACCACGCGCGGGTTACTGTTTTTCTTCCGCTCTGTTCTGACGGCAACTCGTGCGCGGCGCGGAGCGGGGATTCGATCCCGGGCCGCGGGAGTGCGCGCTGAGGGGGCTAACCGTGCGGTAGGGCGAGGGGAGTTGACAGGGAAGGGGCGGGGGCTTAGGTGAGCTTGCTGCGGCGCGGGAAAACGGCAGACGGCGGTGAGCTCTGGTGCGCGTGGTGTATTCGACGAAACGATCGGCGGCGCTAGGGCGGTACAGCGAGGCGGACCATGTCAGGGAGAAGGGGATGCTCACCGAGGTTCGCCTGGTGTGGTTGGATAGGTCGGGGAGGTTCTGGAACGGCGAGGATGGAGACGCACCGGCGGGCTAGGGTTTCGGAGGACGGCGAGGATCTGGCGGTGCTGGGGAGCTCCTCGTCCACGTTGGCGCGTACAGGGGGCAGCAGGGGGGGTCCTCTTGGTCGCTCAGGACGGCTCCACGTCGCGCACGCCGGCTAGGACGACGAGGGCGAAGTGGTACTGGCGGCGAACGGCGGCAGGTGGTAGTCGTTGGGGAGGAAGAAGGAGGAGAGGAGGGGCGACTCGGGGTGGATCTGGGCGAGCCAGGAGAGGCGTGAGGGAGGAGGAAAAAGGAGGGAGAGGGAGGAGGAAGGCAAGCGGGGCACGGCAGAGATAAGGTGGCCTCGTGCCACCTTTCTCTCCTTTTCTCCCTCGAGCACGTGCTCGGCCGGCTGGGGCTGGTCCTGGGGCTGCAGGTGGGGCTTGGTCGAGGGGGAGGGACAGCCAAGTGGGGCTAGCTCAGCCGGGAGAGAAAGAGAGGGAGAAGAGGGAGTAGATCGGGCTAGGGTTAGGTGGAGCTCGGGTTAGGCATGGGCTAGGGTTTGGGTGGCTGGGTGTGGGCCAGGGAGAGGGTGGCGAGGTGGTGCTCAGCAGGTTAGAGAGAGAGGGAGAGTAAGAGAGAGAGTTGGGAGTAGGTTAGGGTTTAGTAGAAATAGGGTTAAAAGAATAATGAAGAGAAAACTAGGTTTAGATTATTACTAGGTGTTTAGTTGTTAATTTTGTTTATGAGCACATCTCAAGAAAGATCATGGGGCTTGGACTAACTTGAGCTAGAAGGAATGGAAACAAGAAAGAAAGAGGAAGAAAAGAAATTAGGTGGAAAAAGAAAAGCTCATATAATCATGCATGTAGAAAATAAATTAAAAGAAAAGAATGTGGGAGAGGATATGAGAATGGTGGAGTGGTAGGAGATGTTTTCCACAAGGATAGGAACCAACAAAACCAAAGAAAAACCAAAGGAGAGGAAGGTAGTGAAGACTAGTGCATGGCCCATGCAAAAATAATAATGCCATTGATTATTGGTGAAATCAATATGAATATTATGGCATTACTCTATGCTTATCCAAGAAGTGGAGATTAAACCAAGCAAAGGAATTTAATGGACTAGATCCACCCTATTGCACATGAGCTAGAGAAAGTCCAAAATAAGGACAACCAGCTCATGGTCTAGTAGGATGGTGGAATTATAAAGTGGTGGAAAGAAATGTGGTGGAATGGAAAATAAAAGATATGCCCCCAACTCAACTTGGGCATTGAACAATATATTAATAACCAAATACAATGTCAAGAGGCAAATACAATTAATAATGCATGTGAGAGAAGAGCCAAAAGAAAAAGGGTTTTATATGATGCTCAAATGCAAGGTGGCATGATGACATGAGCATGATATAATTATGATGCAACAATAATATATATAAAGTAGCCAATATCTTACTAGGACAACTAGCATTACAATTGTTAGACAATTGGGGTGCTACATCCAGTTATTTACGAATTCAATCAAGGTCAGAGGGTATCGTTCGCCGCTGGGCATGTGGGGTGCTACCAAACCCTTGGCATGCGCTTCCCTCCTCTCAACCTGAGCAAGGGCCGGGCTGGTGTGCAAAACAAGTTGTTGCGCATCAGTTGGCTCGGTAGGGGCGCCCTTCGGTGGAGGAGTGTTCTTTGGGACGAGCGTGCGCTATCCAGCCTCGATGGACGCTGCCCTAGTGGCGTCAGAGGTCTTTTTGCCCTAAGGCTGCTGCTGAGAAGTGGAAGTTGTTACAGCAGATTTACCCTTGGGAGCCACCTTGGTGCTTTCTCGCCGAGACTGAGAAGACTCGGACGAGGCGGAGGCGCTTGGTGCTGCTGCTATCGCCTTTGCTGCAGGTGCCGGAGTTGGTGCTGATACTGGTGCTGGTTTCTTCTTTAGTGGAGGTACTGAGGGAACCTCGGTGGTAGCTGGTTGCGGCAGAGCCAAAGTAGTGGTGGCTGTTGTCTCGGCAGAGCCGGGCTCCCCCGCTCCAAGGTTGTCCTCTTTTTGACGAGGTGGGCTGGAACCCGTAGCAGCCACTGAACCCTCCGAGATTGGGCTTAGCAGGCGTGAATCCTCACCGCGAGGGGGAGAAGGGCTATGTCGAAGTGGGGAGGCAATGCCGGATCCACTTTGTGGGACCTCCACCGCGGCCCTGCCAATTCAAACATTGTTGAATAAGAAGATGTAATAAAAGAAGGACAAGTAAATAGTAAAGGGAGAAGAGGCTTACTCATCCGACGTCAGAGGCTCCTTGGGCTTCCGAGCCGTCCGAGCTGTGGCCTTGGTTGCAGGCTTGGTAGCAGTTTTGTCTCCAAACTTCTTTCGCCTTTTGGCGGGCTGAGAAGGTCCGGAGGAAGAGGTTGATGCGGCTCCCCTTTTCTTCTTCGGCGCAACCGGAACAGGATCACCCACGGCAAGGGGAGGATCTTCATGGATCTGCCCACTGGGGTTAGCTGATGGCGGAAAAGCATAAGAAAGGGGGACAGCGTCAAATGCTTCCATCACCTCAACATCCGAATCATCCTCATCATCAGGCCAATCTCTAATAGAAGAGAGATATTACCGGTGGATCGCTTGGTCACGTCCAACATTGGAAGGAACATCTCCTGATCAGGTTCTTCCTCGTCCGAGGTGTCCCGGTCAGGCGCCCATTTGAGGGTAGGGTTGGTGCCATCGTCAATGGTTTCCTGAAGAAGCATCTAAGGAAAGGAAACATGATTAAAATCTACAACAAAAAGACCGACATATGGTTCAACTCGGAATAGAGTTTGGGGTGCGAGACTTACCGAAGGACGAAGCCTATCTCGGCAAAAGTGTTCAATCCCCCATGTCCACTCAGAGGAGAAGTCCTTGTGGGTGGTGAACAGGGGCTTGACCCAGTGGTAGATCTCTTTATTGCTTAACCCGAAAGACAAGGCCCGGTTGGGGTCGCAGCCCCAGCTCATATGGCACACTTTATGTGTGCATTTCTGGAGGGGGGAGATCAGGTTGTGGACGAATGTGATCATGGCGTCCTCGTTGCGCAATCCGAGGTCCTTCAGCTCCTTGAACCTATTGTTAACATGGTTGGCCAACACTGTGGGCTTCTTGGGGATAACGCCCCACAACTCCGGGTTAGGAGGACCCGGAGTATAGGGGCGCAACCGGATCAGATCTTCGGTGGTGCTGTTCCGGACATAGAAGAAGGTCCGGGCCCATCCCTTGCAGGAGTCCAGCCCAGTAACTTGGGGGAAGAGGAACAACCTCTGGGGAGAAATTGACGTAGCACCGAACTGCATGAGTTGTTTGTCCTCCGGATCTAGTTCTACATTCGGAATTACATTCCGTTGGAGGCCAAAGAACCGGATCCATAGCTCCTTTGTGGGACATAATCCGGCATAGCCCTCGATGGTGGAGGTGAAGGCGGAGAGAGATGTGGCCGTAGCTTGTATGTGTTCAACCAGTCGTGGAAAAAATCGCTAACTGGCAAACTGAACCCCCGCTAGAAATGTGATCGGAAAACAACATATCACCCGGATTGGGTGAGGGGGCAAGCTCGGAGGAGGCGAGGCGCGCGGCGACGCCCTCCGGGATGCGCCTAGTCCGGTAGAGCCAATCCTGGTCATCCTGGCAGACCCAGGAGCCTGCCCACGCGCCGCGGTCGGTGCTCGCAGCGTCTTCCTCCATCTCTTGCTCGGCGATGGCGAGCTCTTCTTCTGTCATCTCGAGGTCACTGCTCTCACTGGTGCTAGCGGCGGTGGGTGGCAGCGGCCTAGACTGACGGGGACCCGTGGCGGAGGATATGCGCAGAGGTGGCGGCGACGCAGGTGCACGCGGAAGCAGAGAGCCGGTGGCGTAGCTACTCAAACGCGGTGGTGGCGGCGCTGCCACGGGGAAAGATGAGGAAGAAGAAGGTGCAGAGGGGCGCGGAAATGAGGAACGGCCCCAAGGGGCGCGCCCCTCCCCTATTTAACCGCTCCCTCAGGGGAGTAGTGGGATCGCCTTTGCGGGCGGGCCACACCGTGTGGCCGTGTACAGTCCGGATTGACCAATCAGCATCGAGCCAAACGGAAGGCCACAGAGCACAGCGGATCCCATGACGTGACGTTATGATGCAGTTAACAAGGAGGCAAACACGATGTGATGTGCGCTACAGTGATAACTGACAATTACTGCAGTGGTTACTGTGGCTGGCCCTTAAAATGAGGCGATGTGATGATTAGCCTCCACATGGGGAAGCGTACGAGAGAAGGAACAGAAACCCGGATGAGTATGTGGTAACCCGGCCAGCAAGTAAAAACTTGGAATGTGCCAAGGGAAAGTAAATCCATAGAATCCGAAATAAGAGGTAACTCAGAAAAGGAACACAGAGCTCAGTGAAATTGAACCTGTTGTGGCCTTAGAGGCTAAGGCAGCTAAGACCGCACCAGCTTCGGGGACTAATGTTGGGGGGATACCCCCGGGTAGGGTCACGCCGGGGTATAAATGTTGAGTTATCCGAGGTTCGGCAAGGTTAAAGCAAATGCTGGCCGAGTCACCTCAAGGCAGGCCGGATCACGGAGTAACCCGGACCAGGGACGTCCACCTTACATGGTCTCAACCGACTTAAGCCATATGTTGGTAAGATATATCTAACTTGTATGCAGGAACAAGTATGGCCAGATCTACTATGCAGGATCCAGGTTATATAAAACTTGCAAGAGAAGGAAGGTATCTCGCTGGTCAAAAGGTGGCTACTGTACGCGGAGCGTGAGCGAAGCGGACAGAGGCCGAACCATCGAGGTGTGGCCGACAAAGGTGACGGAGCCAATGTCGGGTGACGCAGGCGCCACAGAGGCTCATGTAGCCTCTGCATGGGTGACGGGGGAGAAAAGTAACTCGGTCGGCTTATTATTTTGGGAGGAGGCATATTCCCTGGAATATGCCTCCACGTATGCCCTAAGTGGAGACCTAGCCACCCCTATATAAGGAGGGCTAGGGCTTCTGTAGAGGGGGTTTATTTCTGGGAGATTGCTCTGAGGGCTAGCTAGTGGCAAGAGTAAGAGAGTTCTTTCTTCCTCCTCTCCCCAATACAGCTCTAGGAGCACTTGTAATATGTGAAGGAGAATCAAATACAAAGCTTCCGTGTGTGGAATCACCACACTATCCCTCCCTGGATTCCCCTAGTGCATTTAGTCCCCACCTTTAGCCTATACATGGCATCTGCCGTGACACCACCATGACAAAGGCCCTTTTAGTGAATACTTTCTAAAATATTGTTAATTTATTTGAACCATCCATCATGCATCCGACGGCTAGGACACCAACCCCAAATTTCCAGGTCAGATCCTCCCGCCCACGCGAAATTTGGCGCCGGCGTGAGAGAGTTTCTATGCAAATGAAAATTTCTCGAGCTACAATTACCTTTGAGCCCACCCGCACAGCGCCACCCAAGCATTCACGCAAAGGTCATTTACGTAATCTATTCCAAACCCTTTTTATCCCCTTCCCGAAATGAGACAGATCCAAATTTTCCCACCGCCCTTGGGGCCACCCTCCCCGCCGTCCTCCCCCTTTTCCCCTCGCCCTCCCCGTCGTCCTCCCCCTTTTTCCGCCCTTTGCCTTTAATCCCCTTATCTCTGTTCGTCCTTCCAGTAGTAACCTCTCTTTAACCCTACCACAAACCCTAGCCACTCGTCATCATCCTGGTTTTCCACCACGTCCGTCGACCTCGCCGGTCATCCACCTCCCCGACAGCCGGCTGACCTTGTCTACCACCTCGTTGTACACTTCATCCACAAAGTCGGCCAGCTCGCTATCCATCTCCCCATCTAGCTCGCCGTCCACCTCGTCGTCCAGCTTGGCGTCCACCTCGCTGACAAGGCCCATCACCACACTGACAAGGCCCTTACACCTTGTCGCCCACATCCTCGACGAAGTCTGCTACCTCGCCATCTAGATCGATGCCATGTGCCCCGGGTCACTGCCAGAAATGCGGTATCAAAAAGGCCCTACAGCCTGCAGGCAAGGAAACACGGTCATCCTTGATGCTCATGTTTTTTTACTTTGCCTGAGAAATGTTGTTCATTATCATGTTCATGCCACCAATTTACCTTTTTTGTTGCAGTCATTCTCTCTTATTTGTTTTGCCTGTGAAATTGCTTGTTATTTTACAAGTCTTCTGATCAGGGTTGCATTATCCTGTCTGTTGCATTAGTTTGACTGCTTCCTGACATGTCTGATGAGCAGAGTATAAATTGTTCATAGTAGTTTGTTTTACATGATGATTACTATTGAACAGTCAACATCATATGTCATGACTTGTTTAATTGCCTATTTTAATTGCATAAAAGATGCTTATCCTTTTGATGTTTCACTGTCCTGCCCTGCTTATTAGTGCAACCAGCCAACCAATTGACAAGTGAGATTCAGAGTATTCGACTTATGATCAGTTTACATATAGATAAAGTTTGCATTATCTTGGTTGTTCCATTGGTTTGGCTGCTTCATCCTATGTCTTTTGGTCAGAGTATAAATTGCTCATAGTGGACTCTATTACATGATGATTACTATAGAACAATCAGCACCATAAGTTATATTTTGTTTATTTGCAGGATAGTTGCTTATGCTGCTTATGTTTTATTATGATTATCCTCTTTAACTGCATGTATACTATTTCATCTTATGATATGTTTGTGTGTGATAAAGGTTGCATTATCTTGGCTTTTTGCATTAGTTTGGGTGCTTCATCATATGCTCATTACTGCTACCAATTGGTGAATTGTCTCTTGCTTTGCTTTGTCTGCTTCATCGTTAGTCTTGTGATATGAGATTCAGAGTAGAAGTTCCTCATAGTGGACTGTTGTACATTATGATTAGTATAGAACAATCAATACCATGGGACATAGGTTATATTTTTGTAGCTTACTTAAGAGTTGTTTATTCATGATACAACCACAATTGCATCCCATGGAAGAAAGACGGCTGGAAAATATCACGAGAAACAATGCGCGGATGCAAAAAATGGGTCTTAGGCCCCTTGTTTATGCATCTCCCACTGAATTCTCTCTTAAAAAGAGCAAGGATGAAGGCTATGGATCTGACTATTCTCCTGAAGAGGAGGGAGGATGAGATGGAGGTAGTCCCCTTACTTGCCTACTCATCTTTTGTGTAATTATTTGGTTACTTTATTTTCCATATATGTTGTGTTTTTTATGATCCCAAATTGACTACCTTTGAATTGTGTAGACTGAGAAGAGGAAATATCAGAAGAAACATATCATCTTGAAGAATGGCTGCTGGTCGTGAATCAGCTGCTTGGAAGCGTGTCTTGGCTAGCATGGCTGCCTTGATAGAAAGTACAAGACATACCAGGTCCAAGGGGAATCCGCCAGAAGTACTTGCACCTCCAAGTTCTCCACGGCACCCACCAACACCGCCAGGTGCTGCGACCTCTTCGCAAGAAACTTAGAGTCATGTAGATCCTGATACTCAAGGAGAGAAGGTAGCAGCCCAAATCGAGATGGCAACACTCCATGGTAGGAAGACATCAGTCCAAGACAAGCAGGCAGCTGCCCCAGGCAAGCAACCAACTCCCCAAGGAAAGAACATTATATTGTTTGAATGGCACTTATTATATGGTAGAACACTAGCTCCATATTATATGTTTGTAGATGATTTTGGCCATCATTCTTCTGAAGACACTATTAAACATGATGATCCTCTAATTATCTTGAGGGAAAAAATATGGGGAAGCAGCATGAGAACATGTCCAAAGGAGGAAAGCTTCTATTTGCCATTCGTCTAGGAAGAACTATTGCTTCCAAGTTCGCCACCGAGTGTGCAAAAATAGTCAGGACTGGTGTGCCTATCTTCCCCTACTAGAAAGAGTACAAGGAGAGGCCGGATGTCATAGCAGAGTTGTACGACAGAGTTTCCGTATATTTTGTGACTCAACTGCCCTTTTCTTCTCATTATTGTTCAAGCAGAGGCTGATGAACGATGTTTTATATTAGCAAAACTTTGTCATGGATGCATCACACCCAGATGTGCAGGTTGCTTGCAACCAGCAGTTAATGAGGCAGCTGCTGAAGAAGCAGCTTTTTGACCCCCTCCCACTGAATGAAGTAACAAGGACTTCTCTTGTTGAACACATGAACAATGCAGAGTGGTGCAAGCTTGTTGATTCTTGGACTAACCCCAGGAACTAGGTCAAGTCTTGTCTACTCAAATTCCCCTTGTTTGTGTTTAACCAGGACTGCCTCTTATACTCTATGCTCTCTCTTTGTGTAGGTTCGTTGTCTAATAAACATGCAAACAAGAAATAGACAACCTTATCACAATGACTTGCTATTCTGAGACAGCCGGGGCTTCTCCAATCACAGTCTGAAAAAAGAAATAGTAAGCCCTCCAGAATACTTTTCATCTTTCTCATCTTCCAAAATTTTAATGCCATATTTGTCTCTGAAATGAGTATGATGATTTGTAATTTGCTGGCTATTTTTCTAATGTTTGATTCTATTCCTAAAACTCAATAGGCAACCAAGGAAAGCAAGATGGTGCCTAATGGTACATAAGATATCATTAAGGCTGAACAACCTCCTTCCACCGACACGGTGCACTATGCATTGTCGTAGGACATTAGCATCCATTATTCAAGACTAGCCAAGACTCTCCTTGAAGCACAACTCGGGGCTCAGAGAGCAGGGAATGCGATACTATGAAGTGCCATTGTGGGGTTGCAGACGGAGACACCAGATGGCGAGGCAGAAGCCCTGAAGGAAGTGTAGGAAGTGTGGAAGAAGCTATACCAGGTCCATCTTTGTCATCTTCGTATAATTCAATACCCTGTTTGTCCATGAAGATGTTCTTGGAAATTGCTTGCTACTTTTCTCACATTTGCTTCTATAACTATCATGTACCCATTGGAAACACGGTGGCGCCATCTTCTACAGAAGATGGCATTGAGGATCAACCCCTTGCTTCCACTAATGAAAGCATCCATGCTTCAAGACCAACCATCTCTCTCCTTGAAGCACAATTTTTGGCCGAGAGAGTGGCAAATGAGGCATTGGGCAAACACATTGCAGCATTGCTGAAGGAGATTGAAGCAAAGAATGAAGCGCAGAAAGCACTTGTGTACTTCGCAGACCTTATAAATGCATCACTTCAGCAATTCTTAGCAATATTGCGTAAGTGAAGTGGTGGTGTGACTGAAAGCTAGTTAGGCTCTTTTATTTATTTTGTTGGAAACTTATGTGCGAACCTATTTATATCCCATGAAACATGTGCCCTGCAATTTCTGTCATTTTGATTTGGACGGTGCAATCTAGCAAAGTTGACAGCACTCTTCTCCGATGTAAATGAAAATGTCATGCTTGTTTAGTTGACAAAAATATTTCTGTCACCGATAGACGTTGACATGGCGCACTTTCACTCGTCAACATCCTCGATGAAATAGGAACGTCATCTCTTCTGCCCTGATGAATTGAGTTCATCATGTGTTGGAGATACGTGTCTAGCTCTCATTGGCACACGATTCGCGTTGTAGATGGACCATGTGTTTCCTTCCTATTGGTCCACGTGTCGCCCTGATGATCGGCCACGCGTAAGCTCGCCAGCTTATTACCGTGACGAAAATGAAAATCGTCTCCACTAGCATGATGAAATGGGAAGGATGACATAATCAAATGAAAGGATGACATCAGCAGATGGCGCTAATGGAATTAGACCGTGATGGAAAAAAGTCAGGAAGTCAATGACGTCGTAGATGGCGATCATGACATCAGCAAACATTGCTGACGGCCACCTGCGGTGCTGTCTGCCACGTGGCATTATTCATGACGAAATAAAAACATCATGACGGACCGGGCCTAGGCCGGGCCTGTCCAATTTGCTGTGACGAAATTGGAGGAACATCAGGGACGACCCGTGACGTTTTCAGACAGAAAAAACGTCACGGATTGAATTATGAAGTGAGGTCTATGACCTAATTTTTTCATCGCAGAATTCGTCGTGGACGGCCATCTACGACGTTTTGACACTCATCCACGACGATATCAGAACGTCATGAAACGCCTAGATTCTTGTAGTGGTTGGGAGTTGTGCACCTCCTTAATATTTGCCTCTTATGGTGATATGATGAAGGGGATTACTTGTTGGTAAACAGAGGGATGATAGCAATTACTATGAATATAAAGCCATTGTCATTCTTTACGTACTAACTTGGGGAAAAAGGAGAACTCATACAGCCATGTCCATGCCACAGGAGAAATCCCTTAATAGCAGGATAATACGATTGATGTCGTTTATCTGCCAGCTATGGTTATGAAGGATGACGTGAGCAGTGGTTGCTGCCTATTTGTCCATATATGGAGGTCCTCCCACATACATACATATCATGAGAATATTTGTTATAATAATCTTGATTGCTTAGTCTAAATTGCTAGCAGTGTATCCACTACTCCCTGAGAATGTATTTTCCCCTATTGCAGTTCAAAGTTCTATTACATACGCGATTATTACTTTCTGCATTAAGTTTTATGTTACTTTAATTGCTTCGTTCAATCAAAAATCCAAAAAAAATCTACTTTTATTGCATCTCAAAGTTATTCCTTAAGTACTACGTTTAGTTTTAGTTAAAAGCATTTTAGTCTTTCGCCTACTGCTCCCTGTGGGATCGATATCTTTATTTCGAAACTAGCTACAACTGATCTGGGCACTTGCATTCATCAAGCTATTTTGTGGTGCTGTTTCCGGGGAGCTTAACACTATAAGTCGCTTTACTTTTAGTTATGTACTTTCATTGTACTAATTTTTAATTTAAGTTGCAGGATTGCAATAGTGGATAACACTCAACATTTAATCCAGCTTGAGGCAGTAAGGAAAATGGGTTCGCCCCTAGACGCTTTTATAACCGTCAATAGAAGCATAAATCCGGATGGAATTGAGATCCATCCTTTATTATTTGAATTACTACACTCTAAGAAATTTGCAGGAACCAATGAAGAGAGTCCATATGGACACTTAAATTCTTTGAAGACTTTCTCGGTTCCTCTTATATTCGACGATTGTAATCTTGATATGGTTAAAACCTAGTTGTTTAGAAAAACTCTCTCTAATAATGTTTGCGACTGGTATAGATCTTCTTGTGAAGAAGCACCAAGGACTTGGATAGAATTGACAACCAATTTCCTATCAAAATATTACTCAAAAAGCAAAGCTCACAGGATGAGACGTATTATTGATGACGGTTTGTATGAAGGGTATCTAAGGTACAAGAGCTATCTAGATAATGGCCGCCATCATCGTTTTCCAAATTGGTTAATCACTCACACTTTTTACGGGGGTCTTAATAATGAAAATAGAATGAATCTGACACCGCTTCTAATGGTAGTTTTCTATCCTATACCTGTGATCAAGCCAGTAAATTAATAATGAAAATGAGGGAAGCAATAGAAAATCTTAAAAATGAGGAGAACATTACAAATAGTTTTTCTGAGTACGCTTGTGTTAATGATTTCCTTTCATACGAAAGGACTTGTGCAATGATTAAAATCCTTGGTTTTGATTCTTACTCACTAAAGAAAATTATTGAGAATTATGCAGGGCATTTACATGTACCTACAGAATCGGAACCCCATAAACCCCTCGAAGAAAAGAAGCATCCAAGAGCACTAATGGAAGAGTTCTCCTCTGTACCTATTCAAGAGAATATCAAGAAAGAGCAAAAAAGAGGAAGAACAAATAAAGAGAAGATTAAATAAACCAGAAAAGAACCCCGAAGCTACCAATATAAATAATTTTATACTGAAGGATCTTATGGAAGTACGAATAGTGGGTAATGAAGTGGTTATGCTAGACTTTCAAACCTCAGAATTCATCGAATGTAAGGTATGAGGTAACGAAACTTATAAACCTATGAGTCCTATATATTGTGGAGAAACGTTCTTGTACGGAATTTGTGAGCCGATTTCCACTATAAACATTATGCCTTCATCACTTTACGAGGAACTTCACTACAATTTAAACAATCCAGATGTTGAACCGGTAGACACTAATATTCAATTGTCTAATATAACTAATATAAAACTAGAAGGTGTTATGATAAATATCATGTCTTTATTGGATCACTCATGTGCCCCCTTGATTTTCATATTGTTGACATGCCTCAAGATTCTTTTTGTCCTATTCTTTTAGGCAGACCTTTTGTTTCCATAACCAAAGATCGAGTTGATAATAAGATGGAGACTATTTCACTGATGTTTGCAGAAGAGGAAATGACATTCCACTTCGCCAAACTAAAGAAGAGGCCATATGAAGTGGAAGATATCAAGGAAGAGAAAACGATTTCCGAGCGGGCCACAATTCATTTCAGTACTCCACAAGATGAATTAGAGAGGAGCCTAATTAATTGGGAGGAAGCAATGAATGATGAGGAGAGAGAAGACATGGATGATTACCTTGATTTAGTTCTGGAAGCACAAAATCCACATGACTATGAAGAACTGGTAAGAAAAGGAGATGAAGAACCTCTGCCAATTAAATTGAAACAACTTCCAAACGATATGTGGTATGAGTGTTTAGATATACTCATTTCTATCTTGGTTAAGCATCGTGAAGCCTTTGGATATACTCTAAGTGATATTAAAGGAATACGTCCATCTATTTTAACACATAAGATTACCATGCTTGATGATGCTGAACCACTAGTTGATACACAAAGAAGGCTTAATCCGAAAATGAAGGAAATAGTAAGAAAAGAGGTTATACGCTTATTAGATGTTGGCATAATATATCCTATTTCTGACAGTAAGTGGGTTAGCCTAGCTCATTGTATATTAAGACAAGGGGGTCTTGATGCTTCTATGAATGAGGAGGGTGAGCTAGTTCCTGTAAAACCGATTGTTGGATATTGCATGTGCATTGATTTTAGGAAACTAAACCGTGAGACACGGAAAGATCATAAACCTATACCATTTATGGATAAAATTTTAGAAATACTTAGTAATAATTCTTATTTCTGTTTTCTTGATGGTTATTCTAGATATTCTCAAATTGCTATACATCCGGAAGATCAAGAGAAAACAACATTCACTTGCCCTTATGGAACATATGCTTATAGATTAATTTTGTTTGGCTTATGTAATGCAGTTGCAACTTTTCAAGAATGTGTTTTAAAAATCTTTGATGATTTTGTTGAGAAGACTATGGAAGTTCTAACAAATGATTTTGTTGTTTGTGGAACAACATTTAATAATTGCCTCTACAATCTAACCAAAGTTTCACAGAGATGCAGGAAATCAAATTTGGTTTTGAATTGGAAATAATGTCGTTTCATGGAAAGAGAAGGTAATGTTTTGGGTTATAAGGTTTCGGAGAAGGGTATAGAAATAGATAAAACTAATATAAATGCTATAGAAAATCTTCCAATACCTCAGGACATAAAAAACTTAAAAATGTTTCTAGGACATGCAGGTTTTTATAAGCGTTTTATAAAAGATTTTGCTAAAATAGCTATGCCTCTCACCAACTTCCTTGAGAAAGAAACTCCATTCTACTTAGATCATAATTGCATTGCAGATTTTGAGAACCTTAAAAAGAAATTAGTTTCAGCACCCATCATGCAATCTCCAAAATGGAATGAACCTTTCGAAATCATGTGTGATACTAGTGACTATGCTTTAGAGGTTGTGTTAGGAAAGGGAGATGGAAAGAATTTAAATGTGATTTATTACACTAGTAGACCTCTTAATAAGATTCAGAAAAAATATGCTACTACAAAACAAGAGTCCCTGTCTATAATTTTTGCTTGTGTCAAATTTAGATCTTGCATCATCAATTCTAAGGTAATAGTTCATACAGATCACCAAGCTTTGCGCCACCTCCTTGTGAAAAAGGATGCGAAGCCCAGGTTGATTAGGTGGGTTTTAGTACTACAAGAACATGATTTACAAATAGTAGATAGGAGGGGTAAGGATAATCTAGTAGAAGATCATCTCTCTAGGATGGAGGGAATAATTACTAACCCCGTACCTATAAATGAGTCATTTCCAGGAGAATATTTAGCAAACATTGAAATTGCTGATCCTTAGTTTGCTGATTATGATAACTATCTTGCAGTAAAATTTGAACCTCTTGGTATGACAAGAAATCAAAGAATGAAATTCTTTAATGATCTTAAATATTATTTTTGGGATGATCCGTATCTATATCGTCATGGACCTGATGGAATGATTCGGAAGTGTGTTCCTAACCATGAAATGCCTGCAATCTTGCAAGCTTGTCATGACAGCCCGTATGGAGGACATCATGCAGGCAAGCGAACCGTAGCAAATGTACTTCAATCCGGATTCTATTGGCCCACCTTGCTTAAGGGCACACACAGGTATGTAGAACATTGTGATGCTTGCCAAAGAAGGGGTAATATAGGTAGGAGACAAGAGATGGCAATGAATTATAGTCTTCTAATCAAACCCTTTGATGTATGGGGAATGGATTACATGGGACCTTTTATAGAATCAAATGGTTACACTCATATTCTTGTTGCTGTCAATTACGTTACTAAATGGGTTAAAGCTATTCCAATAAGTGATGCAGATGCATCTAGCTCAGTGAAGATGATCAAGGATGTTATATTCCCTAGGTTTGGAGCTCCTAGATTTTTAATCACTGATGGTGTTTCTCATTTCATGAAAGGAACTTTCAGGAAAATCCTCATCAAATATGGAGTAACTCACTGTGTTGCTTCACCATATCATCCTCAAACGAGTGGTTAAGTGGAACTCTCCAATAGAGAATTAAAGACCATACTCAAGAACATGGTGGACAAATCAAGAAAAGATTGGTCATACAAGTTAAATGACACTCTGTGGGCATATCGTACTGCGTTTAAAAATCCAATGGGTATGACACCTTATAAGATGGTATATGGTAAGGCATGCCATTTACCTTTAGAATTGGAACATAAAGCTTTTTGGGAAATCAATAACCTAAATTGTGATCTTAAAGCAGCGGGAGAAAAACGTTTATTAGATATTCATGCTTTAGATGAGTTTATAATTGAGGCTTATGAGAATGCTAGATTGCTTAAAGAAAAATTGAAAAGATGGCATGATATAAAAATAGAAAATAAGGCCTTTAAAAGTGGAGACAGAGTGTTTCCCGATAATTCTCGTCTTAAGTTGTTTCCAGGGAAGCTCAGATCAAAGTGGGAAGGCCCTTATATAGTTGAAGAAGCTTATTCATCGGGAGCAGTGAAGCTCCAGGGAAAAACACCCTCGCTTTCATGGGTGGTAAATGGACAACGCTTGAAGCATTATCGAATAAAAGAACATATAAGTGCAGTCACCATACAAGTGATCACATTAGAAGAGGTGATTAAGCAAAGATCTACAAGGAATGACAACAACAAGAAGAATGGAATCGAGACGAAATGAGCAACACCATGGTCAAGCTATTGACCATAAAAGAGCGCTTCATGGGAGGCAACCCATGCGAAATAAAGTTTTGAGTAAGTTTTTGATTAAGTTATAATTGAGCTTGTGTTAAATAAGGAACTAGCGAACAAAAAGGAAGATTGATAATGCTAATATTGGTCGGAAATTTAAGCTACCATTTTTCTGTAAAAACTCGATATTTCATTAAGTTTCATATTAATAAAGAATTCTCAGAGAAGCAGGTAATTTTTTGGTGGATCCAGAAGGTTTAATGACCAACTATACGGCGGGAATAAAAATTTCAGCCATATAGTTGCGGTCATATAGTTGTTTCGACATCACCCCTTCCATCCACAAAAGGTATTTATAGTTTAACGACCAACTATACGGCGGGAATAAAAAATTGCATGTATAGTTGTCGTCGTATAGATATTGATGCCTTCGTCAAAACTCTTTTCTAGGTACTAATAGTTTAACAGCCAACTATACGGTGGAATAAAAATTTCGCTCGTATAGTTGCCGTCGTATAGATATTGACCCATCTACGAAAATTTTATTCGGAATATAGAAGGTTTAACGACCAACTATACGGCAGGAATAAAAATTACCGCCCGTATAGTTCCGGCCGTATAGTTGGTTCCACCATAGAAGGAAATCTATAGTCGGTTCATAACTATACGACGGGACCTATACGGGCCGCGCCCATATAGTTTATCATTATGGATGGCGGCTAGGGTTTTCGACCTCCCCTTTTAAAGATGATCGCATCTAACCTTTTTTATTAAGTTTTCGCAGTGCTACAGTCTCCAGCCTCAGAAAATCCTCGCCATCCCTATGCAAGCCCCTTCTAACAACATCCGTGTAGCAAAGCTATGCATACCTTCCATGTCAACGAGGTTTGGAGGAATAAAGAAGAGAAGCCCATGAAGAGGATTGAAGAAGTAGAACCTAAAGGATCAACATCATCATCCAGCCCAGAGATCAAGCCTCTCCCAAACTGGGAGGACATGTTCCCACAAAGGATGGAGATGATGAGGCAAGTAGAGCTAGGAAATAGTAAGGATGAGTATCTCCCTAATCCCTATCATCACAACATAGGATCCTATTATAAACCTCCTCTCGGTCCGTCTCCTCTTAAACCTAAGAAGGTGTGGCAAGATGAGATTCATAATAAGATCTATCAGTTGGAAAAATCTTCGAAGGCACGTGTTGAAACAATTGGAGAAGGGATTGACCCCTACTGGATGATGAGCAAAGACCTTGAGAAAAAGGTCAATGACATTTATGGTAGAGTTGGTTTCTTGATTAAAACTATTTTTGAGTTGACATATGAGAATACATTCCTCAAGAAGAAAATTTTGAAGCTTCAATACGACATGGCCAAGCTCAGCACCCACTTCACAACCATAGCTAAAGATTGCAACACAAGGAAAGATGGCAATACTCTTCCTACCTAGGAGGAGGAATAGGTACCAACAAGGAGTTATTTGATCCCGCCTGGCTTGATTCTAAGCTTGGGGTGATCTTTAAGACCTTGTAATCTATCTTATAAGTTTTATATTTTAGTTTTGCATTAGTTCGAGTTTAGAGATAAAGTTTGCATCATTTGAATTCCCTTAAGGAATAGTTGATCCCATTTGTGAAATTCTGAGTTTATCATACATGGAGAATTATTGAGTTTGTCTTTGTCCTACTGGATATATGAATGGCTTGAGTATAATTTTACTTGCACTTGATGATAGCAATAGGAGTCTTCGACACCATTGGTATTAATGGAACGTACAAAGATAATTTGGTCAATATGTTGTAAGTACATGGTTTGATTTACAAGGAAAGAAAACTAATATAATCAGTTAAGTTGAAAAAGAAACCTTGAACAAAGGAAAATTAAAAGTGCTATCAAAATAGAGTGAGAACAATTTGAGGTAGAATCTTCAAGTCATAAAGATGCTTCATATACAACTGGAATTTGGTAGTTGAGATAGTTAGACTTTGGATTCCTACATTAAGTGGAATGTATGGCTAGCTCCTTTGCACAACACTTAAACAAAAGTGTCAGCATATATATAAAAAAGAAGAAAAAGAGCGAATGTGCAAAGAGCAAATAGGCATTTACCACTATATTGTAGTATGACAAAGAAGCGTTTTGATATTTTGAATCTCTAGTGAATATGTTAATCCTAAAACAATTGGGACTACCTCGCTAACTCAGTCGGTCGAACTGAATACTTTTACATCATGTTGAGATTCATCTTTTGTGAATTGTTGATCACTAAGGTGTGGAAGCATTCTAATATTTTTCGGATGCTTCGAGTAAGGTACTATTCATGAACTTATTCCTATGTCTCATATATGATAAACACATGCTGCAACTGCCTCATTTATTTTATCGACTCACCTTCATGAATATTAGGATCACATCCATTAAGCTAAACTTGTTTGGGATACAATGGACATAATTCTTGGAGTAGTTGTATTGGGGAGAAAAGGAGTCAAAAACAACGTAAATCTCTTATTTGGGAAATATAAAAAACACTAGAAGAAAACCCGAAGCAATTGAGGCATCCAGAGGGTTTAACGACCAACTATATGACCAGAATACTTTTTCCGGCCGTATAGTTCTGGTTGTATAGCTGGCGCCGCCACCGCCTCCTCAGATAGTTTCACCCCGTGTAACTGGATCAGGAGACGACATATAGAACAACCAGAAATCGCTGAAACCTCACCTCTAGACGGCATCTGGAGGAGGAATTTTCCCAAGGGATCCATTTTCACCCTACGCAGATCTGGGAGGCCAAGGCATCGATCTTGATCTTCATCAAGCGCTGCACCACCATCAACTCCATCCATCCCATATTCACCCCATCTAGATCTTGTTGTAATTTCCATACTCATTGTGGATTTATAAAAGAACTATTCATTTACAATTGTTTCCATTACCATTGCCATGATGTTGATTTCCTCCATGTCTGAGTAGATCATTAGTTCTTGGGAAGATGGAGAAACCCAAACATATGATTGAGATGAGATAGATATTATTATGTTATACATCATTATGTGTATGTGTTAATTGTCTTCATCATGATGTTGGGAGTTGTGCACCTCCTTAATATTTGCCTCTTATGGAGACACGATGAAGGGGATTACTTGTTGGTAGACGGAGGGATGATAGCATTTACCGTGACTATAATGCTGTTGTCATTCTTTACATACTAACTTGGGGAAACAAGGAGAACTCATAAATCCATGTGCATGCCATGGGACAAATTCCGTAGTAGCGGGATAATATGGTTGATGTCGTTTATCTGTCAGCTGTGGTTATGAAGGATGATGTGAGCAGTGTTTGCTGCCTATTTGTCCATATATGGAGCTCCTCCCACATACATACATATCATGAGAATATTTGTTATAATAATCTTGATTTCTTAGTCTAAATTGCTAGCGATGTATCCACCACTCCCTGAGAACGCATTTTCCCTATTGCAGTTCCAAGTTCTTTTACATATGCGATTCTTACTTTCTGCATTAAGTTTTACGTTACTTTAATTGCTTCATTCGATCAAAAACCCAAAAAACAATTCTACGTTTCTTGCATCTCAAAGTTATTTCTTAAGTTCTACGTTTAGTTTTAGTTAAAAGCATTTTAGTCTTTCGCCTACTGCTCCCTGTGGGATCGATCTCTTTATTTCGAAACTAGCTACAAATGATATGTGCACTTGCAGTCATCATGTATGCATAACTAGGATTCTTGGAGGATTAATCTGGGGGCCCCACAGACTTGGTATCAGAGCCATCTTGACTGTAGGAGAACCTTAGTTAGCATGGTGGTCAAACAAGAAAACTATTTTGGAAACACCAGGTTTTTGAAAACTACTTTCTCAAAATCTTTTAGCAAAGTTCTACTTATTATCCTCTCCTAAGTCCAAACAATTTCAAAAGTTGGTTTCCCCTATCTCTCGTCTAAAAATTCAAATCTACAGATTTCAAATGACTAGAACCTAGAACCCAGTGAATACGATGATGACAAGATGAAGAGAAGCAACTACCAGCAAACACAAAGATACTACACGATCTACCTACTAGTGGAATCCTCAGAAGAAATCAAGTACTACACTATCGAGAAGCGTCCAATGACTAGGCAAGGGCTTCATACGTAAGATAGTGACCTAGACCTCAATAACGTGACATTTAGGATTATTGGTCCTAAGATTGGATTCCCCTATATCATGAGTAGTTTAATCCTTGGTCTCTATAGTAGACCATATTCGCTTGCCTAAATGCATGATGTGTTGCTTGATGAGTGTTTGTTGCCTTGCTAGGTTAGAAATATCATTGAAACCCATTCGCTCTGTTCACCTTGAATGTGTGTCCTGACTTGTTTGACCCAAGTCAAAAGTATTGTGACGATCGTTACACCTAAGAACTCGGGCACCCCTCTGTTATTTTTCACGAATGTGAACCCCTACTAACCTCGGGAGTGATGAGACGAAAAGCCTCGCAAGAACCAGGAGTTCGACAATGTCAAGTCAAAAGAACGCAAAGACTCCTCAGTAGGATGGTGTACCTCATCAAATTCAAATCTCATGACTAGTCACCAACATCAGATGCCATCAATCCCTGTCGACAAGACCAAAACTCCCGTTGAAAATGGAAGACTATCACCGAAGGCTCCCCACTACCCATAAGACACCACAAGATTGGCTAACCTAGACTGGAAGTAAATAGCTAACTCCACCAACCGTCAGTATATTATGAGCTTCTAACCCCCTCAAGAGACTAACTATTCTAGTGGACCCTACCCAAACCGATGGGAAGTCCTCACTAGAATGGTAGGATAAACCTAAACCCTGAAGAAAAGACAACATGAAGACAACGAGTCTACTTTGCCATCAAACAGAAGCAACACATAGAATTCAAGTGAAGATGTTTTCTCCAAAGTTAGCTACCCTACCTCGACCGAAGACTGGCCAGAAGAGTCGTTACCCGCTAACTTTCCCTAAGCTAACTCCTTCAAACTTCTTTAGGAAACCACCCATGATAAGGTTCACGCAATAGAACTACACTTGAGGACCTCAACTCAAGACCCAAGGAGATACATCCTTGTTTAGCATCCCCAGCAACACTTCAAGACAGAAGATTGGCACCACTCAAACCTTGAAGACTATCTACCATTGATGAGGGTTTAACTCGTCAATTCCCATTGTTATGGACTTGGGTTTTGGACAAGGAGGGAGCGCTGGAAGAATCAATCGGCTAGCTAACAAGAACACTGGGACACAAGGCTTACCCAGGTTCAGGCCTGGTAGAGGTCCCTACTCCTGCTTGTCTGCTCTTGGAATTAACGAAGGAATCGAAGATTACAGGGCCGTGCAGATGCAATCTGGCGAGAATTGTGGAAACTAGGGTTGCGTGTGTCCTCCTCGCTGCCCCCTCCTGGCCTTTATATAGATAGGCCAAGTCTCGGGTAGCAAGTCGAGTCAGTTACAGATTAGGGTTTTCCCTTCTTTTTTCGCAAGTCATCGAGAGTTCGTGGGACACTCGAAGTCTTCATTGGGCCATGGCAATGCTGTGGGCTTCCACCGAATCCGGACCGTATATACCACACTCGAGTACCTGCAGGGTATTCCCATGTCAGTAGCCCCCGAGTATTTTTTTCGAGTGTCCTATTTATGTCATAGGGATTGTTGATATACGTGCCTGATTTAACCGATGTATCGGTATCAGTTAACTACCTTAGGGCAAAACAACGCAATCTACTCGAACTCGAGTCCCCAGACTCGAATTCGGAAAAGTGCTGGTGTAATTCGACTCAAGCCACGGAGGTCTTATAGGAGTCGAATTCCAGTATAAGGGTGTGAGCACTCGACGCGTCCGTTAAGGCATGTTCATCATACCTGTAGGCGCGGATATATTTCTGGTAGTGCGCAGCAAATGCGTTGCCAGGCCTTATTAGGACTTATCTGCACGCTGCAAGCATGGCATCCGAATTTTGTCATCGCGGAGATGATTCGGGTGACCCAGGAGACGCAGTCTCTTTGTAGGTAAAATATGAGGCGGTGTCTCCATAGACTTTGAGTATGGATGTTATCAACACATAGTACAATGTACAAATAATCATAGGGTCCGCGACCAGCGCTCCCTATAGGAGTAGGCCCCGAGTGCCTGGTTGAGTCGAAGACTCAGGCAAGGACTAAAGAACTTCTACGACTGCTTTCGTCTTTTGTTTTCTTGTTTAGTCGAATTTATTTCTGGCGCTCCCTATGGGAGTAACCCATGACCCATAATCGAATTGTAAATTCGAGTGGTTGGGTATGTTTGTTTTGACAGGTTGGGTATGCTTTGAATGTCCATATTCCTGCAGGTGCGCGACCAGCGCTCCCTATGGGAGTAGCCCCCAAGTGCTTGGTGGAGTCGAAGACTTGAGAAAGGACTAAAGTAGTCGAAGTCTTCTAGTGTTGAATTTGATGACATCAGTGCTGGCGATGTGATGACATCAGTTGCCCGCGTGAGCGGCTTTGACGGGACGTGACGAGCGGTGGGTCCCATTTTCTGAGCCTAACTTGACCGGGCGTGCGTAATCTTTCGTTTTAACTGCGCCTCCTCCATTTCCACGCGTAATGGGGGTAGTGGGGGATGGTTCGTGCTTCAGGCCTTCCACGTGTCGATCACGATGTGCGCCACATATCCAATAGGGTTTCTGTTGGCCGTTGGATTGCATCCACCGGGGGGTTAAGTAGCAGCGCAACTGCGATAATTTCCCATTTGCTCTTTCTCTGCTTTGTGCCTCCATCGCCATTGCTTCTGCTCTGTGCCTCTTAGAGTTTTGTCCCGTTCGTGGCGCTGGACCAACTCTGAGTGTTTCTGAGTTATTTTCTCCACTCGCATCGCCACCGCAAGATGGGGAAGAAGAAGGGAGGTGTTGTCGCTGAGTCCACCGCCGCCATTGCTGCAGCTAAGAAGAAGGGCGGCTCCGCCATTGCGAGCAGCAGCACCGCCATCGCCGGGAAGAAGAGGGGCGCGGGCACCCACATCACCAATGGTGTGTGGCGCGTGTCCGTCATCAAATCGTCCGAGCTCCGTCTTCTGCCCCAAGATGGAGTTCTGTCTTCCGCGACTGGGGACTCGCGAGTCGTAGGTGGTGAGGTAACCCTTTGTCCTCCTTCTGGTTTCTAGGTGATGTTCCTAGCATTCATCATCCGCGGTCTGTCTCTGCCCCTACATTCCTTCTTCAGGGGCCTCCTTTGTTTCTATGGGCTCCAGCTGCATCAGCTGTCCCCCAACTCTATTATCCACATCGCCTGCTATATTACACTTTGTGAGTTCTGGCTCGGAGTTGAGCCACACTTTGGTCTCTTAAAACGGCTTTTCAAGCTGAAGCGTTAGTCAGCATCTGACTCTGTAGTCTACGATGTAGGAGGCTATGGGATCCATGTCGACTCCTGCGTCACATACTTCGATATCAAGCTCATGGCGTCCGTCCAAGGGTGGAGGGACAAGTGGTTCTACATCCGCGACCAGAAGGCCGACAGAGAACACTTCGGACTCACGCCCTTTGATCCCGCGACGCCATGCAGGAGGAGGCGTTCTTGGAAGAATGTGGTGATGCCCGGCGAGTCCGAGGATACATATGTGTTGTACGAGCGCGTCTACGACCTCGAGAGTTGCATGGGCAAAGAATAGGGAGGTTGCGCCCTCATTCGCACATGGTTGCGTCGTCGCATCTAGCCCTTGCAGGCCAGGATCCACCCCATGTTCCAATGGGTTGGTGCTGACGATGTCACTCACGTATCTGCCGATGGCATTTCCGCGAGTGAAGTAGATAAGAGGGTGTGACTGCTGACTAAGTACACTGCCAAGGATGTACTCCCCAGTGAAGCAGTCGTTCCCCCATTTGATGCTTCTAACCCTCCTCCTAAGGTATGATTGTGCTACGAAGTAGCTTAATTTGTCGAGTGCTTCTTGATATGTGCTGACTTGTTTTCTGTATGCAGGATTGGAAAGTGTTTCCCAGTTTGCCCCCTCTTCCTGAGGGGGTTATTCCTCGAGAAGTAGATGAGGAGGACGAGTCGGAGTCGACCGTCCCATTTGAAGAGGAGGAGGAAGCCCCCGAGTCCAGTAGTCTGGATACTCGCAAGCGTTCGTGCAGCAGAGATTCGGATGCATCGTCTCCTTCGACTCCAGGAGGCCTAGCTATTGTTGCGGAGTCGCCAAGTCCTGCTATTCCTGTGAGTTCTGTGGCGCCCTCTGCCCGCAAGAAGATGGGGTTGCCGAAGGAGTTGTCGGAGTCGGAGGATCAAACCTTCGATTTTGACAAGTTTGACTGGTAAGTATACAAATCTCATATTGGTTCTTTTTGGAAGTTGCATCTCCTGATGTTGGTTTTGTTCCGTAGTCAACCGGCGTCATCATCTTCTGGCGATATCCAATTTTTGAAAGAATCTAGAGTCGCGGACTCCAAGGCCAAGGAAGTGGCTGAGCGAACTCCTTCCCCTCCATTGGCGGCCCACTCCGGGCACAATTCATCAAGTTCTCCACACGCTGTGGAGCACCAGATGGTTGTGCGGATGACTGCGTGGCAATCGACTTCGGATTCTCTAGAGGAGCATGTATGTGTGATGTTGCTTTTACTTTCAGTCGAATTAGTCATCCATGCTATCTGCTGATCCTTTTGTTTTTCTCATGTTGCAGCTTATTGTGAAGGAAGATGCTCGGCTGGCAGAGCAAGTACTTGCAATGGGTCGCCAGCATGCGTTCTTGGACAATCTCCATCCCGCGGTTGAAAGTTAGTGCTTTTTTGCTTCTTCTTCTTGTTCATCCTTGTGATAGTTTTATATACTCGACTGACGGTCCATCTTGTGTGTTTTGTAGCTGAGCATAACGTGCATCTTCGCGAAGCCGCTTCTCTTGAAAAGACGCTCGGTGCGGTGGTGAAGAGTCGCGATGAGGCAGTCACTGCGCTTGATGAATCGCGGAAACGCGAAGAGGATTTGCACGCCTCCATCGTTGCTAGGGAGAAGTTGTTCGAAGAACAGCTCTTCTCGATTGCCAAGGCTCTGTCAGGTATTCTTTCGTCTGGATTTCCATTGTTTCCTTTGTTCGACTTTGTTATTATGCTGACTTTTTTCTAACACTTTGCTCTGTGTAGATGCTGGTGGTCTGAGCTTTGACACCCAGGCGCTTCGTCGTGATGATGCTTTGGCAGGCACCGTCGCGGCAGTCAAAGACCGCAGCGCTTCCATTCAGGGGACGCTGACCAAAGCTAAGGGTGTACTCAGTCGCATCCGCGAGGAGCTGGCTCCCAAAGCTGAGCTGATCGAGAACGTGGATGACCTGGTGGAATCTCTTGCTAGAGGTATTCCTGTGGGCTTCAAGAAATCGCTTCGTGCGGCTGGGACTTCCATGTAACTAGCGATAGTTCAAGCCCATGGCATGGAGGTGGACCCCGCTGCGGTCTCCAAGGCGATGCATGTCGACGCAGATGGTCAACGGGTAGTTTTTGCTCCTTTGGCAACTGCTTGTGGCAAGTACGAGCCTCAACTCATCAACATAGTCGCCAAGTACTCTGAGGAGCTGCAGCGAGCCAAGAAGGCGGCGAAGGCTGCGGTGTCAGGGGCTGGCAGGAAGTCTGTGGCGTTTGATACGGCCACGGACTCGATGAGGCCCCCAAAACCAAAGTCCAAGTCGAAGAAGCAAGCTGCTCCTTAGTAGTGATATCTGTAATAGTTGATAGCGCGACTCCTTTTTGTTGAAAACATGTCGGTTGCTAAGTGTCTCTGTTGATACTTTTGATATGTTTGGATGTACTTGAGTTTTTGTCCATGTGTTGCTTGGTCCCTTATTGTCCCTTGCTTGGCTTGTGGTAGGGTACATCGAGTGGTCCTTCGAGTGAACCTTGGGAACCACCATCCACTGGTGGTACCCCAGCGCAATTGCACTCAAGGGTGGATGAGCTGTCCCTGCTTTCGCGATTGCACGATCACGTTAAGAAGCTAGAACGCAAACTGCCCGTCCTCCGCGGTAACGCGGATGTATGGAAGTCGAGGGCGGAGAAGGCCACCACCCGAGAGCAATATCTACTAGGGGAGGTGGCGCAGCTGGGTGACTAGTTCAAGTGTTAGTTTTTTGCCTCCTTATCTTTTCTTGTAGTCAATCGCGGTAGTTCACTGTCTTCATACTTTTTCCTCTTGATTGGTATAGTTGTCTGATGACCCACAAGTATAGGGGTGTATCGCAGTATTTTCGATAAGTAAGAGTGTCGAACCCAACGAGGAGCAGAAGGTGCTAGCTAGTGGTATTGATCAGGAATTCTCTGCAAATACTTAGTAAACGGATTTTTAGGGGTTTTTGATAAAGCAAGTAAACAATGTACGAGTAAATAAAAGACAGTAGGAATAAATGCATCAAGTGGCCCAATCCTTTATGGAGCAAAGGACAAGCCGGTTGTATTTCTTAAGATGACCAAACGTTCTCGAGGACACATGGGAAGACTGTCAAGTGCTTTCGCTTCATATAGTCGATTAATCTTCTGTAGCTTGCTAAGTGTTGTGTGGGTGAACCCGTGCTAATGTACCGCCCCATCCAAGACTAATACATACTTGTGATTAAAGCCCTTGCAAACATCCGTAAGTACAAGAAAGTAATTAAGGTAGAAACCTAACCACACCTTTAAACTCTAAGACCCTTACGTCCCATGTGGAATGGTTTCCTAACGGGGGTTCAGGTTTCTGTCACTCCGGCAACCCCTACGATTAGTAGCCAAATACACAATGCATTCCCATAGGCCCATATACGTGAAGTGTCATGTAGTCGACGTTCACATGACACCACTAGAAGAAGTACACCACAACTTAAATAAGAATCTATTGAATCTTTCTCAACGCAACTCCACTACTAACAACAAGACTTCTCCCATGTCCTCAAGAACGAAACGAACTACTCACAAGAAATCATATGGATCATGATCAGAGATGGAATAATGATGTATAACAATCTGAACATAAACAATAATTCAATGGTTCACTCAATAGCATCAACTACAAAGAGTAATTAACACCGGGAAAGTTTCCCCTATGAACTATGCAAGATTCAACTCAATTGTTACAACAATATGGAGATGGTGATGAGGGTGCTGCTGGTGATGATGGTGGTGATGATGATGATGATGACCCCGATGAAGTCCAGCTTGATGGTGGTGTTTATGGCGACGATCTCCCCTCTCCAGGAAGGAATTCCCTCGACAGAAATTTGTCTGCCGGAGAGATCTTTCTCTCTCGGTGTTTTTCGCCCCACAGAGGCGGCGGAATCTTTGTGTGGTCTCTCCCCGAGTATAAGGCTTTCGAGAGGATGATATACGCCAGAGGGGAGAGGCTGGATTGGGCCAGGGCGGCCACACCACCTCTAGGCGTGGCCTAGGCCTGCCCGCGCCATGGGGTGGTGTGGGCCCCCCGTGGCCCACCTCCACTCCATCTTCTGGCAACCTTAGTCTTCTGGAAAAATAGGGTTTTCCGTATATTTTCTTGGATTTTCTGATCTTCGCGAATTTTGCCTCCAAACAACACCTTTTCCATCAGAATCCTGACTGCAGCGGTCAATGCTCCAAAAGTCATCAACTATGCAAAAATAGATGAAATAACATAAGTATCACCTCTCAATACGAAATATATCAATGAATAATAGTGAATTAAGACATAGAATACTGATGCAAAATGGACATATCAACTCCCCCAAGCTTAGACTTCGCTTGTCCCCAAGCGAAACTGAGCTCAATAAACATGGCCTCAGGTTTATGGAGTGAAGAGTCGATAAAAGAATACGGACAAGAAGCATCACATTCATCAGATACATAGATCATAATAGAAGACAAATCACTATTATATAACTCAACTTGCAATGAGTAAAGGAAACACAAAAAAGATACATAAAGTGAATCATAATTGGTAATGGCAAACTTAGCTCTTGGTCAAAGAATAGTTGATAAATTGCTGGAGTTCACAAATAGCTGGCTTTTCAATGATAGCTTTCAAAGTAGTAAACATCAAGATAAGAGCAATGTGCAAAACAAGGAACATAAGAAACATGATTGAATAAATCATCATATGAATGAATGAAACACATCAACTCAAAATACGTAGTGAGATAGAAGGGAATAGGTTTACTGACTCAACTAGAAAGCAAAAGAAAGGCCCTTCAAACAGGGAAGCAGGGATTGCAAGTCTCATAAAGAGCTCCCAAAAATTATGATACTTACTAGCTTTCAGCTCTCATTGCCCCTATCATAGGCATCTTTAGGTGATTAAGGTTAAAGTGATCAAAAATGAGGATATGCATTGACAAGTTGTAAGTTGAGAATCTCATGTCCCTTGAATATGAGGGTCGCTCCTCATGCTACTCAAGTTTAGTCACCGGTAAGTTCTTGTCATCGTAAGCATATGTGTATCATTGAGAACCGCCAACGGGGTACCCCTTGCCCGATGATACGGAAGAATCCGCATATCAAAATGACAAGGCAAGCAGACAACAAGTATCTCAGCAATCTTCTTATTTACCATGGGAATATGGCTTTTTATTCTCTCTTTCCTCTTTTCATAATATCTTTTTTTTCTCAATGTCTATCTCTTTTTTCTATAAGAAGAATGCTTCATAGATACTCGTTATGGTTAAGCTGCAGGTTTCCACCATGTCAGCATGGATTAGACCAACGGCCCAGGCGTTTCTCTAACACACATGCATAACTCCATGGACTTACAAGCTCCCCTTTCATTTCACACCGACTACATCCATAGACAAAAGAACATGATATCAACTTGGTACAAAGTACCAGTGCAATGTTGAAAGCGTTCCCCATGATAGCATGGTTCTGCTAATTCACAACTTACAAAGCACAAGCATATACGCAACATAGGTGAGCACAATGGTTCAAGTTTATTAAGTGCAAGAAAGTAAAGTGTGCCATCAAGTTCGTGAGAGCTTTAATCACTAATTTTCTCATAACAAGTTTAATTTGGGAGGTAGATAAAACAAGAATTTACTTGGAATAGCAATAATGCTACTAGGTAGGTATGGTGGACACAAATGGCAAAGGTTTTGGTTTAAAGGAGGTGGATGCATGAGAAGAATACCCTCTCAGTACAGGTTTTTGGCTAGCAAGGCTGGGTAGCAAGTACAAGAGTTGAAGGAAACAACCAAACATACAAATGATAAAGACAAACATGTAATCTTCCTTGGAAGCACAAAAGATCTTAACTAGAGAATACGAGACTTATGAGCAAATCAAGAACGAAAGATGATGAAATTATTTTTCTTTAGAGTACGTCTATGTTTTTCTTTTCAACTCTCAAAAAGGTGTTGCTACTGACCGAGCCAGGTTTGCCAAAACCAACTAAATTAACTCAATGATCCCAAAGTGATACCAATACTAACAACAATATCAATCATATAACCACGAATTGAAAACTAACATAAGCTATGCAAAAGAGTAAATGATAGAACTTCTCATTAATATTCCATAAAGGAAACTCACACCAAGGGATACATATCTAGCGAGAGAGAGGACACTTCCATAATGCAAACCATACTACATAATAACTCCTTTATTCATGATATGACTCTACTAAAAAGGTAAAAAGATAGAAGATAGTGATGTGATACAGCGGCACTCCCCCAAGCTTGGAACAAACCAAGGGGATGCCAAACCTGATGACGAATTACTCCTTCGGTGGTGGTGATAATTATTTCTTAGTTGACGTGAGGAAATCTTCCAGCATCTTGTGAAGCCTATTATTCTCCCATTGAAGCATGTCCACCTTCCTCCTCAAGTCTCGGTACTTATCGCAGAACTCTTTAGTGACTCGCAGGGCTTCCTTTGATGCAGGGCAAGAGTCTAAAGGTACCAGCCCCTGCTCGGGGTCTTGGAGCTCTTCCTCCATAGGATCCTTCCCTTTATCCTTGGCGGACCCCATTGTGCTTCTAAGCTTTCAAAGAGTATGTCCTGATAGAAACAGATCGAAACAAAAACATGACGAAAACACGATATACGAACCTCGAGGGATCCTGGGGGTTATATATTACGAAGTTTCATATCAAAAGGAAGGTACTGGGAGAAAACGAGTCGGAGGCGGAGTCTGGGGTGGACTCACCACCTGGTGGCGCGGCCAGGGGTGGGCCCGCACCACAGGGTGGTGTGAGCCCCCTGTCTCCGTTTCCGTCCCTTTTTCGCTTCGTAGCTTTCCTTATTGACTGAAAACTGCAAAAATATAGTTGTATTGTATTTTCGCGGAACTTTTCTTAACAGAATTGTTACCTACATGAAGACAGACTCTGCAGGTCTCTGAATTTGGTCCTCAATGAATTTCTCTGGAGTTATAACTTGAAAGGCATCAACATCTGCATTGTAAGAATCTCCAGCAATATAGTGTTTGAGTCGCTGTCCATTCACTACTTGTGTAGTATTATCTTTTAGAGAAGAAAATTTTATTGCTCCTGAACGAGATACTTCTTCAATGATGAAAGGTCCTTCCCATTTTGATAGTAGCTTACCTGCAAAAAATCTGAGACGAGACCTATACAATAGAACTTTCTCACCAACATGAAATTCTCTCTTAAGTATTCGCTTGTCATGCCATCTTTTAACTTTTTCCTTAAAGAGCCTAGCATTCTCATAGGCTTCACTCCTCCATTCATCTAAATAACTTAAGTCAAATAATCTTTTCTCACCAGCGAGCTTACAATCTCTATTTAGTTCTTTCACTGCCCAGTAAGCTTTGTGTTCTAATTCTAAGGGTAGGTGGAAAGCTTTCCCATGAACCATTTTATAAGGAGACATTCCCATAGGATTTTTGTAAGCAGTTCTATAAGCCCATAAAGCATCATTCAACTTCTTAGCCCAGTTTTTTCTAGACCTATTAACAGTCTTTTGCAAGATAGATTTAATTTCTCTATTTGATAACTCTACTTGCCCGCTAGTTTGGGGGTGATAAGCTGAAGCAATTCTATGATTAACATCATATTTAGCAAGGGTCTTCCTAAAACCACCATGGATGAAATGAGAACCCCCATCAGTCATGAGATACCTAGGAACCCCAAACCTAGGAAAGATAATATCCTTAAGAATTTTTTAGAGAAGTCTCCCCGTTAGCACTCTTTGTACGAATGGCTTCTACCCACTTAGTAACATAATCAACGGCAACAAGAATATGAGTGTATCCTTTTGAAGGAGGGAAAGGACCCATAAAGTCGAATCCCCAACAATCAAAAGGTTCAATAACTAGAGAGTAGTTCATAGGCATTTCATTGCGTCTAGAAATATTACCAACACGCTGACATTCATCACAAGATAAAACAAATTTTCTTGCATGTTTAAAAAGGGTAGGCCAGTAGAAACCTGATTGTAGTACCTTTTGTGCAGTTCTATCTCCTGCATGATGTCCTCCATAGGCGCTACCATGATATTTATGCAATATCTCTTTTTGTTCATATTCTGGAACACATCTTCGCATAATACCATCAACTCCTTCTTTGTATAAGTGTGGGTGATCCCAAAAATAGTGCCTCAAATCATAAAAGAACTTTATTCTTTGCTGAGCTGTAAAAGTTGGAGGAAAATACTTGGAGACAATAAAGTTAGCATAATAAGCATACCAAGGGCTTCCTCGCGAGCTCACCCCTACTGCGGCTAACTGTTCATTTGGGAAACTATCATTAACAGGCATAGGATCAAAAGAGATGTTTTCCAAACGAGATAAATTATCAGCTACAGGGTTTTTAGCACCTTTCCTATCTACTATGTGTAGTCAAACTCTTGTAAAAGCAGTACCCATCTAATAAGCCTAGGCTTAGCGTCCTTCTTCGTCATAAGATATTTAATAGCAGCATGATCAGTATGAATGGTTACTTTTGAGTCCACAATATAGGGCCTAAACTTATCACAAGCAAAAACAACAGCTAGAAAATCCTTTTCAGTAGTGGCATAATTCCTTTGAGAAGTGTCTAGAGTCTTACTAGCATAATGGATAACGTTTAACTTTTTATCAATACGTTGCCCAAGGACAGCCCCTACAGCAAAATCACTAGCATCACACATTATTTCAAAGGGTAAACTCCAATCAGGTGGTTGAACAATAGGGGCTGTAGTTAAAGCCTTCTTAAGAGTTTCAAAAGCTTCCCTACAATCATCATCAAAAACAAAAGGTACATCTTTTTGAAGAAGATTAGTGAGAGGTTTTGATATCCTAGAGAAGTCTTTAATAAACCTCCTATAGAAACTAGCATGACCAAGGATACTACGAATACCTTTGATGTCTCTTGGACATGGCATCTTCTCAATTGCCTCAACCTTTGCTCTATGAACTTATATGCCTCTTTCAAAAACTTTATGCCCAAGAACAATCCCTTCATTAACCATGAAGTGGCATTTCTCCCAATTAAGAACAAGATTAGTTTCTTCACATCTCTACAAAACTTTATCAAGGTTGTGCAGACAATTATCAAAAGAAGTTCCATACACAGAAAAGTCATCCATGAATACTTCTACAATTTCCTCACAAAAACCATGAAAGATAGCAGACATGCACCTTTGGAAAGTAGTAGGAGCATTACATAAACCAAAAGGCATACGTCTATAAGCATAAGTTCCATAAGGGCAAGTAAAAGTAGTTTTTTCTTGATCTTGTTATTTAACAGCAATTTGAGAGAAACCAGAATAACCATCAAGAAAACAAAAATGGGTCTTTTTAGACAATCTTTCGAACATTTGATCAATAAAAGGAAGCGGGTAGTGATCTTTCTTAGTAACTTTATTGACTTTCCTAAAATCGATGCACATCCTATAGCCTACCACTATTCTTTGAGGAATAAGCTCATCATTATCATTAGGGACAACGGTACTACCACCCTTTTTAGGAACATAATGAACAGGACTAACCCATTCACTATCAGCAATAGGGTAAATAATACCAGCATCAAGGAGTTTCAATACCTCATTCCTTACCACTTCCTTCATCCTAGGATTTAAACGTCGTTGGTGCTCCACTACTGGCTTCGCATCTGGTTCTATGTTGATAGAATGCTGACATATAGTAGGTGAAATCCCTTTCCAATCATCCAGAGTATAGCCCATAGCTCCTCGGTGTTTCCTCAAAACCTCCAATAACCTTTCTTCTTCCTTCCCTGAAAGTTTAGCGCTAATAATAACAAGATATATCCTTTTATCATCAATATAAGCATATTTAAGATCATCAGGGAGAAGTTTTAGATCGAAAACCGGATCCTTTTTAGGTGGCATCGTGGTACCCAAGTCTTCTACAGGCAAGTCGTGCTTAAGCATCATAGGTTGATCACGGAGAATCCTGTCAATCTCATTCCTTTCTTCCATGAAGATATCACTTTCATGATCTTCCATAAATTGTTGCAAAGCATTGTTAGGAGCAAGAGAAATAGAAGCAAGTTGTTCAACCCTAAAATCCTCATTATGGGTTTCCTCTTCGCAAGGTTCTTTAGCAAATTTCGAAAAATTAAACTCATAAGATTCCCCATCAAACTTTGTCAAGATTTTCTCCCTCTTGCAATCAATAATAGCTCCACAAGTACTCAAGAAAGGTCTACCAAAAATGATAGGTGGTTTTACTAGCAGCCGAACCAAGTACTAGAAAATCAGTAGGGTACTTAACCTTACCACAAAGAACTTCCACGTCTCGTACCATACCAATTGGAGAGATGGTCTCTCTATTAGCAAGGTGAATAACCACATCAATCTCTTCCAACTCGCAAGGACTGATCTCATGCATAATTTATCTGTAAAGCTCATAAGGTATAGCACTGGAACTTGCACCAATATCACATAAACCATAATATTAATGATCACCAATTCTAACAGAAAGCACAGGAACACTAGCCTTTTTAGTTCTATTGGGATGTGAAACAATATTAGAAGCATCCTCACAAAAGACTATGTGCCCATCTTCTACGCTTTTAGTGACAAGGTCTTTCACAATTGCTACCACGGGTTCAATGTTTATTTCTTCATCAGGTTTTACAGTTCTTTTATCACTTTTGGTGATTACATTAGTTATCATAGGATGGTCCTTAACCTATTCGGGGAAGGGAATCTTCTCGATATAAGGTTCGTGTAAGATGGGGTCAATAATGCAATACTCAGCACTTCCAATAGGAGCATAATCAACAATATCTTTGTAAGGTGCATGGTATTTGTTCCATCCCCTTTTTGGAATTTCGATATAGGAAGCAAAAACTCTAAAGCAATTCGTAATAACTTGCAAATCAAGATCATAAATATTACTAATATTTTGAAAGTCATCAGTTCCCATAAAAGATTCAATGCATTCATAATCATAATTTATGCCTGACTTTCTACCTTTGTCATTCTCCCAAGCTTCAGCATTGTCTTGAATACAGTCCAGAAGATCCCATTTAGCTTCTTCTTCCATACGAGTGAATGATCCAGCACAAGAAGCGTCCAATAAATCTTTATCATGTAGAGGGAGCCTTGCATAAAAGTTGTTGATAATAATATTGTTGGGGAGCTCATGAATGGGACATTTGAGCATTAGTAACTTCAATCTGCCCCAAGCTTGAGTTGTAATCTCTCCATCAAGAGGCCAAAAGTTGTATATTTGATTCCGCTCCTTATGAATCTAACTAGGAGGATAAAACTTTGAATAAAAGAGAGGCACTATTTCCTCCCATTCCAGAGCTAGACCATTCTTCAGCAGCTTATACCATTCCTCAGCTCTTCCTTTTAGTGATAATGAGAATAACTTCTTCTTAACTTGATCTATAGTAATACCTGCACACTTGAACAACCCGCATAATTCGTGTATAAAGAGTAAATGATCACCGGGATAGATAGTTCCATCCCCAACATAGTAGTTATCCATAACACAATCAATAATTCTTGTAGGTATTTTGAAAACATCATTCTCAGCAGGTGGTGGCTTATCTACTACCTTAGCAGTGGTAGTAGCATTACCAAATAAGAAACTCAGCGAATTATCCATAACAAAAATAAAGCAACTAGCAGAAGTAAACAATACTCACAGTAGAAGTTTCCTTTACCAGTTCCACTCTCCAATAGCGCTTCACTCCCCGGCAACGGCGCCAGAAAATAGTCTTGATGACCCACAAGTATAGGGGGTGTATCGCAGTATTTTCGATAAGTAAGAGTGTCGAACCCAACGATGAGCAGAAGGTGCTGGCTAGTGGTATGGATCAGGAATTCTCTGCAAATACTTAGCAAACGGATTTTTAGGGGTTTTTGATAAAGCAAGTAAACAAAGTACGAGTAAATAAAAGACAGTGGGAATAAATGCAGCAAGTGGCCCAATCCTTTATGGAGCAAAGGACAAGCCGGTTGTATTTCTTAAGATGACCAAACGTTCTCGAGGACACATGGGAAGACTGTCAAGTGCTTTCGCTTCATATAGTCGATTAATGTTCTTTAGCTTGCTAAGTGTTGTGTGGGTGAACCTGTGCTAATGTACCGCCCCATCCAAGACTAATACATACTTGTGATTATACCCCTTGCAAACATCCGTAAGTACAAGAAAGTAATTAAGGTAGAAACCTAACCACAGCTTTAAACTCTAAGACCCTTACGTCCCTTGTGCAATGGTTTCCTAACGGGGGTTCAGGTTTCTGTCACTCCGGCAACCCCTACGATTAGTAGCCAAATAAACAATGCATTCCCCTAGGCCCATATAGGTGAAGTGTCATGTAGTCGACGTTCACATGACACCACTAGAAGAAGTACACCACAACTTAAATAACAATCTATTGAATATTTCTCAACGCAACTCCACTACTAACAACAAGACTTCTCCCATGTCCTCAAGAACGAAACGAACTACTCACAAGATATCATATGGATCATGATCAGAGATGGAATAATGATGTATAACAATCTGAACATAAACAATAATTCAATGGTTCACTCAATAGCATCAACTACAAAGAGTAATCAACACCGGGAAAGTTTCCCCTATGAACTATGCAAGATTCAACTCAATTGTTACAGCAATATGGAGATGGTGATGAGGGTGCTGATGGTGATGATGGTGATGATGGTGGTGATGATGATGATGATCCCGATGAAGTCCAACTTGATGGTGGTGTTGACGGCGACGATCTCCCCTCTCCGGGAAGGAATTCCCCTCGCAAAAATCTGTCTGTCGGAGAGATCTTTCTCTCTCGGTGTTTTCCGCCCCGCAGAGACGGTGAAATCTTTCTGTGGTCTCTACCCGAGTCTTAGGGTTTCGGGAGGATGATATACGCCAGAGGGGAGAGGCTGGAGTGGGCCAGGGCAGCCACACCACCTCCAGGCGTGGCCTAGGCCTGCCCGCGCCATGGGGTAGTGTGGGCCCCGTGTGGCCCACCTCCACTCCATCTTCTGGCATCCTTAGTCTTCTAGAAAAATAGGATTTTCCGTATATTTTCCCGGATTTTATGATCTTTGCGAATTTTGCCTCCAAACATCACCTTTTCCATCAGAATTCTGACTACAGCGGTCCATGCTCCAAAAGTCATCAACTATGCAAAAATAGATGAAATAACATAAGTATCACCTCTCAATACGAAATATATCAATGAATAATAGTGAATTAAGACATAGAATAGTGATGCAAAATGGACGTATCATTGTCAGCGCGCGTCATCCGCATGATCAGAAGGACATGATCACCATTCGCCATGAACGACCTGACCCAGGAATAGGTTCAGGCAAGTGGGTACTTCTGGGTGGATCATGATCGCGCAATCGCACTTGCGAGCCTGTAGGATCGTGCCTCGCAAGTGCTTCATTATCTGAAGAAGTCTCAATCATGCTTAACGAATATTTATCAGACGATGTTTCCGTTGGATGTCGTTTCCTCGAGCCTGCTAGCTCTCCTTGCTAAATTTCAAGACTTGAGTGTAGGCCGCGAGTGTGTGCGGCAACAGTTGGTGGCTGGTGCCAAGGCTACGTTGTCGCTGGTGCGACTGCATAGGCCTGATGTTGATGTGGCAGCTATTGCTGGTTGTCCACCGACTCCGCTGGCAGGTTCGACCTAGAATATGGTTCGTCATTACCAGGCGGTGGATCGCCCAGTGAAGGAAATTGTCGACTTCTTCGAGGAGCAGACAAACGTTCTTCTGTTGCAACAGTAGTGTTAACTTTGTATCATGCACAGAAATATACCAATGTTGTAAAGTTCATATATATATGCTATGTATAATTGATTGACATTGATGTGTAAAGAGCTTGTTAGCTCTTATGTTTTGCGAGTGTGTTGCACTATGCGATTCCCTTTCGTTAGCCTGACTTGTATTTTATCTCAGCACCTTGCCAACCTGTCATGTGCGTTGTAGCTGGGTTGGTGTTTGTCAAGGGTTCGATTAGTTCGTCAGCTACTCAGGATATCGCGATTGGTTCGTAGAATAGATGTGTAAAGGGTGGCGAAGCCCCCGAGTAGATAGATGGCAAAAAATAATAGAAAAACTCAGAGTTTGGGGCACTTAGCTTTATTTATTCGTAGAATAGTACGAGGTACAATGTGTGGCTAAGTAGCCTTGGCTGAATAGCCTTATTTGTAATGTAAGAAAGAAAAAACGACTAAGGGTAGAAGCGCTACAACTGCGCGACGTTCTAGGGGTTGGAGTACACGACTCCTGTCTCGAAATCTTTGAGGCGATAGGCGCCACCTGGGATTACTTCTGTAATCACGTATGGTCATTCCCAAGGGGACTCGAGCTTGATATGCCCTTGCTATTTCAGTCACAGGACCAGGTCTCCTTTGACGAAGGACCTGGGGCGTAGCCTTCTGTTGTGGTAGTTGTGCAGGTTCTACTGGTAGATCATTGATCTTTCTGCTGCGATTTCCCGTGCCTCATCAAGGAGGTCGACGGAGTCTTCGAGTTCAAGAGTTGGACTCTTGTTTGTTGTAAGTGACCAGCCGTGGTGCCTTGTATCGTACCTCTACGGGTAGCACCGCTTCAGCACCATGCACCATGAAGAACAGGGTGAATCCCATGGCACTGTTTGGGGTTGTGCGTAGGCTCCAGAGTATGGATTGCAGCTATCCTTCAGCTTGTTCGAGTGGCCTAAGGAGTCGCTTCTTGATTCCGCCGCACATGAGCCCGTTGGCCTTTTCGACTTGACCGTTGGTCTATGGATGAGCTACGGAGGCATAGCTTACATTGATTCCTAGGTTTTCGCAGAAACCCTGGAACTCCTTAGAGGTGAAGTTCGTTCCATTGTCCATGATGATGTTGTGTGGCACTCCAAAGCGATAGACAATGGACTCTAAGAACTTGACTACATTGGCTCCTGATTGGTTAGTCACCGGCATGGCCTCTATCCACTTGGTGAATTTGTTGACTATGGCCAAGAGGTAGATGTAGCCTCCTCGTGAGGATTTTGGGAGCTTGCCAACCATGTCGAGTCCCTATTGCGCAAAAGGCCAAGTCAATGGTATTGGCCGGAGCTCCGCGCCAGGTGCGTGCGGTTTGTCCATGAATCGCTGGCAAGTGTTTTATGTTTGGACGATGTCCTTAGTGTCGCGCATGGCCGTGGGCCAGTAGAATCCAGCTCGTAGAGCTTTGGCGACAAGGGCGCAACTACCGGCGTGGTGCCCACAAGTCCCCTCATGGATGTCGAGGAGGACGGCCCTTCCATCTGCGTTGGAGACGCACCGTTGGAGTACTCCTGTAATGCTGCGCTTGTATAGTTTGCCGTTGATGACGGCAAATGCCTTGGATCGCCGTGCGATGTGCCGCGCGTCAGTCGGGTCGTCCGGCAGCCTCTTTCTAAGAAGGTATGTGATGTAGGGTTGAGTCCAAGATGGCTCGATCATCATGACCCCCATTGGTCCTTCGAGTCCTGTGTCGAGCTCCAGGTTGTCGAGTGCCATTGGCTCATTGTGTGGCGCAGCCCTCGAGTCCGTTATTGCGCTTGTTTTCTTCTCTGCGGCCTTTGCCTTGATGGAGCGTTCGCAGATACGCTCGAGAAATACCCCAGGTGGTATGGGGGCACAGGTAGAACCAATGTTGGCGAGTGTGTCTGCCTCTTCGTTGCTTTCACGGCATACGTGCCACAGCTCGCAGCCGTCGAAGTCCCCTTCGATTGTGTTGTAGAGGTCGCGGTAGGCGATCATATTGTCATTCAGTGCGTCGCACTCGTGCATTGTCTGGTTGACGACCAGCTTGGAGTCACCGCAAATGATTAGCCTCTTGGCGCCGCAGGCTTTTTCCATCCGCATCCCGTGGAACAGGGCCTCGTATTCAGCTTCGTTGTTGGAGGCGGTGAACTGCATTCGCAGAATATATTTCAGCTTGTCTCCCTGGGGCGATGTCAGTATGACACCGTGCCAGCTCTGTCTTTTCGCTTGGATCCGTCAAAGTGCATTCTCCAGAGGTAATACATATCTAGTTTTTCAGGGAGCTGATTCTCCATCCAGTGCACGAGAAAGTTAGGGAGAACTTGCGACTTGATCGCGTCGCGCTTTCCATATGTAATGTGTCGTGGAGACAGCTCGATTCCCCAAAGCACGACCCATCCGGTGGCATCGGGGTTGTTGAGGATGTGCCAAAGTGGGGCATCGTTGACCACCACAATTGGGTGCTCCTGGAAGTAGTGGTGCAGTCTCCTGGCTATCATGAAGACGCCATATGCCAGCTTCTGGTAGTGCGGGTACTGCTGCTTTGTTGGCGTGAGCACCTCGCTGAGGTAGTAGACTGGGCATTGTACCCCATGGACCTTGTTTTCGTCGGCTCGCTCCACCACGATCACCGTGCTCACCACCTAGTTTGTGCCGAGATGTATAGCAATAGTGGTTCCCTTTCCCGTGGGGTCACCAGTACTGGTGAGGTAGACAATAGACTCTTGAGGTCTTCGAATGCTTCATGTGCCTCATTGGTCCACTCGAACTTGTTGGGGGGATACCCCGGGTAGGGTCACCCCGGGGTATAAAGGCGGAGTTAGCCGAGGTACGGCAAGGTCAAAGCCAATGCTGGCCGAGTCACCTCAAGGCTGGCCGACATACGGAGTAACCCAGACCAGAGGATGTCCACCTAACTGAGTCCCTGCCGACGTATGTTGTATGCCGGCATGATTTCTATACCTTGTATGCAGGTACCCGCATGGCTGGATTAACCAGGCTTGATTCGGGTTATATCAGGCTTGCAAGAGAAGGAAGGTATCTCGCTGGTCAAAAGGTGGTCACTATACACTGGAGCGTGAGCGAAGCGAATAGAGGGAAGGACCACCGAGGCGTGGCCGACAAGGGTGACGCAGCCTATGCCGGATGACGCTGGCGCCGCAGAGGCTCACGTAGCCTCTGCATGGCTTACGATGGTGAAAAGTGACCCGGTTGGTTTGCTACTTTGGGGAAGACGCATATTCCTTGGAATATGGCTCCACGTATGCCCTAATTGGAGACCTAGCCACCCCTTTATAAGGAGGGCTAGGGCATAGAAGGGGTTGATTTTTGATTGGTTGGTATCTGAGTAGTTGGTTCCTGGGAGCTAGCTAGTGGTGAGAGTAAGAGAGATCCTTCTTCCTCCTCTCCCCAATACAGCTCAAGGAGCACTTGTAAACCTTGGGAACCTAGTGAACACAAAGAATCTGTGTGTGGAATCACCAAACTATCCCTCCCTGGATTCGTCTAGTGCATATTGGCCCCACCTTTAGCCTATCCATGGCATCTGCCGTGACACCACCACGACAGTTGGCGCCCACCTTGGGGCTAGCGGCGCTAGCAGGAGTGAAGGTCCGGACAGGAAACCTCATCGGCAACGGCGAGCGCATCGTCTCTGGGCTCGTTCAGCGCTTTGGAGCGCTAGACTACGTCAGCGACAATGCTGGCTGCTTCAGCAAATGACCTCTTCCACGCAACGGCCTCTTCGTCAAGCTTGGCGCTCACAAGATCTACGTCGCCGTCGATGTGTCGTGCATTCACCCGCGGCAAGTCGTCGAGGGAGGCGAGCCACCTCTTAGTGTGGCTCACGGTGCGCGTATCACTCGCTCCCCTGACCGTGCCGAAGTGATGATGACGGCACCTGGCGCTAGCGCGAGCAAGGATCCGGCACCAGATCTGGAGGTAACACCCAAAGCACCAAGGAAAAGTAGAAGTCCTCCACTAGAGAGGCCGGAAAACATGCTGCAGCAAGCAATAGATAGCTTGGCAAGTCCCATAGCACCTGTGGTAGATCCGGCTCGGGCACAGGCCGAGTTAGAGGAAACTAGGCAGAAAATACTAGAGGGTGCAAAAAAGATAGCCGCGGCTCAGCAGTCGTTGATCATGACACTGTGCGAGTATGCAAAAGCAAATAACGTAGATGCTGTAAAAGTGAAGGGGAGAAACCTCATTAGTGAAATGAACAAAGAGGGTGATACTAGGGTTGAGGAATCAGAGAACATTCTGTCTGTGGGGCTGCCGAAGTATAGTACCCCGGAAAACAACCTCAGAGCAGCAGATGCAGCTGCGTCTGAGTTAGAGGGTTTGACGGGTGAAGCCCGGCAAAGACAGTAGGATAGGGTCAATGAGTTAGTTCGGATCGCTGACAGATAAAATGAAGAGTTGCTTAGGGCTAATCCGGCAAGGGCTGGGGCTTCTAAAGTCGTTTATTCAGCGACAGGTAACCCGGAGAAATCTGCTGGAGGAGCATCATCCCCTCGTGGTGTCCCAAGAAGAGAGGAAGTGGTAACCTCGACGAGGGGAAACAAACAGATAGTCCCCTACGACCCGGCAAGGGCAGAGAAAGGAAAAGCAGTGTAGGGAAATGAGGATCGACGAAGTATCAGCCGAGGTGAAGCTGGCCGAGGTAACCGCGACCAAGGCAATGCCGGTCAGGGAAACGCTGTGAACGGCAATGCCGGACAGCGCAACTCGGCGGATGCAGGGCAACCGCAGCAGCGGAATGTACCACAGCAAGAGCGAAGTGCCGACCAAGGTATGCAACAGAGAGGCGCTCCACAAGAGGAAGATAGATACAATGATGGTGATTCCGAAATGGTGAACACAGGATACCCTAGGCCGGACTATCACGTGATAGGGTCAAGGTTGGGAAGCAGGAACTTGATGCCTGACGACGCCAGGTTAAACTGGATAGGCTCTATAGGTCGTAGCATATTGAGGGGCAAGATCCTCTGGGTCCAGCGTGCTTTGGGCCCCGGATCATGAAACAACCTCCAGTACCTAACTTTCAGTTACCCAGAGGCACGAAAACATATGACGGTAGCACCAAGACAGAGGATTGGTTGATCAACTACGTGACGACGGTAAAAATTGCTACAGGCAACTTGAGATGGGCTGTGAGATATGTACCTCACATGCTAGAAGGGCCAGCAAGGGTATGGCTAAACAATTTACCACCCGATAGTATCAACTGTTAGATCGATTTCGATGAAATGTTCATCAGTAACTTCTCAAGCACGTATCAGAGGCCCAATAGACCACAGACCCTAGAAATGTGCAAGCAGAGACCAAATGAGACAGACCAGGAATTCTTAACCCACTGGTGCACTGTGCGAAACTCATGTGAGGGCATGATTGAGTCACAGGCCATAGCTTGGTTTGCGCAAGGGTGCAGATATGCAAGCATGCTTTGGCAAAGGCTACAAAGGGATATGCCAACTACACTGACAGAGACAATCCGGATTGCTGATTCATATGCCTTGGGTGATCCGACTCAACCTAGGTGGTGTCAAACGAATCAAATGAGGAGTACTACCAGCGAGATGGAGTCGGGTCACCCTGGCGGAATGATTACCGGGGTAAGAGAAGAGATGATAGACCAGATTACAGGTACAGTTCGCAACAAGTTGCTGCTGTAAATCAAGATCAACCCAGGGAGTAATCAGCGTCAGAAAACTGGAGGGCAACAGTGGACCCCAAGAAATGATGGCAAGAAAACTTGGACGCACGAGCAAAAGAGACAGTGGAAAGAAAAGAAGACCGGCCAAGGTATATGTATGAGGCAATGTTGGATCAGCCGTGCAAATTTCACACGCCAAATCCGAGTAACCCAGCGGGTCACACAACTCGGCAATGTGAGTGGATGAGGAAGATAGAACAAAGTGGTTCGGGGAATGCACAGGGACCTCGAAACGATCAACCTCGGAAGGAGTTACCCCGGCAGCAATTACTTTCCGGAGCGAACATGCAATAGTTAATGTTGCCACCACCTCCGCCGAGGTATGAAAATCATGAGAGAAGGGATGCAGTGCATCAGGTGGAAAATCAGCATCAGCCAGATCAAAGGTATCCCAGCAATGAGAGGAGAAATGAATACAGAGAGCATCACCAGAGTTATTGTGTGTTTACCACGAAGGAGACAGATAGAAAGAGCTTACAACGCCGCCATATGGAAGTGAATGCGGTAATGCCTGCGGTGACGAGGTATATGCCTTGGTCGGATCAGGAAATTACGTGGAGTATCAAGGACCATCCCAAGCTTATGCCCAGTCCCTGTTCGTATGCACTGGTGCTGGACCCAACGTTCATCGGGCCAAATATCAATGTAAGATTCTCTAAGGTGCTGATTGACAATGGCAGCAGCATCTATACTATGTACGTGGATACAATGGGCAAGTTGGGTATCTCAGAGAACATGCTCCAGGCCACGAGAATAACTTTCCATGGTATTGTGCCAGGCATTTCCTATGAACCCATTGGCAAGGTCCAGGTAGACATGTTATTTGGCACAAGAGATAACTGCCGAACTAAAAATTTGGAATTTGAGGTGGTGAACCTAGAAAGTGCGTGTCACGCGTTACTCGGTAGGCCCGCCTTGAACAAATTCATGGCAAGTTGTCACATCAGTTACCTGAAGATGAAGTTGCCCGGGCCAAATGGAGTAATTACCATAGCAGGATATTTCCGACCTTCCATTGAGTGTGCGTCAGCCGAGTCTAACCTGGCCGAGTCACTCGTGATTGCACAAGAAAAGAGAAAGATCCAGGAAGTGGTGGCATTGGCTCAGTCTGCACAGCAGTATATGCCGGCGCTAACTAACCTGCATGGAAGTGTCTCATTTCAAGCAACTAAAGATACAAAGAAAGTGCCTGTTGATGATCTGTTCCCAGAGCGCACCGTAACGATTGGTGTCGGGTTAAATGACAAATAGGAAAGCGAGCTCGTCAACTTCCTCCGTGAGAATCGGGATATCTTTGCTTGGTCCACACAGGACTTGCAAGGTGTTCCTAGGGAGTTGGCCGAGCACTCTTTGAATGTGAGACCCGGAGCAAAGCCGGTGAAGCAACCTCTCCTCCGCTTCGCCGAAGATAGGAGAAAAGTCATTGGAGATGAGATAGCTCGGCTCCTAGCAGCTGGGTTTATCATGGAAGTGCTTTACCCGGATTGGCTATCTAATCTGGTGCTGGTGGAAAAGAAGAAAGATGATCCGAATGTGGCAGTGCTTTGGCGTATGTGCATCGATTACACGAACCTGAATAAGGCGTGCCCAAAAGATCCATTCCCACTGCCAAGGATAGATCAAGTCATAGATTCTACTGCTAGGTGTGAACTGTTGTCATTCATAGATGCATATTCTGGTTTCCACTAGATACCTCTGAACCCGAATGATCATATAAAGACGGTGTTTATCACCCCGTATGGGTCTTATTGCTACCGCACCATGCCTTTTGGTTTACATAATGCAGGGGCAACGTACCAAAGATGTATACAAAAATGTTTACACGACCAAATCAGCCGAAATGTGCAAGTATATGTGGATGATGTGGTCCTAAAAACCAAGGAAAGCAAAACGCTCCTTGATGATATCAAGCAAACGTTCGCGAACCTAAGAAGGTTCCGAATGAAGCTTAACCTAGAGAAGTGTACCTTCGGTGTCCCGGCTGGAAAATTACTCAGATTTCTTGTCTCCAGCCAAGGTATCGAAGCTAACCCAACTAAAATCCGAGCTATAGGGCGAATGGAACTGCCAAAGTGTCTTAATGATGTCCGAAAGTTCACTGGTTGTCTGGCATCTTTGAGTCAGTTTGTATGTCGGATGGGAGAAAAGGCAGTGCCTCTCTATCAACTAATGAAAAAAGCGGACAAGTTCATATGGATGCCGCAGGCCAATGAAGCCTTCATCCAGTTAAAGAAAATGTTATCCACGGCACCAGTGTTAGCCTCTCCACTATCAAAAGAGCCAGTGTTGCTCTACATAGCCGCAACCAACCGAGTTGTAAGTGCAGTAGTAGTGGTAGAGCACGACGAAGAGGGTAAGTCAGTGCAAAGGCCAGTCTATTACCTGAGCGAGGTATTATCAGCATCGTAGCAAAATTATCCTCACTATCAGAAGATGGCGTACGGTGTGTATATGGCAGCAAAGTAGCTAAAACATTACTTTGAAGAATGTCCAATCAAAGTGATATGTGAAGCCCCCATATCTGAGATAATGAGTAACAAGGATGCGAGCGGCCGGATCGCAAAATGGGCAAATTGAGCTAGCCCCTTATGCTCCGGAGTACGACAGGCGAGATGCGATCAAGTCTCAGGATGTGGCCGATTTTTTCGTAGATTGGGCTGAAATGCAATATGAGCCACCGTTACCAGATCCGAACTACTGGAGAATGAATTTTGATGGATCAAAAAAAAACCGGGTTAGGCGCTGGAGTTGTACTTACCTCACCAAAGAACGACCAGTTAGGTATGTGTTGTAGATCCATTTCGTAGCATCAAACAATGTCGTTGAATATGAGGCACTTGTGCATGGGCTCAAGGTGGCAAAAGAAATTGGAATACGTCGGATCCAATGCTTTGGTGACTCTGATTTGGTAGTTCAGCAAGTCTCAGGGCAATGGGACGCTTTGGATGCAAACATGGCATTATATAGATTTCATGTGCAAAAATATCAGGGTACTTTGAGGGATGTGAGTTTCACCATGTGCCCTGGCTGGAAAACGAGGCTCCCGATATATTGTCGAAGCTCGGATCAACCCGACAAGCAATTCCATTGGGTGTAGCTCTAGAACACCTAAGAAAACCATCTATCAGGCCTTCCCCAGAAACCGACTCAATCTATATCCCGGCAGATCCGGAGTCCGGAGCTATACCCATGGACATTGACGTGGGAAGTGGTTCAGGAAACCCGGGGACTGCTGCACAGAACCCGGAGATTGTGCAGTGCGACCCGGCCAAGGTTATGTCAGTGGATCAAATGGAAATAGATGAGGATGTGTTTCCGGTGTGAGCTATACCAGCTTGGGCACTGCCCATATTTCAATTCCTGAAGGATGGAACTTTGCCCAGTGAAGAGGTGCTTTCCATACAAATTCAGAGGCGCGCAAAGGCATACACGATTATCAATGCCGAACTATACAAGAGGAGTGTCACAAACGTCGTCCAACAATGTGTTGACCCGGAAGAAGGGCTTGACATCCTCCGAGATATACATCAAGGGGAATGTGGGCATCACGCCTCATCCAGAGCTTTAGTGGCAAAAGCTTTCCGACATGGGTTCTACTGGCCAAGTGCCTTGGAACAAGTAGAGAATCTAGTAAGAAAATGTAATGGTTGTCAAACGTATGCCACCAAGACACACATGCCAATGTCGGAGCTCAATACCATACCAATTACCTGGCCATTTGTCGTATGGTGTCTGGATATGGTTGGTCCATTTAAGCCCACAAGAGGAAATATGACCCATATATTAGTTATGGTGGACAAGTTCACCAAATGGATTGAAGTGAATCCAATAAGAAAATGTGATGGAGCTACAACTGTGACATTCCTCAAAGATATCACTCTGAGATATGGCTATCCTCACAGTATCATAACAGATAATGGCACCAATTTTTCTGAAGGAGCATTTGCGCGATTCTGCCGAGATAAGAAGATCCGGATGGACGTTGCCTCAGTAGCCCACCCCGCATCAAACGGAAAAGTGGAGAGATCCAACGGATTAGTATTATCCGGGATAAAACCCCGGCTCATTGAGCCGCTGCAAAGATCAGCGGGGTGCTGGATAGAAGAACTACCAGCGGTACTGTGGAGTTTAAGAACAACTCTGAATCGATCAACAAGCTATACGCCATTCTTTCTGGTATATGGGGCAGAAGATGTATTACCAGCCGACATAGAGCATGATTTTCCTAGGGTCACCCAATACACAGAAGCCGAAGTGAGAGAAGCCCGGAAAAATGATGTTGATCTCCTGGAAGAAGTGAGAGAATTGGCATTGTCTAGATCCGCCATATATCAGCAAAATCCCCGACGCTATCATAGCAGGAAAGTTAACCCCCGAGTCTTTCGGGAAGGTGATCTGGTACTCCGGTTGGTACAACGTGGTGCAGGCATGCATAAGTTATCCCCCCCATGGGAAGTGCCATTCATTGTGAGCAAAGCATTGCACATTGACTCTTATTATCTCATCGACGCAAAACCACACGAGAAGAACAAGGCGGATAGGTCCGGTGAGGAATCTAAGCATCCATGGAATGTTGCTCTACTTCGTCCGTTCTACACTTAACAAAGAAGTGTGTGTATCTGAGTCTCTCATACATCGGTATGTATGCTGGCAATGAGTTTATCAATGAAATCTTGGCACCTCGAGCAGTAACTCGGGGACTACCTTAATAATATTTGTTATCTTCTGTACTTGTTATTTACCTTTATGTCGGCTAGCTTAAGCTCCTCCTGCCTAAGTCGGATTAGTAGTGTGTGAGCACCAAAAACTCAACTCTTCGACTTGCTGCTGTCCAACAAGATTTGGCTTCATGGAAAGCAAGAGAATAAGTTTGGAATTACGTAACAGACGAAAAATGACTAAGGAGAAGAACGTAACCGAGCCGACGTTTGTTATTCGGACTAACTTTATGTTTACCTTGTTTTTACTATGCTGGGTTATTTTGAGCTAGGCCTAAAGTTTCCTAGTATTGTTAATTCAATTTTTGAAACTCGGACTCGTAAGTCACAAAACTGAATCAAGGTAGACCCGAGCCGAGCCAGAAAATTGGAGAAACAAGAAAATGAAACTCGGGGACTACGCCCAAGTTAATCCGGCATGAGCACCTTAGTAGCAAAATATAATCTGTGTACTTAATACATCTGCACCCGGCATACTAGGGATCTGATAAATTTCAAAGTGTTTTTTCACACTCAAGGAGAAGCAGCAGGTGGAACATCGGCTTCAGCCGCATCATCATCTTCATTCTCTTCAACATCCGAAGCTTCGTCCTCTTCCTCATCTCCCGAACCATCTTCGACGTATTCGTCGTCAATAACGCCAAGGAAACTTGGTCCTTCATTCCATTGATAGATGGGAGAAAACTGGATGAGGTTGTGGGCGCAAGCCTTGCGCCGGGTTACCCAATCCGGGTCATTCGACCACTTGGATCCGGTGCGCAGGCGCTCGAGAAGTTTCAGATCCAACTTTTCATACCATGTGAGGACAAAATGGAGAACAGTTTTAGCTCCAGCGTGGGCGGCGGATTCCCTCCAGAGGTCAAGCTGGGTCTCGTATTCCATTAACTTGGTAATCAGAGCAGTGGACCCCTCTAGAGTATCTTCATCAGGCCAAAGGGCACGGAAGATCCCGACTGCTGCATCTAGGAGATCCGAACCGTAGTTCTTCACAATCTCGATGCGAGAGGATAGGCTGACCAGCAAGTCCTCCATGTCATAGGGAATATTTTCAGTGCCAGGACCAGTTGGGGTACCCCTCTGCTAGTGGAACTTGGAAACTACAGCAACCGCAATAGCATTGCCCTCTGGAAATTTTCCTGAAAACAAGACAAGTGAAATAAGTAAAAGAGGTTGACCCGGAGAGATTCATGTTGGCTGAAGGAAAAGAACTTACGAGAGATATGAATGTGGATCCGGGTCAGCTCTGTGGTGCAATCAGCAGACCTCTTCCGGAGTTTCTCAAGTTCAACATTTGTTGACTCAAGCTTGACATCGGCCTCCTTCAGCAGTTCTTGATCTTTGGCAAGTTGAAGATTGAGACATTCTCGTTCCTTGGTGAAGTCTTGGCCAACTTTCTCCATTTCAGTCTGGTGGAGCGCCTTGATCTTGTTCTTTTCAGCCTTGAGCTTGGCAATTTCGTCGGCCTTGGCCAGGAGAATGGCAAGTTCATCGTCCTTCTTCTTGAGCTCGGCCTGATGTTGCCCTTCTTGTTCGAGAAAATGCAGCATCATATCAGGCATGGGCACACTATTTTCAAGGGATACTGCAATGGTGTGTTAACCCGGCAGAGCCGAGGCATAAATATCTACCGAGCCAAGAAGAAAAGGACAGAGAGCGTAGAAGAAGATTAATCAAAACCTTTTCCCGAAGGCACCTGCTCGCATAGTTGTTGTAGAGGAGTGCTGGTTTTGATTTCAAAAAGTATTTCTGGAAAAACAAAGGGTTTGGAATTTTTTTGACCATGGGATGGTCGAAAGGGAAGGAAAGGAGTTTGGTCATGGGATGACTAGAAGGAAGAAACGATTGGGTGACCTAGTCCTAGTGTTTTCCAAACCTTTTCAAAAACACTTTCAAAATGTTTTACAAAAATTTTCAACAAAGAATGTAGATGCTATATCTACAAGAGAAACTATTTTAGAAAAGAACCTCTCATGGAGCCCTCCTACTACCACAACCATAGTGCATATCATGTTCTTATTATTAGTCTCCTAAGGTGGTTTGTGAGTACATTCAAAGTACTCACTAGCATTGTCCCTGGCTATTAACTTGGTCTAATATCGAGAAGAAGGTGAAGTTGACGACTATGCGAGCTAGGACGTTTCCCCCAGTCACTTGCCTATAGGTTAAGGCATGGATCGGGCTCTATGCTTCGATATAGTTCCGCGGATGATGACTAATGAAGCCATAATGGCAATTAAGGTTTGACTTGTATCTTCTTAAGTAATGGATGTTTACTTTGATACTTGTCGGTTATGTGCCACGACTAACTGATCATGGGATCATGGAGTATGCATCACACGGATTCTCAGAGGATTAATCCGAGGGCCCCACAGACTTGGCCCTTGGTGTCACGCATTGCGATTGACCAGTAGAAGCAAGCTCACAAAGCCTTGTCGATGAGCGCGTGACTGTCGACATGATGCCCGCAGGTGCCTTCGTGGATGTCGAGGAGGATGCTCCTGTCTTCGCCATTGGTGACACACCGTTGAAGGACCCTAGTGATGTTGCGCTTATATAGTTCACCATTGATGATGATGAAGGCCTTTGAGCAACGGGCAATGTGTCCTACATCAGTTGGGTCGTCCGGGAACTTATGGTTGAGCAAGTATGTGATGTATGGATGAGCCCAGGTGGGTTCGATGAGCACAACCTCCATGGGTCCTTCGAGTGGAGGATCCAGCTCTGCCTCGGCTGGTTCTTTGACCTTGTCGGATGGTGCAACCCTCATGTGCGTTGCAGACCCGGATGGCCCTATTGCTGGCTTGACCTTGATAGAGTGTTCACATATTTTATCCAGGAATACTCCAGGTGGTACCGAGGCGCAGGTGGAGCCGATGTTGGCCAATTGATCGGCCTCTTCATTGCTTTCACGGTCGATGTGCCATTGTTCACAGCCGTCGAAGTCACCCTCAAGTGAGTTGTAGAGGTTGCGGTAGGTGACCATGTTGGCATTGATGGCGTTGCACTAGTTCATAGTTTGTTGCACGACGAGCTAGGAGTCGCCATATATTGTCAGTCACGTGCCATCGCAGGATTTTGCCATCCGCATCCCATGGATAAGGGCCTCGTACTCTGCTTTGTTGTTGGATTCCCGGAACTTCATCCGCAGTTTGTATCGTATCTTGTCGCCTTGTCGGGATGTTAGGATGACACCGGAACCTTCCCCTTATTGACACTTGGATTTGTCAAAGTGCATTGTCCAGACACTCGATGTATCTAGGGTGTCAGGAAGTTGTAGCTCCATCCAATGGACCAATAAATCCGGGGCACTTATGACTTTATCACGATACGATGCTCATAGGTGATGTCCCGTGGGGACAACTCGATGCCCCAGAGGATAACCCGCCCCGTTGCTTCGGGATTGTTGAGGACGTAGGATAGCAGGGCGTTGTTGACTACAACTATCGGGTGCTCCATGAAGTAGTGGCGCAATCGACGTGCTGTCATGAACACACTGTATGCTAGCTTCTAGTAGTGCAGGTACCGCAGTATGGTTGGCGTGGGTACTTCAATGAGGTAATACACGGGCCGCTGCACCCCGTGCATCTTGCCTTCCTCAGCCCTTTTGACGAAAAGCGTTGTGCTGACCACATGCTGTGTGGCAGATATGTAGAGCAGCATGGGTTCCTTCTCCTGCGGAGTAACCGAGACCAGTGAAGTTGATAGCAGGCGCTTGAGATTGTCAAAGGCCTCTTGTTCTTCGTCGATCAACTTGAACATTTCTGTCTTGCTGAGGAGTTGGTAGAAGGGAAAGGCCTTTTCACCCATCTGACTGATGAACCTGCTGAGAGTCGCGATTTGCCCACCCAGCTGTTGGACACCTTTGATATTCTTAGGCTTCTACATGGCAAGTATAGCCTTGATTTTCTTTGGGTTCGCCTTGATTCCTCTAATAGAGATGAGGTACCCAAGTAATTGCTCGGATGGGACACCGAAGGCACACTTCTCTAGGTTTAGCTTGATTCTGTAGTGGTCAAGGTTGTCGAAGGTCTCGCGGATATCATCGATGAGTGTTGCATTTTATTTTGTCTTGACCAGTAGGTCGACGACGTATACTTGGATATTGTGGCCTATTTGGTTTTTTAGGTAGGAATGCATGCACCTTTGATAGGTGTCCCATGTGTTCTTCATCCCGAAGGGAATCGTGTTGTAGCAGTAGACGCCGATGGGTGTGATCAACTGCGTCTTTTCCTGGTCCTCCACCCTCATCGGGATCTGATTGTAGCCTGAGTAGGCATCGAGGAAGGAGAGACACTCTCACCCCACGTTTAATCTATGATCTGGTCGATCCGCGGTAGGGCAAGTGGTCCTTCAGGCAGTGCTTGTTGAGGGACATGAAGTAAACACACATCCGTTGTATATCCATGTCTTTCTTTGGCACCAGCTCGGTGTTAGCTACCCAGGTGCTCTCCTTGATATCGTGGGTGAAATCGGCATCAAGGAATCTCGTAACTTCCACGCCTATAGCCTAGGGCTTTTCTTCTAATAGCCACAACAGCGACTGCTTGATTGGTCATGCATTGGGGTACACATTGAGTGCGTGCTCGGCGAATTCCCTGGGAACTCCTGGCATGTCCGGAGGACACTAGGAGAAGATTTCCCAACGCTCACGAAGGAATTCAATGAGCACGAGTTCCTATGCAGAACTTAGGTTGTTGGCGATGATCAGGGTTGTCTTGGTCGGGTCCGTCGGGTGAACCGGGACCGCCTTGGTTTTAACTGTAGAGTCAAAGGCCTGACCAGGTGTGTTATGCCTTCTCAAAGGAGGAAGACTGTTGTCTATCGACTCCTTGAGTCTTGCCAGTTCTTCTTGCATGCCGAAGGATTGGGAGATTCTGTTAAACTCCCTGTCACAGTTGTCAGATCTTGTGAAGCTTCCTTCGATGGTGATGACACCGTTTGGGCCTGGCATCTTCACCATGAGGTATGCATAGTGTGGTACGACCAGGAATCACGTGAATGCCATGTGACCAAGTATAGTGTGATACTGGGAGGGCCAGTCGACCACGTCGAACTCGATATTCTCGCGTCTGAAGTTTTGAGGCGTGTCTAAGATGACATCAAGCTGAACTTTGCCTGAGGGGTAGGTCCCTTTGCCTGGTACGATGCCATGGAAGGAGGTCTCCAATTCTTCTAGGCTGGACAATGGGATTCGCATGGCACGCAAGGTGCTAGCAAATATGAGGTTGATGTCGCTGCCTCCGTCCATGAAGACTGTGCTCATCTTGTAGCCGCCAATCTGGGCCTCAAGGACCAGGGCTAAGTTCCTGTGAGACCAAGCACATGGCTTAATAGGATTGATAGAATACTCATACCAACAAGTTGCAACTTCTTTTCCGGAAGCTCATTCGAAAAGAACTCTAAGGTTAAGCATGCTTGGCCTAGAGCAATTCTAGGATGGGTGACCGACCGGGAAGTGGGTAACCGGGTGCACATGAGTGAGGACAAAGTGCGTAGAAAAGACTAGTGTTGGTCTGTGGGGCCAGTCTAGATATCCTATTAAGCTGCCAGGAGTGACACCCCCCGGGCCCAGGAGTGGACAGGGTGTTACAAAGTGGTACCAGAGCCGACCCTTGCGATTACACGGGTGTGTGCGGGTTAGTGGCGGGACATGTGGAGCATGGCGCGTGTGGCCTGGAGTGGACACGATATGGCACATGTGTCGGCACTAGACGCACCAACGCGTGCCAAGAGGGAACGTTCCTGGGGTGTGCTTGATCGATGAGGGCATCAATCTTCTAAAGGGTGGGTGTATGTGAGACCAGGCACATGGCTTAATAGGATTGATAGAATACTCATACCAACAAGTTGCAACTTCTTTTCCAGAATCTCATTTGAAAAGAACTCTAAGGTTAAGCATGCTTGGCCTAGAGCAATTCTAGGATGGGTGACCGACCGGGAAGTGGGTAACCGGGTGCGCATGAGTGAGGACAAAGTGCGTAGAAAATACTAGTGTTGGTCTATGGGGCCAGTCTAGATATCCTATTAAGCTGCCAGGAGTGACACCCCCTAGGCCCAGGAGTGGACGGGGTGTTACAGTTCCCTGGTCATGGTACTTTGCACGGGCCATCGGATCTATCGAAGGTGATACAAGATTCGGATCCGCTGAGGTACTCAGGGATCATGGGTGGTGATGACACTGCCATGTTGATTTGTCGAGTCCTTGTCTTCTGGATCCTATTGAAAGGGCGCCCCTTATGGATCATCATGCTCCCACATGGTGGGGATATGGCTTGCCTCCGCTGTCGTGTGCCACCGGCACCGCTGGTGGTGGTGGTGTGTTGGCCAGAGCGTTATGGGCCTTGTGGCTACTACGTACCTCGGACTTGTTTCTTCACTCTGAAGTTGCGCGTATGCGTCTTGAAGCTTCTAAAACTCGTGGCAGTCTTTGAGGAAGGTGACTTGACTTCCTCTTGCCATCCTTCTTGTCGATGTAGTAATGGACATTGCAAGGGCCTGACAACTAGGCCATCGCGGTTGAGGCACCATCATTTGTGCGGCATTGCCACACCTGGGTCGTTTTTCTGCTGTCGTGGTAGTTGCCACCGTGGTATCCGCTATTGCGGTTGCTGTCCTCATGTTTATCGGTGTAGCCAGCTACGACCATGTCAACTTCATCGCGGTCTTCATAACCATGGTTCCTGCGTGCCGCCCAGCGATTCGCTATGTCCATCAGGTGGTTGATATGGTACCGGGCTTGGTGCGGCCAAGCTCCTTCTTGCGCTCTCGATGACGTATGCTTGCCTTGAATGCACCGATCGCTTATTGCTCGAAAATGTCCTCCGCAGAGTTCTTGATGATGGACCATCGCTGGATGTATGAGCGGAGAGATTATCCACACCTATGGGAGCATGATCTAAGTTCTTTGATTGAGGTCGGTCGCTTGTAGGTGCCCTTGAAGTTTCGGACGAAACTGTATACCAACTCTTCACAGCTACGGATCGATCTGGAGGGGAGGCTATTTAGCTAGGCCCGCGCGGTTCCCTGTAGTTGCAACTGTAGGCATTGCATGTGTTTTTCTTTGGATCCGCTATGGCACTTCACGAACTGCTTGTGGTCGTCTAGCCAGATCTTTGGCTCCTGGAAGCCGTCGAACTTTGGGTTGTCCGAGGGCAGTTTGAAGCCCTTGGGCATCAGTGTTTTCCATATGGTGCGGGTCAAGCATTTGGAGCCACAAAGCTCCAATTCCTCATCTTCGGACTCGGTGGAGTAGGCGCGCTTGGAACGTAACTTGTTGACTTTGCTCTGCGTGATGTCATCGCGGGCGTCGTAATCTTCATCGTATCATGGGGATCGTCTTCTTGCGATTTTCGCGGGTGTCTTCTTTAGCTCAGGGCCGGTTCTCTCGTGCAGTTTCAACCATTCCAAGTCCGGGAGGGCGGACTGGTGGATGGTAGTACATGGATCCCCCACCTGCGGGGGGTTGGACAACAAGTAGGCGGTGTCCCCCATAACGATGGCTTGCAGGATCTTGGGTGTCATGTTGCTCTGCGCATCTACAAACATGAACAAGAAATCCAGTTGCTTGGTGGCTTTGCATATCGCTGCCTCGTCCATATGGTCCATTCGAGGGTGTAATTTGGACACCCCAATGTTGTGGTTCCCCTTTGAGGAGGACCCACCAATCGAAGAGAGTTTCACCTGTCGAGCACTTGATTCATCGGCGAGTCATCGCCGTTCTTCCAACTAGGTCGCGGTCGTGCACTAGTGGCGGAACTCCTTATCAAGGTACCAATGGTGGGTGATTAACATGCCTTGTGATGTACCAGGAGGAAGAGGTGCGCCTTGTAGTAGGGCCTAGTGGACCCTTTCCTAGTCTATGTCGTTGAGGTGGATCTATGGTCTGTCACTACCATTGTTTTTGTCATTGTCGCGGGTAGCTCTGTTACCAGCTTCAGGGTCAGCATCGGTGTCAGCACCGTTGTCGGTGGTATCGCTGGTGTTGGCATTAATGACGGCAAAGTAGTAACGGTTGGTGCAGGTATTGCTCCCAGAGCTTTCCTGCTCAGATCCGATGTCGTGGTCATTTCCGAGCAGATCACTCAAATCGGAATCACAGTTGTTGCTGCTGTCTAGGCTGTAGGCTGGGGAGCTAGCATTTTGCTTGATTAGGGTCCCAATTGGCGGTAGGGTCCATGAAGTTAGTGCAATCGATAGTATGTTTGACTGCTCCGAGATGTGTACATTGCAGTTTCGGCCAACCTGGAAGCTGAAGCCACCGATCATCATGTCAACCTCGGTGTCGAGGGATTTGAAGGCTGGGCGCGTGGGCGACGAGAGGATGGTGAGGTCGAATGAGCCAATGCTGAGGCTTCCCTCCAACTCGTAAGAGTCGAAGATGGCAGGTGATGGGGCCGTCGAGGTCGCAACATCAGCACACCTAGTTCCCACAAACGGCGCCAATTGACATGGGGTCACCATGTCAATGCCCATAGTTTATGGACTTGGGTTTGAGGAAGAGGGGAGCATTGGAGATATAGTTTGGCTGACAGGCAAGCAATGCGAGGACACAATGTTTACATAGGTCCAGGCCCTCGGAGGGAAAACCCTACTCCTGCTTGGATGCTCTTGATTGAAGAAGAACCAAAGGTTACAAGGGTGCCTTGATGGCGATGGTGCGCAAATGTAATCTGGTGGGTGTTTGTAGTAGGGTTTCCGTAGGTCCCTTCTTGCGGTTCCCTCCTAGCCTTAATATGAGGAGGCCGGGTCTCAGGATACCACCGATTTGGTTACAAATTAGGGTTTCCTTTAATATTTCTATCTGTTCTTTGTCATATCCCCTAAGGAGTCGCATCCTATATGGGTCTAGGACACCCAAGCCTTCATGGGCTTCAACACTGGACACGTCACGTCTTGTTAGGCCTCCGTTGGGCTGAACCGAGTAGGACAATCTTAGGCACCCATAGGGCATACCCATGGTAGCCACCTTCACCCTTTTCCAATAGCTGTCTATGTTTTGGTTGGCACCGGTGAAAGGGTCGATGCTCACTGTCTTCCATGACTCGGGGAGGCACTCGTCCTCCCTCGAGCTCCACTTCGGTCCATGGCTCCTGGATTTCTTATTCTTCTTGCCCGGGTCGGTCGCAGCCGCCTTCTTCTTCCCCTTTGGGTCGATCGTGGGCACCTCCACGACCTCCTACTCGATGGGATCAGCCTCCAAGTAGGAATAGGCCTCATTTTCCCATGGCTCCCCACCACCATCCTCCTCATCATCATATGCCTTGGCCTCCTCTTGTGTGTAGGCATGCTGTGAGCCCCTGCTGATGAGGTCCACCATGATGTTGCTACCATCGGGCATTATGCCGAATTAACCATGGACGTCGTGGCTACCGCTTCCCGAGGCGAACTGGTGGAAGCTAGTTTGAGGTGGAGGGGCGCCATTGAACAGGGGATGATGGTGTGCTGGAGATCTGGCATCGCCGTAGCTCAGATCCGTGGCGGAGAAGGTGTTGGAGTTGAAGAGGCCTAGAGGATCGAACTCATGGAGGCCTGGTGAGAATCGAGAGAGATGTGGTGTACCTTGGCTTTCTAGGAAGTCGGGCACCTGTGCCGAAGACGAGGTTGACAGGGAGGGAGAGGACATGCTGCATTGGCTCCCCCATGCACC